>JAFIDM010008419.1:21814360-21835986 GCA_023159025.1 Thereuonema tuberculata | reverse complement strand
ACTTTACAGAATAAGTGAAAGAGCAAATAGAGCTTTCATTATTTTTTTTTTTAATTCAGTCAAATGTTTGAGGGATAAAGTAATATAGGCTGCGATGGTTATCTCATTCCAGGTAAGATTCTCGTAGCCAAACAGACAAAATTAATTTATACTAGTTGACCCGTGCAAATAATTCACATGGTTATCTTGATCAGTCACTGAATGGTTATATAATAATGTGGAAATGAGTAAATGCAATTATTTATTATTGAAAAGTATTTTATTTTGAATAGTAATAAATATCAGTCTTATTGTAAAAAGTTGATATCATTACATACAATAGGTTTAATTGTAAAACATTTAAAAAGCAGATATTGGCTTTGTCAGAAACGTTATCATATGGCGTATCAACAAAAAAACACCTTTGAGAAATAATAAACAACTCCAACAGCTGTTGTGCATGTTAGTTAAACAGATTGTCAATAGATGGCGCCGTCTACATTTTTATAAAAAGGTTTGAAAATAAAGTTTTTTAACGAAAACATTAATTTTAAACAATTTGTTTACTTTTCGTCATTAGCGGTGAACATAATCTTCAAAATGATGTCTCAATCATTGATTTTGATGAAATATTAAGGGAGATATGGCGAACCGACAAAAAACACCTTTTAGAAATTATATGATATATAGAGATTACAGCATTCTAAGAACATTCACCCTATCCAATGTACTATAACACCGAACAAATATGCAAGTTATAGTTAAAACAAATAAATACAATTTTGAAAATTCATTTTGTAGCATATACAATAATTTGAATGGGTTTCTTTCCTGGGGGGTTGAATGAGGGTGGGCGTCGGGCTGAACATCCGACTTCAACTTAGTTCAGTTTGTCACGAAAACACTGGAGCCTTATTTCCCACGACCCCAAGGGCCACAAAAGGCTGTTGTGGGGCACTTAACTTTTTAATGATGCAAAGAATTATTCTTAATGAAATAAATATATATATTTTTTAATTATGAAGCTTTCTGTCCCTATTTGCTTCTGTTATCCTTCTCTACATAGAACTCATGGTATTGTGCAGAGTATAGGTTGGCATAAATGCTTACAACTGAATAACAAAGGTTTATTCACTAGTTTTTGATTCTAAGACAACTATTGAATGGCTCTACAACAATCTGCTTACTCTTGAGGAACAAAAAAACAAACAAAACAAAAAAACAACAGCTCAGAAATGATTTAGAATTGCATCTAAAAAAAAAAAAAAAAGTTACTGATTCTCCTATCTCTTTAATTTTAAGATTGCGTATTAATGACTTTTTAATTAGGTACACAAAGAGGAATGCACAGCCAACAGTGAAAACAGAAATTCAATTCTAGTGTTAAATATTTATAATATTTTACAATATTTCTATAAAGTGTAATCAAATTTCAGTTGCTAAAATATGTATTTAAATAAAATTAGGATAGACACTAATGCCTATTAAAACTGACAAAATGATAACAAATTTCAACAGAAATTCAAACTTGCAAAACAAATAAAAAACACCCAATTTATTTTCTTTTTATGCTATTTTGAGATGAAGATGTAAATTTGATTTTGAATTTGAATCATTTTAAAAATCAACTATTTGAAATCCCTATCATTTCAAAAATCTCTCCACCTCACCATCCATCCTTCCTACATCAATTATTAAAATGCAAACCAATGCCACTACCTCTCTATCTCTTCAGAGCATCTTTTTTGTCAATGCTCCTATCTCCTGCTTTTGCAATCACCACCTGCTGTCTCCTAGGACTTCAAAATCAACTGTCAGAATGCTCCCTCTCCACAAACTAATGATTCCAAAGAGAATGGCATATTTTTTTTAGGATATTTTCCTAAGTAAAACGAGGTTTATAGAATAAATATTGTGCGTGTATTTTCTGCTAATAACTTCTGAACGGGTGACGGCTCTTCTTGAAACTTGACATGAGAATTTCGTTAATTTTCAGAAAATGAACATGTGCATATAAAACGTAATTAGGCCGCCACACATAAAATATACTTTATTTTTATATGTATGTGTGATGGCGTAATGATGTTTTATATTATAAGATACACACGTTAAAGTTTCCTTTGCATATTTGGCAGTTATTTCCAGAATAAGTAAAAATAAATAAATAAATGCAAAATTTTATGGAAAGCTGTCTTCATTTTCTGTAAAGAACTTCTTGTTGTATGCTGAATTTATCAATGTTTGATCTGTCCAAGCACTGTTATTTTTTTTCCTCCTTCGTATGAAATCATCATCTTTTATAAAATGCCAGTTTTTCGACTGGCTTTCAAGATGCCTGTATATGTGAAAGGAAAATTTTATGATGCTTATCTCCAATAATCCTGTAGCAAATGTTGACTGATACTGTTCCTCGGACATGGCCAATAAGTGGTTTCCACATCATTTACATAACAGAAGAACATTAACCCCATTCATCCCATCACTATTTTTGAATTTTCAACTTCAAGACTATCAGTTATCAAGGTTCAACTCAACTGTCAATCAAGGACTTGAATCCAAGCTTCCATTGAAATGTATTCTTGCCAACTGAAGACTTTGCTCCCACTACAATCCAAGACTTGTCAATATATGTTATTCCTCTATTGTTCAGTCAATCAGTTTCTCATTTTCCTTTTCAAATGTCATTCTTTCACTATTTCTGTTACAAAAGCTGTATGTCGTATGTTTTTATTCCATCAGCATGATAAACAATGCTTACCATGCCCAATTATTTCTCTGTGTCTTGAGTTCCAGTTTATTTTATTGATTTTTTTTGTGTTCGCATTTTAGTTCCCTCAAACAATCTGACAATGCCGCATTGCAACCTTTCTCCATGTTTTATAACTACCTCTTATTAACAACTTACATTTGTTCCTGCTTATTATTTATAATTTTCTTATATATCAACAAATATTTACCATTTATATTTTGTGTTAGCTGTGGATAATTACTTTATCTTTAATTTATTACTTATCTCTCACTAAGAGCGGAACTGTATTCCTCACTCTAAGCAATAAATAAGGGCAATATGAGATTACATAAGAGCTCTAGAATTAGCAGGAGCTGCACCAACTACAAATTTAGCAAGTCAAATTCTTAACTGTAATTTATGCCTTTTAAGAGGGGTTCACTACTGGTTGGTAGATTAACAAAGTAAATTATGTAAAAATGAAAACTTTTATTATGCTTTTAAGATTTAAATTATCTTAGAAGTTCTTGGCTTCATTACTTATTCTACAGAATTAAATAATTAAGAACTGCTAATCAAACAGATGTATGATAAGATACTGGAACCAGTGCTGTATTTAGGCCTAGGCAACCTAGGTAGCTGCCTAGGGCAACACTCTCATTGGGGTGGCAGGCATTTTGTAGTATTATTAGTATTTTTATTACAAATTATATTAATAGATATGATAGGCATGAATTTCTATGTTTACAGGGGCGAAGCCTGGTATGACTGCTAGTTATATCTACATATACGGTATCGCATATGTGGGAGAATTTCATGCAAGTATGGTAAAAAAGAGCACTGCCTACGGGCGACCATACTTCTAAATCTGGCCCTGACTGGAACTGTATTCCTCATTCAAATATAACGTTCGTTGAGAAATCTCTAACAGTCTTACTACTAATAACGAAACTGAGAATACTGCAGCTGAAACACTACAAAAATAAGCCTCATATGTCAAATATTAGGAAACAGTTGAGTTCAGAAAAAACAAATATCTGGAATTTGAAAATTTAATCCCAACATTAAGAGATCTAGCTTTCACCGATTTCTTTTCTCAAAATTTTTTATAACGTTTAGAAAGCTTATTTTGTCAAATATGGAAGGATGAGGAAGCAAAAATTAGAGCGAAGGGAATGTGTGTTGCATGAAGATTTCCTCTTCTTCATCCATTAACGTATAACTTCAACTCTCCTCTACACATCCCACATCTTCAACCTCCCTTCAAACTGGTCCCTTTTCAGTTGTTATATGGGCTAAGATAAATGTTGGGATGGAAGCAAAGAGGATTTTTGCTTACTATAGCTTCTGAAAGATGTCTAAATGTTTAATCTCAAAATCAGAAAGTAAAACATTTATATCTAAAGAAATTAATACAAATATTTTGAAGATGGAGACGATAAATAACAATTTTCTTGACCAGCTACAGCATTTCAAATGAAGTTTGACATTCTTGTTGTCACCATACTCTTCAAAACTTATTACAACTGTATTCTGGCTATTCACTATGACAGGTCTTCACTTTGAATACTTGTTTTGAGGAAATATCCCTTCAACCTTATTCCTTAGTTTTTATGTGAAACTATCTTTGATTTATCACCGACATGTACTGGCAGAGAAGAATATATTATATTTATTTATATAAATATAAGTTGTGGGCCCGGTAGCCGAGTGGGTAAGGGCGCTTGGCTGCGGGTTGGAGGTAGCGGGTTCGATTCCCGGCCTCGGCGGAGTACGGGAATTTTTCCACGCTTCTTTCTCCTCCAAACGGGCCCTAGGGTCTACCCAGCCCTCTATAGAATGGGTACCGGGTTTCTTTCCCGGGAGTTAAAGGCGAGGGAGCGACGGGCCGACCCCCCGTCCTCAACTTTGTCCCGTAGGTTCTGAACACTGGAGCCTACCCTCCAGTTGCATTGCGCGGTCCTCTGGGCCTGATCGCAACTTTAACTTTTAACTATAAATATAAGTTAGGTCAGGAATACAAAAACAAACCTAATTCACAGTAGAATATATGTCTGCAAATGCCATGCGAATATGATAGAAGATACACTAAGGTTCAGAAATAAAAGACAACAAAAGTAAGGTAAACAACATGTTTCTTAGTCCTATGTTTACAATATGACAGTAAGGTGTACATTTACAGGTTCACAGTAGGTACCTCGTCACAACAATCGCTGTGGCAGCTAAATGTGTCCACAAAAAGCCTCCCATTTTTGCACATTTGCCAAATCCATGCGTATATTACTGTTGGTTGAAGGAACTCTCACCATCTACTGTGAACCTGTAAGTGTACATCTTACTCTCATATTGTAAACATAGTGCTAATAAACATGATGTCTTACTTGTTGTCTTTAATTTCTTAACCTTAGTGTACTTTATATACATTCGGGACATCTAGCATCTAGCGGACAGATGTTCCACTATGAAATCGGTTTGTTTTTGTATTCCTGACCTACTTTTAAAGCTTGCACAAGGAATTTGAATCACCCTGTATATATACGTATTCTATCTATTTATTCTCCAGTAAAGTAGCCAGAGTTCATTTGTTTTTCATATGAATGTTATCTTTCTCTCACATGGAATTTTGCAATGTATTTTCTGTACACACTTTACAATACTCATGATGACATTTTTAAATATTATTGTCTCTATCCACAAAAAAATTATATTTGTAAGGAAAACGTCATTAAGTTTGATCACTTTCAAGTATAAAACACTGCTGAAAAAAAAAAAAGAAAAGCTTTAATGAATTGCTAAATGTAAATAGCATTTTTTACTTATATTGAGGTACTTTCCGCTTGATTTCATCAAACTGCAGTACAAACCATAAGATCTACCACAATACTGCGTGTTTCTTTTTTGCAGTTCTTGCCAATTTGCTTTGTTTCCATATTGAAATCGTGTAAGCATTATACAGATGCTGCTTGACTAACAATAGGGTTATGTCCTGATAAACCCATCATAAAGTCAAAAATGTATTTACTACACCTAACCTATAGATCATCATAGTTTAGACCAGCATCATGAGAGAAAAGATCGAAATTTGAAGTATGGTTTTTACTGAACGAGTATCATTTTCACACCATCATAAAGTCGAACCATTGTAAATCAGAGATCACCTGTGCATGTGTATGTGTTTCTATATAAAGCTGTGATCCCACTATCTTTTTATCACTGTTTTGGCACTTTGGGCATTGAAATTTGGTCCAAATTGGAACAATTATTTGTTACTGTTAGAAAATCAAGTTGAACTTTCAAGTAAAAGAAAAAAAGGAGGGGAGGGGGAGGACATTATAATAGCAGAGCAGTAATAAAATTTTGATTGTTTTTGCTTTTTATTTATTATTTATTTAAAAAACAATTGTCAAAATAATTTTTCTGTAACTTTATTATATATAATATATTTATATATAATAAATGTCATTTTATTGACGTTTATTTATAATGTTAGTCTATAAATAATGCTATAATTAGAATTTTCTTTCAATTCAGAATGTACATTAAGAAATACCAAATTAATTGGTAAAAAAAAAAAAAGTTTGGCCTTGTGTTTTTGTTACAGGTTAGTGCATCAAGATAAAAATATTAAATATATTAGAAAAAAAAAATACTAAGGACACCAATGAACGAAATCACAAATTTTACTATATATAGCAGTCAAATTACAAGATGACATTTTCACAGACGAATGATTCAGACTCATTCTGTATGTATGAATCACAAGCAATCTGTGAACATACTCTCACTTTTTCTATTCTATCTCTCATCCTAAGAGACTAGTCTTACTCTTGATTTATCCATAGAGTACAAAAAACAAAAATCGTTCATTTGATTTTCTTTTTGTTTTATTTCTTTCTTTAAATACCATTAAAATCAAATTTGGCTATAAAGCTTTAGTTTTAAAATCTAAAATCGAATTTAATAATTTCAAGATCCCTCTGATGAAGAAATATTGCAAAGATCAGAATCTATGCAAAATAAAAAAAAAAAATAAAAAAAAATCCCTATAAATCTGACAGAATTATAGCTTAATTTGAAACAGCTGTTTCAACTTAAAACAAATGGTTATCATATGCAGAAATGTTGTTAATTTAAAGTTCTATCCAAATTTAACATGTAATAAAAGCCTTCTTTTAGTAATTAAAAAAAAAATTGAAGATGTTGGCAAGCCATTTCTTTCTTTTTTTTTAATTCACATGTGGCATGACAGATAATACAAATATATTTTAAATTTTATACATATGTATAATAATTTTGTTGGGTAAACATATTTTTATTTATACATACGAGTACTATAAAACATTTAACAACTAGCGCAGTTACTTTCCTAAATCGATAGTGTGTATTGAACTTTCTTAAATTTGTTAAGAGTGCATTAATTGGGTTGTTTCAGTTCAATGTGAAAGGTGATCAGGAAAAAAAAAAAAAAATCACAAGAGAACTAAGAAGAATCTGCCTTCTAGACAAGACAGAAATAGGTTTAAACAAAAGTTTATTTTGTGATTTAAGGAAACCTTTTGATCTGTCTTATGCTACAAAACAAACCATTGTCTATGAAAAAAAAAAAAAAGAGGAAAAAAAAAGGGGGGGGGGATTTTAAAGTTGCTGCTTTCACAGATTAAATATACCTGAAGGAAAAAGCCATAACTGTTATTACATATAGTTATAAAATCGAAATTACGACAACTAGTGAAATTCTGAGATAATTATATTTTAAAATACGTTTTTATAAAAATCTTTTAAAGGAATGAAACTACTGAAGCCAATTTAAATAGGCATAAATTTTATCAGAATTTTTATCAACATAAGTTTTCTAATCACTGAGAGGCTTTAAGAGACTGATAGCGTGCTACTTTGAAAGTCGAGTGCTGATAAATTCCTGATAAGTTTGAGAGCTTCAACTACAATAGGAAACCTTTCACTCCATTCCAAATTAGAAGTGATATGTCCAAATACGTTATGATTTAGTTCTGTTAAAAATGTTATGATATCCTTTCATTTTCTTAAAATAAAAGCTTTTATTTTACAGATGCTTTCATAAAGCAACAATAAAAAACGTTTATTTACTATTCAAAAGTAGAATTATGGCGTAAAAAAAAAACCTGTAATAAAGTTAACTATTCATCTAAATGTAAGAATTTTTAGTCTATTAAGGCATTTAATAGAAGAAAACTATTCACTAAACTAAAATTTAGAATAGACATTATATGCATAAAAAGTTTGTGTAATTCAACTACTCTGTTCTGTAAATCAAAATATTTTTAACAAAAAAAAAAAGAAGCCCCTAGTAATATTTAGAAATGTGTTAAATAAATAATTCATTTATATCTACATTTCAAGCTTTCACGAAACTTACTTAACATTTGCACTTATATAATCTTTCGCAGTTCAAAAAAGAAGTTAGAAATGTTTTCAGTTAGAAACAGAATGAGAAAAATGAAAAAGTACATAATAGATCCGAGTATTTTCATATCCTGTCAAACTATTTCAAAGAGATTAAAAATGCTGAAACTGCAAAAGCTGAAACATCAATTCTTAAATGCTTTTGCTTTCGCCCCTCCTCAAAATAATAAGACTACCTATGATATAAACATATCCTGTAATGATTCACTTTAATATATCATTTCCATATCTGAATTATAAAAGTTCAAAAATACCATCTAATCTTCAATGACGATTTTTTTTTTTTTTTTTTTTTAATATAGAATTAAATTGAGATGATTTTTATATTTCTTTGAATCTTTTATGTTGATTTGTAATAATTTGAAAGCTAACATTAAAAATCTTCAGATTTTTCAGATTCAGATTCAGATGGTGGCTAATGTATATATATTTCAATTTAAATAGGATCTAAGAGACTTGGGATTCTATAAATGTAATGTTTTCAGAAGTAAAATGGAGCTAAGTAAATTATTCGAGAAAAAGTGTTAGTGTAAAGACAGTAACTTTTTTTTAATTTAAAAAAAAATAAACAAACAACACAATGTTTATTACTAATTGATTTGTAGTTAGTTAATGAATGAATGAAGTAAAACAGGTTCTGATGAGGAAGCAAAACAAGCAAAAAAAAAAAATAATAATAATAAAAAACAACGTGACTTCTGCAATGTTGAGATTCACATAAATAAAAATATTCTCTTATAAAATCATTAACTAAATGCACGAATTTTAATTACCTTAAAAGAAAGGTAACAATAAATTTTCAACTTTTAAAAATAGTTGAATCATAAAATTCTTTATAGGTGGGTCTACTTAACAATATCAAGGTTTTCCAAGATCGAAAACGAAATACAATAGCGGATAATAAGAGGAAGTAGATCTATAGAATTAAAACGGAAATTCGAAGGAGAGAAAATTTTTTAGGAAACGACTGAAGCTTCAATCAGATGAACATCAAAGGCTGATTTAAACATTAAGTCAGACCATCAGATTGGAGTTGGTGACCCCGAAGGAAACAAACCGTAATGGAAGAGATATTTGAGATTTACGTAACGAGAGTAACGGGATGCAGATAATTTAATGGTTTTATTCTGTTGTTGTATGTTTATTTAATACTACTAAGAAATAAATAATCGATTAAGACTTTACAATTCCTCCCCATTAATTATAATGAAGCCGCATTCCGTGACATATCATGCCATATTCTCCATAAGGCGGAAAAAAAAATAGGAAACAAAAATCAAAGAAAATTTACTGCGTAAGTAATTATCAGAAATTATATCAACACAGAATCAATGCTGAGGTAAAAGTAAGAAAACTGGGTTTTATGTAGGTCACACTTTCTTTGAAATTGGTTGGATTTCTTAAGGGAAAAAAAAAATAAGAAAAGAATAAAATAACATTCACCAAAATAACAAAATGAATAAAGCATTAAGCAGTCCTTTATTATTATTTCTCCTTGTAAAAGCACATAAAACGAAAATTTATGATTTGAGTACATTAAGGCGTTACAGAAGTCTTTTTTTTTTTTTTTTTTAATTAAATAGCCAAGCCTTTAATCTTGTTTAGATTAACTTTGGAACTAAATGACACGAGTTTCAAGTGAGATCAAAACGAAGATGAAAAGAACACGTAATTCTTAAATTTTACTCGTTTATCGTCGCTAAAGATTAAACGACGACTTAAATATATTTAGTGTCGCGAGAAACAAGAATGTCTTCAGAAAAATCAATTAAAAATCGCTAGAAATGCACCGGTTTTCTGATGAATGCAACCGAAGACTGGTATGTTGACAAGGACATAATAAATTGAGGTTTTCCAACCGGATGTTTTGATTTACAGGCTTTCTTTATCAAAGCCTCCAACGAGACGAAATAAAATCCGGTTAAGCTTTAAATGTTAAAAGTCTCACGAGGTAAAGCTAAATAGGCTAAATCTATTAAGAAAGTGTACGAAACCAAAGGACTGCATCTTTAAATTCCCCACAACCACACTTCGTTCCAGCACTTTCCTCAGGTGTTTTTTTTTATTATTATTTTTGCAGAAACGGGGAGCGTGGTGGGGGTTGCGTGGGCAGCAGGGACTGAAAGTTAATGAAATCATAGATTAACGATGAATGGAAAGGATTGAAAGGGAGTCTACAACTCCCGGTAAAATAGCCCTAACGTCATAGAGTACGGTTGCTTACCGTTGGGTCCACCTCCAGTGGGAATTAGCGCCGTTGTCGATGTAACGCAATATAGAAGACCGATGCTTACGACCACGATCACAGTCACGAACAATTTCACAGTCATTGCGAAGATAAGTCATTCAGTCACCTTACTGGTCGTCGAATTGGTGAATCATGCATGAAGAGAGGGCAAAAATTTTCGATCAACTCATACGTACGCAGGAGACCATCTTTTTTTTCTTTCTACTGTAGTAAATCCCGTTCTCGTTTCGAAACGAGACCTAGATGAGACTTGGTCCGGCTGCTTTGATACCAATTCTCCCGAATACTCCGAATAAAATTTTACTTTAATTATCTCTCACTCCTAAACAGCGACGAAATGTTTGAATAAAAATTTTAAAACTAATTATTTAGTTTCCAATTTGCGACCTTGCGCCGATTTTAACTGCGAAATAGACATTTTTCATTCAAATGAACTTGAATGAATTCGGTATTTGTGATTGGTTGCTGGGATCACACGCTTTGAAAATGGCAGATACTACATGAAATGGTTGTATTGAGAATGAAATTGCAAAGCATTATCAATTAAAATACATTATATATTTAACTTTTTTATATCTTTACTATTCAGTTTTATAAACTTCGGGTTTGACAGTTAAATACAAATAATATTTTTTTCTTTGGAAAGAAGAAAACAACTTTAGTTCTAATTTTTTTGAATGAAATCATAACTCTCAATCTAAATGAAAGAACTTATAATAATTGTAACAATATGGAATAGTGACATTCTCTATTATTTACCAAATAAGAGATATTAGATTAACAGCTTTAAAAAGAAAAGCTTCCTTTTTTTCATTAGTTTATTATAATCGAATTTTAGATAAATTCTGTTTTCTCAATAAGTATTGCTACAATTACAACTATATCACTTTATTATGAATTAATCTTCTTTAATTATTTCTCCAATGTCCCTTTGTGCATTCTCTTTGCTTTTTTTACATTTTTAGTAATTTAATTTTTTTTTTTTTTTTTTGGTATCGAGTTAACCAAAATTACGTTCAGGTTTATAGAATTATTTACTTATTTTATCAATTTATTAATATTAGTTAACGAAAATTCTCATCCACATCGATATCGCCTTGAACGATTTATAAACAATACGCACATATTTATGCATTTTTTAAATATTGGCCCGCTGAACTTTTATCTAAGACGGTTTGTCACGTATTATTTTCAATTAAGTGAAGCGATTCAGCGGAATTAAGAGAATTGGCAGCAATCTTGAAACTATCCTTTGCTACCACCATTGTATGGAAAGTAGAAGCTTTCAATTTAATTCTTGAATTGCTCCACTTTCATAGGTCACACAGTGGTCTATATTATTTTCGGTCGGTTCTGTGCCAATTGAAATCGATGTCCAAGGCGAATTTGTGAATAATATAAACTCGGAATTGCCAGAAGAAATAGAGAAATTTAAAATAATTTTTGTTACTGAAATTGGTGTAAAGGCACGCATCAAGTTTTCAAAATTACAAAACTAAATGCAAAGCTTTAATTAACTGTTTACATTAATAACAGTTGTAATAATAAAAAAAATTCTTAGAAGATCTTTCATTAAATTTATACAATAAAGTTCAATATAAATAATGTTATTTTCTTTAAAATTATAAAAAAATTTTTGTTTTGTTTCCAGTATATTTAAAAATAAAATAATTCGGCACTGTTCAAAAATAAAGATAAAACAAATCCTGCCCAAATTACAAGAAAACACAGGAAACACAAGTTCGCCACTGCCCATCACTATTTCGCAGAAAGCTGCTTTTTCTGCTTCAGGCTTAATTAGAAAGCAAAATAGAAACAAAGAATACTTTAAACAAACAAAAATAGGCAATGCTTAAAATGTTTACAATCCTTTGAAAAGCTTTAGGATACAGATAGGACATATTTACAATGATTATAATCAATGAAAAATTTCATGATTTTTACAATTTTTGAATTTTTCTAATAAAAATGGATTTATTTCCACTCCTTTTTGTTTATTGAAACAATGAAAACTATTTATAATAGAAGCTTCAATCATAAATCTTGTGGTTATATCAAATCCTGTTCAAAAATAAAAATAAAACAATGTAAAATACTTCAAGGAATACTAAACAAAGAGTTGAATAATATTTGCTTTCTTGAAATAAAAAGTATATCAAGTTTCTGATTACTGTTTTTAAAGCAGTCTGAGGATGTAGAATTACAGGGGAAAAAAAATAAAAGACCCAAAAGCTTGCTGCTTGAAAATTGGAAATCATGTTAAAAATAATAGATAAGGCAGTGATTCTATAACCCTCTCTCGTATATTTCTTCTTTTAAATTAAGTACTTACATTATTTCATTGAAAACAGTTTTAAAAAATAATTCAGCGACGCTTATTAATTCGTAACTAGATGCATTTTGGAAAAGTATTACAGTGAATATTTAAATCCTGAATAATTCATCAGATTTGTAGGGTTCGTTTACATTCATTTTCTTATAAAATCACCTTTATTTGTTGTGGGTTATAAATTCGAAGGCATTTCAAGTATGTTTTACTTTCTTAAAGTAAAAGTAATCCATAAAGTAATCAAAATTGTATTCTTCAAATATTTGTTCATTGACTTTGATAAGTCCCTTGTGCTGTTAGATATCATTTCTTGTTGTGTTGTTGTAAATTCATAAATGTTTGTATTCTTCATACAGATTCTTTTCTTGTGCTCTTGTAGTGTCTGGCTATTCAAAGCTGTTCTTTATCATCTGTCCGTTAAATAACCATACTTAAATAAATGATGTGGATATCAATCATTGATCAAGAAAGAAGTGTAGTTGCAGTAGTTGAGGACTCAAAACCAGTTGCTCTCCAGGCTCTCCATGATTAATTATTAAAATAAGATCAATTTTAATAATGTATTTAAATTAAAATTAATCTTTTTTCCCTTTTATTTTATTTATTAATTTTTTGAAAGTGCTGTTCTTTTCACTTTTGGATCTTACTATCCTCCCAAAGGTTGAAATAAGACTTTATGTTTTATACTACGTTTAGTCTACAGATCAAAACTTTATTGCTGTTCCTGCACAGGCTTGTGGTCAAGGCAGAAGCATTTTAACCTGGGTTTGAGTCCTTGTGTGGCATTTGGATGTTTCTTTCTTTCTTCAGTGTTTGTTTCTCTTCCAAAAAGAGGCAAAATCTGACGATGCCTCCTGGATTGTTTTCCAAACGACAGCACCATATCACACCCATCATTGAGTGTAACTCTCCATGACTAATGATCCAGAAATGGATCGGATGATATGTAAAAAAAATAATTCTTTAAAAAAAGTATTTTTTTTAATATACCACGTTTTTAAGACTATAAAAAGTATAAAATAATTAGTATAAAAAGTATAAGTAGTATAAAAGTATAAAAGAAAAATGTGAGGCGTACACAATAGATAATTGAGATGGTATGGATGGAGTGTATATTATCTTGCACCCCACGTTTTCCGTTATACTTTTTATACTAATAATTTTATACTTTTTAGTCTTGTGTGTATGAAATTTTTCAATCGATTTTAAACATTTAACACGAATTTAAATTTTAAACACGATAAAAAAGCATATTAATGTTAAAAGAAAAAAAAAGCTGCTCCCTTGCAATGCAAAAATGCTGCCTTGCAGTGCACGACAACTGAGCGCCATGCGGGCATTTGCAGAAATATTGACAGCAGACGACTTGTTCAGCACCGATCATAAATGTTATCCGAAGAATTAGGTTTCCCTAACGAACAGACAGACAATGAAGCGAGTTAATATAGCATTGTCATCCATTTCTGAGCTATGTTTAAAGTTTCAAGTCGCTAGCTCATCGAGAAGTTAGTTTAAAATCAATTCAAAATTTGTACCAAACAAACAGACAGAGAAAAAAGCGAACTAATAAAAACGTGTTAAAAAAAAATAAGCTTCTTTAATAGCCAGTCTTATCCACTTTCATAATTTGGAAAGTAATGCTTTGGTCAGAATTATAAACAATCTAACTATAAAAAGACAAGACCTGACTCACTCACTCACTCATTCATTCACTGACAGATCAATCCTCAGCCCAAACCATTGGACCTAGAAAGCTGAAATTTTGCACAGAGGTTCCCTTTATGTTGTAGACAAGGAATAAGGCCGGATTTTGCAAAATTCCTACGGGTTCGGGAATAATGAGGGTTTATTGTCGATTTAAAGGTTTCTTAATTCCGTAACTATAATTAGTAGAGATGTCAAATTTGGCATGTAAGTAGGTAATTAGAATCACTAAAACCCCTTTTCAGGATTTTTCGAAATTCCCACGGGTTCGGGAATAACGAGGGTTTATTGTCGCTTTACAGTTTTCTTATTTCCGTAACTATAATTAGTAGAGACTTCAAATTTGGCATGTAAGCAGGTAATTATAGTCACTAAAACCCGTTTTCAGAATTGTTCGAAATTCCCACGCGATAGGATAAAAACACTTGCTTTAAGTTATAAAGCTGAAAGTTTGCTTTCCTTTACTATTGTTAGGTTTTACGATTTGTTATCGTGACAATGAGAACTACACAAATATTGTTTTGCACCAATTGGAGCTAATGACAAATGAAACAAATCAGCACAAATGTAAATAAAAATTGAAATTGAAATTGCCTCTCTGTTTTAGTTATGGGGAAGGAGTTGGGAACGGCCGTTTCGTCTTTCTGCGGATTCATCAGCCCAACCACACCTTCCCCTGATAACCCAACCAGAGAGGCAAGATCACTTTCTGGTGGCCTCCGACCAACCTGGCTGTGACCCCTCAGAGCAGGAAAAACAAGAAAATTAAAAAGTGTGTAAAATTTCACACTTAATGCCCTATTCCTCCGGAGCGGAGGCTATGAAGGCATTTAACCCACTTATCAGGGGAAGGCGGGGTTGGGCTGATGAGTCCGCATAAGGACGAAACGGCCGTTCCCAACTCCTTCCCCGTAACTAAAACAGAGAGGCAATTTCAATTTTTATTTTCATTTGTGCTGATTTGTTTCATTTGTCATTTGATCCTACAGCATTTTAAATATTTGTTTAATTGGAGCTGTAATATTGTTCTACACAATAGTGCTACATATGCACCGGTGTCAACAATGGGAACTATACAAATAGTGTTGTGCAACAATTGGAAATAAAATAGTGTTGTGCATAACAGCGACAGGGTTTTCGAGTTAGATACAGATTTGCAATGATCAGATGATTTTTTACGAACTAGGAAAGGTTTGAAGTGATAGGGTTATGACGTTACAAAATTCGAATAACCTGAAATTGGGAGGACGATGAGTGGATGGACAAACATGGTTTGCGAACGAGGGTTTCGGGATAGATATAGATTTGTTATGAGATCAACCTTTTGAGTTGTTGTTGTTGTTTGTTTTTTTTTTGTACCAACCGGGAAAGTTCCAAGTGATCTCGTAATTGAAATTTCTTTATCATCCTCATTAGAACATTTGTTTTTTGTAACCCAAGCGAAGAACGGATCTATGGCTAGTACTTACATATATATACAAAAAAGTTTGATAATGATTCAAATCCCAACCTGCTGTATCGAGATTATACTGTGAATATCTTCTTGGAACTTCCTGGTTTTTGTACATACAAAGCTGTAGTTATATTTATATTCAAGATAATACAGTTTCTGATTATATATCTGTTGTATCTGTTTCCATTATATTTAATTTTTATAGATAAGAGGGAAAAGATTTTGCTGTTTTAGTTTTTATGTTTTATAAAAAAGAAACTCCAATTTAATACAGGAAAATGATTAAAGGATCTTTGATACATGAAAACTCAATATGCATTAAGTCACTTGAACATAATTCACAAAATTATCCTAAGAAGGGCAATTTCTTGAACTATTGCCTATCTCAAATAATTCTCAGTCAAAACTGTGAGCTGCACTTCAATAAACTAACTTTGTAGTCAAAAAGTGAATGTTTATTTCAATAAACAATGGCATATCTTTTTAAAAATTGTATATTTCTCTAACTATAACTTTCAGATTTTCCTCACCAATTCAATTTAATTCTGTGATTACCTTTTTTTCTTATATATACATAATTTTTTCACATCAAGAATGAATTAATGATTTATTAATGAATTGTGTACTATTCTTATACCGGGAGTTTTCTGAGATAAAGGAACATTTCCAATTTATTGCTTGATAGCTCCAACAGCTGGTTATTCATTTCCCTGTTCACATTTTAATTTAGTTTTAATGCATCAACATTTAATCCTGGAGCTAAAACTACGAATATCTTCTGCCTTGACTTTGAACCCTATTAAAAAAAAGAGAGTTAATTTTAATTTTAACTAGTAGCATTAAAATATTAAACTTGGCCCGATGTAATTTATTATTTTTGTTTTGTACTGTAATTATATTCATATCTTTTGGAAATTTTGGCTTATTTCCAAATAACAGTCAATCCCATACCACTCACTGTCTTTATATATATATATTCAAAATCCTCTGTACAAACTTTAAAGGTAGATTCTACCTGAGAAGACAAACAAAAAAGTTCAAATAAACATGGGTCTAGAAATGAATAGTTTTAGCGAAAAACGAATTTTTTCATTATTCAATATATGCTTGTTTGTTGGCACAATATGATGGGATAAAATGTATTTTAAAATGTTCATAAATTAAAACACGGATATAAAAAATAGAAGAAATAATGATTTAATAAATGGTATTGAAAAAAAGAAACAAAAAACAATTAAATGAATAAACTACAGCTCTTTCTTCTTCCAGAATAAAACACTATATTTCGAAAACAATAAACTGTTTCCTCTCCTTAAATCAAAAAAACATGGAATTACATTGAAAATGATAACAATTGAAACATATCCCATAATAGCATTGAATAGCTTGAGTCTGATAATAATATATAAATGTCAAAATTTTATAACAAATAACAATTATTGCAGAATGACATTAATATGAAGAATATATGAAGAATGGCATCAATAGAAACAAACAAAAAAATTTTTTTTTTAATGATCTTAATTTCCTAATTTCTAAAAGTTTTTAATTTCCATATATTTTTTTAAATAAATTTAAAGAAATATCATTGACTTTTAATGACCTATCCTTATTAAAACAAATTTTAGAATTTATATAACATGATTCAATAAGATACCTATCTTGTTCATTGTTATATTTGTGAACAATTTTAACGACAGGATGTAACAATGTACAAGATAGATATCTTATTGAGTCATGTTATATACATTCTAAAACATTCTTTGTTTTTAAAAGGATAAGTCAATGATATTTCTTTAAATTTATTTAAAAAATACATGGAAATTAAGAACATTTAAAAAAAAATTTTGTTTGTTTTTATTGTTCATATTAATGTCATGCCGCAATAATTGTTATTTGTTATAAAATTTTGACATTTATATATTATTATCAGGCTCAAGCTATTCAATGTTATTATATGATATGTTTCAAATGTTATCATTTTCAATGTAATTCCATGTTTTTTGATTTAAGGAGAGGAAGGAAACAGTTTATTGTTTTCGAAATATAGTGTGTTATTCTGGAAGAAGAAAGAGTTGTAGTTTATTCATTTAATTTTTACATATTTTGATGTAAGTATAAAAAACAATTAATTGGGTCCAGAAATACATTGAATAATGAAAACTATTCATTTCTGGACCCATGTTTATTTGAACTTTTTTGTTTGTCTTACTGAGTAGAACCTACCCCTAAAGTTTTCACAGGGAATTTTGAATCACTTTCAATATCATATATATGTGGGTTTAGCAATAGTGACGGGCATTTTCCTGCCAGTGATAGGATTGTACTCCTTAAGCCAGATGATGTTGAAAGATACCCTCCATATTCCTTTATTTTCCCCTATTTTGTATATCTGTGTTTTAATTTATGAATATTGTGAGATATGTTTTAACGCATCATACTATGCCATGTTGGGGAACACAGTGTACGACCCATTCTTCTTCACAGAGAACACTGTGACAGGCTCCAACTACCTTGACATGTTAACGGAGTGGTTGTTATCACAGTTGGAAAATGACACGGATGACTTCATTCTGCAGCAAGAGGGGCACCACCTCATTTCCACTCAGCCTTATGCGATCATCTGAACGAACGGTTGCCACAATGGTGGATCAGCCGTGCAGGTGCAAATGATTAACAGCTGTTGATGTGACCTCCCCATTCACCAGATCTTACTCCCTATGATTATTTCTTATGGGGGTACATTAAAGACAAGGTGTTTATACCACCCTTACCACGGGATCTCAACGACATGAAACTGCACATTTCCACTGCAATTACAACAATAGACAGATCAATGCTACGTCGCGTTTGGAAAGACATTCAGATACCGTTTGGACATGTATCGTGTTAACAGTGGTGGCCATATCGAACATTTATAAGCAATGCATACAACAAAAACTTGAACATGTGCTCTATCCAACTGTATCATTCGTCGCATCATAACTGCAATAGCGATTTCACAGGAAATTTTTGAAATCGTTCAAAACATTTTTAATCACCCTGTATATCTGATTTGATATTTCACTTAAACTGAGCATTTTAGACCTTTGTAAATCAAGAAAATATGATGATAACTGTAGTCTAAATATAATTGAGCCTTGGCAAAACAAATAACTTTAAATGTAAAAATGGAAAATGCATTAACTTAGGATAAAGATAAGCGATTTCCTACAGTTATAGAGCTTAAGCACTGCATCATCAGGAAATAAGGTGAGGGATGTATAAACATCAGGACAATACAAAACAAGTGGAATTGGGGAGGGAAAATTAATATTGGCTGCTTTGCCCATGGATATGGGGATTACATGCTTTAAGTGAGGTTATGTGAAAGATTTCAGCTAGGAGGCAATGATGTTTGCCAGCATGGTAGTTGGATACCTCCTTTGTTAATCCTTTTGTGCACACTTCTGAGAAGATATTAGCATTCTTTTTACCACAGCAAGGGCAGATCACAGATATTTGAGGGTAGCAGTGTTGTTCCTCTGGGCAAATAATTGAAGATAGCAGTCATCCTCAAATATTATAGATCTAGGCTTCCCTTTGCTGTATCTTTAGGATGTTGAATGTGTATTCTGCAATTTGTTTCACAATCAGTGGATCACAGAAGGATCTTTAGCCATGTTGTTACCTCTAGTACTTGACAGTTCTCCTCGTTTGTTCATCTGTTAAATGGTGTTTTAAAGCCATTGCAACACATCTGCTACTTCAGATTCCTTTCTTCTCAATCCAAAATTGAATTGGCCATCAGGGTGTAAACAATCCCTTTTATTCTGAGGTTCATTTGTATCAACAGATGGCTGTGCCTTTCATTTGCATACAAAACTTAATATTTTTTACCTCAAATTTCCAAGTTTCATGCATTTCTAACTCATTTTTCATCCTCTACTCATTTCATTGAAACAATTAGAATTCAATCCTCTTTTACCCTTGTGACGTGTAATAGCCTGCAATAAGAGGAACCAAACCACAATTCCTATAAAATTATAAATTTCATCTAGTTTAAAGTTTAAATTTAACTGTGACCAATACAAGTGTATAAATAACCTACTGTTAGCACACTTAAATATAAAAAAGTCAAGCTGTACAGTATTGCAAAATGAATATAATTATATCTTTTTTACGTTATCTAAAGTTATTTCACTTTTTTTAACACCTAAGACTGAAGCAATATATTTTATTAATTCTGAATTTGCTTCACCATCCACAGGAGGAGCTGCTATTTGAACACCAACTGCTTCATCATCAATTCCTGTAAAAAATCAAACTTAAAATATTAAGAATAGCAGCTTTGTATTTACAGTTTCAATGAATTTAATCATTGAGTAATCAATGAATTTAATCATTCCATTACAGATAAACAGAGTTTTTCTAACACTTTGATAAAATTCAGTAAATAGTATTAAATGATACATTTATTTTTATTAATTTCATATTGACCAATCTACCTGTGATATTATTTGCTTTGGATCCAGGTTTTGCTTGAATTTTTATTATAATTTGTCCACTGGAGTTTAGACAAATGGGACCATTAATGTTGGAACTTGCTTCTGCTTCTTTAGATGACAAATTCTGTAATTAATTAATAGATCATATCATAAATTAATAATTGTTTGATATTTTAAATATGAAAAGTATTTGCAAAATGGGCTGTAAAAAAACCATAGTGTTGTCGCATAGTTTTGCCATTTTTTTTTTATCAGCATTACATCAGTGGTATACGTTGTATCTGAAATACTTGTGATACCGATACTAAATAACGAAACACGTGTTTGTTTTTTTCATTTGAAAGATAAAAAAAAAATATTCAGCCGGTTAAAGCGGAGATCCGGTTAAGAGGGAGTCTTCTGTATTTAATAACTGCAAAGGAATTTTCACTTCGATTATTATCATACTTAATTCAAACCACAAAATTGAAAATGAAATAATCCAATGAAGTAATTTATGTCTACCCGAAGGTAAAATACAAATTATTTTGTGGTTATACATGCAAACTCTTAACAATAAAATCTTTTTGATTCCTTTATTTCAATTCTATTGCTATTTGAATTGGTTTTTACAAAAAGCTTCTAAAATTTTACTAAAAAGCCAATAATCTTTATTAGCTAGATCTTGGGAAAATATGAAAATATGGTGAGAAATAATGCAATGTTTAGCTACTAAATTTTGATAAATTTTGATATCCTTACCTCTGAATCAATCACTGTGGTAATAAAGTAAAGTCAAATAGAAATTAAAAAAAAAAAATGGCACAATTAATTTATAAATTACTCGTTATATGATATTTTTTCTGCTCTTTCCAAACAGTAACAAAACTTCTAATAGTTAAAATTATCTTTAAAAAAAAATTCATCTTGAGATATACTTTGGCAACAAACAAGTGAATATAATTGTGTGCTAAAGCATAAATTTAAGAGCGACCCATAATAATATAAATAATTAGCATAAGGAAAAATAAAAAAGTTAGGGAAATAAGAAAAAAAAAAATCTACAAGGGAATTGAGAAAAAAAAAAGATTAAGAGGAAAAAAAACAGTAGGTATACGGATTTGAATCGACAACCTCCAGCACATGAGTCTGAGAACTTATTCATCAAGCTATAGCTTACAACTGAAATGAGAGGGTTGCATTTTTAACATTTTAAGCTAATTGCAAAAATCCAATTAAAATAATGCCAAATATCTCTAACTTGGGGGGGGGGGGGG
>JAFIDM010008419.1:21796157-21814260 GCA_023159025.1 Thereuonema tuberculata | reverse complement strand
ACAACCAAAAAAAAAAAACAGAATCTCCCCCAAAATTGCCGTCTTGCCCACCCCTGTTCTACAGTATAAACATACTGTAGATCTCAGCCCGGGCCCCGGTGCTTTGGGACCAACTGACACCCCCCCCACCTTGTGGGGGCCCTGCTTCTATCTGATATTGCCAAAAGAGTGTGAAACAGCTATTCCAGGATGTCGCTTAGTAAACACTTGATCTCACTCATTGTTGTTTATGAATACACTCATTGTTGTTCAGATTGAAACATTTTATGCATTAAAAAAAATCATTGAGGTCGGAGGACTGCTGGCACATTTTCTCACTAATATTTCATTACTGAGTTTTTATTGTTTATTTCTGCTTTTGAGACACCACTGCGACTCTAACGATTATTTATTTGCTTTGTTTATATTATTTTATTTCTTTTAAAATATATATTTTATGTTTAAAGAAAGTTGTTTAATTAAAAATAGATTAATTTCATAAAACTTAATTATTTAATTCGAATTTATTGTGGTTGTTAGTTATGTAATTTTATGCTTGGTATTAAATAATTGTCTACTTTTCTATTGAAACAAAATAAATTCTTTTTGGAAAAATTAAAAAAAAAAAAAAAGGAAACTATCTTTTCTGGGCAGTTTATAAGTTTGATAGAGTATTTAAAATATACCGTGTATTAAATTTGATGGAAGTTGAACATTGAATTTATAACCACACCCAAATACTTCAATTTATTAAAATAATATTTCATATTAAATAAGTAATAATCTTCAGATTTGTTTACTAATTTAAGCGCTATTTATTTATTTAATACAATAATGTAATGTGATTATGTATGTAACTTATTACTATCACTTTCTTTTCATTTTTTACTACTAACAACTTTGTTGGCTGATCTCAACAAAGGAATTATTATAATCAGCAATTGATAGCTCTGTTTTACAGAATTGAATAGCTCTCTAAATTTCTATTTCTGTGAAATGCTCAAAAATCCATAACAAGAACTCTCTGCAATTGATTTTTACTGAGAGATTTTTTATTAATTAAATGATGATATACAGTTTACTCGCGATAATCCGACATTTGACAGTCCGACACGCTCGGTAGTCCGACGCAGGTTGGTTCGAAAACTGACCCGATTGAGGCGGTCACGGAGGTGAAATGCAAATCACTTGCGATTAAGTTATGTCGGCTGCAAACACTTTGATACGTTGGTGTGAGTAGAGAGAACTCGACTACGAGAACATTTTAATGTTAAAAGATATTCAAGAAAAAGCCATGAAAAAGAGATTTTACGTACCTGATGATTCAATGAAAAGAGCAAAAAACGAAGGCACAACGCAAATAACATGACAGACTCTTTACGTAAGAAGAAACAA
This sequence comes from Thereuonema tuberculata, assembly GCA_023159025.1. Lineage (NCBI taxonomy): Eukaryota > Metazoa > Arthropoda > Chilopoda > Scutigeromorpha > Scutigeridae > Thereuonema > Thereuonema tuberculata. The sequence continues at coordinate 21,812,886 of JAFIDM010008419.1, read as the reverse complement.
AAAACGATTACACATTTAGGACGTAAATACATATGTACGTATTTTTAATTTTTATTTTAAGACATAAAAATTATATTTTATATTATATACTGTAATTTTATTTTTTTAAGACATAAATACAGAAATAAATTAGTATTACATACATACGCATTCATTTGTGTAAAACTATGCCTAATGAGTTTTTTTTTTTTTTATATCCTCAATGGCCGTAAAATATGTACTCAATATGTATTGTAACAATATACGTACTGTATATACATAACTTAAATTTTCTTGCCTTAGAAGTCAAAATTCAGTTTTTAAAAAAAAATCAACCTTTGATAATCCGACATTTTTGATAATCCGACACCCGCTCGGTCCCATAACTGTCGGATTATCACGAGTCAACTGTACTTAAGATCAGGGCAAGATCTAAAAATTGTTGCCCCCCCCCCCCCCAGCAAAAATCCTTCACGAGCCTTACCGAACTAATGTCTACAGATGGATATTGACGATCACGTTTGCGCGATTTACGAAAAACACGAGATCTCGCCATTAGCCTCTTCAGTAGGTCTCAAGGAATTTAGTATTTTTAATGTCTATCACTAGGAAAATGTTACATAATGAATTTATTGTTTGTTTATTGACTGTTTTCAATTTATTAAAACTATATTAAAATGTAGTAAAAGTCTCATGCATCTCCCCGTATTATAATTCATTTCAATATTTTCTGAGAAGACATGGATAGAGACTATTCTCGCGTAAATTACGTGAAATCACGAAAATACGGGATCGTCAACATCCATCTGTTAGACATTATTTCGAGTCGCACCAAGGCCACGGCGCGGGCACCCCTTTTCAGCGCCCCACCCCCGCGCAAAAGGGTGACTGGCGGTACCTAGATCCGGCCCTGATTAGGATCTGAAGAGGTATCTTTACATAGGGTTAAATGTAGATGACAGAATGAGGAATTTAGCTTTCCATATTACAGTAAAACCTCGTTAAGTTGTCATTCAAGGGACCAAACATTTTTGACGACTTAGGCGGAGTGGGAATTTTTGAATAAAAAAAACAAACAAAAAAACACTGAAATACAGTATTTTCATGAATTGCTGTAGGATTCGGTGAGAAAAACAAAATTTTCAGAAATCAATACATGCAAATGAATGAGTGGAAAATAATAATAATAAAAAAAAAAACACTTTTTATAGTTACCATATTTTAACCGTTTTAAAAGAAAGGCAATGTCTGTCTTTGAAACGTTCCAGCCAACCATTGCTGCCGCCGAAATCTTCAATGTCCAACTCCTTAGCAATTTCCATAGCTTTTTCTTTGAGAATCACGGCGGAAATCGGCACATTTTGCGATCTAGATTGTTTTAGCCATCGAACTAAAACCTCCTCGATCCCGTCAAACTTCGATTTCCTCATTCTCTTTTTGTCTTTGCAGTCAGCTTCTTCAATTACTTGTTTTGATGAAAGAATATCGTTTAATGTAGTCCTGGGAATATGGTATTCTTTGGCAAAAGCTGTTTTCGAAACATTTAATTTTTCAAAAAGTGCAATTAAGTCTTTTTTTTTCTTTAAAAGATAACGAGGTAAGTTTTCGTTTCCCTAGCATGTTAAAAACGTAATCGAACCACGAAATTTTAAGAGAAAAAATAGCCCTTATAGAGGGGCTTACCGTAGCCTTCATAATACTGTACCTATTTACGGTACATTACGAAGGCTACGGTCTTACTCGCTATGAAATGAAGTCACACTCAGGAGCGGTCAAGAAAAACGTCTACACTCTACAGAGTGGCAGCGAGAAGTGTGCTTTGAATGATTAGCAGCGCGATTCCAAGAACCCAAATCCTCCGAAGGGGTAGGAAAGGAATGAAGTGACAGGCATGGTCGAAAATTCCCCGTAAAGGTTTGGCTTTCTTAAAGTGAAGGGGCGAGGCTGAATAGACAACACGATGGCATGCAAAATGAAGAAGAAAGATGCTTTTGGCCATTTTTGAGGGTGACGAGTTATCCGGAGTAGAATTAAATTTGGTGACGGGTAAAGGAAGGTTATTTTACATTATTGTGTATGAGACTTTGTCAGGACCAAAGGAAAACGACGACTTAACGAGGTTTTACTGTATTACAACTCATATTTCTGTTCACTAATCCTTCAAACTTCTTCCAATGAGATTTGCAATTTAGCATTAGATCATCATCAAACATCATAACCATTTGTAAAAAAAGGATGGAAAGCTGTTTCTCTTGGGATTCCTTTGCAACTATTTTGTGCTTTTGGAAAATAATGAAAATGAAAGAACTTAAAAATACTCATGAGATATTCACACAATATATCCGACTTTATACTGCACATCATCTTTCAACCTTGGTAGTAAGATAGAGCCTGAAGAAGCAGGACAATGGCATACTGGAAAATATTGTTGTTTCGTAAATATGAGATGGAAAAATAGAAAGCTGATATGCAGTATAAAGCTGAATATATTGGGTATATACACTGGGGCTTTCAAAAGAATCGTTTGTATCATTTTTCTTTCCATCTGATCCTGTGGTCAAATTGATACTCTTAGCTCTATGCTCCTTTATTAATTCAAATTCAGCTTGAATTTGTTCATTTACAATATTTTCAAATTCCTTCCTTTTCTGTTCAGTCACTTTCATTCTCACTTCATTCTTCCTATCATCTTTAACACTTTAATCTTCATCTTGATTATTATGTAACCAATTAATATATTCCTTTCTTATATAAGTTGAGAAACTGTGAAAAGATTTAAAATGGAGAGAAAAAAATTGAAGAATAAGAATGGCCCATGACTGGATCGAACCCACGACCTTCGCGTTATTAGCACGACGCTCTAACCAACTGAGCTAACAGAAGCCGTTGCGAAGCATTGTGGGATATGTGTTTATAGACAGACAAACCGGGGATATAAGGCGTCTTTCAGAAGCCTAAAAAAAACAAACAATAAAGAGATAGAAAAGCTAAATTTAACATCCATAATAATTTATAAATCAAGATAAAAACACAACTGGACAGTAAATATGATTTCGCACATTGAGCCAACATTAACGGGAATTCTGAACAGCTGTTTCATCCTTATTAAGAATAACCAGCAGAATTTACCCTTGATATTTGACTGCACGAAAGTTAAAGGGAAACCATTTTCTCTCCCGGGAGTGGCCCCCTAGAACAAAAACAATCAAATAAAAAATAATCCTGTGCCTTTAAAATAAAATAAAATAAAAATCAAATAAAAAATACATACATACATACATATCCTTTCCCGTTCCACCAACTGTGGGTCTAGGAATTAACTAAGCCTCTCCACCTCTCCCTGTTCTTCCAAGCCTCTTCTCTACATATTCTTTCCCATGGGATGCCTCTCTCTTCCAGGCTGTGCTTCACATCATCCAGCCATCGCTTACGCGGTCTCCCTCTTGGTCTCTTCCCTTCTTCTTTAAACTCATGCCAGACCTTAGGAGTCCTACCATCTTCCATTCTTTTCACGTGCCCAAACCACCTCAGCCTTCCCTCTTCCACCTTTTTCCTCAAACGTTTTACCCCCAACTCCTCCCGGATATCCTCATTTCTCATTCTATCTAATCGAGTCTTTCCTACTATACCTCTAAGAAACTTCATCTCCCCAGCTTGAAGTCTACTCCAGTCTCTAGCATTCATCATCCATGTCTCCGCTGCATAGGTGACTATAGGCACGTAATACATCAGTATTAATACCTTGTCTTTTAAGTGAAAGGACAAGATATTAATAGTGTGGATTTCACAGGATTATTTTTTATTTGATTTTTATTTTATTCTCGACGGCCATTCTCGGGAGCGAGAATGGTTTCCCTTTAACTTTCGAGCAGTCTGAGCCAAACATCAAGGGTAAATTCTGCTGATGATTCCTAATAAGGATGAAACAGCTGTTCAGGATTCCCGTTGATGTTGGCTCAGTGTGCGAAAGCATATTTACTGTCCAGTTGTGATTTTTTTCTTGAATTAGTAAAGAAATAGCTTTTTAAAAAGGTTGTCTTCAAAAACTATTTATTACAGGAAGCTGAAACTTATAATGAGAGGTTTAGATTACAGAGAAAGGTCCTTTTGGTATAAATTGGACTTAAGGCAATGAATACGTTGTAAAACGCCAAAATACGCTGCCTTTAAAATGTAAGCCATCAGATGATATCTAATAAACCTACACTCACTTCCAAAAGTTAAGTACGGAGCGGTAAAATGCGAAAAAATGGACAAGTACTGCTTTGATTGACATGAAATGCTGCAAGTAACTAGCTCTATGTTTATTCATGAAACAAAACAAAGAATTACATACAGAGATAAACAAAATATTGAATTTTCATAAATTATAAGATGACGTCCTATTTGCGTCATTAACAAAATGATATTTAAATTCAAAACAAACAATAAAAATCGACATTAATAGGATATGTGAGCACCCCTCACCTGCATACAAAGTTTACAGCGTGTGATCATGCTTGTTACGAGGTGATCAACCACCGCAGAGTCCAGTAATCGCCATTCCTCCTGTAGGACAGTTTCTAAAGCTCTGAGAGTGGCTGGAGGTGGGAAACGTCGACATACAGCACGGCTGAGGGCATCCCAAAGATTTTCAATTGGATTAAGGTCCGGCGAGAAAGCCGGCCACTCCGTATGCGCAATCCCCTCACTCTCCAGAAAGTCGTCAACGATGGCAGATCTGTGGGGACGCGCATTATCGTCCATTAAAACGAAAGAAGGACTAACTGCTGCAGCGCACAGTTTCACAATGGGATCTAGGACTTCACCTCGATACCGTAAAGCCATCACAGAACCTCGCCTGTAGATGTGAAGATCGGTGCGATATCCCAATGAAATCCTTGCCCAGACCATGATGCTTCCACCGCAGAATGCGTGATGTTCGATGATGTTCTGGGGCCGATTGCGTGTGTCTTGTTCCCTCCAGACCCTTCCACGCTTATCATCGGGTTGTAGGGCAAATCTGGACTCATCTGTGAACATAACGTTACCCCAATCAGATGTAGTCCAATTCACATGCTGGCGGAACCACTGTAATCGTGCACCTCTGGATTGGACGGATAAAGGACCACAAACTCGTAGTACCCGGGCGTACAGATCATTCATGTCTAGCCTTCGACGAACAGTAGTGGCAGATATCGTCTTACCAATGGCTGCTGCAACCATAGATGTTACACGTGTGGAGGTCGATCTTCGATTCCGCTTGGCTACAACAGCAATATATCGATCTTCCGTGGGGGTCGTAATCCTTGGACGACCGGCTACAGGTCTTCGGACAACTGTTTGGCTGGTTTGGAATTGTTTCCATAATTGTGAAATGACGGAATGATGAACGCCGAAGAAACGAGCAACATCTGTTTTAGACTGTCCTACTTCAATGCGTCCGACAGCCCGCCAGCGCTCAGAATCTTCTATTCGTCTTCTGGAAGCCGTAGAAACACGCCTAGCTTGAAAACAAATCGTACGAATGTTCTAAATACCGTTCATCAGCACTTACATGCAACTCCCGTAAACCTTCACAATGCCGGCTTCTTATACGACTGCCTGTTTAGCATATTTCTCGACGCGAAACCGTGATTGGCTGTTACCTAAATTCAGGACGAATGCTAGAAGAACGAATAGAAGAACACGTAACAGCTTTCACGAACAATCGACCTAAAGTATCAAACTGGGCAGAACACTGCATCACAAACAACCACAACCCCGACCCGAAAGTCACAATTCTCTACAAAATTCAAAACAAACATACTAGGTACCTAATCGAAGCATGTGTCATAAAAACCTTCCAATGCATAAATAAAGACAAAGGGTACATGGTTAACCCGAACACACTGTCGTATTTCCAGGACATGACAAAAAATCAGAGAGAGAAATTTCAGTGAACCAATTCCTTGTTAGCAACAATTGGCTGTGTTAAAATGTTTCTGATAATAATTATAATATATTGTTACATTGTTAGTAAATATAGGTTGTGTTAAATCATTAACAATTGATTTTATAAAAATGTCTTTAATTATTGTAATATAATATGTCTGTATCGTGCAAACCAGTGAATGTAATGGAAGTTAATCTTTGTTATTTAAAACGGTTTGAAAAAGCGGGAAGATGGTATTCTCCGCGAAATATCACCATTAATAAAATGAAATTTATCCGTAGATGGAGTTTTCTAATTTAATTTAATAGGAGTACAAGATAGAATATGAAGTTAATTGTTTTTTTTTTTACGTTTTTAATCATCTTTTTTTAGTGTCTTGGTTATTTTTTAAAATTAATTATAAGTTCGGATAAAAGCAGATAAGTCAAAAAAAAATTAAAAGCTGAATTAAAAAGGCGGCTGTAAGACCTATAAAGCAAACGTTTTCGTGGAGCTTCACACTTATTGGTGTGGTTTTTTTTATTAGCATGTCGATTTTTTTTTTGGTTGGAAGGGCTATCAAGATTGAAAAGTGTGCGTACTATTGAAGAAACAAAAAAGGGTCTGAAGTTTTTTAAAAGAGACACTAGTTTTCCCCTTTAGAAATTGCTCAAATTGTTAATTTACTGCACTATTTGTAGGACTATATATGGTGGTTGTATGGCTTCCCGCCTTTTTTCACAGTCTGGAAATGTGAATTCGAAGGCATTTTGCTGACTTGCCTCCAATTTTACCAAAAATAATGACTGACGCCCCTTCCCTCTTCCCCTTAATCGTAGACGATTATGTTTCCATGTATCTGTGTGTTTTTGTAACGAACCTCCACAGCCCAAACCAGAGTCGGAATCCAGTGAGTCATACTTTGTTGGTCACATTATACATCAAAGAGCCGTCTGTGCGTCGCGAACCGTGGTTTTGGCCACCCAATGTCTAGACCAGTAGTGCATAACCCACGGACCTCGTGCCGCACGCTCGGTATTGTCAAACTTAAAATTAAATTTGAGCCTTTACATTGATGCCAACAGATACATTGAAAAATATCATAACCTGCAACAGCAACTGTCTCAGACTTTACTATTGTATGAAATACAACTAGCCATTATTAGATTGAAGTTCATGTAAATTAGATTTATTATTAATTATTATTATAAATGACATTCTGAAATCATTAAATTAGTAAGATATGGTAAGGGTTGAGGAATTGGAAGATGGGACGTTGTGGCCCTTCCATCAGAACTTTTATAAAATATTGCCCGTCAGACTGCCTTCCTAAGATTGCGCACCCCTGGTCTAGACAGACCGAATGAACTTAATGGAGTATCTCTGGGAATTGCACATGACGCTTGATTTACAGCGCTTTAGTAAAAGAGTTTAAATGAACATCAGCGCAAGCGTTTGATTTAATTGTACACGATCGCTTTGTGTTTAACATAAAACTGTAGAATTGGCTTTTTATTTTTGGGAAAAAAAATCCAAGATTTCATCTTAAATGGGAACTAAAATCATATAACAAAATACGATCCTGTCGTTTTAATTCTAATTAGCCATCTTATTCTACTATTTCTTTTCTTCTTTATTGCATTTTGAGTTTATGGTTTTGTATTGGCGCGTGCTTTTTAATGTTTTATATACAGGGTGGTCCAAAATGTGACGTCCAAAATTTTTTTTTGGATTCCGGACATCTGGGGGTACGAGAAAATACCCCATGTATGGACCTTTGTTTGTGTAGTTTTCGAGTTATGAGTTGTTTTGTAGAATTTTCGAATTTTCGACCGAACCAACTTCAAACTGGTGTTTGTTGCAAATTACGCAAAGTGTTTTGAGTTTCTGTGTTGTAGCATAGTCCTCATAACGTGTACTTTCACACATAAAATACCCAGCGTCCTACCATTAATGTATGTTATAGAGACCGTTGGGAGGAGAATTGAGCGTGGAAAAATTCCCGCCCCACGCCGAGGCCGGGAAGCGAACCCGCCACCTCCAACCCGCAGCCAAGCGCCTATACCCACTCGGCTACCGGGCCCATTACAGAGGTCCGTACAGTTCCTATATATGAAACATAGTACTAAAATATATAAAAAGATAATATTAAATAATGGTATCATATAGAATATGATGAGATCCATTCAACAAATATAAAGATGGAGATAAGAAACACAATTCTTGAAATCAATTAGTGATGATTATATTTCATAATAAGAAAAATTGAAAGAAATAGGTAGATACACAAATTTCACAGACGTCGACGTTTGACTGTTGTTGGACCACTCGGCTCCTCAAAGTCTCTTGCCCCATACATTTCCGTCGCCTCATATATGCAATCCAGGTCTTCAACATCTGGTTCGTCAATTTCATCTGGTTGGAGGGAGTTAGTGCAGGAGTTCCCCTTGCAGTTGGCACAAATCAATGAGCACTTAATCCCAGCCTTCCGACACCCACAACCACCTATTCCTTTTTGCATTTGCAGAAAATTGTGGAGGGAAGAGACTGTGGAGCTGGTTCCTTGGAGGTAGGAACGGGGTGAAGACCAAAGTTTGAAGCCTATTTTTGCCAATTGTCATGTCAGACCATATCCCACTCCAGCACTTATCAGACCTTCTGATAGTAAACCACCCATTGAGCGCAAACCGTGTATAGTCTTCTTGGGATATTTTCTTTTCAAGGCCCATCATGTCTTGTAAATAGAGCCGCGCACATTTAGCATACAGAAAATGCCCACTGGCATGAAAATAGGATAGCATTTACTTAACAGTGGTGAGGTAGAAGTAGAGAATTCAAATCTTGGCAGTGGGACCATTTAGCTCCAGCTCTTCAAGTTTCTATCCAAACATCTATAGTACTTCAAAGTTTCATGATCAAGGGCTTCCAAGGGACTTGTTGAGGTAGACACCTCTTCAAAGTGCTGATCTGTTCTCTCATTGTCACTCATTCTTGAGAGGATGACATGTGCGAGAGCCAAATTGCAAAGGATATGTGCACGAACTGCCCTTGAATAAGCACGACCAGCCATCATTTTTTCTGTTGATACCTGCGCGTAAGCAACGCAGAATAGCTCTTGCAGCCCACTTGCATTCATAATGTAGCCTATGGCTCCGAAGAATGACATCAAAAGATGAAACTATCCCAACCGTACTTTGATTATGCCCAAATCGGAGTCTGGAGGGAAAGATGCCACTATCTCACGTGCCTTATGATAGAGAGGCTAGTCAAATGTAACAAAACAGACATTTTGTTTGATGCTTTTGCATTTATTTATTGCAGTGAGAAGTGAAGTGTACACAGTGTCATAGTTGCTGGGAGGTGCATTGATGAATTCAAGGAATAGTGTCTGTGACGTCGAGTACGGTTCAGAGCACGTTATTTGCTCCATGAAGCCATTCCAACCTGGAAGATTATCTCCTTTCCATTTACCAAAAATCCACTTGAAATCAGCCAGATTAATGTTAACTCTTGAACAATTTTCCGTCAAATCCTCAAACATGATGCTCTTCAAAGGTGCTCCAGGATGTTCAAATGTTGTTACTGGAATTACAAAGATTTCTGCAACTGTGCTGGCTTTTGGAATAGTACTTATTCTAGCAATTACTAGCCTCACTTGAAGAGGCAGAAATTGCTGGCGTTACACATTGGATACCGCCAATGGCTTGGAAATTATTACGGACATCAATTGTGTCAACATTAACATCTGCATTGTCAAACGCCCATTTAGAAAAAGAATTTTGGTGGTTAAAGCTCTGAGGGTGGTTCATACAAGATACCTCAAACATCCTGGTCGTTGGTCACGTCGCTGCGGGTTGGAGGTGGCGGGTGCGCTTTCCGGCCTCGGCGGAGGGTGGGAATTTTTCCACGCTCCAGTCTCCTCCAAACTGGTCCTATGGCCTACCCAGCCCTCTGTAGAATGGGTACCTGGTTTCTTTCCCGGTAGTTAAAGGCGGGCGGGTGTCGGGCTGACCACCCGACCTCATACTAGTCCCGTTGGTCAAGAAACGTCAGGAGCCTTACCTCCCGCGCACCCGTGGGCCTGTTTGGGGACTGCTTTAACTTTTTAACGGACCTCTATAACTTTTGATAGATGGATTAGTTTAAATGATATTAACAAACAGCAGAAGTTAAAACGAAATTTTCTCATATATATGTAAAACCGCAAAAGTACCCCCACCACTTAAGCACAACTCCGCCGGGGGGGGGGGACCTAGGATAGTCATATTGGGCCACAAATGAAGCCATGAAAACAATAAAACCTTTTGTAGCAATTATTTTTGATTCGACTAATTTTTTGGTTTTACGCTATTGGCCTAATTTCCAATCGACACTACTTCATTTAATATCTTCTTTGAAGATGATATGAAATGGAGTAATGGATGTCTAAGTAAAAATATCATTTTAGAAATATTACAGGAGTTACGAAGTATGATATAGATCTCATTTTACAACATATTTTAGTTGTAATTTAAACTTTATATGAAAAAAATTATAAAAAAAAAATGGTAATGTTGATATACTCTTTCAACTTCTTAACACGGAGGTTTTATTAGTTTTTATAACTATATATATTTTATCTGTAAGAATTTCTGTTGGCTTTTCATTGAATCACCAGGCACATAAAAATCTCTTTTTCTTTAATGAATTTACGGCATATTTCTATTTTAAATGCCTTTATTAAATTCCTCTATTGCCTAGCTATGTGCAGGCCAAGGTATAAATGTATCCTTGATTGATACTTATAAATTGTTAGGATTTCTAAGGGGGGGTGGTCCCATACTCGGGAGCGAGAACCGGAATTACGGCCCCCACGCACCTTCTGAGTCTGTCACCGGGGAAGTTTGGCTGGCTGATGAGTCCTAAAAAGGACGAAATGGCCCGTCCCAGTCTATTCCCGATGACAAACTCAGGGGGCGAATCCTTTCCTCTCTTGTTATTTGCGTTGTGCCTTCGGTTTTGCTCTTTTAATTGAATCATCAGGCACGTAAAATCTCTTTTTCTTTAAAAAAAATAGTTCCAAATGTTAGCAATAGATGGAGCTGTAAGCGTCATAACGTACCGTATATGCTCCAATAGAGGCCCCCGGCGTTTATTTGCAAAACTAGCCTCGGCTCCCGGCGCTTAATAGAGACCGGCTGCTATTAGAGGCCGGCCATTATTAACAAAAACCTCCAGAACGCAATATTTTTACACATAAATACCGGCTAATATTACAAACAGCTATTTTATTTGAATTTCACATGTTACATAAGACTGTTAAAGATAAATGGCATGTCTTTCTGTACCTTTCGTTGCTATTCGTCGTCCAAATCTGCAATGACGGGCGGCCGCCTTACCGGAAGTTTCTTTCGCGTATTCCACCGCCCGAAGCTTAAAGGCAATGTCATATGATCGTTTCGGCGGCATTTTGTAAGGCAATGAACCGTAAAATATTACGCACGACTATAAAGATACGGATGCTTACACTAGTACCGGTAGGCAAATATCAAAGACCCGGCTACTATTAGAGACCGGCTATTATTTGGCCGTGTCCCCTCTGCAGCCCGGCGGTTATTAGAGACCGGCGACAATAAGAGACTCGGCGTTTATTGGAGCATGTACGGTAAATGGGTTCGGTTACAAGTGACATTTGAATCGCAATACGACGGCTATGGCGTGAGTTGCACGATAAACCAACAGTACTGTTCAATGTGCATGACTGTATCGGGTTTTTCCTGAAGAAATGACTTCCAAGTCATTCAAGTTGTGGCACTGTTAGTTTAAAGCCCATTCACCACGGCAAGGTCGTACCATAGCGGATGGGAAAAAAATTGGTTTTTAATTGTTGCTTTTCATGCGGTTTTTTGCCTCAGGACAAAACCGATTTTTTTTATAATACAGTAGAGCCCCGATTATCCGCGAGTGCAGCTAAAAAATTTTTTAATTACGAACCTCAAAAAAACCAATTTTAATCCAAGCCAACAATAGGGAAAGTACAATAGGCCCTACAGTGCGAAGGTCGAAAATTATTGACAGGTTTACTGTGCATCGTAATCCTATAGGCCTTCTCGGAATTTGTGGATGAGTGGCAGGCTCTTGCTTTGCAGAAAGGTTTCTGCTGTACTGTACATACACTGAAGCTCGGTTATAACGCGGTTGCTTACCGGGTATATCGCGAATTCGGATGTAACGCGATTTGGTCTTGGATCCCTTCTATTTTGGAAAAGCTGTATAATTGTAAAATTGCAAAATTTACCATTTTTTCGCCTAAAATGAAATCAAAGGTGTAAATTAATATGCTTGTTTCCTTATTATTTACAGTAATTGAGACTCTATACCCACCCTAATGTCACGAAAATGAGTCAAATACAATATATTTTTTAAAAAAATACCAGAATCGCGGACTTTTTCGTTTAACCAAAATGAATATCGAGATCTATTTTTCTGCCAATGACAACCAGTAAAGAGGCCCATGTAATCTAAAAGGCGTATGAATACCTAGTTTCGATCCACATGACTCGTCGTTTGTACAAGATGCCAAGATGGCGGCGCCAAATCGATTTTGGCTAATATAACCCATCATGATTTATGTATTTATAAATATAAAATTCTCTCACATAGCTCTGAATGATGTAGGTTATCGCGAAATGACCATTTTAAATCGATTTGGAATCGGGTGGGCAATAATAGGGTGCGATATACGACATTTGACGACGCGAAGTAATAAAAGTTCGGTTATATCGCGATCTTCGAAATCTTGGATCCGAAAGATCGCGTTATAACCGAGCTTCAGTGTATTTTAAAAGTTTTGCATATTATGTTTTTTGTATTATAAAACGTAGTTTTTATGCTGAAATATTTTTTTTCGTGTTTACACCTCATTTTTTGTCTTTTTTCGGGTTATCCGCAATTTTTACTATCCGCGGTACCCTTGCCACCCAATTCCGCGGATAATCGGGGCTCTACTGTAGTAGTATAACGAAGGCCTCGCCCCGACCCGTATCGTGAATGCAGGGGCATAATTCACAGCTAAGCAGAATGCTTCCAATTCTTATCCCCTGATTATCCGGTGGAATTAACAGCGTATCTAGATCTGCCGCGGTTTTAAAGATACTGAAATCTCAGAGGCGACATCTCTCACTTTAAATCTTTGGAAAAAAAAAAGCACTTGGGTTGTCTTCGTTTTCGGGATATCATTGGACCGTGCATCTTAGAAAGTTACCTTGGGATATTAATTCAGAAAAGTTCAATAGTCTTTCGTTTACCGTCTCTGTTCCGATTCTAACATGAGCTGACTCAAGCAAATGCAGGAGACTACAAACCTTTTATTTCTTTTTCCAATGCATGTAAAATTCTGAAAATTTAAATATGAACTTGTGAAGCAACTGGGATTTATATTTTTTTGTTTTTAATTTTCAAAACATTCTAAAATTAATTAAATTAAAATTCAATATCATTCAATTTTTTGGGTGTTTTCTAGGTATTACTCGGTATTTTCAACTCAAAAAAATTTGACAAAACCTGAAATGATAAAAAATTTGTAAAATAATGTTTTATACTTAAAATATTTATTATTAGTTGCAGCAATTAATTTTTAAAAAAAGTAATTTAATCTCACACAATTTTAAAGAAAAAAACAATTTTTATTTTTTTTGGATGGTGTTATTTATTATTTGACCAAGCGCCAAAATTCGATTTTGAGATATTCACATAAACTCAAAAGCTTCCGTATTACTTCACATTTTTTTTTGGAATGACGAGTATTATACTGTATATCAAAATGAAGATACAGTCGGACCTCTATTTTGCGAACATTTTGCTAATTTTCCATAAAATAACCTCCAAATAGCGAAGTGCATTTTCTATTTAACGAACTTTTTCGTGGTATCTGTTATTATTATTAATATTACCTTAGAGGAAATGAAAGAAATATGGATACAGCTGAAGGGAAAAAGAAGAAATTAACGATGATTGCTAATTGATGATTATCTTTCACTTGATTTTGAAGTTGAGACCTCGGAAACACTAACTGAATCAGATATTTTGGACACTGTGAAAAATAAAAACAATACAGCTATGAATTGCGATGAAGATGAAGATGATGAAAATGAAGAAATCAAAAAAACCTTTCATATGATGAAATGCTAAAATCATTTGAAACAATCCGATGCGGATTACAATTTAAAAATAATGAAGGGCTTTTTGGTGCATTGCAAAGATGCGAGATGTACTATGAGCGAAAACACTTTTTCAAAAAAATACTCAGACAAAATTAACAGACTTTATTGGTAAAATTTAAGTGAGCATGTGGTAATGTATGCTTTATGTCATTAAAATTATTACTTTTTTTAATAATATTTATTGTTTATGTATTTTAAATCTGTTTTATGTAGTTTAAAGTAATTTTAAAAGATGAATCGCTATTTAACGAATTTTCTATATAACGAACTTTTTTTCGGGATTTAGCGACTTCGTTAAATAGAGGTCCGACTGTACTTTCACAGGACAATTGTGATCATTATCAAAATTAATAATATCCTTCAAAGGTCGTTAGTCACATGATGCAAATCTTATTCGTTACGATTAGTCGATTGGCGGTTCTTCAAAATGACATTATATATATCAACAGAGAATCAATGCTGAGGTAAAAGTAAGAAAACTGGGCTTTATGTAGGCCACACTTTGAAATTGGTTGGATTTCTTAAGGGAAAACAAAAAAACAAAAAAAATAAGAAAAGAATAAAATAACAATCACCAAAATAACAAAATGAATAAATGCAGTCCTTTATTATTATTTCTCCTTTTAGAAGCACATAAAACGAAAATTTATGATTTGCGTATATTAAGGCGTTTTTTTTAATTAAATAGCCAATCTTTTAATCTTGTTTAGATTAACTTTGGAACTAAATGACACGAGTTTCAAGTGAGATCAAAACGAAGATGGAAAGAACACGTAATTCTTAAATTTTACTCGTTTATCGTCGCTAAAGATTAAACGAGGGCTTAAATATATTTAGTGTCGCGAGAAACAAGAATGTCTTCAGAAAATCAATTAAAAATCGCTAGAAATGCACCGGTTTTCTGATGAATGCAACCGAAGATTGATATGTTGATAAGAACATAATAAATTGAGGTTTTCCAACCGGATGTTTTGATTTACAGGCTTTCTTTATCGGGTCCACCTCCAGTGGACATTAGCGCCGATGTCGATGTAACACAATATAGAAGACCGATGCTTACGATCACAGTCACGAACAATTTCACAGTTATTGCGAAGATAAGTCATTCAGTCACCTTACTGGTCGTCGAATTGGTGAATCATGCATGAAGAGAAGGCAAAAATTTTCGATCAACCAGGAGACCATTTTTTTTTTCTTTCTACTGTAGTAAATCCAGAGAGAATGGGAGAAGACCAAGAGGAAGACCGAGAAAGAAATGGTTTGACAACATCAGAGACTGGACCTGCAAGAATTATCAGGAATGCTCCAGAATAGCAAGAGACAGAGAAAAGTTTAGAACCATGGTCGCCGACCTCCTGTCCTGGATGGAGATGGAACGTGAAGAAGAAGAAATCGCGTTCTCGTTTCGAAACGAGACCTAGACGAGACTTGGTCCGGCTGCTTTGATACCAATTCTCCCGAATACTCCGAATAAAATTTTATTTTTACTACCTCTCACTCCTAAACGGCAACAAAATGTTTGAATAAAAATTTTAAAACGAATTATTTAGTTTCTAATTTGCGGCCTCGCGCCGATTTTAACTGCGAAATAGACATTTTTCATTCAAATGAACTTAAATGAATTCGGTATTTGTGATTGGTTGCTGGGATTACACGCTTTGAAAATGGCAGGTACTACACGAAATGGTTGTATTGAGAATGAAATTGGAAAGCATTATCGATTAAAATACATTATATATTTAACTTTTTTATATCTTTACTACTCAGTTTTAGATACTTCGGGTTTGACAGTTAAATAGAAAGACCATTTTTTTTCTTTGGAAAGAAGAAAACAACTTTAGCTCTAATTTTTTGAATGAAATCATAACTTTCAATCTAAGTGAAAGAACTTACAATAATTGTAACAATATGGAATAGTGACATTCTCTATTATTTACCAAATAAAAGATATTAGATTAGCAGCTTTAAAAAGAAAAGCTTCCTTTTTTCATTAGTTTATTATAATCGAATTTTAGATAAATTCTGTTTTCTCAATAAGTATTGCTACAAATACAACTATATCACTTTCTATTATGAATTAATCTTCTTTAATTATTTCTCCAATGTCCCTTTGTGCATTCTCTTTGCTTTTTTTTTTAGTAATCTAATATTTTTTTAATTTTTTTTAATAAACCAGTTCAGATATTCTAAGAACCAAAATTACATTCAGGTTTATAGAATTATTTACTTATTTATCAATTTATTAATATTAGTTAACGAAAATTCTCATCCACATCGATATTGTCTCACGATTTATAAACAATACGCACATATAAATGATAAATCAAAATCTTAATCTTCTTAAAACATCTTTAAATAACACAATATTTCGAAAATATAAACAATTTTCTTCTTCAGCTGAAACATAAAAGAGAAGAACTTTCTTGTTCTTTCTCATAAAACATAAATAAACATGAATCATACAATGATGACTAAAACATTATTATGAAAACAATAATCAATAGTAACAGTAATAAGTGATATTACCTTTGAAATCGTTCAACTGTTAAAAGTAATATGACATAGTTGAAAAGATAATAGAAAAATTTAAAACAAAGGTAAACTTTAGCATCTCGTACATATTTTTTAAATGAGTTTAGCGAAATGCTGTTTAACT
>JAFIDM010008419.1:21680859-21787036 GCA_023159025.1 Thereuonema tuberculata | reverse complement strand
AAGCAAGATTTCCTTTTTTTTTTTTTTTTTTGGTTGTTAAAATTTTTGAAATCTCACCAAGGGGGAGGGGGGGGGTCCAAATTTTTGAAAAAACACCTCACGTAATTAATGGACGGCCCCAAATGATTGTGCTTTATTTTGAATGAAAACTAATTTAATAAAATTCTATGGAGCATTTACACACACTGGTAAATAATTCATATTAAACCATTTTAAAATAAGTGTGATTCAGTGAGATCCCTGTGGACCCCGGTTGAGAACCACTGGTCTAGATGGAGTTAGAGAAAAGGAAAGTTTTTTTTTAAACATATAGGGCGTTTCGGAAGTGTAGTCAGAGCGAAGAGATATGGGTTCCAAAGGTCATTTTGAGTCGAAAATGTTCTATGACATTTTGTTGTACGGGCCGTAGTTTTAAAGTTAGGAAATGAATGCTTTGGGAATGGTACCTAATTGAAAAGCTCAGTTCTGGCCATTTTTTTCTTTAATTATCAGACCTTTTTTCAGTCATGACATTTGTTATCCGGATTGCTTTTTGAAAGAAACCTTTACCTTATTTACTTACACTTCCTAATGTGAACTGAGCTTTCTTTGATTAGGGATCATTCCTAAAGCATTCATTTCCTAACTCTAAAGCTATACGGCCCTTACAACAAAACGTCATAGAACATTTTCGAAAATGACCTTTGGAACCCGTATCTCTTCGCTTTGTCTACCATTTCCGAAACACCCTGTATATTAAATTAAAAAAAAACAAACCCAGTTTTTCAGTAAGCCCAAGTAGTTATTGAATATTATTGACTATTAATATTCAATAAAATTCAAGAAGTCATGGGTCTTGATAAGATACTTTTTGAAATTGGTTTTTAATTTTATTTTTAATAATTGAGAAAAAGTTATGTAAGCTATATTTTTTTTATGTATTTAAATAAGTTTGCTATTTTTATTGCATATGATTTATTCTCAGTATTACTAATTTTCACATTAGTAAATTTAATGTGTATCCCAGTAATTCAGCTGTAATAATTTTTCAGTACAGTATTTATAATTTGCTGCAGTTCGATTTATTGTTTACTCTGTAGCAATTATTAAGTGACAGTTTATATTATTATTAAGTATTTAGTACATTATATATATTAGTACATAATATATATAATATATAAATTTCATCTATTGCATGTTTTGACAGATAAATGCGGTTAAAAAAAAAGCAAACAAATAATCCCTTGTTTTTTTTTTTCCTTTAATTTATTTCTGTAAAAAAATAATAAGGAAATAAAAACAATAGGCTGGACGTCCTTGGTTTGTAATAATTTCGTTCTCAGAAAAAAAAAAAAATTCGATTACGTAACCTCCTATCAGTGTGTCGTTACCATAACAACTGGCTTTAGTAACCATTGTTTTGCGTCCTTGCATCACATCACGTGACAGCGCTGATACACTTCAAAGGGCCCATTGTCTCTAGATAGACTTTAGTCTCTAAGAGATTTTATCATCATTTCCGAATTTCTCAATTTATTTTTGCAATTGATCAGGTTATCCCTGATTATACAAGTAGATTTTTCTCGGCTTAGATGTTTGTGATATTCACCGAAATTAAATCCTTACGTCTTACGACTGTTTAAATAAAAGAAACTCTCCTACTGGTTATCTCCAAATTTACCTCCCAATGTGCTTTTATTATCCCTAAAAAAGTTTTTTAGAAGGGATTGCAGTGATCATGAAATGGAATAGGTGGCGCCATCTAGTGGCTTTTTAAGATGTTTTTCCAATTTATTTCCCATTGTACCTTGAATGGACACAGAGATGCTAAAGTAACAGTACTGTTCTTTATACATTGCAAATTTAACTTTCTTGGATATATTTTTAAATCCTTGCCCGTTGTTAGAAGGCTAAAATTTAGGCCTCGGGAGTGTTATTAAAGTTTAAAAAAAACAACTTTCAGTTTAATGTATTATTTATTTTTTTTCATTATTTTTTCTTCATTTTTTTAAAAGCTTTAATAGGAGAGAATGATTATAATAAAAGAAAAAGTGTATTGCCCTTTTAATTAACTGAATGGAACTGTAAGGTAGAATCTGCAGTGCTTTCTTTGGTCACAGGCAGGGTTTAAAGATAAAGCTGAAAAATTCTTTTCTTCACTGCGCTGTAGAATAAGCGGCCTCATTAATTCTGGCATCATGGACAGTAACTGACCATTCAAAGTTAGTTCCAGCCCATTAGCTGTCAACCTTGTGATCCCCTAAAGTGAAAAAAAAAAAATAAAATAAAATAAAATAATTTGTTTTTCCATTTTATTATAAGGTATTTAGAATCTTACTCAAATTTTTACTCTATAAATTTTGTGAATAGTTCCCAACTAAGGGTATTCTGACCCATTCTCCACCCCCTCCATCTTTCATTGGCTCCTAATATCTGACAGTAGTCAGTCCTACTGCTCTTTTCAGTTCATTTGTGCACTCTTTGTGGAGTTTGCTTTAATTTTGACTGATGTTTGGCACCTGAGCTAAAGGCAATTGGTAATTTGAGATAAGCCTTGTAAAACTATAACATCTGCTAAGAGACATAGGAACATACGCTAAAGACATAGATTTTCATTTAACCATTAAAATAATTTTAGAAACACCCGTTCAGTTTGAGATTAAAGAAATGTTTGCTTGATAAGAATTTCCCAGGATTATAAGTAAAATTTAAAATTAACTGCTGCAGTACATAGAATCTCATTTTCTGTAGATTTCATTACGCATTTCAGAATTTCAAAACATCTTGTAAGGGGGAAAAAGCTGCCAATTTCAACTTTTGAATAAAAAATGCAGCTTAAGTGATAATTAGAATTTGTATTAATCTTTATTTATTAATTTATTTTAAATCAGTTTTAAAGAAATTGTATTTTATTAATGATATTAAGGAAGCCAAGATGTATGTAGGATATCTCAAAAACCTGGAACCATACATATTTCTTATTATAGTTGCTGTTAATAATTATTATCGTGTTATTATATATTTACTGTTGTTTTTAATTGGCCTACTCAGAGCACCCTGTAGCTGTAACCAATAATTGGATCGACACCAAAATTTGTATACAGACTATTCAAAGGATGCGGAAAAGGATTGTGCAAAAAAAAAGTAGTTAAAAAAAAGTTCCCTACAGGATGCAAAATACAGTGAAAAAAAAAACCAACAAAATAAAACAATAATCAACAAAAACACAATGAAAAAGCACTTTTTCATTCATATGGAATATGCCTGCTGCACAACTGTTTAGCGATGTAAGGAATATTGCTCAATGTGTTCCTATCGTGAAATTGAAAAATTTGCAAGTGATGAACAATGTGTTCAACTGCTCACTGAAACCGATCCTCATGTTGCTATGCATGTAACGTAATATGGTCCTTTAAGTCTGGAAATTGCAACATTTCCACAATAAACATCATTCTTTAAATAGCCCTACGACCAAAAAATAACATGGATTCAGTTCTGGAGAACAGAATGGCCACGCAATAGGAAATGATTAACTGATCACCCAGCAATCAATGAAATGTTAGCTCAAACAGTGCTGTACCACTGTACAGGTATGTCCAATGTGTGGGGGCACACCATCTTGCATAAAAGTTGTAAACGCAAGGCAATGTTTGCTGTTGAAGTTGGGGTACAACAAAATTCTGTAGCATGTCATGATATCACAGGACCATTAGGAGCAACTTCTTATCGAAGAAGAATGGTCCAATGATAAATGCGGAAGTGAATCCTCTGCAGATGGTCACTTTTGGAGAGTGCAGGGGAAGTTCCTGGAAAATACTTGGATTTTCCATGGCCTAAATGCAACAATTCTGAGTGTTAGCTGTTCCATTCAGATAAAAATGTTCCTCGTCGCTCCACAGTATGTTCCACTCCTTGAAACATCAACTTCCATTCCAGCAAGAGCAGTCAATGCAAAGGTGAGTCCATCGAATGCAAAGGTGAGTCCTTGTTAGCAGCAAGTGGCTGATCTTGTTTGGAAAAAAATGCATTATCTATTGCAAAACCTTCCACACTGTGCCGTACGATTCGTCTAACTGCCATGGCTTCTTATGCCTCTAATGTAGATTTTTTGGGTGCTTTTTGTATTCCGTATGCTAAAACATGTTTTAACATTTTATTGGCCTTATTTTATGCTATTCCTATTTTATGCTTAGTTAATAGAGGTTTTAATTTTTGATGCAAGCGCTTATGATAAACAATGGAGACATATCTGCTACTGTTATCCTTACTACCATTTTCATCGGTATTACTGTTATGTTTGGCTTTTCATTTTCGTTCTATAAATTTTGTGGACCTTCTTATTTGTTGGTTTATATATTCTGTTGGGAAGCTATTGATTTTGAAGATCGCTTTGAATGGTTTTAATTTCATGTTCTAAAGCAGATTTTGTGGAGCATACATGATAGGCTCTTTGGATGGTCATATTTATGGCATTCCTTTTATAATTGTTGGGAACTGCACTATCATAATTGATAGCGATGTGAGCATCTCTATTTTTTCTGTATATGTGATATGGTATTTATTATTATCTTTGTTAATTCTAATATCAAGAAATTTGTACAATTGGTTTCTTCTTCTTTAGTACATTGTATGTGTTTACTGATGGAGTTAAACTCGTTAATCACCTGCTGGATGCCGTCTTCCTTAATAATCAGAAAGGAATCATTGACGTAGCGACACATATACATAACGTTGCTGGCAATGATTTTTTTCTTAAATGCTATGTCTTCTATTTACTTCATTACGTACTCTGCGATAGTTGCTGAAGAAGGGAGTCCCATAAATAAGCCTGATGTTTGGGCATATTCTTTGTTATTAAACACAATTTTTTGCATCTCAAACATGATATTGGATTTATTAAATTTAGAGTTTTTTCCTTTCTGTATTGCTAGATCCTGGTTGGCTATGTGTTTTATGGCTTGTTCTATAAGCTCAGGGGTGATGGAAATACATAGATTAACAATATCAAGTGACACCATTTTTCTAATTTCGTTGGGACTGCATGCTATAATTGGCCTTATTTTATATAAACCCTGTTCTTTTTCCTTGTGGATTTTGAGTCTCAATACTTTCATCCTAGGGAGAGTTCTATTGGCATTAATCATGCAGTCCATAATTTGTTTGTCATATAACAGTGTATTGCTGCTTTTTTTGATAATTTTTGAAGTTCTTTAGTGCTTTTTTCTTCATTTTTTATAATATTGGTGAAGCCTAAGTTATCATTAATAAATTTCTCTCCCATTTTTATATAATCATCCTTGTTCAGTAGCACCATTGCATCTCCTTTATCAGCGTCTGTAATGATTATGTCATCAACATTATTCTATCTGTTGTAATTTATTTATGCTAGATTTGCTATACTTTTCTTGTTTAAATTTCCTGATTATATGACCTATGTCCTTACGTATTTTTGTTTGCATCATTTACGAATCGAATCTGTGACTCGATATTGGTTGTAAACAACTGCTGTAGTTGTTTGAAGCTTATACTGATATAGTACTAATATGAAAAAAAAAATATTCTATTATTAGAGAAGATTAGAGTTTTAATAAGACTAAAATTCTAATATTTTTTTTATTCTTTGTCTTTCTTTAAAGAAAATATTTATTGTTTGAATACTTGGTTAAATAATAAGTTGTTTGAAAAACTTTTAAGTAAATATTTTGTTGCTTTTTCTTTTTCAGGTCAGTTCTTGGATGGTGGGTATCAAACATCTAATTCACCAGGCCAATTCCATAGGATTAGTGTTAGATGATATAGACACATTATCTGCCTCTGATTCCAAAGAAATACACGAATCGTGCTCTAATGAAAATTCCTGATTGAAAATTCACTTACCAATGTAAGCAAATAAAGTTTAAAAAACCCAAAAATTAAATATATCAAATAATGCACAACAGGTGTAGTCCTGTTCTTGATTGAAAGATATAACTGCTTTTGATAATACATAGTGCATTTGGAAATTGGTTTCTCTTTTGCATCCAGTACCTAGATTTTTAATAGCTAAAAGAAAAAAAAAATTGTCCCTATTATGGATTTTTTTGTATGTTGGTAATTGTTTCTTTGTTATTGCTTTTATCAAACATTTTATTTATAAATTTTATACTTTATGAGAAATAAGTAAATAAATACCTACTACATAAGATATAGTGTTTTTTTATTTACATTTTTAATTGTACTATTGGCCAATTTCATTTTCACTTCATAGAAGGGTTTTTTTTTCCCCTTGATTTCATATTATCTTGGAGATGTTGAAGGCCCTCTCAAAAGATATTATTAAAATGAAATACACTTACTATTACATCTTCAGAAATTACCTTATATTCATCTAAAAGTTAACATTTATATAAAGCCCAAGTCCCACAAAGAAGTTTCTGTGTGAGTTTTTATGATACACACTATTAACAGAAATGTTACTGTGTGATTTACTTTTCTCTGTTTTTTCAGTGGCAGAACTGGAAAAGACGAAATTTCACGGAAAACATTTCTCTGTTAGTTTTTATCAGGCTCACTAATACTGGATATATGTTACCGCGTGATTTGCTTCTCTTTGTTTTCAGTGGCAGAACTGAAAATAGGGAGAATCCTATGTCTCTTCTCAATAACAACAACTGGACTAATGACGTCTTGCCACAACATCAACGGCAACGAAATATACACTATTTTTAAAACGTTGTGGAGTAGAAAAGCTATTGAAACTTTAATTGATTGTTGATTAATTAAACTGAATCTTTAATTTGAGTTTACTAATTTTCCTTACAAAATTTTCGTAAGGACCTGTGAATTCTAGACAAAAATATTGCCATAACGTTGGATCTAGTACACAAAGCAGCACCAATCACATATAGTATTCCTTCCCTTTTCTGTTATTGTCTGAACACTAATTTATTCAATTAATTTCGATGATATAAACACAAGGCATAAAACAAAGGCAGAAAACTCACAGAAAAACTTCTTCTGCGTGATCTTAGCATAAACTGTTTGAGGGATTAAATTAAAAATAAAATGTTAAGTTACATATGTGAATAACTTGATTAGAGGAAAGAAGCCTACATATATAACTGAAAGTATCATTCAAAACGACTAGTTCTCTCTTTACAAATGTGTATCATCAGGTGAGGTTAAATACACGAATGGCATATCCACATGTGTGTGGCTGGCCATATCATACCATCGGAAGCAAGCCATTTGATTTACAATGAAGTTTTGTATTTTAATTCAACTTCAATCTTTAATTGTTAATCACTTCCTTTTCAAATATGCCATTTTAGGTTCATTTTATCTTCATTCCTTTTGTCATTTGAGGTTTTGAAACCCTTAAATTCACCTTAATTTTTAAATTTACTATTTATCATTTTAAATCATAGCATATAAGACATCGTTAGTTATTTGATTTCATCTTTTTCCTCAGCTCAATTTTAAACCCTTTTATTGTCAATTTCTTTATTATTTATTGATTTTAATCTCCATCACCCTGTTTACAGATGTGTAATGTTCCGTGACAATACTTACCAATTCCCTTCTACAGCAGTGAAGCTGTTCAATGCAACATACATTGCAATAATTTGCATGCATCTTTGGGACAGGTTTTACGTTTAATGGGAGATATAACCTCATAACCTCATAACTTCACCTGAGGATACATGTTTATAATGTGAGAAACCTGACCTCTTATCAATTAAAATTAAAATACTTAGGCCTATGTTTTTTGAGCAGGCCGAATGATACACTTCTTTCTTTTAAGGCTATTTACAATGCAACTTTTAATTAAACAGAAATATCTTATTTAAGAAATAACTTAAAAAGGTTAGCTAAAAGAAATATTCATTGCTGAGACAATGAGATATTAATAGAAATACAGGAACCCTTGCTACAGGTCCTCCTGTCCATTTGGATAGTATGAATAATGTGGCTCATTTCCAGTTTGCATGGCTGGGGGATGTTTTTGTTTTGCATTGCTACAAGAGATGCTGAAAATGGCAGCCACCAACGGCGATGTGATGCATGTTCTGATACACCCTCTCAAAAATATCTTGCACCATGGCATGATTAGGACAATCCAAATGTTCCTCCAACTTGACAGGGTTTTGAAAATCTGTGACTCTACAAGAAAAAGTTCATCAGAGTTACATCCTTCATCCACAGGTCCGCCTTGGATGATTCGCTTTCCCCAATCTTTGATTGAGGTGGGCTAGAAGAGCTAGCGCACAGTTTTGTTGAAACCACGTACGTTGATAAATTTTCAATGGCACTTCTCTCAACAACACTGCAGTGTTTATTTTTAGGATAATCTTTTAAAGGCGACTGATGAGCCTCGTTGGAAGGTTAACCATTTGCAGATAATGCCAGCTCACATGTTCATGGTTAACCTCTTTTGGAATAATCTGGATAAAGTGGCGTGGGGTTCTGTTCCACCCAAATATGTAATGTGGTGACTGTGGGTGGCTTCACAGCCGAGCACCACAACCTGAAAGATCTATTGTACTATCCCAAGGAAAGAAGGACAGATGGTGAGAAATGCAGGGGAAACGGGAGAACCCTGGGAAAACCTGTACCACCATCATCGAAATCCACATGAGAACCTAACCTCGGTACTTAAGAGGTGAGAGGCCAGTCCACCCAAATATAGTTGTTGCAACAGTTGATGATACAGTCTCTGGTGAATAGATACACTGGAAACAAAGATTTGTCAAGACATTGCTGGTATCAGTGACAAAATTGAACTCCCGGTGCAGTTAAACCCAGTACTTGAATCCTCTGAGAATGATAAGGGTGCAGCTGTTGATCATGCAGAACCTGCCAGCTATTGATCTGTGCCCATGGCATTTCTAATGACAGGTTCTGTTCAACCTGATGAAGAACCTCCTCTTCAAAGTCAAGGTGATAATGGTAAATTCAGACATTCTGCCAACTGCAATGTGCCATCAACAGCAGCATGACATTTTGCTGGCTTTATGTAAGTTTTGTCACCTTTTCCTGCTAATTCTTTCTTGATAAAGATCCATTTGGAAAGATCTTTCATAGTCCTAGAATATGCATACCAAGTTTAAAGAAGATCCAGCTAGCTATTAAAAGTTGTTAGGGGGGGAGAGGGACACACATACAGACTAACTGATTTTAAGGAGCCTCATTTTTCCTATGGAAAAAATAGGCTAATAACAACGCAATCTAATGAGTGCAGGAAGAAAATGAGGGTTTATGCAGCCTATCTATTGCTGTAAATGGCTTGATTTCAGTATTTATTCAGTCTTTATTTATTTATTTTATTTCCTATAGGAAGTTTGTCAAGATCCTCTTCGTTCTTAATAGGATTTTATCAGAATTTGTATTAAAATTAAAAAATCACTTCAGGACAGATATTCTGCTGCTGATGGCCTTGTGGAGTTTGTCCACATTTATTCTAGTCCTATTTAGTCCTATTTACATGGCATTTCACAGTAACAGTCCTTTTAATAAGTGACTCAAAGAATAATAAATTACGTTAAGAAATTTATAATTGAAAGTTTACATTTGTTAAGTACATATTATTAAATATTGATGTGTTTTTAAATATGGGCCACTTTTAAATAAGGCTAAAAAAACAAAACAATAAGTAACTGCAGTGATATACACCAAAATTCATATTAAAGTTTACAAACTCATTAAATTTTTTGTGATTAGCCAGCCATCTATTTTAAGATCCACTTTTCTTAACTCTGTGATGTAAATCAACTTTTGATTTTACAGCATGTTTACGTTATGGGATTGTTGATTAGATTTTAGTTTACTGTTAAGAACTACTTTACTCTATGGCTGAATAAAATATTTTATTTTTTAAAATGATTTTTAATTCCTTAGTAAGGAGAAAGTCCTCCAATAATTCTACTTCTTTTTTTGTTTGTTGGTAGAACATTAAGAAAAATATTATTTATAAAGATTATTAACATGCGGGAAGTAACAATAATAAAATGATAATCGTACAATACATATAAAAAACTATTTCATAAAATGACATTTTCGAGATGCCTGAAGTAAACGGTTCTCTTCCTCAGATACAAAAGACCAACAAAGAATTGAAAGAATCAATTTAAACATAAAAGAATTAACATGACAGCCAATCAGCGCATGGTAGATTCCGTTAGCTCAAAGGGAAAGGCGGAATTATTAAATCCTTGTGATGTCATTTTATTAAATAGTTTTTTACATGTATTGTGCAGTATTGGTCATTTTATTATTAAATATTATTTATCTTAATTAGACATACAAAGGATTTACACCAAAAGACAGTAGGATCTCCAAAAATTAATAAAATAAAGTCAATATAAAAGTGAATTAGTTGAATTTTATTAATAAATTTTAAACATTGGTCTACTAACTACATTAGGTCAAACCTATGAATTCAGAGATTGTAGCTGATAGTTGTTTCATGCTGTTTGGCAAGTAAGTCGGAAACTTATTTTCGAATGTAAGATTTCATTTATTGATATTGATAATTAAACATGACAAATTGTAAATTTTAAGTACTTTTATATCTTTAAGAACTGGAATTTCACCTAGTATTATAGAAAATAATATATTTTTATATTCAAAATTGACGAAGAAAAAGATAGGTTCAGAATAGAATCATGTATCATCAACACCTTCCCCTGCATAAATAAAGACAAATTTCTAAAGGTTAACAGTTGCACATTACACAAATTTAAAAAAAGCATTAGAAACACTGATAAATTCCTGTAAAACAAAAATTATTAGTAAAGAAGTTATTGTATTTTAATCAGTTGTAACATTTTGAAAAAATTTATCAAAAATATTAGTAAAGAAGTTATTGTATTTTAATCAGGTTGTAATATTTTGGAAAAATTTTATCAACAATAATGAATAATAATGAGGTAGTCTTTCCCATTGTTTTTGTTCCCATCAATCTTATTGTATCTCAATAATATTGTAACATTTTGGATGTATTACACTTGGCTTTCTACATGTACTATACCTTTGTAAGCCGTATTATTGTTATGTATTCTGTGTATTAGAGAAGGAGTTTTTTAAACGTCCGAAGAAGCAGATTTGAATAAAATTTGCGAAATATCACGAATAAAGGATTTCTGAAAGTTAACGTGTAGATATGGAGAATTTTCTATAATACTTTTATATCTTTTACGTAAATATCTTGCATACAATTCATCAACTTATTTTTTAAAATAATTCCTAAATAAAAATTATTTTTTTTCGCATCTTCCTTTACTCTTCTGTTTTCCACAAATGGTCAGATAATTATTTTTTGCAACAAAATAGGAGGTGATGTAACAAAGTATCAGTAATAGATACCATCAGTCTTTTTTTCAAATAACAAATTCACTCTCTTTTTTTTCATATTCTAGTAATATAATTAAAAGGCTCTTGTTTCATGATTTTAAGAGAATTTGAATAAATGACATGGAAAAAAACCTCATTAACAAATAAACAGGATTTTATTAATAATTAGCATCATTTATTAATTCTGTGCAGTACATTCGTATTATAACTATTTATATTTAATGATGGCAGTTGTTAGATTAAGATATCAGTGCCAACAGTAATTAATGGAATAATTATACTTGGGCCATGCAGCACATTTTTATCCCAACACATAAATAACAATATACATTTAAAATGATGTTTCAGGGTTCAAGATACGAACCTTATCCTCACGTTTTTAAAAATAACATTCAAATATAGTCAAAATGTCTTCACAGTTGGCCACAAGTCTGAATCATTCTATTGATATGGTGTGGGTTAGCAAAGTCGTAAAGTTCATAATAATAAAAAGGTAAATTCAGCTTCTCTTTCAAGATTAGAAGCATCGTCTGTTGTGTAATAATAAAATTACATAGCAGCTCAACTAATTTAAAGTTATGGGAGGAAAAAACCCCAAAACTTTGTCAGTTGAATATCATACAACATTTTTCCATTCTGAATATCATACTGTAATGCGTTATTGATTGAATGGTCCTGATTGTAACATAATTTCCTACTGATGATGAACCTCATGAAATTTCATAAGGTAATCATCATTTTGGATATCATACACTACAGACTCATCTATGTTGAGAGAGTGACCTGTTTTATTTTACAGATGATGTAAATCAACAATGCTTCTAATCTTGAGAGAGAAGCTGAATTTACCTTTTATTATTATGAACTTTACCACTTTGCTAACACACATCACATCATTGGAATGACCCAAACTTGTGACCAACTCTGAAAAACAGTATCAATATGAATGTTATTTTTTAAAACCTGAGGATAGGGTTCATATCTTGAGCCCTTAAATGTTATCTTAAATGTATATTGTTATAGATGTGTTGGACTAAAAATGTCCTTCTTGGCCCAAATATAATTAAGACATTTAAGCTGCATGTTAAATATTCAATTTTAATTAATGGGATATTTCTGCTGCTTGTTGGCACTCAACATATTCCTATAATGCATTTTCACACCAAAAACATATATTTAATTATAATCACAAATTCCAATTTATAACTGCATCTGTCTCTGGATTAAAATTGCAGTAAGTACCCATAGATTGATTAATTAAGCTTTATTAATGTATTAAGTTAAAGTTCCTATATCATTGAGATTCAAGAAGTCAGAAAGTTATGGGCTCCCTCAGTCTGTAGTCTTTGAAACAAGTATTACATTCTTGTGCCCCAATTAAAGAATCTGGTCTCTGTTAGGTAGGGAGTTTGATGATTAGGAGGGCTCTTTCACAGAATAAACAACTGGACAAAAATTCCTGACCCTCACCAGGAATTAAAGCATGGCTCCTTAAGCTCACAGAAAAGTTTTGAGCTATCAGACTTCATACTAATGTAAGTATAAACAATACAAAGCAATTTTTTTTTTTATTTTTTTTTATCAACATGCAGTTTAAATAAAATTTATTACATTTTCAATAATGTTAAGACCTGCTTATGTTTAATCAGGAGGTTTTCATTGTCTGGAACACTTCCAGAAAATGATAATTCTTTTCTCATTACCTACAAATTATTCTTATCTCATATACAGCGAGGCCGGGAAGTTCCCATACCACCTATATAGTATTGAATGTTATTTCAATTGTTCACATTAGAATGCAGGTGTTCTTGTTGGAAATGTTGTCTTTTGTGCGAAAGAGAATCCTCATTACATATTGGAGTTGGAGAGGAACCCACCTGACATAATGATATGGGCTGTGATGACATCGCGTCATTTATTTGGACCATATTTTTTTGATGGTCCTGTTAATGGCGAAACTTATTTACACGTTACAAACTTGGTTAATCCCACAGCTTGAAGACGGGGTATCATGGAATGTGTATGGTTACAGCAGGATGGGCACGTGCTCACTTCGCACTTACTGTGCACGTTTTTCATGAACATTTTCCAGGACGCTGGATTGGTCACGGTACTCCAACATCACCAGCTCCATTGAAATGGCCACCATGAAGTCCTGACCTCATGACACCTGACAATTCATTGTGGGGAATCATCAAGGTCTATGTGTCTGAATGTCGTTATGCTACAAATGAAGAATTATGCAATGCAGTTGAGGATGCATTTTCGAACTATCAGCCAATTACCAATTAAGGGGTATGGTAACTTCCTGGCCACACTGTAGTTTTCCAGTTCTGTGTGTAATGCACTCCCCCTGTGTGTAATGCGGGAGAGTTACCCTGCAAATCTCACTACAGCACAGCTCTATCTGTGTAATGCAACAATGCCTGCATTCACAATCATGGGAGGTTTTTTTGAGCAAGCGGTATTTTCACACGACAAGCTTTATGTTGCATTGTCGCTTTCACGTAACTGGGACATCATCAAAGTATACACACAAAAGAAAACCGATGGTCAAGGTCATTTGCTAAATGATGATCCGATTTTCACTCGCAATGTGACTTATAATCAAGCCTTCCAATAAACAAATTCATTTTCCTAGCAATGCATTCATTTTAATTTTCTATCTGTCATATATATGACAGGCAAATACTATATCTAAAATGAAAGCCATCACATTTTATCCCGTCATTGTTAACGGGTATATATGCTAGTTATCATACAATAGTTGAATTCTTTTAAGATGGAATAGGCTTTGACTAGGTAACAACATAATTCCGTGATTTCAGTATTATCAGATTTGTATAATCTGTATTTATTCTGACTAAAGTATATTGATAGTATTAGATGTTTAACAATACAAATAAAAAGCTTTCTTCTTATTAGATCATTATAAATAATTATGTCTTAAGGAGAATGCATGGAAGGAAGGGTTACATTTTCTATCTGTAAGATATCAAAAAGATAATAAATCAGGAGAAAGTATACAGGCATTGAAAATAAAATGTAAAAATGGCTGAATTATTTGAATTCATTCAGTCATAAAAATTGGGTAAAAAAAGATTAATACCTTAATCTTCTGTCACATGTGATTTTCTAACAAATCCAATAGCTTCTCGCTGACATACACTTCACCAATGTGATTTTTTCTGATATTTCAGAACACTGTTCATACAGAGAGAATTGAAAGTAGCATTCCATATGTTTACTCAGACTTTACATTTTATTTGTTATTATTATTTATTTCATTTTATATACACGAGGATTTCATCTAAGAAAAAGTTCATAAAGTTTTTAAGCTATGAAGTGGAATAAAGGAGAGCATGAAATGGCAGAAAGGAGAAATGATAGTCATAGGACAGACATTATGTAAAGATTTATTGAATCGTTAGGTATCTCACAACTAATGATAATCCAAATCTTAACAGTCTTTAAATAAGCAGACTGAGATAGTTTTCCAATCCATACCAAAATACTTTAGGGCATTTAAAATGAATCCCATGTTCCTTCCCTAACTCAACACAGCAATTGTCTACTAAAGATGTACATAAAAACTGAAGTCAAGAAGCCTTGACAATCATCTAAAATTAACTATTTCCATTCACGATAAAGCCCATGACAACCTGTTCCATTTGCGGATAATGTATAAAACTGATATTCAACTTGCCAATCTACTGCACCAAATTTGCAGCCTTTGGCAGGTCATTGATAATCTTTTAAATGCAACTGATATAATAGGAAACAATTACGGTTACAAATATTATTACACAGTAATTATTTAAATCCTCATAAATCACTTTACATTATTTAAGTCATCTAAGATAGTATATTGACCTTAGATAAACTATGTTCACTGATAAATTTCAATACCAACAATAGTTTGCAAAATCCATTGACATCACAAGCCATACTTGTGTCACTGATGTGATTTCTAACAAATCCAATAGCTTCTCTCTGACACACACTTTACCAATGTGATTTTTCTGATATTTCAGAACATTGTTCATACATAGATGAATGAAAATAGCATTAAATAGGTTTGCTCAGAGGAAAGGTTTTACATGTGTTGAAGAAATCTTTAGCAATAAAGCAGCCAGACATACAATCTATAATTACTTAAAAAATTTATAAAGCACAATGAAAAGGCAGACATGTTTCGAGTTGCTAAATTTGCATATCTTTTTCAATGCGAGTTAGCAACCGCAGGACACTCATTAAATACATTCCATTCAAGTCACTTTTCAATTCCATTGAATGGAATTGTATTTATAGTTTGTCTCGCAGTTGCTAACTCGCATTGAAAAAGATTTGCAAATTTAGCAACTCGAAACATGTCTGCCTTTTAATTGTGTTTTATAAATTATTTATGTAATTTTAGATTGTGTGTCTGACTGCTTTATTGTTAAATGTTTGCTCAGACTTTATATTTTTTTTGCTGCCTTCAATAGTAATTTTAGCCATTTGTCAAAGGAAAGCAAAAACACTACTTTGTATTCTTTTTTTTTTTTTGTGCTGTCCAATCAGCGATCATTTTTGTATCCCATTTTCACTTGCAACTTGGATACCCATCAGGACAAACATGCTAAATCCTAAATGCTCCACAGTGAGATAATACAAACCTTCCTGATAACTCCGTAACTCATCGTTTTTGAATTTATTCCGTGAATTAAACATAAATGTGAGAATGGAACCTAATTCTGTCATTTTTTTATTTATATCTTTCCAACATTCCTTTTAGCATTCTGATTATCTCATCGGAACTGATCTTTGATTATAGAACTACTCCTTATATGAATTCTGCTCAATCAACTTTTGATCCTAATTGTCGATTTCTAACTGACTTTATGGAGATTTATCATATTCATTTAATTTGGTTGTTTTATTTCAAGAACCACAGCTTTGTAAGCAATTTGTGAATGAACTTAATATTAGTATGTAAATTTTAACATTAAAACACAAAAAAGGCTAACAAACAATATTATTATTATGATTTTTATTTTATATGAAGTAAGAAAATAATTTCCTTGATGAAATAATTATAGAGGTGCTCAGTTTAATTTTCTAACAGATTTGCAACATTTATAATAATTTTCCTTTTTTAAATCTACATTTAATTTTCTTTATTTTATCTTGAAAGCTTTAATAATAAAACATTTTTATTATTTGTTTTTCTTTAAGAAAATGTGTATGTATTTTTTTTTTAAATATTTTTTTAGTAATTTTTTAAACATTTAGACAAAAAATTAATCACCCTTTTCATATTCATTCTTAATTTTTCACGTTTTGTTTATTTCATCGTCTATAAAAATATTTATTCAAACTCCTGTTTTTATTATATTTTATTCCTTTTCTATCTTGTTTCTTTAAAATATTTAAGAAAAAATGCAATATTAAGCAGTCTGTCCTTCTGTGACTGACTTTATTTTAATTAAAATATCATGAAAGACATTTAAAGTTCATTATAATATGCACTATATAATATTATATTAATTTAATTTTCATATAAAATTTAAGCCATCTCAGTAACAGATACAGCTGCTTTTAGGTTCCTTATCTTGTTACTTTGTCTTCTAATTCGCTAAAACTAATTTGAAAATGAGTTTCTTCAAGTTGTTGTTAATGTATTTATTAAGTTACAGGATGTAGAGCCAGAGTTAGGAGTCAGTAGTTTTTTTTATGGAGTTGAATATATCTATATATATATATATTATGCATATATATATATATATACTGCCTGCTCAATTGAAAGTGGACACCTGTGGTATGAACAGATGCTTTATTTACAGCATGTCTTATAGCGCATACTGTGGCTTTTTGCCTAAGCACAGCATCCATACGCCATGACATGCTCTCCACCAGTTTCTGATAGCAAGCAACCGGTATTTTTGCCCACTCCTCCTTCAAAGCCTGCACAAGATGGATGTGTGTTTGCGGTCGCATTCGACGCACACGAATCCGGCGCTCCAACTCATCCCACAGATGTTCAATAGGGTTGAGTTCCGGACTCTGGGCGGGCCACTGAAGTTCGTGAACATTATTCTCCTGAAACCAGGCGCTGACAACACAGGCCTTATGGCACGACGCATTGTTGTGGTGGAACACAAATGGCCCTTCATCGAACTGCAACCACAACATAGGAAGCATGGAATTGTCTAGAATGTCCAGATACTGTGTGGATGCCATGTTCCCTTCGATCACAACCATTGGACCACGTCCAAACCAGGAGGATCAGACCACACCATCACACCACCACCACCAAACTTCACTGTTTGGATGACACACTCAGTTAGCAGCCACCCCCCTGTCAAATGCACACCCAGGTGCACCCATCCAATCAATAGAGTGTGAAGCGTGATTCGTCGCTCCACATAATTCTCTTCCAGCGGTCCATCGACCAAGACCATTGCTCTTTACACCAGGCCACACGACATTGGGCATTTATAGGGGTGATGTTAGACTTGTGGGCAGCGTCCCGACCGATGTACCTAAGGCATGGAGCTCCCGACGAATCGTCATGGTACTGACAGTTGTTCCTGTTGCCCGCTGGAAGTCCTGCCGCCGTTGTTCCGCTGGAACAGCACTGTTCTGCCGTACAAACCGCTTCAGGGCCCTCCGGTCTCTATCAGTCAGCATGCGGGCTCGCCCATCTCCATGACGTCGTGTTTCCACTCCTTTACGATTCCACTTCATGAAAATAGCACCCACGGTTGACTTTGGCAGGTTCAGTGTCACTCCTATGGCTCGCGCACACTGGCCACTAATGTGGCAGCCTATGACTACTCCATGTTGAAAAATCACTCAGCTGCTTTGATGGTGTCATTTTATCTAAGCACGTGGTTAGACACCAAATGACTCCAACTACACGTGAACGTGTTATTTTATAACAAATATACTCAAAAAATTGCCTGAATTTGCGTTTGACTACATAACATGCAAGGACTGAGGAGTCACAGTCGCACTTTACTATTTCTAGAGTTGGTGTTAAAAAAAGTTTTCCTACTCCTCAGCCCTTTTGAATTTTTAAACTAAAGAAGAAAAAAAAAGATTGGAGAATAGGGTTTTATTAGCTTTGAGGTCCAATTCAAATTCAGGTTGTTTTGCTGTCATTCATAATTGGTTGTAGATTTGATGCAAAAGTTTTTGGTTTTACAAAATGTTCCAAAAAAAAAGCTTGAGAATGCAAATTTAAACAGTCTGCCCTTTTGTGTTTAATTTAAATTGTTCCCAAATCCATTACATTGGTTAACTTGCCATTAACTTTAATGGTAAGCTAACCAATGTAATGGATTTGGGAATAATTTGAAACAACAGCCTTAAGTAAATAAAAACAATGAAAATGCATTTTTTTAAAGTGAAGTTTTGAAAAATTAACTACTTCCAACTTACGTAATTAATACGTAACCCTTTACAAAAGTTAATTTTTATGCTTGTTGGTTACAATGCTGTACTAAAGAACAGACATATTAAATGAAAGAAAGTTTACATCTCTGTTTTAAGCATAAATTTAGTTAAAATAAAATATTTAGTACGATGTATACTATACTTACCATGTAGTACTATTTCGGCACAAGGTGTTCTTGTTTATTTGCTGAAACAGGTGCTGTTGTATTAATTACACACACATTTTGAATATTTCGCAAAGACGCTTTCTGCATACTTTATGTATGTCACTTTTACGTACATTGAGAGTAATCTGTATATGCTCTTGCATATACAATTTAAATTTGAATTACTTTTATGTATATGTATAATTTTCGTGTTTGTATTGTTGTTTGAATAATTCAGCAAAATATTATCACTAAATTTTATTACATTTTTAAATTAAGATTGAGATTAGAACTGGAAATGTTTATCAAAAAGAAATATAAAATCATAAATGAATTATTTATTAAAAAACATTATTTAAAATTAATTTTTCGTAATATTTCCTTCAATAAGATAACACTTAATGAATCAGTAACTGATTAGATAAAATTTTAATAATTTTTTTTTTTTTAATAGTGGAATTTCAATATTGGGTTTAGAAAATGTTTCCATATAGGAGATAAACTACAGTTTAAATGGAAAAAAATTAAATATTTAAACAGCAGTACTGTCTTAAAATTAAATTTCTAAAAAGTAATAATGTAAAGAAACCCATTAATATTAGATTTAGAACTTCATAAGGTAATAGGGTTAATAAAAATTATTTAATATTATATATAACATATTTCGTAGCAACGTTTTTACTGCATTTTGGTATTTCACTTGAAAATGCAGTAAAAACATTGCTGCAAAACATGTTGTATACAATATTAAATAATTTTTTATTAACCCTATTATCTTATGAAATTCTAATTCTAAAAGGGATACCTAGGAGTCTTTCTTGAGAGTCAATTCTTTTGTAAATATCACACTGTGTTCACATAACTCATTAATAAGGAACATCTGCTGGAATTACTGTGAACCTGTCTTTACCAGCCTTATTGATTTTTCATTTTACAATTCACTTATACTCAATAACTAATCATGTGGTAAGCTTTTAATTTATTTCAAACAATTTGGCTTTTAACCAATTCTTTTCAAATTTTGCTGTTCACTGTAACTTTTTTGAAAGTAGGTTAGTAAACTACAAGTGCTCACTTTAAGTTTTTGTGAATAGAAATAAATCTTAAATAAATAATTCTTCTTAAAATTCTAATGGTATTTGATATATTTATTTAAATAATAAAAGAATGTTTTGCTACTTTTTTCTTTTAAGTTGAAAATATCAATAATTTCTTTTAATGATAATTCATAATATGCTGATTATAATAGGCCGAAAACTATGTGGCACTCCTGGAATCAGCCCTTTCAATTTTTATTTTTTAAATTCCTAAAATTCTCTCAGAAAGATATAATCAAGGATTTTTTTTCTTTGCCTTTAAAAGCATTGCAGGAATTGACAGGGACATGCTACATCGAGTGTGGGATGAAGTTGATTACAGAGTTGATGTGTGCAGAGTCATAGTGGTGCACATATCAAGCTTCTTTAAAATGGAAGAAAAACTTGGAGAGTTTCTCTGCGTCTCTGTACACTTTTTTTGATGATATGTTAATTAAATATGTTGAATAACACAGCCATAGTACAATCATGAAACCACTCCAATCATTTGTAGACGCCCTGTATGCCTCTTTCAATCTCATTACTCACAAAGCATAAGACAAAATCTATTCGTAATTAAACAAAAACAATATCAAATATCCAAAATGTCAAGAGGACAATTGAGTCATTCCTCTTCTATGCCTAAAATGAAATTTGATTTGGATTTGAATATAATGTATCTTAGAAGGTACAGATGTTTGTATAACCTTAATAAATATTTTATTATCTTAAAAACATGTTTTGAAATTTTGTTCTTTCTTTCTTTTTTTCTTTTAAATGTAGCACAACTCTTGCAGTATCTGTAGTTGCAAGTATGAAACTTAACCATATCATGGTTATTCTTTAAAAGTTATAGATTCTTCCAAGACATCCTGAGTCTGTCTAACTATTAGTTGTATATAAATATTATAAATTAAAAAATAAAACCCAACAACTTATGTTTTCAGTGTCTACAGTTTTCTTTTTGTTTCTGCTTCAAAAACTGAATCACCTCTGGACTCTGAAGTAAAGCCTAAAATATATAAAAAAAAAGAAAAATTATTATTTTTCAACCAAGATATTTATTTTTAGTAATATTATTAAATATTGATAAGTATTTACATTTCCTAATTTTAAAATAAACATCCTTTCATTTTGGTTTCGTGAAAAGACAGCTCTTGAAAAAGTAAACAAAAGTAAACAAGTCCTGAAGCAACTTATAGTCTACTTATCTAAAAAGGTTGTATCTTGTTTCACAATTTTAAAAAAGAAAAAGATGACCTTTTTTTTAATTTATCATTCCCCCACACCCCACATTAGAAACAATTAAAATTCAAATTTTCCATTTGCTAAAAGTGATTACATTGTTTTGGTAATACCATTCAAATTTAAGTGGAATCCAACAAATGGTTTTGTTTTCAAAAATTCCTTGTATCCATACCTTGTTACCATACTCTGCTATAAAAATTAAAGCAAAACCTCCACTTCTATATTCAATATTAAATCCAGAGATAAATTCTGATTCTGCTTGTGTCAAATCAAAAGGTGTTCGATTAGTTTCAGCCATTAGTCATATTATTATTAAAGGGAATGAAATAAATAAAAATCAAGAATAACTCTGAATATCCTTATAATCCATTAAATTAAATCTTTCAGTTAAAATAACCACACATAACAAAATTAAACTATTCTTACTTCATATGATTCTCATGTGGGTTTCGTTGATGGTGGCGATCTGCGCTGGGCAGGTTTTACCTGGGTTCTCCTGCATTTCTCACACCATCCTTTCTCAGTCTCTCTCTCCGTCTGTCCTTCTTTCCGTGGGATAGCACAATAGATCTTTCAGGTCGCAATGCTCGGCTGTCAAGCCACCCACGCTCATCACATTACATTACATTACTTCATACGATACAGTATGAAGTAAGAATAGCTTTAATTTTGTTATGTGTGGTTATTTTAACTGAAATATTTAATTTAATGGATTATAAGGATATTCAGAGTTATTCTTGATTTTTATCAGGAATGAAACATTGATGAAAACATTGAAACTTAAACATTTCAATTCCAATGTTTTTCTGTGGGAATGTATGTCTACAAAGGAATTCAAAAGAGAAATATTTGATAAATGAAAAAAAAAAAAAAAAAATCGCTTTTATCCATAAAGTTGAAGATTATTTCACTGATTCATATTAAGAAGGATGTAAGACATATAGTGATTTTTTTTTTCACCCTTCTTTGGAAAGCAGACTAAGAAGCTAGAGAAAAAGAATTTGAGTTTAAAAATAATTTTTAAAACAATAATAAATTAAATTAAATTAATTTTTTCAACGAAATTAAGAGAATTTCCATTTCAATCTTCAACAGGATTCCTTTCTAACATGTTGTTGTTTTTTCATTCATTTCTTTAATGATCTTTTATTTTTAAAAAAGACTAATCTTCATAAAAAAAGATTCTGAAAGGGCATAAAAATAAACAAAGGTTCTCGCACCCTGAGCTGCCATGTCGGGTATCTGAGACAGCTGTTTCAGCCTTATTAGACTTCTTCAGTCAGATTTACCCTTGATGGTAGCTCAAAGTGCGAGACAAAGAAGAGGTAACCATTTCGGCTCCCCGAAAAGGCTCGTTAAACAACAATCAAGCTCCAACAATAATCCTTTCTTAAATTCTTTTGAGCTCGGCGGTTGCCGGGACAAAGAATTTGAGGCTGTGCAGTGCACAGTGTATTATTGTTGGTGCTTGATTTTATTTGAGGGGCCATTTCAGGGAGCCACAATGGGTTAGCTCTTCTTTGTCTTGCATTTTGAGCTACCATCAAGAGTAATCTGACTGAAGAAGCCTAATAAGGCTGAAACAGCTGTCTCAGATACCCGACATGGTAGCTCAGGGTGCAAGAACCTTTGTCTATTTTTGTGCCCTTTCAGAATTTTTTTATCAAAACTTTTATGGTGCACGTTAAGCTTTTTATTTACAAAGACTACTCTTACTTTACTGATCTGAAAGATTTGTAAATAATATTCTTAATAGCATTATTAAGTTTTGAAAGCTTAATCCACTCACTTTAAAGAAATTCACTTCTGGTTCCTAAAAAAGCACTGTCAGAAAAAAAAAACAAAAAACAAAAAAAAAAAAACAACACATAAACCAACTTCCTCTGCCAGAGAGAAATATTTTTCAAGTGACCACATTGTTATTATGTGTGTAAAAAACTTTCTTATATTTCAGACAAGTGCAGATTTAAAATTAGTGTTGGTATTTCATTCTAACGGTCCTGGTGGACACTGGACTGTGGGTCTGAGGAGCAAGGTGCAAATCCTATCAGAGATTGGCGATTTTCACTGAGGTGTTTTTCCTTGAGACGAAGGGTCTTACGATACACTTTGTCCTAGGGCAAATGTATATCATAAGACACCTAGAATAAGCACCAGTTTTCTTCTCGAGATTTAAACTTGATTGTGGAATGTGGAGCCTTATCTCCACAACCTCAAGAATCACCTAGATCTGAAGTGGAATACTTTAACTTGTTTTCTTCTATTGCTTAGAAGTTGACAGAGAAACATTCATCGAATTAATGATTTGAAAGAATATATTGCTATACTGAAAGTTAAAGAAAAACTTAACGCATTGTATCAAGTTAACAGAAATTTAAAATATGGGTTAGTTCTGGAGATTTCCCATTTTAATTAATAACAACTATAATTTAATACATAATTGAGTCATTTATATTAGCAATTAAATATACTCCAGCCACCTTAACACCTAATAGTAAGAGTGAATATCTCTATAATATAATTGGCTAAAATTCAGACTGCTATTAAATGTGATGCAATATGGTGCATTCAAGCTAAAACCGTATCATAAGTTATTTGTTTCTCCAACATGGTTTGAACAACTATTGATAGAATAACAATGCATGAGACCAAATTATTTACAAGTGACATCCTGTTCCACGCTCGTTGGCGATCATCAGCCAGGAGAAGTCACTGTAAATAACAAGGTCTCGCAACTGAGGTTGGTATGAATCATACATCGGAAGCGCAGTGGTGCCTCAAATGATAAAATAAACAATGAAAAACTCACCAATGAACCATTAGTGAGAAAATTCATGTGCCAGCATTGCGCAGGCCCCAATGAATTTTTTTAATGCAATAAAATTCAAACTACGCATTTGAATTATTAATAATACTCTGATGTCAAAAGTTAAGAGATGCCAGACAACTGTGATATAATATTTTGTATCAGTCTGAGTTTTATTTAACTCAGATAATTGAATGCTGTTGATGAAGTGGTCTCAAGATCTTCATAAACATCACAGGAGATCATGCAATGCCAGATGGACAGTAGCAATAATGATCTAATGGTCCTAGCTGACTCAAAGCAGAATCTAAGCAAGCAAGTGGTATCAAAGTTACCCCTTTACATTATTCACTGCCCAATGATAGGATTGCATGTTTAGCTTCAATCTATCACCTGATCTTTATTGAAACCCACTAGTGGCACCTAGAAAAAGATATAGCAACTCTTTGGTTTCACAAATTTCACAAATTGCTTTTGCTTAGACCAACTGATTGTCAGTCAGTATCTAAGAATACCCAATATGGAGAGCCAAAAGGCCAAATACAGTATTTATTAAGTTGAAGCTTAAATTTAGATAATCAGTGTAAAACAAAATATATTTTGGTAATATAGAAGCTTTTAAAAAAAGAAATTAAATATCGAAGTTAATATTTTGCCAATAGTTTACAAGGTTTATAAACAATCTTAAATATATTTTTCTTTTTTATTTATTAAATTAAACGGAAAGAACATTATGGAATGGACAAGACCAAAGAGGATGGGGATATTAAAGAAATTTTATATAAAAAAATGTGGAGAAGACAGCACTTTCAAGAGGATGATTTTGAAGGATAAGCCAAACTTCACAATTCTATAGAGAAAGCAAGGCCACTTGATATGCAGAAGTATATGGCTAGCGATTTAATGACAACAACAAAGTATTGTAAGGTCTAGTTGAAATCCAAAAGGTAAGGCTTATTCTTAAAATGTAATATCTACTTGATATCAAAGTTTGAAAATAAACTAGTGAAAATGAAAATTTTAAATATTTGTAAATCGAAAATGTTTTTGAATAGGCACTAAGTGTACAAAGATAAAATCTGGAAAATTAGTAAATAACATCAGCCCCTGATAGATACAACACAATATGTCTAATATAAATAAACCATAACTTAGTACTAAAAGAAACAGTTCTATAAATATATATACTATATGATGAAAATTTACGACTCCCACCAATCTAATAAATATTGTCCCATTTTTACAGCCAATACAGCAGTTATATATCAAGGTATGGACTTGATCAGAGATTCCAAAAGTTAGCTAGAAGAAATGAAATACCAGTCTATCAACAGTGCCTCCTATAGGTTGGCCACAGTCCTTGCTGGCACATCCAAATAGCGTTTGCACAGGTCATATGATCCCAGTCAGACAAACAAGGAGGTCAGATCATTTATCCTTGTAAACACAGATATACATTTGTTAAATTACCTCCCAATTCCGAAAATTGTTGCTGTCTTCCGACAATGAATTTTAATCAGGCTTCATCTTCCTACTAACAACTACTGCAACAATCAACACTTCTTTACCATATGAGACTGGTAGCTTAGATGATAATGTGACATTGACAACAGTTTCATTATATTATCGCCCCCCCCCCCCTTTTTAATTCTGATTGTTCTGATAAGAAAGCTCTGTCTAATTCCCATGATATGCCTTGAGCCAGTCCACATGAATGATCTTAATTTTCAACTTGGAATGACTCCGAATTCTATGCCATGTTATGTAAGAGGGTAATAACCATATATGGATCTTTCTAGGTGGGTGCTAACTTAGACAATGTCCCTTCTTCCACTGTAAGTTACATAAACAAACCTGATTACCTTCTTGGAAACATCCCGAGTTAGCTCTCAGATCATAATGAGCTTTCATGAGATCAATGGCCAGTTTGATACAGTTCCTTACTAACTTATGCTGGTCAATAACCTTCTTCGAAGTTCATCTGTGTAATCTCTTACCTCTCGAGGCTCCAGACTCAAGAGACCCAAATAATAAGTCAGAGCGCAAACAAAGTTCTCTTCCAAAGATTATCTTGGCTGGTGTTTGACTCTGGATCGAGTTCCGAGACCCTTGCTCAAAGCACAAGCTCAATCCAGATCTCACAGATCTTTTCCAGCACTGTAGACAGTCAAGTCATCTCTCACTTTTCTTGTTGTGTTGTTAGTGTTAGACACTTCCAAAGCCCGAATCAGTGCTTTAACAGATTTATTGAAAGAAGAAACCTGCAGCACTCTCCTTATTTCCACATCCTAGATGCCATTTAGGAATGTTTCAGCTGCCAATTGCTGCTGGAATTCCAAAGAGCACTGGGATATGTCAGATACACAGGCTGTTGGAGGGTTTCATAGCTTTTCTGTATGCAGGATTTTACTTGTGCCACAAACAGATTTTTCATAAGGATCCCACTAAATTTTAGCTCCAAGGCCCTTGTCAGTGCCCCATAATTCTTCTGGTCTTCTGCCGATAGTCTTTAGTATCTTCAGCACTGCTTTCCTCAGCCTAAGGATCAGAGCTGCTGCTTTCCCTTCTTTGTTCCACGCATTCGTCCTACCTCAAATTATTTATTTTACTTCATCCACAATGAATGTATGATCTTATCAAATCATACAGATTTAGCATTGATGATTTTCTGATTTTT
This sequence comes from Thereuonema tuberculata, assembly GCA_023159025.1. Taxonomy (NCBI): domain Eukaryota; kingdom Metazoa; phylum Arthropoda; class Chilopoda; order Scutigeromorpha; family Scutigeridae; genus Thereuonema; species Thereuonema tuberculata. Next base: position 21,760,333 of record JAFIDM010008419.1, on the reverse strand, counting down.
CATTTCATTTTTCAATTCCTAATCTTCCATTCCACTTCACTATCAATTTCTTGCAATTTGACATCGATTTCACTGCTCTCATTCAGTTCTAATTTTAAGGTGCCACTGTCTGCTTTTATATTCAAATTTGTACAAAATCAAATTTATCCTGCATTCCTTTCTTATTTCTTCATGTTTTTTTTTTCTTAGTTTCTTTTGTCCTTCTCTTTGAACTTTCCTTTCATTTCTTCAAGCTTGTCTTGGTTTTGTTGCATTTTTTCTTTTAGATCATGCAATTCTTTTTGTCCTTCTTCAAATTTCTCCTCCATCTTGGCTGTCTGCTTGTCAAGGTCCAAAAAATTACTTCAAGAACGAGTTGATCCCACTCCTGACACCAATGTTAAGTAATCTCCCAGTTTGGAAAAACTATTGCTATCTTCCTATTAAGATTTTAGTTTTCTTTTTTAAATGATATAGTCATCATTCCAGGCTTCTCTTTCCTACAATAATAACTACTGTAACAATCTCTACGGCAACAATCAGCACTCCTTTAGCACATGAGACAGTCATGTTATCATCTGAGCTAATGCCAACAATAGTATTATGAAACTATCATGTATCATATATATATATGACATTTTTATGTTTTTAAATATTACAAGCTTTCAGCAAAGGTTATTGTGAGTGTGATTGAAATGTATCATAAAAAATCCAAGAAAAATTGTTTGTTTGTTTGTTTTTGTATACATCTACATGAAAGTTAATCCTGCTAATTACTGCAGTATGATTTATATTCGTGTTCTGAAATGACAGTCTCGCATTTGATACATGGATTGGTTCATGGAAATGGACATGAACTATGTGGGATACATCAAAAATATTTTCCAGGTAGATGTTTACCTTACGACACAACCATATTTGAGCCACAGGCAAACAGAGAGAGAGAGAGAGACCAAAAACTCTGCAACATTTGAAAGAGAAATTCACATACTTAAGAAGTGATAGCTACTGATCCATGAATATGTAACTATTCTGTAGTACGAATGGAAGAGATTGTGCGTAAAATGGCTTGGAAGATACTTTATGAGAAGCTATTGTACCCCTATTATCATCAATGCATTCATGAGTTAGATGCCACAGATTTTTCTTAAAGGCTGCAGCCTGCCATTAATTTCTAGCACACAATATGGATACAATTAACTTTGTATCTATAATTTCATTCACTGACAAAGCGTCATTTTCCCAAAATGATACTATGAATTTTCACAATGAGCATTTTTTGGGCACGGGAAAATCCACATGGATTCATCCAAAGAAAACACCAGCAACAGTTTTCTTTAAATGTGTGGGCTGATATTTTGAGTGATTGGATAACTGGTTCCTACTTTCTTCATTTCCCATTAAATAGCGAAGAAAAGCAAGCAGCTGGAAGAACTAATTGCTGAAAATTTTATTCTGATCTGTACAATCCCTGGGTACGAATCCAATCAAAAAAAAAATCTGTGGCACTTAAGAAGGTTTGAAATCTATACAGAGGGTTTAATAGCCAACAAAAACAATTAAGGTTTGTGTATGCTTTGGCTATTTTAGAGCAAAATCTTACATTGCATCACTGTTTGATTCAAAGCCTTGTCCACTGACTGCACTTTAGTTTAAAACAAAGTGGGCCAGCAAATTTTGACAAGTATTCTTTTAGAGATACAAAACTGCAAACAGCTATTATATATTACTAGCCTGCTACAGTCGCTTCACTCCGGAAGCCTTGCATATGTATCAATGTATCAATTGCCTTATAAAAGTATCAGGTAACTTCTAAGTAGTCTGCGCCTGCAAATAATGTCCTTAAATTAAGCACTCATTTTCAACCAAATCATAGCGTGATTTATAATTGTGCTAGCGCCATCTATCAACTGTTTTGGGAATGTTTTAAATGCACTCATTGTCCCCCAAACCACAGAGCAATTTAAAACTGCTCTAGTGTCATCTATCGACAGATGTGGGAAGTTTTTCGCTCAGATCTGTGGTGACATAGAATCACATCCACGGGAACTACTTGATCGACTGGGATGAAAAATGGCCTGTATCCTACTTCATGTCATGGACTACCTGCTTACAAAATTTATTCAGATCTCTTGCGCCACTGAGGCGTGATTGAATGACAAACAAACCTACAGAGTTTCCCTTTTATAATATTAGTTAGAACTAGTCGGCTACCCGTCGCTTCGCTCCGGAAGCCTCGCATATGTAACGGAAAACAACTTTTATTTTTTATTCTTGACTCTCTTTTATATTTTATTATTCTTTTTATTATTTTTATTATTCTTTATTTTATTCTTGACTCTCTTTTTTGTATTCCAACATCTCCAGTGTACATGCACTTGTTTTTCAATATCACAAAGAATTTGATTAAGTAAGAATATTATATTTAAAATATTGCAACGTTTTTGCAATTATAGTTTTAATTGTCATTTTCAAATTACAAATAAACAGACGGATCGGAAAAAAATAAACAATCTTGAGATTAAAAAAAGAAAAAGGATAAATTACATTCATTATTTAATGGGGTGAACGGGAAAGACACATAAGTCAAAAAACAATATAAAGTGAGATGTAGTTCCGGTGGCCTAATGGATAGCACATTTGACTTCGGATCAGAAGGTTTTGTTTTGATTCCTGTCGCGGACGTTTCATTGTAAAAATAAAAATTATTTCTATTTTCGATTCTCACAGAAAGTTGCATCGGACAGACACACACACACACACACAGACAGACAGAAATAAAAGATTTTAGTAATATAGATTAGGATTATTAATTAATTATAATTATTTGTTTAGTTATTGTTTTTCTTTTGCAATAACCTCTTACCATGTAGTCTACATTCTGACACCTAATGTAAATCATCCTTCAACTTGTAGAAATTATTGAATAAAAACTATACAACTGGCAGTTATATGATCAAATAATAATTAATGAAAAGAACAGGATCAATTCAGAGATGACACAGCACACGTTGTAGTAGTCTTTTAATTTGTTATGTTGCCTAATTTGTTATTTGTAAGAATAATATAAAATAAATATTTTTGTTTGATGTTTCTAAGTACAGAGTGATCATAAAAACATTTCAGCTAATCAGAGTTCTCTATAAAGAGAATTGCTGGACAGATGTTCTTCAAACTCAGTAATTTTACAGGAGTCATGAGAAAGTTATGAAAGAAAAAATTCAGTTCAAAAAGTTATCTCTGTATATGACACTGTAAATATGACACTGTAACTGACAGTTTTCAAGGAGATAACTTTTCAAAACTTGATAATAGAGTAATAATGCTGTGATTTGAATAGTTTAATGAACGATCTTCTTTATTTGAATCCATCCTACTGACATCATAGAACAATGTTTTTTTTTTTTTTGTTTTGTTTTTTCTACTGTAGCATATAAGGTATCCAAAAAGCCCCAAAGAAAACATGGCTCAAACAAATTGAAGAGGACATCAAAAACCAAGGACTGACTCTAGATGTGGCTAAAAACATTGCCACTGATCGCAAAAAATGGAAAGATATTGTAAATACAGTAAAACCTCGTTAAGTCGTCACCCGGATAAGTCGTCACTCCGTTTAAGTCGTCGTTTTCCTTTGGTCCCGACAAAGTCTCGTAGACAATAATGTAAAATAACCCTCGTTTACCCGTCACCAAATTTAATTCTACTCCGGATAACTCGTCACCCTCAAGAATGGCCAAAAGCATCTTTCTTCTCCATTTTGCATGCCATCGTGTTGTCTTTTCAGCCCCGCCCCTTCACTTTTAAAAAGCCAAGCCTTTACGGGGAATTTTCGACCACATTTATCACTTCATTCATTTCCTAACCCTTCGGGGTCTTGGAATATCGCTGCTAATCATGCAAAGCACACGTCTCGCTGCGACTCTGTCGAGTGTAGACGTTTTTCTTGACCGCTCCTGAGTGTGACTTCATTTCATAGCAAGTAAGCCCCGCTCTAAGGGCTATTTTTTCTTTTGCAATTTCATTGTTCGATTACGGTTTTAACATGCTAGGGAAACAAAAACTTACCTCGTTATCTTTTAAAGAAAAAAAAAAAAAAAAGACTTAATTGCACTTTTGAAAAATCAAATGTTTCGAAAGCAGCTTTTGCCAAAGGACACCATATTCCCAGGACTACATTAAACGATATTCTATCATCGAAACAAGTAATTGAAGAAGCTGACTGCAAGACAAAAGAAAGAGAATGAGGAAATCGAAGTTTGACGAGATCAAGGAGGTTTTAGTTCGATGGCTAAAACATGCGAGATTGCAAAATGTGCCGATTTCTGCCGTGATTCTCAAAGAAAAAGTCATGGGGAAATTGCTAAGGAGTTGAACATTGAAGGCTTCGGCGGCAGCAATGGTTGGCTGGAACATTTCAAAGACAGACATTGCCTTTCTTTTAAAACGATTTAAATGTGGTAACTATAAAAAGTGTTTTTTTATTATTATTTTCCACTCATTCATTTGCATGTATTGATTTCTGAAAATCTTGTTTTTCTCACCGAATCCTACACAATTCATGAAAATACTGTATTTCAGTTTTTTTTTTTTGTTTTTGTCTTTTTCAAAAATTCCCACTCTGCCTAAGTCGTCACTCCGCTTAAGTCGTCAAAAATGCTTGGTCCCTTGAGTGACGACTTAACGAGGTTTTACTGTAATACACCAAACCCTGTGGCACCTATAGCAGTGTATTGGCTGTGAGGTAAACCTGCACCCCAATCACCAGCTAAAGACTGACGATGATGAAGATATCCATAGAAATGTTATGGATGTGGTGTGAGATAGTATACTTACGATCTACTAAAGTAGGAATATTGTCACAATAAATAATTATATGTAGACATCCCCACAGCCAAAAATCACTCAATGTGACCTGAAGACTATGTCAGACCATCTTCAAAAAGTGAACGTACCATGAGCAAAGACTGCTAAAGAGACTTATGCTCATGCTGAAATGGAGGAGCAAATGACTGCAAATTAAAGTTTGTCAATTGTTTTAATGTCAATCATGTAAATAAAAAGCAAAATAAACTTCCATATTTCAGAAAAATAGCCAGAAGGATCATTTGTTTCAGCTGATCATGCCTTCACGCCCTGACATCTCTCTATCCTTTTATGATGTCTACATATCTATGAATATCGGTTTATTTGCTATCTGTGACCACCATTTTGCTCACTGCTTGCTAGCATTGGGAGTTATGAAATTTTTTGCTTAGCTCGCTAGGATGGTGCTGCAAGAGATGGTTCATTTCTGCTCCAATATGGATTTCCGGCAAGTGTGAGCACAAGGAGAGCTCACGTCATTGCTCAATTTCTGAAAATGGAGTCAGTGATACTAAATCGCTACAGAAGACTGGAACTTTCAAAATTGTCAAAAAGTGATTCATACTTGTCCACAGTCACTGACCTATTGGCAACTGTTCCTCAGAAGAGAATGGACTGATATTAAAAAGCTGACAGTAAAGTTTCACCTTAGGTCACTTTGGTGAATGCAAAGGGGTTTCATGACCAACTTGGATTTTCTGAAGTCTTGAATTCAGCAAGTGTTAATAAGTCCATGCAGAGAAAAATAGGTCTCATCTGTCTACAATATGCTCCATGGTAAAGCAAATGTCTTTCAACGAAATTGATCATTAGCAAAGAGTTACTGTAAATGTTGGATTGTATAAATGTAATAATGCAACAACTTTCAAATGTTCCATTAACTGTGATTACTGGCAAATCCGAGGGAAGTGTAACAGCATGAGCACTAAAATTTTCTTATTAGAGTTGGATTGTGATTATACATCTACTGCAAGAGCAACATCCTCAGTTGTTCTATAATAACAGGTTTCCTTCCTCATCTCGCTTTAGCACTTAGTAAAATGTGCTTCCTCAACGTTTTTTTTTTAATAATTTTTATAAAAACATTAGCAGTCACAGGGCTTTTTCTTTAGTCTTTCAAACATGCCACAGGACAGCCATTGCATTGCTACTTCACTGATAAAAACAGGTTTAACACTCCATTGGGTGCAACTGATCTGCTTGGCACACCTCGAGCTCTTTGGTTTGCCCCGCCCCTTCTAAACGTCGTCCCCACTTCTCCATCCTAGTAGCTTCCCCTCTTCTAGTGCCACTAACAGTGGCAAGGCCAGTTAGTGATTTTCTTTCTTCATTTCCGGTTGACAGACGAAACGATCTAATAGGCTCATTGCGCCCGATTACGTTGCAGTTTTCTCAATTATTTTTAAGTAAGCTTTCTCAGTTATTTTTAATACTGTATCACATTTTTTGGTTAGTAATAATTACTGGCACTAGAAGAGGAGAAGCTACTAGGATGGAGAAGTGGGGATGACGTTTAGAGGGGGCGGGGCAAATGAAAGAGCTTGAGGTGTGCCTAGCAGATCAGTTGCGCCCAACGGAGTGTTTTAACAAATCATCCAATTGAACTAAGAATTTGAAGACTATATAAAACTGTTTACTGCTTCTTAGGTATTTTTATAACGTGTGAGTGTTTAATAATAACAGTTAACAATTGTTTTTTGTAAGAATAAAAGTTTATATATGTAGAAAAGATTAATAAATCAAGCAGTGCCTCCCAGGCTCAATGTACCGGACTGTGTTCCGAAACATATTGCACCCGACGGAGTGTTAAAGGTCAGACTTGGCACGATTTTTATGTTAGAAAGCAAGCTTTTATAGAGAACAATTCATGTTGCATTTTAAATAAATTTGCATGTCAGGATTATAATTATTATTTCATTAGATTGCAATAACGGTGGACATCACAAAGAGAATGTGTTTAAATAAGCTGTTTCTCATGTTCTGGGGTATCACCTAGTAAACACTTGGTCTCGCCCATTGTTACTTATATATTTTTTAACACTTTATTTAATGCATACAGAAATTTCATGAGATTGGCAGAATGCCAGCACATGAATTTCTTTATTTTATTTTTTTAATGTGTATTTATTGTGTTATTTTTAGATTTCGATGTTCCATGCTATATCTTACATTTTAGAATGTTATGCTAGAATATTCAAATCACTGTTATAGTTACGGCACCACTTAATTCTTTTGGAAGAATTCTTTGAATTGAAATTTTTCTTTTCATAAATTTCTTCTTAATGGCGCTTCTGTATGTTTACCAAGTTTGAATAATATGTGACCAATGTTTTTTTTTTTTTTTTTCTTTTATAGTCTCCTGAATATTTATCTTTCACCTTGCAGATAATTTATTTTGCTTTTAAGTTTAATAATAAAAGATCATTTACCAGTTTTTTCTCATTAAGAACTTCATCTAAAATCTTATTACTCAAGACGTGTGATCCAGCAATCAGATTCCCTTCAGAAGGAGGAGATGGATTACGATTTTCATCAGCCTCTGCTGCAGCTAAAAAAAAAAATAAGAATATCATTAACTCAGTCATAACAGTGCAAAAGAAGAAATAAAATATGAGGTACTAAAAACTATGTAGTATTTGGTAGATTATAATGTTTTCTTAGCATTCAGATATGAATTCTTATATAAAAATCATTTAAGAATTTTCCTAATCTGGAAGTTTCTAAATGAATTTTAAAATGATTATGTTACAGGTGGTTGGAATTCCCTGGGAACCTATATCTTCAACAGTTTGGGTCTGCGTAGTATGTGTGTGAGGGATTCTTTACCTTTTTAAATATCATATTTGTCAGATCAGCGGCTACAGGTGCATCGTTTTGAAAAAATTTTCAACTGAAAATGGTCATTTATCATTTTAGTTATTTGTTGAAAGTTTTAAGATGTTTCTAAAGAAAATGGCAGCATATTTTTTTAACACAAAAAGTTTGTATAATTGGGATGTGATGTTAGTGTCTAGAGAAAGTATTTTTTAGGAAAAGAAGTCAAAGGCTAGTTGGAGAATAATGCAAGTATTAAATCATATTTTGCAATAAAACACATAACACAATACAACAGAAATTCTGCCCTCTTAATGAAAACTAACTTTTTTTAAAGTTTTTTTTAGTTGCAGTTCTGAAATCTGACCTCAATTTGTTCCTATAATCAAGCTTTTTTTTTTTAATGACAATCACTTCATTCAAAAAATGAAATTTTAATGTTTAGAAGAAGTTTTAATAAAAAAATAAATATTTTTTTCCCATTAATTTTAAGAAATTTATAAATTCTCAAAGTTAATGCTGCTATATTGAAGTTTGCTGCCAGTAGATGTCAGCACTTGTCTTAGAAGCATTAGAATCTACTACCATTTTAGATTTTTCAAATGACATTTTGTATTTTCATTGCTCTAATTGCTTTGTTTGTGAATTTTTTCATTTATTCCAACATGATTTGGTAAATATATCTTCCAAAACATCCAGAAAATGTGTAAACAGTTGTAATGTGTTTTGTTATGTCTTTAGTGAATTAACATTGAAGTCACAAAAACAAAATTTGACACCGATTGTGAAGGTTTATGAGCTGTATTTTGGTTGCAATGTGGGAGACCGAGATAAGTCTTGGACTCCTAAAATATGTTGCAGTTCATGTGCAAGATATTTACAAAACCGGCTTCAAGATACAAGACCATCACTGCCATTTGCTGTTCCCATGATATGAAGAGAGCACAAAGATCCTGTTACAGACTGTTATTTTTGTCTTACAAACGTCCAATGCTTCTCTTTTAAATCAAAACATAAGATTAATTACCCAAATTTAGACTGTTTTACAACTGGTACCACATGATGATGGTCTTCCTATTCCTAATCCACCAGCAATCTGAACAATTAGCAGTGACGATTAAGACAGCAAATCTGAAGATGAACAAACAGTTAACAAAACAAACATTGATCCTGACTTTGTGCCTTTAATGTCAAATACACCTCATTTCATCACTCAAGACGAACTGAATGATTTCATAAGAGACCTTAATCTCTCAAAAGAGCAAGCAAAACTATTAGGGTCTTGATTACAAGGTTGTAATCTTTTGAATAAAAATGTAAAAGTCACATCATTTAAACATAGGCAAGCAGATTTTGAAACATTTTTTTTCATATAGTGACAATACAGTATACTGCAGCAATGTGGACAATTTATTGTTATTGTAGGTAAAACCCCACAATCGAACAGACTGGTATTATTGATTTGACCAAACTGAGCTTACAGGCAGTCCTTCTAGATCATGGTAATGCTTACCCTTCAATGTCCATAGCTTATTCTGTAAGATCAAATACATAAGTTTTCAGTGTAATGGACTTCAACAATTATAAATGGCATCTATGTGGAGATCTGAAAGTAACAGGGCTTCTTTTAGGCATGCAGCAAGGTTACAACAAATTGTGCTGTTTTTTTTATGCAAATAGGACAGTTGATAGAGCAAGCATTATGCTTGTAAAAACTGGCCTCAAAGAAAGAAATTTTTTTCAGGCCAGAAAGAATGTTTCTCATGAACCATTAGTGAATGTCCAAGATCTTCCACCATTACAGATTAAGCTTGGACTGATGAAAATCTTTGTTAAGGCCCTCAGCAAGGAACGACAAGTGATGACGAACTTGAGAAACTTGTTCCGTAGGTTGGGCAAGGCAAAAATCACAGAGGGTGTTTTTATTGGGTCGCAAATGAAGACTGTGCTTAAAGATACTGAATTTAAAAATAGATTAAATAACTCAGAAAAAAAAAGAGGATGGAATGCATTCAAATCTTTCTGAAACAACTTTCTTGGAAACCAAAAATCCTGAAACTATAGAGAATTTGTAAATGAACTGGTCAAGGCCTAGGAAAACATGAAATGCAATTATGTCATTAAAATTACATTTTCTACACTCCCATCTGGACTTTTTCCCTCAGAATATGGGAGCAGTCAGTGATGAATAAGGTGAATGATTCCATCAGGACACCGCCACCATGGAAAAGAGATAAATGGAAGGTGAAACATCCCAATGATAGCAGAGTACGGCTGGAATCTAGGTAGATACACTGCAGAAAACAAATACAAAAAAAAAAAAAAGATAAATTTTTTTTTAAATGTGTTGCAATTGAATAAGATTATCTTTTTTTCAATTTGTCTAACACCAATATTTTTACATATCAATAAAATGGTGAAATTGAAAAATTAGGTTTATTGTTCCATGAAAACTATAAGTGATAAACCAATTCTGATTTCAGATTTGATTTGAGCACTTAAAAATTAGTTAAACACCCCATTTCATCTAAACGACAGAAAAAAATTGTAAATTTATTGTGCAGTGTAATTGCATACAAAGTTTGATGTAATAATACATCTAAGAATTTGCTTTTATACTTGAAAAGCTTTTGATTTTTATCAATGGGAATCAAAAAGTTGTCTTCCTCTAGATGTTTTCAAATAAGCCACACATTTAGAAAATTTTTGATATTTAGAGGAAAAAAGATAAAAAAAAAAAAAAATAAGAAAATTAAGAAATAGCAGACAACATTACAAGGATAAATTAAAAGTAGACACAAAATGAAATAGATGATTTTGTGACTTAATTATTTCTATCTTACATATTAATTTGTAAAACCTGAAATGAGTCCGTTCTAGTAATGGGATTTTCTCTAAAAAGAATTAATTTGCTTCTACGCACCCTGAGGAGAAACAGTTTCGTCTTTTTCTTTCTTCAGTCCATTATCACCATCTTTGTCAGGTGCAACCCCATTCACATGACTGTGGTCTGCAAGTTCTTCCGATTTTATTTGTACTAAAGTTGCCTCCACAGTCTTCTTTTTGTGTTGATATACATGGTCGGATAATTTCTTTTTAATATTTGCTTGAGTCTGACATCGTGAAACCTTAGTTTTGCTCTCTCCTTCGATATTTTGCACACACAATGATTTACGTGGACTTGAAGTAAGTTCTTCTTTAATAATCGCCGACATAACTTATCCAAAGAATCCTCTAAAAGAGCCAAAGCCGTACTTGATTGCTAAATCTGTAAATGAAGCAGAAAATTATAAAAATTAAAATTACAAGAAACACACACATTGATTTTGATGAAATAAAAATTCCTAACAAAGAAAACAAATATTTTAATTATTCATTTTTTGTCCTAGTCGTTTTTAATTCTGATTAACAATGTTTTATATTAAATTCAAAAGATAAACTTGATATTATTACTAACAAATGACCAGCAATATAGAGTTAATGGAAAAAGGAGTTTTTTTATTATTATTATTATTATTATTATTTTATTTTGCTTCGATCTAACATGTTAGATTATTTTATCTAATGTTTTGTATTTGGATGTTACTAAATCTTACCAAGTCTTGCAGAATATAATTAAGTGAAAATTCTTTAAAATAATTCTTAATATAAAAAAGAATAACAAACCCTTTAAAGGGTAAAAGGAAAAAAATCAATTCAAATTGAATTAAGAATGCCTTATTGAGTCAAGCTGATACTCTGGGATGGCCTTTACAAGTTTGTTGAGTTCTCCTCAGCCAAAGCAAGACTCAAAAGGTTAACGAGGGGAAGAATTAGGCATTCGAGATGGAAAGATCAAATTAGCTATCTCAAAAGGTAGCTGAAGTACTGCACAAGGTTTTGAATTCCACATTTTGTTCTTGTTTTTAGTTGTAGAGGGGTCATTCTTTCCATCTCGAATGCCTAATTCTTCCCCTTGTTAGCCTTTGAGTCCTGCACTGGCTGAGGAGAGCTCAACAAGCTCGAAACGGTGTCCCAGAGTCTCAGCTTATTCAAAACGGCATTCTTATTTCAATTTAATTCTAAATATATTTTAATCGTCCTGTAATCTTTTTAGCTCTTCCCATAAAACACTGATCAAATCCTAAGTATGTGATTCAGGTAAATTGTTATATTACTTCTTTCACCATCTCTTTTCAACAAAATAAACAACAGTGGTGGGGCACTTCAACCAGAAAATTTAGAGTTTGTATATACATCAATATAATTAATAAATATCAATGCTTCAAAGCATATCATCTTGCAAATACTGAAATATCAATTTTGTCATTCACTAATTGAGATAGCTCTGTAAAGCAACCAACACAGATATTTATGCACAATTTATAAGAAGCTTATTTTATTGTTTCAAAACTAATATTCTTTGAATAGTCAATTTTCATGTAAGGCATTTATAGTCACAATAGTAAGTTGGGATTATAAATTTAGATATATTACCACGATTTGAGATAGCTTTTCTTCTTCAAGATGGAAAGCGTAAAAAATCATAATTAAACAAAAAATAAACATGGTTCAAAATTAATTTCCCTGTTATACGATTCTCTATATTATGCCTTAAGTCACCATTTAAAAATGAGGGACCTTTCTATCCCTACCACTTATACATAGTTAGGTTACTAACTAAAGAAATGGTAACAAACTGGACATGATGGATTTTTTTTATCTATTTTCAATTCATTTCAGTCCCATTGAAATTTCTTATCTGAACCGAGACTTTTCCTTATGTTATGCCAAGTTTTGTTCTGACTTTCAATGATTAATGTTTTAATATTAATGGAAACTGCTGTTCACATTAATATTATAAAAATTTAAAAGACAGATGTCTTTTATTTACATGGCTTGAGGTGTTTGATACATTTAGGTTTGCTTAACTTTTTACCTTTTACCATGTGAGTGTTTTATTTATAATAAAAATTATTATGTGCATTAATTTTAATAACTGCTGTTCCAGCATGGCTGAGCGGTCTGCCGTGCGGCTGATGTGTCGGAATCTGGGTTCGAATCCCGCGTCGGGATGGATGTTTCTTTCTCCTTCTGTGTTTCGTCCGTTTCTGTGGGTATAGCGTGAGCTGCCTTCTATGGCGTACCCTGGGCAATGTTTTGTCTGCTAAATTCTCATATTTCTTACCCCTTGTTGAGGTCAGTAGTTTCAATTCTAAGAGCCCGGGCGTTGGAAAAAAAAAAAAAAATTAATAACTTAAAAAACTTTAACTTATGTGTGGTTGACTTTTTTTATTTTATATTTTAGTCACTGTTCACATATGATGACTAAAGATAGTTGCTAAGCCTTAATACATATCAAAACAAACCAAGTTTTATTCAGTAAATTTTATTCTTCAGAATTGTATATTGTAATGTGATATGGACTAAGTTAATCAGTGGCTCAAGTTAGGCTATCTGAATGCTAAAATAATATATGGCAATCCACAGTAAGTTGAAGAACTAACGATACGTGTCATACATTAAAAGAAACATTTTAACGTTTCAATTTTAATTGCTTTTAAGAGTTTTGTACCTATCTTGATTAATATTTTGCTTAAATTTCAATAACAGATTAAATCAAAATTTACAAAAGAGCTGTAATATATCTGAAGATTATGATCAGGAAACATTTTTACATTGTGGTGACAATGAATATCTTGTTAAGAAGGTATATTTCAGATCATCACTTGTTTAAGACCTGAAGTGCGGGTCTTATATTGCTTTTAGTTGGAGTTATACTGATTCTCTGTTAATAAGAAGTTATACTACTTTGCATCATGGTGAATTCAACAAAAATATAAGTAAGTTTGAATCTATATTACTAAAACTTTTATTTCCCGGTCTGTCTCTCCGGTGCAATTGTTAATTATTGGTTTCCCTTGCTGAGAAAGTCAGATTATAAAATTTTGTTTTTTTTTTGCCTTGCATGGGATTCGCACCGAGGACCTTTGTCCTTGCAGTCAGGTACGCTAACTATTGGACTACTGCTGGTCCCCCAATATCCAATCCTACTTTTATTCTATTTGTTCGCGCGCCATTAAATAACGAGTTCATTCAAAAAGGAATAAAATATCACTTTTTGCCATAACCGCTTGGAATTGATTTTTCTTAGATTATCTCATACTTACCAGGGGGAGACATGAGGATTTATATTTATTTTATGGGAATTATTTTATATTTATTTTTTGATTTTAGCGGAAACTTTTTATTTCACACTTCATTGGTCTGTATTTCCTTATATGTATATCTTATTAAGAAAATTAATTTTGAGTAGAAGGTGAATAATGTCTACATCTCAGTTTAAAACTATATCAATCGAAATGTGGACCATAGTAGAAGTTTTTAGTAAAACCTTACATTGAAAATGATTTTGCATCACACTCTTGTCACTGTTTTTTTATACGGTACTTTTCCATATTTTTCTTTCAGCAAATGAAATGCTTAAGTGTTTTGTAACTTTTCTGTCATTCTAATTCTAGTCATACGAAACTAATGCCCCTAATTCCAATATTTACCACTTCTGCGATAATCATGAAGTCTTCGTAAAATATTTTAAACTTGGATGGTGTTACTATGAGTTTCAAAGTATCTTGAAACAATTGTTAGATGATAAATACTGTGGGTTTTTTTCTGTTCAATGAATGTAATATTGAAATTTAATATTAATTGATTATCTAAGAACATAGTAAAGATATTTTGGATAAAACAAGAGTGGAAAAATGCTTGTGATAAGAAATGCTAACTGAAAACACTGTACGCATTATTATTAACCGAGAGAAATTTTTATTTTTAAAAAAAATCAAAACAAAAAATTAGGATACTGTTGATTATAATAATCTTTCAGAAAAAAGAAGTTGTTTAAATTCCAAACTTTTGTTCGCTATTTGTAAATGTAAACATTCCGTTGTACTGTAAAATGTTGGACCCAATCTTTATAAAGTATTTTGTAACAACTCAATTTTAGTGAATTATTCTAATCACAAATGACGCTTATTGTAAATAAAGATTAAACCGAAATAAATAACTCATTATAACAATTAATAAATTACAACTTCAATTAATTATCCTCACACAAATCATCTTCGCTCGCCTTTGTATAACAAATATTTTTGACACTAGATGGCGTTATTCAACTGAGTTAAACTAAAACCCGAAACGATTGTTAAAAATAAAGATTTAAGAATCGTAAGTAAATTAATCTTAAATGGGTAAATGTACTCGAAACACAATGATCAATTTTCGTCAAATAATTAATTACTAACTGTGTCATACAGTTTTCTTAGACTTTTATGCAAATCTTATTACGATAAGCTTGTAAACTACACTACATTTCGGAAACCAAAGAAAACCTATCCGTCCATTCCACATTTTAGAGCTTTGAGCCGTTGGAGGGTGGGCGAAAATGGCCGAACACCTGTAAGACGTGAATGGTTACGGAGCATGGATTACTTAATTTTGTGGATTACCGAGCCGTAATTGACTCTCTATCTTCAAAGCCTAGTTGCCTACAGACGAGAATTAGGGTTTAGATTACGTAAGTTTTTTTTCTTACTCGGTTAATCTCTCAGAAAATTGAGAAAATTTTGCTTTTATTTGAACCTGGACCGAGCTCGTTTGCCGCCCGCCGCTAGATTATTTTGATTGGGTTTTGTGAATGTTTTGTCTTATTATTCGGACCCCCTTTAGGAAGCCAGGTTGTTCTTTCAATTTACAGCTTAATTTGTTAATTTTAGAGTAATTAGTATTAATTAAGGCGATAGAGCTAAATACAAACGACTTCCTTTAATTGTCCTATTTTGTCATTTATTGTACAAATGAGGTTAACTTGTTGGACAACGCCTCCTTACAAATAGGGATTGGCTATATTCAGTGATTACTAGTTAATAAACGATTTAATTGGTTCATTGCAGTTTATACGGTATGTTAAGAAACAACAGTTAAGGGAAAAAGATTATTAATAAGCAAGAAGAAAAAAAAATGAATCAATCGAATTCATATAGGGTCAGATTGGGGCCAAGAAGGTCCTTGAATTTTAAAATTTGGAGTAAGGAAACAAATCTTTATTTATACATTAAAGTTTGCAAATGTCCTGGGCATCTGTTCACTTCCGTTAAATATATGGTCATATTTGCTCACTTCCCATAAATATATGGTCACAAAAACTAGTGGATCTCAAATGATTTGTTCCCATTATTAGCTCAAAATTTGGAACCTACATATTTTATCAAAACATTTTTTAACTTCATAGACCACAAGGTAGTTGTTTTATTTCAGCGCTCAAAAAAATGGGTTAGTTTGTTTTTCAAAACAGATGTGATATAAAATCATTCGACCCGCTGTTGAACAATGATAGTCGACTTTCCACTGTTCATTAAAGTAATTGTAAAACACTCAGTTTCTATGATTTTTCATTTTGAACTTCTCCGAAAATTTGCTCTTTCAATAACGGCACCCTTTAAACGTCATCTTGCTATTTCATAAAATTTTTTATTGTTGTGTTTACGATTATGGGAAGTTCGGTATACCGTTTGTTTTTGTGGGAATTTTCTCCAGGTGTCTTTGAAGAGTCAAAGTGAATCGCGATTAAGTTGTACTATTAAATTATTTATTCATTTTCTGAATTTTGATTTAAAGACAATGTTATCATTTTCAGAATTCTGTGAAGTGGGATCTCCAGTCATCCTGGATTATAATTCTTCACCATGTCCGGGAAGGAGAAGGACAAGAAAGCGGGAGGCTTTGTAAGTAACTTTTAAACCCTATCCGTAATCTTCGTAAGAATATTCTTCTTTTTTCCACTGTAGGATCTTTATATTATACTAACTGTATTTATATAAAAACGGTTGTCAAGACTTGCTGACAAATTTTGTGTGTTTACAATACATCATATTCACTTGTAAACATTTTTTTTTATTGAATGTAAAATGATTATCGGAAAATAATTGTTTAGAATCATTTTAATTTCTCGTTTTATTTACTTATTTTTGAAACAATAATGCGTGATATGATTGGTTTTAAAAAAAAAGAAAATTGTAGCGCGAACAATAACAACAGTTTGCCATTCTGTTTTCCACCCCAACTGAATGACGGACCAAGTGATTTACATGCGACTGCTCAGCTGCTGCTAACTTGCCTGAAAAGTTTTTTCCTCCAAAGACGGGACACAAGCACGAATAATTATCACCGCTGCCGTTGCTCAACCATTTTGATTGACAAATATTGAAACTGTGCCATCTGCCATGTTTTTTTTTTCTTTTTACATGATGAAATTGAATCATTTGATTAACATTATTATATGATTTTTTTTTCCTCTGCTGTGAAGATGAGAAATAAAAACGAGCGATATATTTTAAAATTTTTAGATAAAATTTACTTTTAATTAATCAATCCAATGTTTCTTTTTTAACCTTGTAATTTAAAACTATCTTTTTTTAAGGAAGCTACTGCACTGTAACAATGTTGTATTCTAAGACTATAAGGTTTTCTAATTCAAGAAGTTTAAATAACGGAGAAAAATGAAGCTCTTACAATTACTGTTTTCTCAATAGTAGTTTAAAGAATTGATCCAAAAATACAATACATTTACAATCACAGTACTGAATTTTGCTTAGAATATAAACTAAGAGATTGTTGTGTTTGATATTGAAGAGCAATATTATTATAGAATTTATGTAATTTGTATTTTAATGTATTTTAATTTTGTTTTCTTTTTTTTCTTTTTCCCACATCGAATATATTGAAGCATTGTTTGGATAGTCGCATTCCGTCAGTATTTTGTAATATTTCTGCGTGTAAAGTTTCAGTCATTCCAACAAAAGTTTAACGCATCCTTTAGCTCTCTTCGGAATAGCGTCGCCTCTCATCCGATTTCAAAGCACTGACGACAAATAAAAACCGTTCGAAAAATTACAGGTTATTATTTAATGCCAGCGACCTTGACCACCGCCGACATTTTGTGAGTTCTCTGGAAAAAGGAAGAAAGCAAAAGCAGCAGAAAGCAACATACCTTCCGCTGGATTCTTGAGGAGAAAACAGAGCCGTAGGCCATTCAATTAGCCCAACGATATTGGTGGAGAATGCCTTTCTATTAAACCACCATCGGCACGCACCAACCTCAACTGAATTTCCAAGTGGTCTCAGACAATTTTTAGAGTTGGTAAATTGACGCAAAATGTGAACGAGACGTTTCTGAAGGAATTCCTGTTGACACAATGTGTTTTATTTGCTAAACTTTCGCTTTTTACCTTTCTTATAGAAGATAGTTATTTTGTGATCCAAATAAGGGAGGGAAAAATAATAATAAACATTTCAACGAAAAGACGTGTTTTACGCATCCGTGAACCTAAATTGACGCTTTCGCCTTTTAGTTTTTTTTTTCTTTCTTTCAATCAATGTATGTTTAGTCTTCGACAGTCAACGAGCGAATGATCGGAATGAAGCTTTTTTTATAATACATATTTTATTTTGTGAGCGGAACTGAGATTTTTTTTTTTTTCCGATGTAGTGGACTTTTAATTCGTCCAATTTTATTTTTGGAAGCCTTATTGCTTTTTCATTGTTATAAGATTTAATAAACTTATAAAGAAAACAACATCGTACACAATAAATATGTAAAATAAACATGATAGTTCGGAAGCATCCTGTAACCTCCAATCAAATAAGACGTCGGAATTTAATTTAAAATAGTTGCACTATTCGGTTGAAGGGCAAAAAATATCGGACATTGGAAAATGAGATATAAGTAAATAATAATTTCAGAAGCAGGTGTTATTGTGGTGTAGTGTTTGATGACTGTTAGATGGTGACCTAAAATATTCTTTTCCAACAGGTTTTCGAATATCGTTGTCGGTTTTGTTGTGAAATTTTCCTCATAGATTCGTCTTGTCTACGAGCCTTTTGTGTGTTCGATAACATTTGAGTCAGCAAACATACCTTCTTGAATCTTTGCACGCATATCTACGGAAAATAGACCTACTACTTTTGTATTTGAAAAACAAAACGTCTCTTCCACTAGTTCACAACTGTTTTGTTGATAATAAGGGAAAACCAGTGGGTGCTTTTAGTAAGATATGGAATTACCGCATTTAAGAAATGTAATTTATTCGTTTAATGTTAAATTTTGATGGAAAATAAAAAAGTAGGGCTATTTTGATACTCCGAGGAAAATAGGTTGCAAATTGTAATAAACAACCATTAAAGCGTAATATTAGTTATAAGATTAAACGACTTATTAAAATGACGTTTCGAGACTCAACTATTAAACGATCTTTCTCAAATTAAAAGGTAAGCAGAGCTTATGATAATCATCCTTAACGGAGTCGTCAGTTGCAAGTTTGTTAAGGTACTGTTTTTTTTTTATTTTTTTACGTTGTTTGAAAGAAATGTGTACCTTTTCTGCGTTCTTCAATTAGTGTTAGGCATTCTACTGTATTAGATAGAAACACACTCTTCCATACATTGCATTAGTATTAAAATATTTATAATATTTATAAATATTATAAATATTTTATAATATTTATAATATTTATAATTTATTTTATTTATGTTGTATCACCATGCTTTTATTTATTTATTTTTTGTAACAATAAAATTAGTTAATAGTCACTTTGAGATGTTTAAGCATATTGTATCAACAATTAATTTATTAATAGTTCATGTTTTTAAACCAATGCTGCCAAGCTTATTCTTAATTCTGTTATACCTATATTATTGACTTGAAAAAAGGAATATGTACAGTTCCTGAAAATTTGTCTCCCTTATTAGTATTTTAATAAATATTTTAATACTAATGCAATGTATGGAAGAGTGTGTTTCTATCTAATATTTTTGATATGGAAAGAAAGAAGATTGTGGAAGAATTTGGTTTATTCTACTGTATTTGTTCTCGATTTCAATGAAAAATGAGTAACTTATTAAAATTTGATTTTTTTTCTTTCTGTCTGTCAGGCAATATTGCTCAAGTGAAAAGGGAGTCAGTGCTACGAATCTCAACGCATGGATGTGTTTAATACGATAATAACAGTTTTCAAGGAACATCGAAACTAAGATGAAGGCCACTTGAACATCGACAAATACGTTTTTTTTTTAGTTATAATTTATTATTTTATTTGTATAAGAACGAAATTGAAGTTCAGTTCTTCCTGAAAAAATACTAACAATAACTCCTCTTCCATTTGAAAGTTGACGATGCTAATCGAGATGCCCAGACTGCGTTAAGGGAAGAACGAGTCATTTGCCATCAGTGTTACCGGTAACTAATTACATACTTTCCATTGCATTACGCCAAGGCTCTGTCTGAGTGCATTATCCTCACTGTGTTTCCTGTAATTTTTTTCAAGGCTACAATGTAAGAAATGAGGCATTTCAATTCCTCCCCCTCTTTTTTTTTTTTTTTTTTTTCGGATCCCCGTTTATATCTGTCTTCTCTTTGAAGGATTTATTATTACTTCCATCCATGAGCCCCTGGAATTCAGCGGGAAAAAAAAAAGGATTTAGCAAAAAAAAAAATTCCAAGTCTTCGCTAAAGGAACACGATTTTTTTTTAATGAGGCTTTTTTTCTATCAGCGGCGGATGAAAAATTGCATTGTTCTTTTTTGTTCGCCAAAGATAAGTTAGATTCTTAGTTTAGAATCCGCAGGTCGTATACAGCGTCTGCTCCCTCACCGAAACTTTAAAAACAACTCTAGTTTCGTACAGTCAGGACACTTTTGTTTTGTTTTTCTAGTACGAAAACAGTGCACTGCTTACTATTGCGTGAGGTCTGAATTTACCGATTTATTACGTATCAGAAGAGATCAAATCCAAAAATGTATTTGATAAAATGAAATAAATCTCAAATTTAAAGGAGAGGCAAAGTTTCAGGGGCATCCGTTGACTCTTTCATAAGTTCCAAGAATGACAAACTGCCAAACGCACTCTATCCAAGGTTTGGAAATTTAACACAAGTGAAGTCATAAACTCGTAAAGTTATAAAGTGCGCCACTATAGCCCTATGCAGACCTTGGGGGGTCGCGGGAGGTAAGGCTTCCGGCGCTTCATGACCAACGGGACTAAGTTGAGGTCGGGTAGTCAGCCCGACGCCCGCTTTTAACTCCCAGGAAATAAACACGGTACCCATTCAACAGAGGGCTGGGTAGACCCTAGGACCCGTTTGGAGGAGAATGGAGCGTGGAAAAATTCCCCGCCCTCCACCGAGGCGGGGATCTAACCCGCCAACTTCAACCCGAAGCCAAGCGCCCTTACCCACTCCTCAACCGCATCCACCATAATTGCAACTTATATGTTAAATTCAATTTTCCAATTGCATAGTCTATAAAGTTAAAAGAATTCTTAAAAGTAGTTGTTCTTCCATAGTAATTTAAATCCGCATAAACAGTTACTGATTTCTCCAATTCTCCTTCTTATCGGCATCTGTTTGCTCATTTATGAACTCTTGAACGTAATCTTTTCTGCAGATGAATTCGATGCTTTCGATGGCAAGTCTTAAATCCATAGCATCTTTGATACGGACAAATATCTCATTTACAGACTGAAGGTGGGTTATTATAGTCACCATTAATGTTGATGCTTCTCTTTTTCCCAATCTAATGTTCCAAACTCTTTTCGTAAAATGTCAGCGAACAAATAAAAAATTTTTGAATGTGTGTGGGTGGGGGGTATTAAATTTAATTCAACCAGAAAGTATGAATTAGTTTTATTGAATAACTTTACCCCTGCCTATTAGAACAGGAATAATGGATTGGAGAAAACTGTAGGATTTTCTTTTAATGTGTTGAATAATGTCACATTCGATACAGTGTTTACGAAATATGCGAGCAGAATATAAAAAGAGGCAATGAAATCAAAATTAATCCTGCCGTGCCTTGACGACGAAAATGTCGTGAATTGCGATATAAAGAAATTAGAAGTCTAGAGATACATTGTGAGGGAATAAGAACGAAAAATGGAAGAGGAAGTTACTATTGATGGGTCTGATGCATCGTCGGAAGTAGATGGCCTTGAAGGAGATGGTCACCAGGTGGTCTGGGACGGGACAACGCACTGCTGTGGGAGGATTGGAGGAGGGAAGACAAACCTTCCTATTCGCACGACACCTGGTAAATATGGGAGAGCTCCGTCATAAGAAAGTTTAAATTGATTCTGAAAAAGTTTAACAGCCCATCTCATGTCGTGCTGTATTAGACACAGGAAGCAATAGGCGATCATTGTCGTTCACGTGCACGGTGAATTTTGACATTGATAAGTTTTTCTATATTTTTTGATCTGGTAATGCTTATCAACGCTTATTGTGAAATGCTGATTTTGAACGCATTGGTTAACTATAATGTAGTGTGGATAGTAATATGGCTGCTAACAATTCCACAAGCCTGTTTTTTGTTGGCTTCATGTAACAACACCATTGAAATTCAGTTTGTGTCGGTTTTCGTATTGAAATACAGAAGCAGCTTAGGTGGCTGTGAACTTGTCAGCCTACTAGTTCGCAGAGCAAGCACACTTGTTTATATCTGCATGACAGCTACTACCACAGGACATAGGTTTCGTCTAACGTTAGTACTTAATATTCGTCGGATAAGAAAATGATCTGAACCAAAATGTAACTTTTAAGTCGTAATAATACAATGACTCAGAAACTGTGTCTCAGAAAGCTGAAATTTTACAAATTAAAAATCGAATCAGCAACTAAGGATCTACGAGCCAAATAAAAAAAACAATCGGCATAAATAATGAAAGTAAACAAAACAAGCAGTTTTATACGTACTCTGTTATCATCGGATATTCGGAAGTTGCCACGCCTATTATATCATTTAAATTGTATGCTACTTGGATTGGAAGATGAGAATCGTATTATTAATAGGAAAAAACGGATGTATGTTTGTCATCTGGAGAGAGTCGGAGAGAGAATATTTTAAAGTGTATTTTTAATTTAATTTTAAACATACTCTAACAAATGTCTTTCTGAAAAGAAAAAATACTTGATTTAAAGTTGATACGTTATTTAATACTTAAAATTTTATAAAAAAAGAAGTAATCTTAATTATTTTAAGTCAATCCACAAATTTTAATTCAAAAACTAATAAAAAAAAAAAAATACTTAAGTATAAACAAATACTTATTACAAACTTTTGCATCTATTCCTTTAGTGATAAATGTTCATCACTATATCAATAATTCCTACGCCCCTGTAAGGCATTGTGGGGCACTCTCTCATAGGCTAACTTTGGAGGAGCCTATTATTTTAGGGCAGGAGGCTTAACTTCTGTGAATAGTTCACGGGTTGCAACTAGTGATAGATTATGCGGAGATAGCATAATTACCCTTTGATACCCTTTACAATTAGATTCAAATCGCAACACTTGAAAGTAGATTGAATTATTATTAGTAGTATTAACTTTTAAACTCCGTAAATTTTACAATGTCTCAAATATCAATGCGGCCAAATTATTATCGTCCTGTATTTTTTTGGACCAGTAATGTGAATTGTTCCGTAATACGTTTTAGATTTTTTTTTGGACCTTTTAGTGAACATTTTAATTATCACTGTCCATTGTTGACGTAATGCAAATCCTCATGTAACAGCTGCATCATAAGCTTGCCAAAAATAGATTTCGAAATCCTTGAACAGGTAGAAATGCGAAAGTAAGAGCGCTGCAACCTGTAGAAGGAATGTGGTGATCCAAACAAATTCACTGGAGAAATATCGGGGAAACAGATGACGAGTGGAAGGTGTTATTATATCCCAAGGTCATTCTCTTTTAATAATTCATCTCTGGCTTTTCCACTCCCTCCGCCAGATTCTTCCGAATGCACAAGATTAAAAGCTATTCAGGAGTGGTTCACGATTACACACACACATTCTTCTTCTTCCTATGAAGACGTCGCGACGACACTTATCGGCTCGCTCTTTTTTTCCGTTCTTGTCTGAAGGTCAGAGGACAACGTCCGTTGGCTTTGTTTGGGTTTTGATCCAAATGGACAAAGTGCGTTCATATTGTGTTTTAGCGACGTCACTTCTGTTATTTTAAGATTGATGATAAATTGACCATATCGGAATATAGGTTCGTGGACTGCTGACGAAAATGATTTGGAAATCTTTTTTTGTTATTCTATCCGCATGGATACACAGTTTATACAGTAAGGGGACGTCCATTAATTACGTGAGCGCAAAAGGAGGGGGGGGGGTCGATGAAAATCTCACGTCATCTTTTTCATTCAGGCAATTACACGTATTATAACTGGTTATAAACATTTTGTAGTATTGTCTATGCTCGGGCTTCCCCGATTTGAAACAAGCCCCGCCCAAGTGTCAGATTTCATTCGGGGTTCTCGGACGCTTCATGCCTCCACCTTATCCGATCCTCCAAGTGACCGGAGAACCGACTGTGCCGAAGATTGGCGAACACGATGGGAAGTCGTTCGCACCGTTCCTGCTTCGGCAATGCCTCACGGTGTATCCCAAACATCTCAAGAACATATTATTTAATTATTTAAAAATTATAGGGGAAATCTCACGTGAGGGGGAGAGGAGGTCCCACCACATCTTACCAAATCTCACTATAGGGGTAGGAGGGGTCCAAAAAAACCTCATTTTTTAAAAAACACCTCACTTAAGTAATGGATGCCCCCTAAAGATATTGTATATCTTGTAAAACCTTCTATGGATATCTTATGATAGTTCTTTGTAGTGGACTTTAGAATATAATTTTACGTCGAACTAAGTTTGTATCTTCTGTCAATCTGGGATCACGGCAACTAATCAAATTCTTTATTTTTGTCTCAAGTATTTAATATACATCAGACCGCTATTAAAGCTCTGCTATAAAGAATGTCTATAATAATCAACCAATAAAAACATTTTTAAGATACTAAATTCAGTTCTGTTGTTACGTTCTAATTCTACAACTTTTTTTTTCTCAACTGAAAAGCGAATAGGGACTCTGCTGATGAACTGTAAACATTACATTACGAAAGATGGTGACAATTACAGGTTAAGAATTTGAGAACACTGCATTAGTGATTATCTCTTCAAACAGGTATGGGAGTTCGCGATAGCTTTTATCAAAACGATTTAGAAAATAAGTAAGAAACATTCGCCATTGGACATTTTTTAA
Organism: Thereuonema tuberculata; assembly: GCA_023159025.1. Lineage (NCBI taxonomy): Eukaryota > Metazoa > Arthropoda > Chilopoda > Scutigeromorpha > Scutigeridae > Thereuonema > Thereuonema tuberculata. The sequence continues at coordinate 21,735,547 of JAFIDM010008419.1, read as the reverse complement.
ACTGTGACGATATTAATTCAAATACAAGATATTAATGTTACTTTTTACTTGCAATTCACAGTGTACAGTTGTTTATACGACAGCATTTATTTAACGTGATACTTAACGATTATTTCTCACTCGATTATTTTTTTTAGTAGCGAACTGCAGTATACTTACGAACTCCAAATCGCGATTTTTTTAATTGTTTATTTATTTATATAAAACAATATTTGAAATAGATTTCCTACAGTAATTTTACTACTAGAAAAGTTGTATACTAGAATTAGGCCATATTACTTTTTTTTTTTTTTTTTCCTAAAATGAGGTCTGTATAAATATTAAAACTGTATAGGTTTATAGTAATATACACTTCTGCCGAACATAACTTTAAGAAGGAAATGCAGTGCAATTGATATAGTAACTAGTATCAAAGGGCAGTTATGGATTATTTTAGCATATTTTTTATTGGTTTAATTCTAGTAGACCATACAGTGATGGGCGATGAGAAATGTCTTTCTGTTTGATGGCGTGTTTATGAGTAGTACTTTGATATTCCATCTCTCAGGTTGTTATTTTAGATATTCGAGCCCATTATTGGAAAAGATTGTTCAGTGTTGTCTCACGTGTTTCGTCCAGACATGTTAAATCGAAAATACCGGCTTCCGTTTTGGAGTTACGCCAAATAATCACACCTTAGTGTACTGTTATTTACCACGTGACATTTGTCCAAAAGTTCCCTTTTGCAATATCGATAAAAAATCGTTATTTATTAATAATTGTGTTCCGCGTTTTCGTGGCAATCGTAAGTTACAGTCAATATTTTTTTACGCGAAAAACATTAGTTATTTTGTGGAACGACCTTGACTCACTTTTGAATGCAAATTTTCTTTCCGCAATATGATTTCACTGAATAAGATAACGTACAAAGCATTTCACACTTTAACCACAGTCCACTGTGGTGGAACCGGCTCGCTCGGACTCGCAGCGGACCTGTTTGATCGGTTATTGATGTAACGGGTGAAATTAGGCCTATCGCGTCCCAAAGTAGGTCGTCCTCCTTTTCTCCTCCACCCTCTTGTTCATCCAATATTAGCAGCGAAAGTGTGACTTGACTCCTTTTTTTCTTTCGAACAGCGTTCCATTTTTAGCTCTATCCCATTTGACTACCTAATGAAGCTGAACTGTTCCCAGCTATAAACCTGAGCCCTGATTGTGCGCGAAGGCGCGTGTGTGATTATCGGGCGCGAAATGACGTCGGTTGTTAATTGGTGGCAATAAAACAAATCCGCGGGCTCAGATAGCAATTACAAATCATCAGACATTGAATCGGTGAGATTTTTACGGGATAGATTTAATTGGGTGTCGGATTCAGATTAGTTATAATTAGGAACCGGCGAAATGTGTGTCATTTGCCGTTTCAGCGGCGGCCTGAAAATGTCAAAAACACAGTCACTAAAGTGTGTTAGAATTAAGCCTCATCTGAAGCGTTTCATTTGTAAATTGAATACAGGTGAATCTCCTTTTTAGGGGGATTAGGGCTGAGCGTGCAGAGACGTAATCTGAAAATGTATTAAATCAATAGCGTTTTAATGGAATAGGATCTAGATGACACTCGTTAGATCGGACATTTATTATGTTAAATGGTTTTATTGTAAGTATCAATTAAAGTAGAAATCAGTGTAACTAGGTTAAATTAATTCTCTAAACTTTTGAATCGCTGGATCTTCCTGAAACTTGGCTGCCATATTTAAGGACAAGAGGCTCCCAGAATCTGATATTTGAAGTTACAGTAAAACCTTTCAAATCCGGCCTAATGTGGCGTTCAGTAGGCCGGATTATAGAAAAGCCGGACTACCGAGATTGTTCTTAAAATAACTCAGTAGCTCAATTTTTGTGAAGACACAATGCCAGGATTAATTAATTTAATCCCATTTTCATAATTTTGCACTCAAATGTTTATTAAAAACAATACAAATGTGCTTTTTCCGACACCAAGCTCTAGTGCTAATTGTTTTGCAGATTCCCCTGCATCCAATCTCCTTAACTCATTAAGCTTCTGTTCCATAGTGACAAAGTTTTTCTTTCTTTTTTCACTCATAATGAATACGCACGATAAGTAAACAAATTTAGTTATTAAAAAAAAAAAATTACTCGGGACCAGGCCGGATTACCGAGAGCCGGATTTGAGAGGTTTTACTGTATTTCCGTGTGTAGCGCTTGCAGAAGACAGAAATTCCCCGTAGAAAAACATGTGAAACGAAAGAGTGATTTGATAGTAATCCTTTTCGTGCAAACGCTTTGATTTGATTAAATGAATCGTATTTTAAACAACTTCAGTAATACGGATTGAATTAATATTTTTCAGAAAACGAAAATTTCTTACCGTTTGCATTCAGCCGAATTTAAAAATAAAATGGAAGCTCTGTGTCATTTTCTTAGGATTTAAAAAAAAATAAGGCGAATATTTTAGGGAAAGTAGATGTTATGATCTTTCGGACACTTGCAACGTAAAAGGATAATAATTATAGAAACTAAATGTCCAGAAAATGCAGAGTCTCAATTTTATACTTGTTTTTCAATAAATCGTTATCAGTGTGCTGATAAAAGCAGACAAGAAGCTCGTTTAAAACTGAGCATCACGTTGAGGTCATTGGAAGCGTGTTGAGATGATCAGTGACTGAGCGTCAAACGACTGTAGAAGGTTTCTGAAACTGTGACTTTTTAGCGCGCGCTTACGTTTTCATTGTTCGATTTACTTATTCATTTACTGAATAAACTACAGCATATTTTCATCTTATCTGTCTTAATACGGCAGATCCGTAAACTTAAATAATCAGTTTTTATAAGAAATGAGATGCTAATCAGTGGTGTTCAGTTATTGCTGCTATAACCGGACCCGTTGCAATTGTTTGGCGAAAATGTCAATTCACTTCCGAAGTTAAGCTAGTGATTTCATTAAACTGAACGATGTGCTTGCAAGTGTCCGTCTGTCCCAAGAGAGTTCTGCTCCTAACGCCTGAATTTTGATGAAACTTGATACAATTTGCATAAACTTATTGTCGAAATAAAACTTTGACTATTAAATTGTAGTTGTCAATTGCGGTTGAGCTAGTTTTGGTAAATTGGAGTGATTTCATAACATGTTTAGTAATTTATTAGAAATCTTGAGATTCCTTTTAATACCGTGTCCATACAGGGTCCTACGGCGATTCTGTTGGAACGTAACAGAATCTCTTACACGATTCCTTTGCATTCGTTTTGCATATATACAAAATGTGAGTATGTGTAACATTTGTAACAAATGCTTTATGGTTAAGGTAATTCAGCAGAGGAAGACTGTGGATTGATTTCAAACAGATTTTCATTTCTTCCAGAAGCTTCTTCTTTCTTTTAGTTCTTAATTCTCTTAAGATTCATCGATTTTCGATGAATGAAAAAAACCTAGTAACTCCCATCGATTGGGAAAAAAGTTCATGATATACAGGAGGGAAAATAAAATCAATAAGGCGCAATATTAGAGAAAAATATGTAGTCGTAATAGACCCTAAGTAAAACCCATAACTCTTCATCACCCATTGCAATTGCATCCACTGCTGTGTCGAATTTCAGATATTCGTAGCAAGATTTAAAAATTTACATTGAAGAAAAACTTGGAAAGTATTTCCAAAGCCATATTGTTCGACTTATTATTATCTTTCCATAGATTTGTTATCTTGTTATTGTTAAATATATCGTCCGGTTGCGATCTCTTCAAGAACTGTCCAAGTGCAGGACGCCCCCTTTCTTCAAAATAAAGAGGTTTGAAATAGTCTTTCGTTATTCATAAGGTTATTATCTTATTCAAAAATCACACACGCGCACACACACACACACACACACACATATATATAATTAATATTGATGTTTATAATTTTAAAATAGATTCGCAGCATAGGCCCTGCCCACCCGATAAACATGACCTGTTACTGATGGCGAACAATTAACCAGCCTTCGTAAATCGCAAACAACAGTTACTACAGGAATCCAAAACCAATTAAAAAATTTAACCTTGAGGGATCAATCAGTTTTCGGGAAAACCTCTCTTAAATAGCTTAGTTTTCAAAGTAAAATTTTAATACACACTTTTCAACACTTCATGTGTCCAGGCAATTAGTAAAAAAAGATGGTATTTCGGCAGCTGAGAGTAGGTTTTTCTTCCTGTCTCCACTTTTTTAATTTTACCTTTTTTTTTTAACTCTCAAAGTCCATTTTGCAGAGCGAGTTGCTCGTTGGATAACCAACCGTTCCGAACGGATGGAGCCCCACTGGAACAGAGCAGTTCTTCTTTACCCACTTCGGCTCCACTCGCACCAGACCACTTATTTGCAGTATTGCGTGCAATATCACGGGTTCCGTATTTGCGGACATAGCCTTAAGATGAACAGCTGGAGTAAAGAAAGAGAACTAGAATTAATAGAATGTTAAGAAACCTCCCGATTTTTGTGGTCTACGAAAAATAAAAATTGTCGTCATAGTGCCTTAAATATTTTGTAAGTGTAGTAACATATCAAAAAAAAAAAAAAAAAAATCTGACTCAACGTTAATACGTGATGTTTAACTGCGACAGAATAAAATGTATTAGAAAGAAGGTTTTCGAGATTTTCTAATAGTCAGGACACGGAATCCTATTTCCGTTAGAATAAAAATAATTTTCATGTCGTAAGAACGTTTTAACTTTTAGGCTTCTGATAAGGATCAGCAACCTTATAACCTGACTTTGTCCATCCGTCTGTGGACAAATATCATTAAATTATCATTAGCAATAATCGCAAGAATTGCGCCTTTTGCATTCGCAACAATCATATTTATAATATAGCTCAGCAGCAATCACAGTAATCGCAACAATTGCGCCTTTTGCATTGCAGCAATCACATTTATAATGATAAGGAAATTAAGCAATAATTCAACATAATAAATTCAACAAGAAGCTGTTATGGTTTAACTTTGAAATAGCATTATTATATTTGCTTATACGTATCAGGAGCCATTGCTGTCACTACCTTGTTAATTTTAACATCAGCTGCTACCAAATAAAAGCGATCGTACATCAACGTGGTTGCCACGAATTTCGTTTCTGTCTGCTCGAGCGGCTTGATGACAACGAGAAGCCGACTTGCAATTTCCGATTTTTGAAGGAGAAAAGCTACGGAGGTGCTTCTAATCCGCTCTTTGACCTAACGGTGGTGATTTACTGTGGATGCAACGGAAGTAAGGCACCTCAATTTTCTTTCCAAAGTGAGGTAATAAAAGAGGATTTTGACACACGCAATGGCATTTCAACGTCAAACGCGAGACTAACAATGGCGTTCGAACAACCGGATTCAGAGAAAATAAAGCGCTCTCTGTATTCATTTCGTCTTTCGGATAATTGCATCGCATTTCCTAAACATCTGATCATTTATAATATGTATTAGTTTTAATTTACATGTTTTATGTTCCTGATCTCCATTGTCTTGGCGGCCATTATCAATATATCGCAGTAATATTGTCAAGATAATTTCACGCACAAATTATTATCAATCCTTAATTTCGATTGGCTGTTACACTTTCATCGTTAAATAAAATCCAGCCATTTGATTGGCTGTTTACTTTCATTGTTGCATATTTCTAAGAATAAACATTCAAATCACAATTTAGGTCTCAAACAAGGAATCGATTTCGAATCAAGATAATGACCACAAGGACTTTTCAAGTTTCGAAAATTTTTTAAAAAACACTTTGGAAAGATGGCAATTCCTAAAACTTATATTAAATAATGTAGATAAAATAACCTGCATTTCATTGAACTTCCGGCTCTGTGGTTGCCGACAAACAATGAAGACTGTAATTTACTGTTGTGTCTCAACTTATTAAGGGAAATACAGTTTCTGGAACATCTTCATTGGCTATATTAGAACTAGTATAAGAATTTAACACTTGTGTGAATCACAATTTGGCTCCGGTTAAGAAAGTAGATCTGTGCTCGTTTCCAGATGTTAATTTGGTTAATAAAAGGCCGAAAACTGTTTCGTATCGATGAGTAAAGAAACAAATATAAAAATAAGCATCACCAAACTCTTTGGACATGAATTTAATTGTTTTGATTAAGCAAAAAATGAAAACTAATTATGTTATTGTTGAAATAAAAAATGCAAATAACTTTTTCTAGTTATTTGCGATTATATTTTACTTTATTTCTTTGCGGTTAATAAAATTTTAAATCTGTGTTAAGTTTACTTAACGGCAAACAAAAGCGCAATATATTTTTAGGAATGCTTCACAAGTTTTTTTGTTTTTTTTTCGATGTTTCCTAAGAAACAATTAGAATCATACAGATGCATTTTGATGAAGGACACTATTTAACACTAGATTCATCGTTCCGAATCAATCGAAGTATGGGTAAGAATTTTACGTACATTTGAAATGAAATGCTGTTTTCAAACGCGTAACTTTTTTTTTAAGTTATAAAGTTTTTAAAGTAATAAAATTTACGTTTTATAGATAATATCTTCAAATAACTTTTAAAATAAATTATACCGTGCAGTTCTAGCATTGTTTTCCTTTTTATTATTTACTTAGTTGTACAGCATATTTTTACTACATTACAAGGAAGCATTATATGATCTATTATATTTCCTACTCTTTAAATCTTCACCAGTTTAAACAAGATTTCAGTTAATCTTTGGAATTCGAATGTTTAATCGTCCTTTAATTTATGTAAATTCTAAATTGATTACGATTTGAAATTTGTCCCTATAATTGAAACTCATTGTTTAATTTATATTTCATATTTTTGTAAAAATAAACCAATGTAGACTATTCTTAGAAGATCAGATTTTTCCGACATCAATTCGGGGCAAGACAATTTTGAAGATTAAATAAAAATAAAAAATAACTATTTACAAAATCGGGGACTTTTTACAGAATCCGGGACGTCTGGACATCCTAACTATCTTGCTTCTTTCAAACATTAGTTGCAAGTCGTAGTATAGTTAATAGTAAGTAAATCAAACAATGGAAAAAACATAGAAATGCACAAATTCGTTTTACTTTCACGCATTGAACCACCATCGACGGCAATCTGGGACAGCTGTTTCGTCCTTATTAGGACTCTTCAGCCAGATTTAGATTCGATGATCAGAACGCGTGAAAGCCTATGGATTCTTCTCCCGCTCTCGGAAGTAGGACCCTTACAAAAGCGGATGATAGAAAAATCGCTATAACTACAGCATAATTACCTTAGCCCGCTAAGCGCTTGGCACAAAAGGCATTTAATAAAAGGATAAGCCAAATGCATCGGCGAAAAATTAATACATAAGAAGGTTTAACGTACATCAAATGTAACACGAAAAACAGAAAAAATATAGAAATGCACAAATGTGTTTGCTTTCGTTTTTCATGTTTTTTAATATGCATATTACATGTAAATTAAACAATCTTTAGATCATTTGATTCGGCCTTTGGATCATTCCCCCCCCCCCCCCCCTTCCTTTCCCATCTTTCGTACGTCACTGTTGCTATAAACTTGTTGCAAATAAATCACTCTGATACTCAGGGAACCATGAGAAAGTGACCTAAATTGTAGTTACATTATAACGATCGCTGTTGTTTGCTGTAGGAATACGCTGCTGTTCAAAGCACATCACAGTCCTAAATAATTGATAGAATAATCGGTAAGTTGTTTGGACTACTTCTGTACTTTTCTTTTCGTCGTCTTTACAAATCATTTCCATATAAGCAGCGTTGTTGCTGCAGCGGAGGACGCGTATTAGTTGGGGGTGGTGGGTGGGTGGCTGAGCCCAGGGGAAAGTGGTGACCTGCACTCTATTTCGGAGGCCGCGATTCCAATGCATGCCACACAAACACAAGCCGGTTTTTTTTTTATTCGGAGGTGGGTTCATTTCGGAAATCGGAACACAAGAGGAAGTAGGTCATAGCACAGGGAGGAGGATGATGATCGCCAGGTCAGTGTCATTCATAAAAAAAAATATTATTAGTCGAAAAGAAAGAAGAAAAAGAGAAGATTGTAGAAAGTTGACAAGTCACTAAACGAAAAGGAAACTTTTTTTTTTTTTTAAGAGATTCCAATAAAGCTTATATTTTGAATGTTAAAGTGCTTAAAATATTTACATTTAAGGTCCTGACTCAAGTAAATGCAGACGACTGCAAACCTTTTATTTCTTTAAAATTTTTCTTTTTCCGATGCATCCAAAATTCTGAAAATTTAAAAATGAACTTGTGAAGCGTCTGGGATTTCTATTTTCTTGTTTTTAATTTTCAAAACGTTCTGCAATTAATTAAATTAAAAATTTAAAAACAGTCGATTTTTTTTTGGTTTTTTCGAGGTATTATCGGTATTTTTAACTAAAAGAAAATTGATGAAAATATGAAATAAAAAATAGTTGTAAAATAATGATTTGTATTTAAAATATTTATTATTGGTGCAATAATTAATTTTTAAAAAAATAATTTAACCTAACACAATTTTAAAAAACATAATTTTTATTTTTTTAAAAATTAACTGTTGCACTAATAATAAAAAATTTAAATACAGATCATTATTTTTACAAATTATTTACCGTTTCAGATTTTCGTCAAATTTTCTTAAATTGAAAATATCGAGTAATACCTCGAAAACATCCAAGAAATTGACTGTTTTTGAATAATTTAATTAATGGGTCATTCCATGTCAGATCACCTGATGAGTTCACCACATCTTTTTTTTTTTTTAATTCTAAATATTCGAATTTGTTGTAGTCTAATTATAGGACAAGAAATCATCAGAACTTAGGAACCAGTAGTGTATGTTATCCGCCATTTTAAATAACATGGCTGCCAACTGAAATTGAGACACAGAAGATCACAAATAACGCTTCTTGTTTTTCTTTGAAAATAGCTAGTTTGTCTTTTGAGACTCTGTAAAGAGGTCTAATTTTATTACTTAACTCCATATGGGATATAACGCTTCAGACTGATAACGTACAAAATTCAGCATTTAGAACGTAAATCTTTTGAGAAATTCTTGACTTAAAATCGAATATAGGATAAATTTAATACAGTAATATAAACATTATAGCATTTAAGTCTCATACAAAATATTTATTTCGAATAAAGGATACAAAAAAAAATGAGATAATATAAAAAATTATATAAAAATTATTCAATACATCTTTGTTGAAGACATTTGTGATCGAATTGCAATGAACATTGTATTATTTGAGATTTCTTACGTTAGCTGCAGAGATATGTACTTAGGTCGGAGCACGAATTAACATAGTTCCATCTCTGACTAATATTCTTGCAGGGAATGCGACACACATTGCAAGTCCTCATTGCACCAAAAGCTGATTCCATTCACCTAACTACCGTTACCATGTTCCTGTTTTTGGTTGGAGTGTACCTTTTTCAATTTATTTATTTATTTATTTATTTTTTTCAAAGTTATATATATTGACTGTAAATGATCAAAACGAGGCCTGTTTGCCCTCTTTCTTTTCCTTCCTTCCTTCCTTCCTTATTTATAATAGAATTGTTGAGAGATTTTTCCCAGTATTCGAATTAGCTGAAGACGCTAATGTCCGTGTTATTCAGAGGCAGTCATTTCCCGCCATTAGTTGAAACTGACCACAACGATTAATCCCAGCCAAAAAAAAAAAAATGGGAAGAATTCTCACCCTTGACTTACTAACAGCACAGACAAAAAAAGGGATTAAATCGGTTCTTAATTAATATCCCACGGAAAAATCTCTTGAGCTGTATCCTGTTACCTTATTTGTAAGGACATTAGTAAAAAAGGTCGAATTACTTTGTTTTTGTTCATTTATATTTTTTTGACAGGTGGTGACAAGATATTTATTTGTCATAATTAGTCTGTTTCAAATTTTAGCTGCTGATCTAATAAGCTTTATTTCTTTCAATTAAATCTTCTAACTTGGAAGATGATGCTATTTAATTTTAATTCTAAAACCAACTTTATTTTAGTTCGGCTTTCTCTGACTAGAAAAGATTTTAATTCTATGTTAGAGTGAGAGAGAATGAAAGGTAAAATTAGTGGGGTTGTACTTGACAGTTACCAAGCTGTGGTCAAATTTTCAGTAGCCGGAAATGACCGGAATAAATTGAGCCGTGTGATCGCGAGTTAGATGATTTTTGGTTAGATGGTGATTCACAGAAACTCATTTTTCTAAATCATATTATATTTTTTTAATCTTTCAAGCTCCAATAGTAATGAAAACTGAATAACAAGTCGCTCCGATGCGTCAGAAAACTGGTAACTCGTATTAATGACGTACCTGATAACTATATACGAAGGATCTGTAGGTAGACAATCATTTTTGAGAGACTTCGAATTTGCAATTAATATGTTACCGCACATTCAACTTTAACGTGTGGAGTAAAGTATTTATCAAAAATCGAATAACAAAAAAAACGTATTACTGTAAGTCGGAACGTTTCGATCTGCGGAAAACTGCAAGATCATCTTCATCTGAAAAACTGACAAAGATCTTCAAGGGTAAAACAAAGATTTGCAATTTTGTGTTTTCAAATGTGTACGGTATATTTTATTTGTTATTTTGAATATTTCAGCATCTTTTTATCATCTTCCTGTACCGTCCTCTTTAAAAACTGGTTTCCTCATTAGCTTACAATCTTAATTTCCATCTTTTCTTGTACTGATCTGTGAATCGGAAATTCACTTCAACTTCAAAACAAAATTAAAATACGAATAAATAAGTAAATTATTGTTTTAGTCATTGAGGGGGGTCACTGTCAACTTCTTAAAATAAGTGAAGTGTTTAAATAATCCAATCATTGTTTAACTTGATTCTATAACAGACGATGACATCAGTTTCCCTGCATTGTCCAGAAATCTCTTTATGGCCGCCATTTCCTTAACGCAACTGCCTTGTTTAAAACTCAAGTAAATGATTAAAAAAAAAAAAAAAAAAAAATAGAATAGGATTGTTGTAATGCGATTACTGCTTTGTAAAATTATCCGTGTATAAGATTTCTCTTTTCAGATTTCGTTAATTATTTCAGTATCTCAAACTGACACAAAGGCAAATGCTTTTAGATTGTCTTTTAGAAGTACTTATTTTATTCTTAAAAATCTTAATATCGAAACGGATACGTTTCAATTCCGATGTAAGAATACACTTATTTATCTGTGCGATAAGTGAATATATTTGAAATCATGATTGATATATTCAGATATATCTTATCTCTTTCCTACTGTAAATCTCATCTGGATTCCGGCGACAATTTATTGTGAAATTCGTCAAAAAAAAATCATAATTTGAGAACATTTACCTGAGGGTTGATAAACTAAAATCCTTTTTTTTTTTTTTTTTTTTTTTTAGTAATATTTAATCTCGATAAAATATCATTCGCTGTAATTACAAAAATAAAGAAAAATTAGATAACCTCTTTTTTTTTTTTTTTTTTTAATGTAACTAGACGGCTACCCGTCGCTTGCGCCGAAAGGCTCGCATGTGGAGCATAAAAACAAACAAACAAACATTTAATTTATTCACAAAAACGAAACAAGTAAACTAAACATAAAATTTAAATTCTAAAAAAAAAATACGTGCGATAGAATTTTGAAATCTAATTGTAACAGTCGGAAATTTGTTTTTTGGCAACGCGCGTGCTAAATTACATTGTTGTGGATAGCGTCGACTCTGTAACAATGCTCATGTTGCCAGGTAATGCGCATGCCAATTTTTGCTAAATTTATTGTTGGCGGACGATTTATACGTACAATTGTTGTTTTTTTTTTTTAATAATATACATATCAATAAAGATGGAGAAAAGAATGGAACCTCCAAATCTAAAGTAAAAAACAAGAAATACACAGTAAAAGTAAAGAAAGTAGATTCATGTGCCAGTCTTCGCTGGCCGCAACAGAATTTTCAATGCGCATTAATTAAGGAAAAATGCTTAAAACACGTTAAAAGTTAGACCCAGTGTTTATAAGGGCAATGTGACATCTCTAAACAGCTGTTTCTCGGTGTATTTCCGATAATCAGTTGAGAGTGGTCACTGTAAACACCTAGGTCCTTATGAAGAATTTGTGTGTATGGTCCATATTTCTATATATTCCACACATTATGAACGATTACTAATATACAGTGAACAGGTCCATCACTGGAATGTTACATCTGATGATGAGGTCACACCTCGAAACATGTAATGTGTTGTTTATTATATCTTACTTTATGAAGAATTTGTGTGTATGGTCCTTATTTATATATATTCCACACATTATGAACGATTACCTAGGTCCTTATTAGATATCCTGGTATTAACCTCCATAATAAGATAATAGTTGACTGACAGCTTATTAACATAGTTTTAGTAATATTCATTTATTACTAAAGGGGGCAAATAGCACTTTAACAGCTTCTATTTAACTTCTTAAATAGCTGCTATTTGCCCCCTTATACACACACACACACACACACACACACATTTTTTTTTTTTTAAGTTTTAATTTTCTTTTTCTTTTTGAAAACTTCTGTTAGCTATAAAATGTTTCCTTTCTCTTTTGAATGTGGGTGTTTCAAAAGGTCGTACTTTATTCAGCTGCTTCTTCATTAGAATGACTCGGAAGTTGTTTGAGAATGTCTCTTTTCAGTGGATTTAGCCAAGGTAATCAAAGGGAGACACGCACAAAGAATCGCCTTGAAGTTCAGATTTCCTTTTTCATTCAGCATCTTTTTAGTTGTTAATATAATCATTACTATTAAAGTGAACGTGATTGTTGGTTTAATGTGGAACACAGTTATTGGGGGGGGGGGTGATACAGGCTAAAATTTGTTTACATTTGTCTTTCCAGTTCATAGGACGACAGCTGTATACAGGGTGTCCCAAAAAAGTACTCTTTAAATGATTATAAATTCGATGTTTATTAAGATTAATTTAAGTTTTATAATTCAAATTAAAGCATAAAAACACAGAATTTTTGTGGATTATGGCAAATGTTGGAACTGAAGGTCGTTCTGGTCCAAGGTGTACCCAAAACAGGTTCCCGTCCTCAAACTACTGGAATTTTTTTTTTTTTATGGGGTCAAGTGAAAGATAAAGTTTTTGACTCAAAGCAACAAACAAGTAATGAACTAAAAGCTACCGATTATTAATACAAAATGCGCCCAAAATGCCGATTGATATGAGTGCTGATAAACTCCCGATTATCCGCGGACCTCTCCTGTTTCCATTTTTTTTTTTTACTGTAGAATAAATTATGGAATTAAAAAAAAAATTAAATCTAGAATAAGGAAAACATTAAAAGAGGCTAAAAAAGTGAAGACAATTATAGACAAACAATTTAAAGAACGACCTTGAGGGCGGAGCTCAGGCCGGCAGGTTACACTAAATTACGGAAGACCCTTCCCGTAACAATAAAATTTAAAAATAAATAAATAATTTAAAATAAAATAATTCTTTTTAATGTATGTACTGTAATTGTAAGTATTGCCATTTCAACTTAAATAAAACATTTAAAAGCATTTCTGTGTTGATTTTCGTCCTTTTCGGACTATCCGCGGAATTCACTTATCCGCGAATCGGGAGTTTACTGTATTTGCAATTCCGTTAGTTCGTGTTAACAGCAGTGCCTGGACCAGAACGACCATCAAGTTCCAATACAGGCGATAATTAAAAAAAAAAATTAAGTTTCTCTGCTTTAATTATAAACATCGAGTTTATAATCATTTAAAGTGAGATATATTTTTTTCGGGGGCACTCTGTATATTTTATATATTGTGCATTCACTTTATGCGTTTCCCCCTTTATCATAAAATTTTTAAATCTATTAATATTACACGTCTACAACTTTTAAAATCTGAAGTCTTCTAACTGCAATTTTTTTTAAAATATATTTCTTAAAATTTTAAATTAATAAATGATGGCTTCTTGAGCTATTAACGATTATTAGCGAAAAAAAAAGTTTTTTTTATTTTCAAAAACAATCAACTGATGTTAGTTAATAGACTAACAGGAGCAATTAAGGTTTGGGATTTTATGTTCAGATTACAAGATTTCTAGAATTATCAAAGAAATTATTAAATATGGAGGGCCGTTGTGATTTTTACTTTTGTTTTCTTTATATTTTTTCTGAGTTCACTGAGATGTAAGGCGGATCCATCTGATATTGATTAGGAAACCTGAAATAGGCTATCTTGAATTCCCGGTATCACAATTTCAAAAACAGATCAGTAAACTCTTAGTCTTGTACGTTTTTTTTTAAATATTTTGTACTTTTTTGTGTGTCTGTCTGTTGTAAAACGTTGAATTTAAAAATTATTATTATTATTATTATTGTTGTTGTTATTATTTATTATCACTTTTGCTTTAAATTGGAATGATCGAGAACCGTTAATATATGTAATTATGAATCTAATTCAGTAAGTCATTAAAAAAGTTATGATATTAAAAAAAAAAACTCATCTGGATAACGGATATTTCGGATAGTTGAAAGTCGGATTATCGGCTCAGCACTGAACATAGAATACTACTAGTCGGTAGTGTTATTCAATAACATTTTTGGAAATCCATTATTTCAGCAAAATCTCAAGACCACAGGTCGATTTCCATATGAAATTAACAGAAACCATGATACATAAAAAAATAAATAAATAATAATATGAAAAAATAAGAAGATATGGACCTACGTGAATGTTTAAAGTACATTTTCCAGCTGTTTTTTTCCTGATGTAATGTACTATTTTTAGATCAAAAACTAGTAATAACGAAGGCTTCAGTATTTAATTGGACCATAAATATTTGTAAAATTAAAAATATAAAATTATCAGCATTTAATTTTTTTTTCTTGTATGATTAAAAATAGATAACATACAGGATAATACAGACACGTTTGACCTTGTTAATCAAAAATCAGAGATGGTTACGTAAGTGTTCTCGATATCATGAGAAACAGTCCTTTATCATCAATTAAAATATCGACGTCCTTTAGATTTGGTTGAGTTTTATCTGTTGAATGAAATACCTGTTGCCACATAAGTGACTTGTTACCTCATCGCTATAAATGCGTCGATTACGTAGTTCGTTCCCTTCCTTTGCTGGCAGCGTTTTCCGCCAACGCAGTAAAATATGTCTTCATTAAATTATTAGATTCGCAAGAGAAGACCTTGTTCGGAGTGAATTATATCTAGATTCGGGACCCCTCTTATTTTTTTATTTTTTTTGTACATTTAGATTCTTTTTTAATTCGGTGAATTTGCATTTAGGATTTTATTTTCCTGCGATTGATTTTCAGGTATTTGCACGTTGGTTCGCAGAAATATCCTCATTTTTTTTTTGTTCAGAAAGTGAAGTTGCTTATGGAGAGATTTACTTCTGTTATTCTTACTGCTGAAGTAGCTTAGTGTAAACTTTTTAGTTAAGCTAATCTTCTAGAATGTTCGAGGAAGATGTGTAAAGCCTGCCTTCGTAATGTCACAGCTTGGTATTTCAAATGAAGAAATAAATTGCCATAACTCCTACGGCAGTTAAAAATAAACCTAGAGACAGTGGATTGCCGATCTTAATATTGCATCGTCATTTTTAGCGACCTCGTAAGGAAGAGTTGTTAGGGTTTCTATATGGGTAATGCCCTCCGCTGCCCAAAATTCGGGAATCGGAGCTCCATGAGAGATATCTCTTTGTACTCCCCATGGCTTGGAGCTTTGTTGTAAAATCCGTGCGCCGGTCAAGATTTTAGATGGCCATCGATCAGATCAGGAAAAGTGGTAACTGGACAAAATTGGGGTCTATCATAGTTAATCAACTATGATGAGAACGAATAAGTGGACCCAACTTGTACACTTCCGGTTCAAGACTGCTGCTGTCCAATTACTCAGAATCGCCCGAACAGTGCAAAATGAGGGTCTAGGCTTACTGAATGAACTCAGTGCGGTCAACGCTTCCACTGGTATGTTGGACGACAACAACTCTCCAGCAAACCCATCTGTGCGTCGTTGAGGGTGCCGAGGAGGCAGGGACGTAATAGTACCCGACTCTCGAATTACTATAACTTGAATAAATGAGTTTTGCGCGCCAATCAGTAGCGGCGTCACTTTTACCTAAAGCAAGCGTTTTGATAGGTTGCACATTGTACTGGGTAGCTTGATTTTGAATTTATTACAGAACTGTGAATTATTTTGTCTTAAGTATCAATACAGAGATTTACAATCTAGTACTGTTAGTTATCCATTATGCATCTAATATTAATGCATTAAAGGAATATTTTATATTTTAAAGAATATTTTACATATTACAACTATAATAATGCATTAGTTAGCTTCAAGAATGTGAACTATTAATAAGCCGGACCAATTCCGGGGAGTCTTTTTCATATGTAAGAAATTGGCATCAGTTCGTTAGGCCGAGGTCTTCTAGTAAGACATCAATTGCAATCAAGTTAGGAATCCATTGGTGTGATATTCTGTGACGTCAACAACGGATGTAAAACTCCTTCATTACTATCTCGTCCTTTTGATGCGTTAATGCCAGTATTTATGGTAGTATTTTGAAGGTCTTAGTTTTGTCTAATGGAAAACTCTTTTCAGCTTGTAGGGATTTGATGCTCCGATGTAAAACGAAGTGGGAAATGGCCTGTAGCGATTTCACTTGTATAGTGACTGGGAAATCTCATCACACCTGTTTAACCACATCGAAAGGAATTTTGTTTTTGGATTCTGTTAAATCTCGTTAATTAACAACTATGTTTACTGAATCCACTCTCATTTCATCCAGCAACGAGCCGGAACAACACTAGTTCGGTTATAATTTTGTTCTATATATGAGATATTCACACAAAATAGTTGGCTATATAAGAATACTTTAAAAACACTGTAGTGACTCTCAGTATATTTGACAACGTGTGCAACATGTAGCGTCGTACATTTAAATCGTGATCTAAGTTTAATTGTTGTTTCGTGATCTTATTCGGGTTACATCTGTTTGGGATGTGCAAAGCTCCAATTCACGAAACCTCTAAGGGAAAAAAAAATAGTCCGTTAAACCAGAACAGAAAGTTATTATACGGTTCCTAATGATTTTGGTAGCCTAGTGGTATAAGCTGAGCTGTGATCCGGAGAAGTCGGGGCGGCGATTTTTCCTTGGGCGTTTCTCCTCCAAACGGGGCCTGGGTTTCACCCGGCCCTCTGTAAAATGGGGACCGGGTTTTTTTTTTTTTTTTTTCCTGCCCCGAGGTTGAAGACAGGAAGATATCGGACTGACCATCCGACTCCAACTTTATCCCGGTCATCAAGAATGGTTTGAGCCTATCTCCAATGTCCCGAAAGGGTTGAAAGTTGGGATCGGTTTAACTGAATTAATCTTTGTATAGATTGGGCTTGCATTTAAAAAAACAAAAAACTCAGTTATCTACGAATTTTAATTAGTACCTAAATGCAATAAACAGACTGACTTTTTTTTTTTATTTCTCTTTACATTCACTTATTAGTAAATTCATTTGTGACTGATCACAAAGCTAGCAGAATTATTCTAGTAAAATTCGAAGCTGTCAAATAGAAATTAAAACGTGAGCTGAAAGTGAAAAAAAAATCCCAAAAGAGCAGGTCTGTGTGATAATAATTACTCAGCTATTCTTTAAAGAAGGCCGAAGTTTCAATGGTTATATTAAGATGTCAAGTTTTAGCTCTTCATTACTTAGATTAGATTCATAGGTGAAATGTTTTGAGTTAAAAGAATTTATACAGAAATCTTAATACATTTACTGTTGTTGTCGTTTTCTGCTGTTTACTGCATCTGAAATAAATCTGATCCAAACTGATGATTGATTCATATTTAAAAATATGTTTATTAATTAAATAGTCGTATTTCGGGAGAGGACGAAGTATTTGATAAGCGTAATATAACTTTAAGTTGGTTGTGAAATCACTGTGTAACAGTGGTTCTTAACCTTTAGTGTTGCTCCGCTGTCGGTGCTAAATATTAATCATTGAAAAAAATGTAAAGAAACTAGCCGGATACCGTCGCTTCGCTCCGGAACCCTTGCATACGTAGCATAAAAAAAAAAACCAACTTTATTTATTTAGCAAAGTAATATCGAGATCGGAAAATATACACAGCCCGATATGGCCTTCTCCAGATAACTCAGATGTATTGCGGGTTGGCCGCCACACACTTCATGATCATTTTAAAGCGAAAATATAAATCCTCTTTTTTCCCTATCTCGTGAAAATTTCGAAAAATTCGGCCTTATTCCTTGTCTATATCATAAAGGGAACCTCTGTGCAAAATTTCAGCTTTCTAGATCCAAGGGATAGAGCTGGGCGTAGATGAATCAGTAATGAGTGAGTCGGGACTTTTCTTTTTATTTATAGAAGATGCAACTTACAAATACAAAAAATACGTTTCTTGCTAAACTTGAGTTTTCCTTAAAAAAAGAATGAAGCTTTCTTAGATATCGTGTAGTTGATTATTAATAGCGGCTGACTTGTGCAGCCGAAGTAGAGAAGAATTTGCAAATAACGGGAAAACCTGTTCAACATCGACGGGCTGTTAAGTTATTCAGTCTTTGGAAGAATATTTGTCTTTTGAGCCTGGAAGAAAACAGAGCACTTGTTGAATTACCTGAAGGCAAATCAATCCATTGGCAAAAACAAATTGTTTTCCCGATTAAATTCAAAGGTCACAACAAAAGAATTTTTCTGTTGCAAAATGCCAACCCGTAAACAGTTATTATTTATTTCCAATGGAGAAATAAAAGCAATTCGATAAAAAAAAAATAGATTTGAACTTTAAAAGGAATTACTGATATTTTTAGTGAAGATTTAAAATACTACTTCTAAAAATAACCTATTTTAAATTAAATAATCATTCATCCGTTTTCTGTTCCTTCCATTTCCCCATTTTCCTACTAAACGGTGCGCCATAGTAAGTGAAATGCCGGTTTTCAAAGTACAATCTTGAGAATAACTTAAACATCATATATACACATGCGTGTCTCGAATGCTTTTCTCTGTTTAAGAAAATGTTACGTCCTAGCAAGATAAAGCTTATGAAATAAATTGTCCGTCTTCAATAGAGAAATAGGTCAAATTTATCAAGTTGTTTGCCATCTCCGTGACACACAGTAACAAAGTAACAAAAAAAAATGGCCGAAGCAACTTAAATCCTTATTTTTGTTTTGTTTTAAACTACAGTAGAGTCCCGCTAATCCGGACATCCGGTTAATCCGGACGGGATTAAAGAAAAAGAAAATTTTTTGAAAGAGAAAAAAAACACAGAAAAAGGTGTATTGTTAGACAATCATAGACAATGCACCGTGCCACCCTCCTGAAGAAAAATTGCGAAAGGGGGACATTTTTGTGAAATTTCTGCCACCCGAACATCACTGCTTTGATTAACCAATGGACCTACATTTGATAATCCTATATCAGTTCATAGGTTAAAAACTTAGATCTACGTGTACAGTATATAGTATTAAAACTAAAAGTAAGCTGTAGGGAAAGAAAAAGCGTCCATTTTTTTTAGTTTCACCCATCTAAAACTTGTGTTATGTGCATTTTAAGGCAAATTCCGTTTAATCCGGACTTTCAATGATCCGATCAGCGTTCGGCCTCATCTAGTCCGGATTAACGGGACTCTGCTGTATTAGGCTTTTCCTTTTTTCTTTTTTGTTTATGTGAATGCAAAGTAGGATTAACGAATTTGAAGATATCAATGTATCTTCACATTTTTCATTGACTTAAAAGTCATTCATCATCAGGTACTAAAGGCACCGCCTTGTCGCTGCAACCATGCTCTTCTGTCCTCGGCCATTCTCTTTAATTCATAATAGCTTCGGAACTCCAGAACCCTTTGTGTGTCATCCAAGAATTTTCTTCTTGGTCTTCCTCTTCCCTTTTTTCCTGCAATTTTCCCTTCCAGAATAATTTTTAGAAAATTGTTATGTCTAATCATATGTCCCAAAAATTTGGTTTTTCTTTTCTCAATATCCTGTAATAATTTTTTCTGTTCTTCCACCTCTTCCAGAACTTTTTGATTTGTCTTCTTATCAGTCCAACTAGTTTTTATCACTCTCCTCCATATCCACATCTCAGCTGCCTTAAAAGTCATTAAATCCGTAAATTCTTCATTTAAAATTACTTCAATCCCATTTAATTTTAATTAAATCATAATATGCGAAAATTGAAAAATGGTTATTTGGTAAAATGTTGAACTTATAGATTTTTTTTTTTTTTTTTTTGTCCTTAGTCAATTGTTCCTGGTACTGCTTTTTTTTAAATAAGGGTACTTGAGACTTTTCTCATCATAGGTTCTCTCATATAGATAGTCACACGGGAGAAATTTTCAAATACAGTAAATCTCCGTTTTCGGCGTGTCGCTCATACGGCGCTTGCTTCGTTCATTTGGCGCCTTTAGGTGAAGTCCTATTTTCGTTTCGATTCAATTCAACCTAATTTCATCGTGCACACTGCGTCTTTGTATTCTGACATGCGTTTGAGCTTTCATAAATGCCCAGGCAATCGGAAAAAGAAAAAAAAAAAAAAAAAAAAACTGTGTTTCCCTTTTCGGCAGGTGTTTTTCCCCCCGCCCTCCCCCAATCCGCCGTATGATGAACCCTTTTGTACAAAGCTTAGGTCCTCTTTGTCCATAATATACTTATCAAATTTTAAGAAGCTCTATTGATGGTTGAGAGATAAACATACACCTTCATAAGACAACCCACATGTGATACATTAAATTTGTGTGTGTGATTAGAATAAAGTGGATTGTTACCGTATCGTATTTTTTTTTTTTTTTTTTTTTTTTTTTTTTTTTTTGTAATTATCATCTTTATTATTTTTATTTTACTTATGGTATTTAAGCAGGTTTTTTTACTTAGACTTTTTTTTAACTTAATTTTCTGGTTATTGACATGCAGGGAACTTTAATTATAATGAAAACGTTTGAAAAGGAGAGGTAACAGATCTCAAAATACGCCTGACGAATTTTGTTTTTAGTCATGATTAAATTCCCTTCAAGCTATGAAAGTGTTAGAATGCAAATAAATCACGTGTAACGAACGGGACTAAAAAGTATTGACCGTTAGACCAAACGCACTGCACCAGTTGATGTTATTTTGTTTTTGTTTTTTTGTCTTCATTTCCAAAGGCTAGATTGTGGTCAGTCGGGTTTCCGGGTTGACGATAATTCCAGTGGCGTTTTGAGTTTCGAGAGAATTCGAAGCAACATTATCAAGGCCCATTCAAAATGTCATTGAATATAAATAAGAATACAACTTACGCAGCCTGTTTCGCTTGGAGCCATTGCCTGCAGCTGACAACGAACATCTAGCCACCAAGTCACAGATGTGGTTTCAAAAAAAGTAATTTAGTTACGGAGGTTACTTTAATAACAGTAAAAAGTCGCCCAATATTCTTATCTATATTGGCTTGCGAAAAGTACTTATCTTTCAGATCCGTTATTCTGTCTGTGTGAAACAACCAACTCCTTATATTTAGATCTAAATATATATTTATATTTAAACATTTCTTTCAACAAAAAAAAAAAAAAAGAAACCTACAGTCGATGTCGTACAAATAGAAATTATTCGACAATCTCCAATAAAAACACCATTAATTTTTTTACAGAATTTATCTAATACAGAAATAGCTACGAAAGCCGATTCTCAACGGCAGCAATAAAACAATAGAACAATGACGGTATTTCCGCGCACTCATTGCAAACTGATAACGCGGTATGTGTTAATTATTGTTTGTTATCATTAATACAACAAACAATATTGGTCAAAATTTTTTACATAACTAATAAAGTTATTTAATATTAAGAATTGTATTTTTTTTTTTTTTTTACTTTCAGAACTGACGTAATTATGTTAAATAATCGCGTTAATAGCAAGAAAGGTGAGGCTCATCAAATTAGTTAGGCTGGTGCCTGTGTACGTGTCTTTCCCCATCCCCCAATAAGTTGCCTGCGTGGGTCTTCTTGAAATTGAGTATGCACGTTTAACGACTATGGAGGATCTTTTAGATTTGAAATGTTGGAAATGTTGGTCGAGAAAGTAAAACACGAGAATAATCTAGAAATGCATTGGAATCTAAACAATGCATCTCTTCCCAGTTTCTCTTTAATATTTCATTGCCGTAAACAATAGCGAATATTGTTCTTTCCGCAATCGATTGCGCGTCGAATGATACAATTAAAATCAATTCAATATTGAATGTTTTAGGTAAACAATGGGATTGAATTCACTTATTTCAGTAAATGGCAATTTTTGCAGTGTTTTAGTCAGCAGATATAATTAGAAAAAAAATATAGGCTTCAAACTGAAAGCCTACTTCTTTTTTTATGATTTTAAACAGAAAAAAAAAAGTAAAAGAAATTACATTTTAAGGAAAGTAGGCATGTTCTTCAAGATTCTTCGTGTAATAGTCCTTCGTTTTGTTTTTTTATTAGTCTTCTTTTCATGTACATATATAATCGGTACGTACATGATCGTGTTCCCCTAATAACGTTTGAATCGCTGCGTGATTCATCTTGAAACTTAGGAACAAGAGATGAACCTGCTTTTATATTTGAAATCTTTTCCCAGTGAACCATTGCCGACAAATTAGCGACAGTATTTCCTACAGTTAAAAGCATTGGAAATGAAACAAGTGAATTAACAATGAGTATTAATCCGTTTATTTGGTGAACGGATTTCCGCACTTTGCTATTAAAATGAGTCGGATTTTTAAGTTATTTAAGTGAACAGTGAAAGATTTCTAGCATTTGTATTCAGCAGATATTGTAACTTAAAAATAAACGTAAGATTATCAAATGAATGTACGTAATAGTAAAGCCTGTACGGTTTCCTAGTTATATCATCTGTAAATGGGTCCCGGGGCTCACCCAGCTTTCTGCCAAAAGGGATGTCGCTTTCTTTGCTGTAGTTGATTTGCCTTGTTTGCTTGATGATCGCAGGAGCATTATCTCCTCCACTTGCTAACCACCAAATCCTAATCTCAGATAAGCGCATGATGAACTTAAACTAAGAATATTGTAACATTACCTTTTCAGTTATTCTATTAGGCTGTACAGATGAACTTATGCCCAAGTGCACCAAACTTCAATTAACTTTGATAGCTACATTGTGGACGTAGCTAAAATTAGTAGGGGGTGTTTCTCAGAAAAATTGTAGCCTTTGCTTTAAAATTGTGTGAAAGGAAACAAACATGTATAAAAAGAAAATTTATTCAGAAACCTGATAAATTTCTTTTTATACATGTTTCCTTTCACACAATTTTAAAACAAAGGCTAAAGTTTTTTTGGAGGAACACCCCCTACTAATTTTAGCGACGTTCACAATGCAGCCATCAAAGTTAATTGAAGTTTGGTGCACTTGGGTATTAGTTTATATATGTCTGTCTTTAACTAACAAAAACAAAATTAACTTTTAAGTTATTAAGTATCTTTGTAGCTTACTTTTCTCATTATAAGTTCTTAAATTTGTGATTAAATTCAAATATTCAAATGAAGCTTAAGACCTTTATCAAAACGACAATTTATTTTTAATATGTATTTTTTATTTTTAGTTTAATTATTGGAGGTTCCACATTTTCTGCCAATTATCATTACTATCGCGTCATTTATACTGAGACCTTGCTGTTTTACTGGTGACTATTCTCAGCTGATGAACTGTAAAGAGCGAGAAATAGCTATCCTGAGATGTCACATAGTAAAATACTGGGTCTTCAACCTTTTTAATATTCTGGTTTTACTATTTTTTTTTTTTTATTGATTTAGCTTGGGAAGTGTTACAATTTCACAAGAACATTGTTTTTTGTTTCTCTGTTTGTTCTCGCATCACGCTAAAACGGCTGCACTCATTTCCATAAAATTTGATACATTGCCTATATTTATTGATCCAATTTAAAAACACAGGCACCCTTATTTTGATCTCCAATATTCCCATCCCTCAAAAGCTAGGTAGATACAGTATTTCCAGTACGATCCTCCGTTGGCTCAAGGGAGCGCCGAAGGTGTAGGATTCGGCATTCGGTGACCATCCGGGACTAGCTGAGATAGGGTGGTCAGCTCAATGCTCACCCTTGGAAAGAAATCCGGTTCCTATTTTACAGAGGCGGGAATGAATCCTCGAGCTACACTACAGGAATTAAAACACCTGCAGCTACCGAAATCCCCTCACCACAACTGCTGGCTTCATTTCCTTAAAATTTGGCACGACGTTTATATAAGATCTAACTGAAATTACGATCACGATTATTTTGGTGTCCTTCTAGGCGCTTTCTGTGAATCATTAGTCTAAAGCAGTGTTTCTCAACTGCATTGCCGCGATCGGTCGTCAAGAGATCCAGAAAATTTGAAAAGCATCAAATTTCAGTACGTACCATAAATATAGGATAAACATATTTTTTTTTTGTAGAGGTTAGATTGCCGACATTCAAAAAAAAAAAAAATAGACTCCGCATTCTATATTGTGACCAATAAAGTTGTTTCTCGTTGATGTGATTGGTTTCACTTCAACTATTTGCCGATTTGTTTTGGTCATTTTTTTGGGGGTTCAAATCCAAACATTAAATATAACAAAGCGAAGGTAGGGCATGATTGAAAATTCTCTCGTTACACTCCCGGATATCACCAAATTGGCTTTGGTATGCAGCTGTTTAATTATAGTCATTCAGCGAATGAAGTATATTGCGAAATAAAATTGTTAAGTATTTTGATATTCGGCCATTCTTAAAATCCTTCCATACAGTTACTATGAAGAATTGACATTGGCGATAGATATAATTATGTCTTCTGTCCGATCTGTAAGAAACAATGCAAGTGGTGTTTTGATTAGATTTGAATGAAATACTCTGATTTTAAATTTTTACACAAAGCATGGACAAAATTCAAGTTATATGAAGTAATAAAAAAAAAAAAGTTTCAAAAAAAAAAAAAAAAAATACTAATTTAATACTAGTACATCAAAAACGCACGTCACGCATACACTTTGAAATCGCAAGAAAATATTTTAAGTTATGAGACTGTGTATCTCTTTGTTACATAACAAGTAATTTAGGATTGTAACGGTATATCAATAGAAATGAATGAATACTTAATTTTTTTAATGAAAAAAACATTAAGAAAAAAATGGGTAATTAGAAGGATCAAGTAGTATTTTTAAGAGATAATGGAACGCAGAGAAATAACATTTTGTTGACAATTGGAATTTTATTCTCATTAAGGCGAGCGGAAATTTCATGGAACTTGTTTAACAAACCTATTTGTTTGGTTGCACTCGGAAGAGACTCCAGTTCCCGAAGTCAGTTTGTAGAATAATTATCTTGCTGTTAAATAAAAGTATTAGATAATGATTTTTATTTGTCTTTATCGTTTGAATTCCTCTTACAACTTCCTTAACAACAACAAAATTCTATCTTTCATTTTTATGTTCATCTTTTATCGCCAACTTCGTCATTGAAGAGATATTCAGACCCATTGCACTCTGAAAGAAACAACAAAAAAATTAAACGTCGAATTGTTGATATTGAAATAAATGTTTTGGATATTCCTGAAGCAAAAATTGACAAGACAATAATAACAATGCCATATCAGATCATTACGTTGAAGATCTTACAAATAAAACCTCAACCCATGTACGTTTAAGAATGTTACGATTCCAGAATTGCCACAAATCCTCCGAATTCGTGGTCTGTCTCCGTTTTCTTTTACCAGCTTTCAGCCTTCTCTCCTAGTTTCGTTTGTGTGATGAATTAGTGTGTAAACTTTCAATCAGTGACGCCATTTTCTTGATCATATTTTGTAAAGAAGTTTGAAGAACTTGAAGCGTACTTTCCTAAAATGTTATTTCTTAAAATTTTCCTCTTATTTCTTTTTTTTTTTATTTCCCCTTATTTCAATTTAGAATGCCTACTGAATATAAACATTACAGATTTTTAAATCTGTAAATCTTTTTACCGCATTTAAGTCATCGAAATC
Source organism: Thereuonema tuberculata (assembly GCA_023159025.1). Taxonomy (NCBI): domain Eukaryota; kingdom Metazoa; phylum Arthropoda; class Chilopoda; order Scutigeromorpha; family Scutigeridae; genus Thereuonema; species Thereuonema tuberculata. The sequence continues at coordinate 21,709,585 of JAFIDM010008419.1, read as the reverse complement.
GGGCTAAATTTAATCGTATCACATCGCGCGCTAATTATTGGCTTAGCTGAAACGGATTTTCTTTCTTTTTTTAAAAACAATGCAACATTACGAGGGTCTGATTCATAAGTCTTGGCAACTATTTTTTATCTACCAAACATGCTGTAACACTGCAATTCCAGAATGTGCGTTTGAAAGCCTGTTTGATGTTCTTCTGTTGGCACCACTGATGTGGTCTGGGTTAGTGGAGAAACTTCATGGGGGCAAGTGGAAAATACGTATTTGGAAATCATCGTTTAATGAGGCAGTGCAGTGAAGCCAAGAAAGAAACACAGGAATACTCTATGCACATTATTAACATCCCTCAACGTAATCTCCAAGATTGTCCACCGTAAGTTGCCAGTGTTTGCGAAGGCGGGAGAATACCATTGGCTGCATGTGGATCATTTAAACTAAAGTGTTGATATTTCATCTTTGTTCGCAACTTCGGCTTGAGTTTCGGAATCAAATCGAAGTCACATGGATTCAGGTCTGGAGAATACAGTAAGTGTTTCTAAGACTTCCCATCCCGTTGACGTAATAAAACCTGTGCAGGAGCTGGCATGTGGCGTTTTCATGAAGAATGATGGCGTTGGACATCAGTTCCCAAACGTACGGTGGACAGTCTTGGAGATTATTTGGAGGGGCAATGTGTATTGAGCATTCCTGTGTTTCTTTTTCTTTCTAGGCTACACTGCATTGCCTTATTACACGATGATTTGCAAATACGTATTTTGCACTTGCACCCATGATGTTTCTCCACTGACCCAGACCACATCAGTGGTGCCAATCATAAGAACATCAAACGTATATTCTAGAAGTTCAGTGTTGTTGTCTGCTAGGCGGATAACAATAGTTATCATGAGTTATGAATCGAATCGACCCCTCGTAATAGAAGTAGCATTGCAATCCCGTCGTTTGTTTGGATTTTAAGGAAATTTTTGTCGCCCTCAAGTTAGTTTCTCGATTAGATTTCATTTTGTAAAAAAAAAAAAATACATAAATAAAATATAAAAGGTTGATCGTTTCCAAGCCTAAAATATGTATTCTAAGTTTGAAGAAGACCCATCCAGAGGTTCAAAAGTTATTTTGGAGTCACATACACTGACCGCGAGCGATCTGAGGAGTCTCACTTTCCTTGACAAGTAAGGCCAATAAATTGATCAATTACAAACAGAACTACGATCGAAATTACAAGAGGAGTAGGCTACGTATTATATACGAGTGAGAAAACCGAAACGTGACTTGACATTAGATCTGGCCAGCAAGAAAGATGAGATAGAAACGTGAAATAAATAATACAGACAAAAGGAATGAGATAACTGCTTGACAAAAGATTGAAAGACTTATCAAAACTCAACTATAAAACAACGGGAGAGATAGATATTCGTTCCTTTCAGTTGACTGAAAGTGATAATAATGATTTCAAAGAAAAGACAAAAACAAACAATTCTACATTCATTTGACTAATAAAGCAAATATAACGTTAACCATCTATGGTTTGTTGCATTTTTTTTTCCTCCAAAGATCTTTATCAGTATTGAAATTATCTGTATTCTTTAATTGAACTATTCTCAATGGAGAATAGAATGAGGTTTTGGTGTGCCGTGGGAATTTATGAACAAGGCTTGGTGTGCCGCTGAATTCTGCAAATATGAGAGTCATCCGCAAAGCGAAAACGATTGAGAATCGCTGCTTTGTAGAACTGAATGTTGAAGCTAAATTCTGCCTGGTCTTTAGAAATAAAGCCATCTTGAAAAATACGTTCACCTGTAAATCAACGACTTATGAAAATAGAGGCCTTAAGGTATCTTTTCTGAATTGGTGCTTATTAGTGTATCTATTGTCCCAGTTTACTCGTATGAAAATGGAATGTAAATACGTGGGCCACTGATAGACCCATCTTCTTTCCGAGAGTTCACGGGATCGTTATTATCGAGGCCATTATCTTCATCTTCACGCGCTAATTAAAGCGACGCCGCAGTGGAGGAGTGGAGCTCTTCCTCCCTCGTAACCCCCTTCAGCTCCAGTTTCATCCGAGCGAGAGGAACTGACCATGACCGAAGCGAATGTTCTCGCCGCTGACGATATTGCCCGGAAAGCTTCCCTCGGCGCTTCGAGGAGTTGCATGCGTCGACCCCTCCCCCTCGGTTGCCATCGCATGTCGAACGCACTCCTCCTATCCGAGCGCCGGGGCTTCCTTCTCTTTCGCCGCTTGTCTCTCAATACAAAAGGCACTATTTGTATAAATCCCAAGTAAAGCGTGGAAGTGACGCTCGCATAGGTTACTAAAGTACCGGTCTTGCTCTTTTAATATACAACACAACGTAGCGCAAAGTTATTCATTGCTTTGAATATAAAGTTTAGTATATTCTCTGTCCGCCATCACGATATCTCCCATATTGTCGGAAGCTTGAGTAGATCGAGGGTTCGATTGATGCGATTTCGAAATCAGGTAGGACTCGGGGAATTAAAATCAGTAGTTTATGCGCGAACTCTCTTACGCGGATGTATGATTTTTGGCTCGCACTTAACACTAGTATTAAAAAAAAACTTTGGAACCGATGTGGAGCCCGCAAAAGTTAAAACAATCAGTTGTACTTGGTCTCACCCATTATTAATTATCTGCGTTTTTTGATTTTTATGCGCTAAAAAATTCATAGCGGCCGCCTGTAGCGTGCACATGAATTTTCTCGCCAATTGTCTTTTCGTTGTTTGTTTAACTTCTGCAGGCTCGCCATTGGTTCCGACGTTTACTCGTATAGGCCCTTGTACCGAGACCTGGTTGTGTACTGATGACTGCTCCTAGCTGATGATTGAAACAGCTGTACCAGGATATCATTTTGTACACAACTTGGTCTCACCCATTATTAATATTAACACTAGTATGGTTTCAAATGTAAGAGAGTTGAAGTCAGCAATCCTTACCGGAAATCTGGTGTATTTCCAACAAAGAATTCGAGTGGTTTTCACGAAATAATTCATGCAAAAACGTCAAGTCTCAACAAGATCTGTTCACTCGTTGAAAAGTTATATAGAATCCACATACGAAGATAGCGGCGTCACTATTTCATCGCCCTCATAGAATTTACCAAAAAGGATTTTGTTTCCCCCTACAAAAATAGTTTATTTTCCGTATTAGGCATGTCAAGTTACAACAAGACCCGTTCAGGTTTAAAAAGTGTTGGGGCAGAGGGGAACAGAAAGAACGATATTATAAGCCTTTCTTTCTAAAAATGGGCTAACGATCAAACCAAAATGATAATTAAAAGATGATGGACTCATTATTCTTCAATTTTTATCTATTCATCAAAGAATTTTATCAATGTACTGTATAAAATAATTTCTTTATTTTTATTTAGTATTTTTTTTGTTATTCCTTTCGTTTCTCATGTACAAATGTCGTGTATTATCCGTTATGAAAAGAAAACACACAACAAAAACCAAAAAACAGAAAGGATAAGGACGGGGGATAATGACTTGACAAAAAAAAAAGTAATATTTTCGTATTATATTTCTTTTAAGTTTTTTTTTTTTTTTTTTAAATAAAAATTTGAATGAACATATTAATTTATATTATTAGTATTATATAATGAAAATTTATTAGCTTTACAGTGATTTGATTATGGTTATACTAATTTTATAACAACTAATCATTTATTAAAAAATAAATAATTTCAAGTGTTACTCTAAGTATGTAAATTCTTTATATTCTAATGTACACTGTATACTTTCCATTTCAAAAAGAAAATTTCTCCTGAGAGATTTTTCATTATAAAATTAGAAAGGACTGAATATAGATTAATAACAAAAACATAAATCGCAGTTGAAAGCTGTTGCATTTATCTGTTGTTTTGTTTTCAACGGTTCACTTGATTATATTTCATTCCAGAACTCATCAGTCGATCGTTTCGTTTTGGTAGAATATTTTTTTTCCCCATTTGGATGACTCAAATCCTAACGAACCTACCCTAATCGCGATGGCAGTGAAATTTCTTAATGTGCACTAATCCTTTGTAAACGTGGATGAGTCATAGAATAATTCACACCACAATTACTTTCCCCTCCCCGTCATCTCCGGTTGGGCGGTTTCTGTGTCTTCGTTCAGATATTCTTTTTTTTTTTTTAACTGTTATTGTCTCCCAATTCCTTCATTGATGATTGGCAGAAGACGACGACCCTTTGAAATTATTGCTTAGTTGTTTCTGGTGAATCGGAGAGTTTGATCTCGAATTTTTGTAAATCGGGTTTATTCTCAAATTCTAAATAATAAACTATATTTAGAACGGGAAGATAATTTGACCTAATATTATTACTATTATTATTATTTTTTTAATTATGTTGCAAAATTCATGTAATGTCTCGGATTTCTATGAAAGTGTTTCTGGAACAAAAAAAATAAATAAATTTTAAGTCCACGAAATATTTGAACTAAAAGTTATTCTTTTACTAAAGTCTACTAAAGTCGAGATTAATATTTAAACTTGTTTTCAGTTAAGTTTATTTGTTGACGTTTATTGTACACGCTAGAATTTAACTCGTCACAGAAGGATGGATAAAGTGACAAAACAAAAGCAAGTATAAATGAATGAATAAAAATCACAAGTCCAATGTCGGTTTATTCGGGAACCAAAGATAGGAGATTTTAAATTGTTCTACTTAGAGTTTTTTTTTTTTTTTTCAGTAAATTAAAAACTGATATAGTTTTTAATTGCATTCATCCTACTTTGAACAAGATTTGCAGATTAATGAATTTATGTAGTAGGCAAAAACGCCATTTGAGATTTAATTTGCTTCGTTTCTTTCTTTCTCCAATTCCTTCGTCACAATATTAAAAAAAAAAAAAATCATCATTGTACTAAATGTAAATAAATTCATTATTATTCTTTTAATTGAAAACTCTTCGATATTTTGCTGTTGTGAAGTATTGAATTATTATATACAATAAAAACGTTATTCTGTCTGTCATTCTGTCATAAGACTTAGTTTTTCCAATTTTGTGACCCAAACTATAAGAGATAGCTTGTTTATGCAAATGGGTAAAATGTAGATCTTATTAAGACACACAAAATGCTATAAAAATCTTTCGAAAAAGGTTTTTGGTTTCCAAGATGTCGCCTTTTAAACGGTCAAATTTTGACTTTTGCTCAAGTTAAACGAAAAGTATAAAAGTTGGAAGAGAACATTATATTGAGAAAATGTTGCTATTTCAAAGTTCTATCGAACGGTATATCAGTCATTAACAAACGTTTCTGCGTTTGCAAGATACATGCAAAAATGGGATTTTTCGCTGTAAATTTTTGGTACGTGGCGCCAACCCGCAATATATCTGAGTTATCCGGAGAGGCCACAACGGGCTGGGAAGTCGTATATTCTCCGGCGATCTCAACATTAATTTGCTAAATAAATAAATGCTATATATGCAAGGGTTCCGGAGCGAAGCGACGATACCCGGCTAGTCCTTTAATAATAATAATAATAATAATAATACGAAAATTGTTACAAGTACTTTGCTTCGGCCAAAAAATGGCTGTTCACGAACAATTTTGTACTGGATGTTGTTATTCATGTCATTACGTCATAATTATGATATACAGTAACAGTAGCATAGGAATGTTTTGATAGCAATGAGAGTTAATATTACAAAGTAAACATGGCCTAATCTAGAGCAAATACGGCTTGTCATTAAAAAGCGATAGATCATCATGTTACTTTCATTTTCACTATCAGAAAAGGAAGTCTCAGCCATCAGGTCACAAATTTCCCAAAGAGATAGAAACAGATAAAAAGATTGTCGTATGAGGATAAGGAGGCTTAACTAGATTCTTTAATTTGTGCATCCATAAAAATTAATGAAGAAAAAGATTGTTGTTGCTTTTGTATTCGACCATCCGATGTCGAATGTGCACTTAAACGACAACTCTTTGGCCTATTTGCAAATCAAGATTGGTCAAATGGTTCTTGCGTGGAAAACAAAACACGTGATCACTCCTGTCTTAGCACGTCTTCAGGCTTCCAAAGATTAAAAAAGACATACCTAGAACAAAGTATGTTCTAGTTTACTTGTATGAACAAAATTTAAGTAAAGAAGTAGCGTAACTAGTAGAGAAAATTAAGCAAAACAGAAATGAAGAAAGGTAGAACGTAATTAAAAACTTCTAAAATCATTACACCAGTTGGAAAAAGAAAAGGGGTTAAACTTCAGAATATGGTACCCCCTGTGTCCGATCGACAGCCGGCGGCCGTCGCACTAGTTTGAAGATGGCGGATAATGGGAAACGAACAAAACTAGTAAAAAGTAGAATCCTTACTTCAAAATAATTTTGCACGATCTTTTACTAGAAATACTAATCCTCATCTGGCTAACTGCGATCTTGAGATAACAGTATGCACCTAGTCACCACGGCGGACGGCCATTGGGAGTACCTACCACATTCTAAAGTTTAACCGAAAAATGTTTAGGCCTGCCATTTTAAGTTTTATCGAATTAAAAACAACACACAAATTGTTTTTAAAAACTTTATAAAAACACTTAATAAAATACTTAGCATGTGGAGCCTTTCGGGCTCCTACGCGGACGCCCTTATTCAACACATTTTAAGTTTTATTTATTTGACTTGCTACATTGTTAATTTTTGATTCCCAATAAAAAAAAAAAAAAAAAGCTTATTAACTTTTATTTTGCTTATTAACGTTTTGTCTTATTAACTTTTTTTGCTTATTAACGTTTTGTCTGAGCCGCCTTTTGCAATTGTTGGTCGGTTTTTGTAAATCTCAAACATCCAAGTGTCGGAGGAATCAATGAGGAGGCGCCATCTATACACCCAACATGGTTAGTCAAAATCCTGGTAGATTTAGGAATTTGCAGTGATACCAGAATATGTCACTTTTCTAGACACTCTTGCAGAAAATCTTCTTGCATCTCATTAAAAGTTTGTTTACTTTCTTGAAACTCTTCGTGATTCTTTATCAAATAAAGAAATGAACGCGTAGTCTTTTCTCTTGTGAATTCGTTTTCAGCTGTCCCTACTACAATAGCCAGCCCGTTTTCACCATCTGGTTTTAGAGCAGATGGTGAATTGTGTCTCCGGAACGAGAACTCTGCTTCCGAGAAGAAGTCTTCTGTCAGTTTAAACACATTACTGCTGTCTGGAGACCCTTCTCTGCAGAAATAAGAAACTTTGAATGGCAGTCATTATTTTTAGAACATTGTAATCTTGCTTAGTGCAGCTGACGATGCAGTGCTGAGCTTGTAGGTCGCAAAATAATAATTCGTTACGGGGTTTTTCTCTCTCTCCGTAGGGGACTTCCTGTCCATGCGGCGCCATCTTGAATTCGAGATGGCAGCTGCTTTTCCTGTTTCTTCTTCTTCTACAGTTCACTAAATAAAAATCAGAAAATAGATAAAGTTATCCACTTAAGCATTTTTACGAATGTAGTATTTGGCAAGATTTAGCCGCTGCCTCTACAAGCATGCAAATAAAAGTAATATTTAGAGATGACATGTAACAATGGTAATATGTTAGAAATGCAAGAGGAAAAAAATTCAATTTCTGTTCATATTATATTAATAAATAAGAAATTACAAATAGATCAGGATGTATGAAGTTTTTATAGCTTGTTATTTAAATAAACTTATCGTATAGGATGGTCGGTGCTTTCACTTAGCATGTATTAAAATGGTTTTGTCTGTTTGTTTACAGGAAATACATTTTAATACATGCAGTTCTCACTGCACTGATTGCCTTGGTATGATAGACTTTATATAGGAAGATCACTGAAATTTAATGATCAACCTTTTTTTTTGTTATGGATTGAGGGAAAATTAAGACTCCTGTCTTCTTAAAATATTTCTTTTGTTCTAAGCAATAACGCTTGTTGATGGATTGTTGTATGAGTTGATATTTTGTGATATTTAAAAATTTCTCGAATTGGTAAGTACGGAAGGCACGTACAGTTTGTTATTGGGGAATTTAAGACCACCATACATCTCAATTAAAAATAAAATATGTACAATTAAAGAACGAATACTTTCGAAATATCCAACATAACTACAAGTGGTTGGAAAACAACAAGTTTCTGAATATAAGGCCTAGAATTCATTGGAACATGTGATATCAGACGGTTCCATTGACAATACAAAGCTTCATTGGACATTTCAGGGGGAAGTACTCGTATTTTGATTGTATATATGTTTTGTTTTTAATGGAGATGTGTAATGGCCTTAAATTCCCCAATAATTCAACTTACACACGTTAATTACCATACTTAAAATTTGTTATTTTACGTAAAAATTTCTGTGTAAAGAAAGTGTCGAATAATAATGTGGAAGTGTGAATTGTGTTTTAGTGAAATAATGTTTTCTTTAAAAAGATAAGGCTCAATAAAAAAGATAAAACCATGAATAAAACAACAAAGTGAAAAACGGTTGTTGGCTGTACAACTGATGGAACAACAGGCAGAAGGAGAAAAGCTGCATGCTTAAAGTTTATTTTTATGGGCGTGTAGTGCTAACACGGAGAATATGCCAAACTAGAAAAAATGATTACCGTTGTGTAAAATATAAAATCCGTGGTTGTGAAATAGTTGAATTAACTTAAGGAAAGAAGTTAATGTCTTTATGAAAGTATTTATTCACGGTCGAATACTGAACGTCGAAGCTCTGTGAATGTACGAAGTGCAGCTATCCACAATTTTATAATGCTATAACATAATATTTGCATTACCTATCGTAGAAAAATCAAGGTAAAGATTTACTGTGTTATTTGAACTTATACCAAATGGAACTTCTGTTAGGCATAGTATCTTCAAAGACAGTTATATTTGACGTTTCGTTAATACAAAGGTTTGAACGTGGCGATTATTTGATCCTCGGAAGCGCAATTGGTGCCTCTGCTCTTCCGATGATCATTCATATTACCCTCAGTACGGAGACGTTGTTGTTTACTGGTGACTGCTCCTGGCTGACAGTATAACGAAGGCCTCCAGCCAACCTTCTATGTATGTACATAAAAAGAAAAGTCCTGACTCACTCACTGACTCATCAACGCTCAGTCCAAACCATTGGACCTACAAAGCTGAAATGTTGCACAGAGGTTCCCTTTATGATGTAGACAAGGAATAAGACCGGATTTTTCGAAATTTCCAGGGAATAGGATTTATATTTTCGCTTTAAAGTTACCTTATCGATATACATGTGTGTGGCGCCAACCCACAATATATCTGACTTATCCGGAGAAGGCCACAATTGGCTAAATAAATTAAGTTGTTGTGTTTTTATTTTTCTTACGCTATGTATTCAAGGGTTCCGGAGCGAAGCGACGGTACCCGGCTAGTCTTAAACAACATTGTGTTCACCCTGTAGGCATCTTCAGAGCTACTCAAAAGTAAATGTTTTATTTATAGAAATTTGAGACACAGTCTATTTACATTTGCCGAATATTATTAAAAAAAAACCTCATCTATTGAATACTCAAACTAGACGGAAGTCAAAATAAATATTTCGAAAATATTAGCGGTTTCGTCTGCTATTTTATTTGCATAATCGTCGCATGTGGGTGTTGATCCCATTTTACGCTGGTATTTCATTAAGCTTGGGTAATTAGTAAGGTTGTTGACTTCTCCCGTTACCCACCGGGTAAAACATTAATTAATATTCACTTAATTAGAGTAATAGGTGTTATTATGGTTAATTCATTAAACTGAGGTGCTTTTCTCATACAAGGACTCAGAAATACATAATTGAAGATAATCTTGTAATGAGCTACTTGCGGCAGACGTCGTTGCACGCGATGTTTACTCATTGGCTAAATTAAAAATGAACAGAGAAGGCTTCCATAGAAGATAGAAATTCGCTAATGATAAGTTTCGACTTTTATAAGAAGATTATCCCGGGAATCATGGGTAATAATCTTCGTTGAAATTCAAAGGATTAGGAAGATTTTATGTGAATATAGGTACATGCAAAGTACAGCAAAAATTATGGGAACTATGGGAAATATTTTTCTTAGGGAATATTATCCGCTTTTTGATCAAAAAGGGCAAACAGCTACTTATGTGTATCTATTTTATTATTGTGTTTACATATTGAAAGCAGTTGCTTATTGCACTCAAAAGAGTAAAAGTTGTACGTTTGAGTTTTAATGATTGCAGGTTTTGTTTGTATTATCTTCTATATTCGTAGTGACGTATAGTAACCATTTCCTGTAACTAGATTGCTCCCCCCTCCCCTACAAGTTGAGAAATCTTTTTCCATTCTGAATAATTATAATAGTTTGTATTGATAACAGTTCAGCTAGTACCTACTGCGCCACCTTACGGGATCAGAGTGAATTACAGTAATGGTAGTCTACAATGAGGATAAGCGGATCATTTTTCAAGTAAATAATTCATAGTTCTTATGCGAATCAGAGCCAGTTCAATAGTTTAATAATTAGTTGGTCAATCAAGAGCCACAGATGAACTATGTACTCGTACTTAAAAATATAAAACGTGATGTGAAAAAAAAAAAAAAAAAATACCCTTCGAATGGACTATATATGGCTTCTTTATTAACCAGATATCTTTTTTTAAATTGAATTGTCTATCATCATGAAAATTTGAAATACGATGTAAGTATCAGATAACTCAGCCATAAATCCAGTAACACACTTAGAAAAGTACCGCCTCCTTTTTACGTATCACAATCTAGCGACACAAACCGCCTTAGCGTTGATGAATAATATTGTTTTGACAGCAGTTGCCGCGATTAAGTCTTTTCGTATTCAATTGAAGTCGCGCGCCGTTTTCCTTTCACCCGTCATTAGTAACGAAAGGAAAATACTAAGAATAAAAAAAAAAAGAATCTGTATATGAATGGGCTTTCTTGTGTAATTATCACGAGAATTAATTTTCTTTTTTTGGTTATCTTCTAATTAATTACTTCGTAAACTGAATGACTCAGGCGAGAGTGAAGTCAGCTATTATTTCAGTTGCTTCGAATTCAAAGAAAGTTCCTTTTTGTCGAACGGATTAATTTCACAAGGAAGAAAAAAAGGAAATAAAATAAGTATTTTGTATTTCATCCAGAACTTTGTGTGTCAGTGTATTTTTTGTGTTTTCAAAAATTATTCTTGTTGGTTTATTGTCAGCTTTTGATTCAGCCTTAGCAGTTTTATTGGTATTGGTGCAGCCGCTAATGCCACAGCGGTATTTTGGCAGTTATTTTAGGTATTTATTTCATTTGATCTCGCAAACCTTTATATAAAAAAATTAGAAGAATGTACAACAAACTTAAGCATTTATTATGTACGATCGCTTTTTTCTTGGTTATTTAAAGTTTATCTTAAACTTACTTCCTTTAATTTTCATCCAACCTTAATAAATTTTGGTTTGGGCATTAATTTCACTATTTATGAAGTTTTATGAATATCGATCAAGTTGTTTCATACAAATGAATTGACAATCGAATCATAGAGTTTTTTTTTCCCTCATTTTTGAATTACACATTCATCTGTGAAAGCAACAAAAATAATGGTGACTGCTTTTACTAAACTAAACTAAAAAAATCTGCAGCTTTTTGCTCTTAAAATTTCAGCTTTCTGGGTTTGGTGGTTTTTTTTTTTTATTATTATTTTTTTATTTGGTGGATTAATGGATTTGCTTATTTTAGCCAAACTTTCTATAACTTTATTTCCCCCCCCCCCTCTTTTTTTAAATTTTTTCAAATTTTTTCTAAAGGAATTTAATCCTTTTTTTATTACTGCCCCCCCCCCCCCCCCCTCAAGGATTGCCGAATTTATCCCCAAATCAGATTGTCGAAATCATCGAGGGAGGGTTACGATAGTCGTAGCCGTTAACAAACAGACAAGAAATGTCCTTTTTCCAGTCTCATAACGCCATTATTTGATTCCCACACTCCCCCAAAAGATACGGATACCTCTGGTGAAGAAGCACTGAATAATACCAAGCCGATAATAACCTTTGGTAACTACAGATATTACGTAAGAATAAGAAAGATTAAAAACGTTAAAATGTTAAAGAAAAAAAAATTCCGAAAATAGAAGGGATTTGTTTGGAGTTAGGAAATAAATTTAAAAATATCTTGAGTGAATCTATTTCTGTTATTTACTTTGCTTGATAACTCTTCTAATATTTTTGCTGCTAAGGAACAGCGCCGTTATCTGCCACTTCCGCTGAGTTTGATTTTTTTTTTTTCCTTCTTCTTTTGATTGGTGTTGGTTCATAGCCGGGGCCATCTGGACTCGTGTATGGTTACTGTATCACGTGTTGTTGCTCTTCAGCAGATAAGTGTCCGTCCATGCGTGGGCGGTTCCGTTGCTTGGAAAAGGATTATATTTCTTTATACAGTGTTTGGAAAGAGTTTATCGTCCAAGATTACAGTTGTCCATTAAACTGGAGGCAGGGAAATTAGGGGGTGGTTTAGGCGCCTAATTATAGTGGGAGGACGATTTGCCGACTTCGCTCCCTCCTTTTCGAAACAGTAACTCATTTAAGCGAAGAAGAGAGTGTTTAAGAACGAAACGTCTCCACTGGAAATTCAGATAAGTGGGAAGTGTCTCGAAAATACTTAATATAAAACATTGCCTCGAATAACTGCTCCCGCCATTTTTGTCTCACTTTTACATTAATTTAAAAGCGCCAATTTTTAATAGCTAATGTTGTAGTTCCTATCACAAAAGAGGCGTTGCGATTATCTACGGATTAATCATTCCTGGTATCTCAGTGACAAACCTTGGGTCCATATTATTGTTATTATAGAAGGTAATATTTCATCATAGTCTTTAATAATTGATTAATTATCAGTTTCAATTATTGATTTGTTTTATTCATATTTTGAATAACTTCTATCCAGTCGACTTCCACAGATGATTTAAGAGTTGTGGCCATCTTCTTACCCTGCAAATTTTCTGTAATGAAAGCAAAAAGTATCTTTAAAGAATTTCTTTCAGTTCGTTCTCGTTCATTGATAGATTGTCTTGAAATATCAGTTTTAAGGAACCCCCGCGGTTTCTCCTCTTGATTTGTTTTCTTTTGCAAGAAACTTCATCTTTTTTTTCAGCCAATTGCGTGGCGGAGATTTCCCTTCTTATAGCGAGAAAGCCACCAATGAAAACACGTTTTTGATGGTTACACTCTTATGGCTGTACTGCGCAGGCTCAGTCGGCATTTTAAGAATGAATTTACTTGAAAACGTAAAAGTAATTTTTAATGTTTTGAAATCGTAATGTTAAGAAAATTCAGTTCATCAAAATTCACTGGTAATATCCGCGGAATAACGAAACAGCATTCTAGGAACAACTTCACTGCGTGTTTTTTGATTGGTTCTTCTTTCCCGCTTGATTTTTGTGAGATTCGTCATTCATCGGAAGGTCGAACAAGGCCTATCCTGAATACTATAAAGTTCAATGACTAAGATTTCTAGGGAAGAATTGATCGTAACCTTTAACTTTGACGAAACGATGACGTTTTCAATTTGATCACCGAGGTTTCATCAGTGATTTAGAAGATTGATATCAAATCTCGTTCAATGTTGATTTTTTTTTTTTTAAATAGCTTTTGTTTTTGCTATTGATATTTCGGTATCATTTATCTGGAAGAAAATTGCGGTCATCGTTTTTAACTATTCTTTTCCGACCAGAAGAATGGTCTACATGGAATAAAAAAAACACTCTATTTTTTTTTTTTTTTTTTTTTTTTTTTGAGAATAAGTTAAATGTAATTGGAAAATAATATAATTAACTTTTTAGACTTCTGATACAAGTATAATAAGGAAATTAAAGCAATATCAATCGTATTGTCTTAACGTATCAGAAGCCGTTACGAAGCATTGTGATTGGTTTACTAATCGCTGTCACACTACCTTTTTAATATATCTTCTCCAACAACCTAAAAGTTAAATGAAATAAAAAAAATAATAATTTTAACTAGATTTCCAATTTTGGGTCGTTTTTAAAACTGATTTACTAAATAACTCTTGCTTAAAGAAATCATTGAAAAAAGAAAAAAAAAAGATCTGGTGATCTTTGACAACAGCTGCACTAACATGGCACAAAATAAATATACAAATTAAAATCTGCCTTGATTTCCCCTAGTCCTCCACCCTTCATCCACAAGAGAAACTGATCAGCGGTCTCCGAAAGCAAGGTTTTGTCTGAGGAGACGTCCTCTGTGTCATGTTTTTCTCTTTTATTTGTCGACCATTTTAAAATTGCAAATGTTTCAGTATCTTGAGAATATTCACAGTTGTCGTGGGATTTTTCTTTCTTCGTTGAAAGCAAATCTATTCGTAAAAGTTCTCTTCTGTCTTGAAAAATTGAAAATGCAAATGTGAATGAATGAATTTATCATAGATTTCATTTAAATTCTTATTTAGTAAAAATCTCTTAATTTTTATTTTCTCTTGAAAGTGAAAATTCACGTGGAAATTATTAGATTCTCATTAACGTTTGTCGAATCACTGTTAGTTGGATTTGGAACCAAGTTGTTAGCAGTTAAAAAAGTAATCTTGGTTTTTATTTTCCTTTCGCTATTAGCTTTCATGTTCAGAAATGCTTGATTTTATTATTACTTCTAACCTTACAGGCTTTGTTCTGCCTTTCAGATAATTGTTATTCTCCACTGTATGTTCAAGTGCACAATTCAGACGATAACGGAGTGCATATTTACTTTCGCCCTATATATTGTATTAAAGCAAAGTAAAAAATACTGTATGTACATAATTATTCGTGACATAAAGTACCTGAAGCAAAATTTGCTGGCTTAGTTTGTAGATGCGCAATGTTTAGTAATAGAATATTTGCCCGTCGTATATCATGACGGATAGAAAATTAAAATGAATGCATTCCTAGGAACATAAATAAATTGTTTATTGGAAGGCTTGAGGTGGGCATGACTGGGAACTGACTGCGCTTCAACTTGAATGGTAAATTGATATCACTCAGTTGAAAATCGATCCTGGGAATAGTGACGATATCACCTCTGTTGCTTTGCGAAAGAACTTCTGATGACGCTCCTTAACGACCAATCGTGTGTCATTACAGAGTCCTTTCTTTGGATTGAGATTGCGAAGGAGCATCACAGTTGATCCTTTCTTGAGGCTCAGCTGATGAGATGGTATGCCGGAAAATATGAGTGTGTGAAGAAACGCGACTGGATAGTTTCGTTCATCACTTGGATACAACTACATCTGCGCTGCAGTAGATGTGAGACTTGCCGGGCAGCTTTCTGATCTGGAATTGCGTTACACACAGAAGGACATACACACACACACACACACACACACACAATTGAAAACTATATACTTATGACGATGATGATAGTTAAATCTTGCCAAAATTATCCACTGACAAGCGAGCTTTGAAATACTACCTAAAAAGATTCTAAGCACTGCTGAATCGTTAGAAGTTCTCTCGGGAAACCAGTATTAGAGAAAATTAAAGTTTTCAATGAATTTTTTGAAGACTTAAGCGTCGAAATGTTTAAATTTCGAATTTGTGTATTTGTTAAGAACAGAAGTACAAGAATTGAAAGAAATTTAAGTGCAGCAGAATTAGTAACGTATACGCTTCAAATCCGCTTCATTATCCATTTTCTTGATTCAGAACAATGACTTTTAGAAGGAATTTGTACATTAAATATGGCCTATTAAGAATTTATCAGCTACATTTCTTCGTATTGTATTGAAATTTGGATTCAATATAACTTTTAGTTTTTTGTAATGAACACTAGAATTTTCAAGGTTATTTTTGTTTCAGAAATGGTTTGAAATGACTCTTCAAGTGTGGCATTGTGTAGCATATCGGGCCTCAATCGAGTTTAAGTGAAGAAAAGAAAACAGTCGGGTCGTGTCGTATTAAACAGTTGGTCCAGGATTTCTGAACTTAATGGGAACCAAGAGTTTGTGAACCGAAATTCATTAGCATAAAAAGGTCAAAGATCAAATAATAATCATAATAGTCATTGGTGAATAATAGTACAGCTAGGCTATTATATCGATGGTTTATGCATCTTCATTTGTCGGCTGTGATTGGCCTTGATCTTAACTGGAATAGCTGTCAAAACAAAACGAAAAAAACAACAAAACCTCTTAACTCGGAAGTTCGAATTCAAGAAGTAATTGTACATATTTATTTTTAACCTACTATATTTTTTAACCTTCACATATAAAATATGGGTCGTAAACATGCGAGCCTTAGGCTACGTACAGCCGAAAGCTCGAGAACGCTAGAGGCAGACCCTAAAAACAAGATCAGAGACACAGCCCTATTAACGTATAGGAGTTAAGTTGATCGTCCAAGTTCAAAAAAAAATAATAAGAGGCTTACTTGAATGACAAATTTAAAATCGTATTGAATCTTCGATTGTTTTGCTCACGAACTTGCTCTTTCGTAAGGTCAAGTTTTGTTTAACAATTTGTAAGATTACGAACGAACTTTATTCATGAATATATATTTATTTATTTTTTATTTTTTTTTTATATTTGAAAGACTAATTTTCAAGAAAGCATCCTGTTCATAATGTTCGAAGACGAGATATACTTGTTTGCATTTACTCGGCCCAAGTATCGTCTGCCAAGTATCGTCGCAGTTCATTAGCTGATATTCATTTGCATTTATAAATATTTACACTTGTGTCTCAAGACAACGTTCGAATAAGTACTTTAACGTCTCACTTAAAGAATTTGAAAATAAAGCGTTAATGGAAGAAAAAAAAAAAAAGCTACCTCATTTAATAACGGCAGTTGTAATCTCTACGTTAAAAAAATACAAGATTTTTAGAAAACAAAATCATATTCATTAGATTAACATCGTAATTTATTTGTAATGCAATATTTATCTGTATATTACATCAGAGAATAAGTGTTGGTGCGTCATCTAAACAATTGTAACACCTGCAGGCTTTGAAATGAAAATGAATGATGCCAGTCCTTGGATTGAAGATCCAAATTATAATAAAAATTCTATTAATAATATTTCTAAAATTCTGTTTAATTTTAGTGAGCTCGAATCTGAAATGCATTATATTTCAGAAATAATTGTAAGATTTTAAAGTTTCCGTTATAAAATTCCCTAGATTTTTTTAGCGGCCGCTAGGTTACAGCTTGCTTTTATGCTTGCTTGATGTCACACTCATTAGTGGCCAAACGGTTAGAGATATTAAAATGAAACCTTCACCATTGTGTTCAGCATCAGAAAGTAGATGACCGCGTCCTAGAAAATCAGATCTGTAGGACCGGAAGTTGGGAGGTCAAAAGTGGTCGTTTCCGATCAAATTTTGTTTTTAAAATTGTGCCTATTATGGGGCCGCTTTGCTTTTGACACTGTCTAAAAGCATTAATTACCTTGTTTTGTTTCATGAAAATAAAAAGGAAATTTTTAATATCTTGACTCATCTTCACAATATAAGTCTACAGAAATTGATTGTTACCTTAAAATATTTAAATAATTATTTTAAAAATAATAGCCAACGAAATAATTATTAGCTTAAAAAGCTACATCAGCATTAAAATAATAAGCCGATATCATTTGAGCATTCAAGGAATATTATTTTGATCAAAACTTTGATGTAATATACTGAAGCTATGGCTTTTGATAGCAAAGTGCTATTGAAGAGAGCTATTAACTCGAGCGCCAAAACCACATTAACTTCTCGTTCAATATCTCTTTCTTCGATACAACTTGCAACCAGTTTGGCGGCTTTTGACTTTCGCTTAAGTTTGTTTTGGCTGAGGGATATATCTTCTCTCGAATAACAAACTTAGCCGTGAATTGAAGACAAACCAAAAACGTTTTTATTAACCATTTGGAATTGTGAAAGAAGTTAGGAATGCTGTAAAAGAAAAGATTCAATCATCATTAGAATTTTTCTAAATTAACCTTAGAGGCTTTTGTATTTATTTTTAATTCAGTTACTGCATGCCAATAACATTAACTAAATAGATTGGTCTCAGATTTCCCCTGGTCTATAAAAAACATTGACGTAATTGCAATCTATAAATCAACGGTAAAACATATTGAAAGTATATAGGATATGTTTTCATTGAATGGAAACGAATTCTCTTTTTAAAGAGCGGAAATCTATGGAAATTGAAGCAAGGCTAAGCCAAGACCTTGACAATAGGGAATTAACATCGAAATAAATACATAAATAAATAAAAGTTGGAGGAGGCATTTTTTTCCCCCTCACTTCAAAGCCGATTTGTTTCGTTTTTATTTTTTTATATTTTTACATTTTTTGAAATAGACTTTACATTCGATTTTGAGTATATGTCTCGGAGGTTTTCATTTCTCTGTGCAGTGTTTTGATATCACGTTTCTGTTACTGTATTACTTTGAAAAGACAAAAGAGCTACTTTAAGAATAGCCGAAGAAACTTTAATTTTCACCCATTTAAATTCAGTGATTTTTGTTATACAAACGCTGAATTTTATGGAACTTTTTGATTTTTATTCATTGACTTTTAAATTCATTGACTTTTAAAGTTTTCTAGAAATCTTCATGAAGTAGTGGTTAAACTGTTCTATTTAAAAAATAATAATTAATCAATGTTATTATTACAAATATTTTCTATAAAAAGAACATTATTTATTTTTTTCCTTGAACATTTTTTTATTTAAAGGAAATGTACGATTCGGTAATGGCTTGGTTTTACGTTTTGCCATGATTTTTTGGTATTGTGTGTGAGATACGACACAGAATATTATAATTTTGTTTTTCCATAATTGGTAGAACTATCTATCAATTACTGAATTTCTCTCACAGTAAAGGCGAGAGCTTCATGTTGCAGTCGTTACAATTCTCATCGATACACGGTGCGCGTGATTGTGTTTCTTTCCGCTGACGAACAAAAAAACCACTTAACCAGGTGCTGTTCTGTAGCCTTTTAAACGCGTGAGAACACCTCATCAACAACAGGAAAAAAACAAAAACAAATCGGAATGCTACTAACAACATTTTATAAGTTGTAAATTACATTTGTGATTTTTTGTACTTAAATAAACAAAAAGTCTAGCGCCCTTTTACATGAGATTTTTATTGCTCTAGCTTCCTGGCGCAGCACAGTCATCGTCGCTTTTCGCCGTTAACTCTAACTACAACGGATTTTAGTTTTTCCAATTTCGTGACTTTAAAAAAAAATATATATATATCGATTGCGTCTTATGCTTTTAAAATCGGTAATTTTAAGATTTATTTAACTTCGCTTTCTCTAAGTTCTGTTGCATTAAAAGAATAAGTAAATGAAAGAGTGCTTGTTTAAAATCAGATGATTTCCTGTTACTGTTAGTTAGAATCATGTAAGATTTAATCGATAAATGTTGAAAAAGATCGAATTATTGGAATTTCAGAATGAAAAAGGTTGTAGAGATATTCTTGCTCAAGATTACTGTTTGTTATTGTTCGCCACATCTGAGACAAAGCGGGTAATGCGCTGTTTTTGTTTACAAAAGCGCCTGTTTTGTTACTGCATCTGAATTTGCTTCCGTCGTAACGAAACCATCCGTCCGAAAATGATCGGATACGGAGCTTCGGAATCGTTTTATCGCCAACAAATTGGTCAACGGTTATTTTCATAGAAACTTCCTGCCGTTACAAAAAAAGCCGTCCTTCCGTGTTTTGATACCGACTCCGCCCCCCACACCAGGTGCTCAATTCGCATGCATCAATTTGTAAGGATTGCACCTGAAAAGCCTTTTCACTCGCCTGATCTATTGGAAAATTCTGAATACGTTTCTCTGGTGTCATTAGATTTGTTTTTATGTAACAGTTTCTTCAATCAAATGGTCGACAGGGGCTTTGAAATAGATTTTGAGTGAATAACGGGTTAAATTGCGTAATCCTGTGGCATCAGTACGAATAATAAGAAGCAATAAAAAGTCAAGAAAATTCTCTAATCCTTCGATTTATAAATACCAATTAAGCTTTTGATTTAGTATTTTAATTATCCACTATTAAGTTCACGATTACAAATAATAAT
Organism: Thereuonema tuberculata; assembly: GCA_023159025.1. Taxonomy (NCBI): domain Eukaryota; kingdom Metazoa; phylum Arthropoda; class Chilopoda; order Scutigeromorpha; family Scutigeridae; genus Thereuonema; species Thereuonema tuberculata. The sequence goes on along the minus strand of JAFIDM010008419.1, from coordinate 21,689,593 downwards.
CTTATCTCAATCATAGTATTAATATTTTTTTTTTTTTTTAAATACATTGTTGGAAAGTTTTCTTCATATCGCAAATGGAAGTAGATGTTCTTTAAATGACAAGGGAGGGAGAGGAAATTAATTTATTTTTTATTGACAAGATTTAATTCAAAAAGATGTAAATGGCGTGCCAACATACCTATGGTTAAGTCATTGTAGAAAGTTGTTGAATGATCTAACGCAGTGTTTCCCAACGTGGTGCCCACGCCCCACAGGGGGGCAATATGATTGTTAAGGGGGGAGCAATTCGAAAATGAACCTATTTCATGGGGTCAGTGTCGTTTTTCCATTTTCAGTGCAAATACACATATTTCGTTTCTGGTTTATAATATAGAGGAATTGATGAAATAAAATACGACATTATATACCTATTTTTCTTAATAACTATATTATATTTTAACCGTAAGGTTATATAAAACAGATTTGCTGGTTAAGAACTGTTATATTTACACTGTTTCTTATTTATTTAAACTATGAGAAATCGTAATTGTATATAAATTATATTAATTAAAGTAAGTAACAAATATATACACTTCAAGGTAAATAATGTTGTGATGATATTATTTTTATTATTGGGTGGGGGGGGGGGCAATAAGTAATAGTAATAGGTGCAAAAACGAATCCTTGGTATTTATCCTGGAAAGGGGATTTGCGAATAAGGGCTAGGATCTCCGATATTCCTTCAATTGCTTTGTAAATTCTGGAAGCTTTATAAAACGTATCATTGTTTCATATCAACAGCGTCTCCTTTCACTTGTTTCTGAATTACTGTATTAAGAATTTTATTTCAAATCTATTTCCAGAGCAACAGATCGTCTCGTCTACTGTAGAGACGGTTCACTTAGAGAAATTGGGATCTACTCGCATTGAGATTGGAGTCGGTACAATTGAGATGAACCACTTTTTGTTTTGTTTTTTTATTGGTGGGTGTTTGATGATGACTCCATTCCAATGTTGTTTTTCCTTTTAAGTCCAATAGTGACGCAATTTCTTCCAATGGGTCTCGAGAGAATTCTTCCAGTAGTTTTTCCAGTTCTTATTCTTGAATGTGGTTCAATGAAAACCGGGCCCAACCTCACTCTTCCCACCAAGGCTGACAATTGGAGGCTGGCATCCAAATACCACCGTCTATTCCAGTGGTTCGTAAAGTGTGGGGGCCGCGAGGCTTTCTAGAGAAGTAGTAGTTCATGCAGTTGAAATAATTAATAATTTTTCTGTCATCCTCTGCAGTGTAACAATGAGTTTTTTTTAAAACCAGTGATACAGCAGAGAATTGCAGAAAGATCCTGAAAAGTTGTTCTAAAAAAATTAATAATAATAACAATAGTGTGCTTTTATTAAAAGAAGTTTAAGTGTTCCCTATTCTAAGAAAGGGGGGATGAGAGCATATTTTGATGACATTGTGGTTGTATTGTCATTCTTTTAATATTTTAAAATTCAAAATATTAAAAAAAAAAATCTGATTCAAAGAAAAACTTGATCAGAAGTGAATATAGCAATTACAAGTTGACACTAGATACAGCTGACGATCGCCATTAAGACTGTATCAAAGTTTCATCGTACTGTACAAAGTTAGATAGTACATAGTTATATAGTGCTACATAGCATAGCACTATATAACTATGTACTATCTAACTATATTGTAGTAGTACAATATAGCTGATGATCAATGTTAAGGCTGTATCAAAGTTTATATGTTGTACAGCTATACAGTACAAATACATCGTTATAGTATCTAGATCAATCTGAAGTCGTACTGAGTTGAGATCGGATGATCAGCCATCTTTAATACCCATTTTTATATAAGATTCGGTGAACATTAGGACCCAAATCGGCTTTTAATTAAAGGGAAGGGAATAAAAGCTTGGCTTGATATTGCATTAAAAAAAATACTTCATATTCGTGAAAATCTATAAATAAAAGGCAAACTTTTAATAATTGATAATCTGTAACAGGTATTCATTTCTTTTTAGATAACGATTACAGCTAGTGTAAGTAGATCACATGATCCACCTTCCAAGCAATGGTAATTAAGTGAAGGTTTTTTTTTTCTCTTCCTCAATTGAAAGACATCTTTATTAGTATTCAAGAGTATTCAGGAATTCTAAAATCACATACAACAAAATGACAGGAACACAAACATTTCAATTAAAAAATAGACAATTTCTATTACTTATCTAACAAATTAAACGGGGAAAAAAGTGAGTGACTTCCAGAAGAATAAATCATTATATCTTATTATATCACTACACTGTGATTTAAATGTCATCTCTAATAAAGCGAAAACTGCTGACCTACACCTCCTTTTCTATGATTTTTTTACTGTCTATTTTGTTCTTGTACCATATCGTTTAAGATCTCTTATCTTTTTGTGATTTTAAACGTAGATAATTCCTTCATTAAAATTGAGCCTAATTTGTAATGCTCTTCAGTCATCTGTTCGCTGATAATAAATTAAAAACAAGTTGTACACTCTTATTACCATGATTGGTAATCATAAGAATTTATTGCCAAATCGGGAATTCCTCAAGGTTCCAATCTTGGACTGCTTATCTGATTGCATCGATGAACGACCAAATGTGTTCAGAATTTGCATTGTCCCCAACCTTAGTTTAAAAGTCATCGAGTACAAAACAATTACGGTACGGGTTACGATGAAGTTACGATTCTAAATGGAAAATTGTTTTCAGGAATTACGATAAAAATGAAAAAGCAGCACTTTCTAAAATATATTATTTTAGTATTCTTTGTTCTGAAAAAAAAAAAAAAAAAAAAAAAAATCGAATTGAAAAGAAGAATTAGAAAGAAAAAAAATCTATTAACAGATAATTCGGATTTGGGAAAATATGTTTTAAACACACATTCACACAGCCAGTAACAGCTAAAGAAATATGGAGAATTAAATGCGCAATTGCTTCCGCTCCATGTTTATAATGAAGCAACAAGTAAAGTTATAAGTTAACCAGATAAGTACGAGAACATGAACTTTATATGAAAAATTTAATATTCACTTATCATGGGAATTCCTGCAAAAAATTTGAACGAAATCCCTAAATGGGAGAGTCGTGCGAAAACGCGCTTCCTGTGCAGTAGCTACCACTCCTTACGTCGGAACGCCGTTGCCCTTGAATCTTTTACTGTAAATTATTTACGCATCATTTCTTTCGTGGACAGTTTTCTACTTTTGAGTTCTCTTGTAAGTTTTCTATATTTAGAATCGACTGCTTATTTATTTTTTTTTCCTGGGTGTTTCTGTTTCAGGTGCATTCGAAAGCAGTTTAGGGCGGAGGAGAAACAATTTGGTGTTTAGAAATGGCGGTGGACCAGTTTCAATTGTTTCTCATTGCCACCCAAGATTCCCTTTCGTTCTCCTTTTGAATGTTGGTGAGAGAACTGGTTTCACATAATGGTCCTCCTCCTTTTTTTTTTTTTTCTGTTTTTTCTCTCAGTATACAACTTGTTTCGCTTTTTTCGAATTTTTTTTTTTTTTTATTGATTTTTAGAAATCGGGTTTATTGTGCGAGTTTCTCTGTACTTTGTAATTTTGTTCGTTCTTAGATGCGTTTTTCACAACTTCATTTTAGTCCCCTTTGGTCGGTTTGTTCTTATGAAAGAATCCCATCCTTTCGGAGACAATTTCAATGAAAATTGGCACCTGTGGTAAGATCACTTGAATCGTCATTATGGTGTGAAAATTAATCTCATCTAAAAAAATACCCTTTGTCGAAATGTTAGCCGTAGTTGCTAATAGAGGAATTTTGAGACTAGCTGATGAAGAAAATTAAGCTTATAAACAGTGCTTATATGTTCAATCATTACTTCAAGCTATCTTCATTTATTTTTAAACTATCTCATCGTTTTATTCATTACTAGCCGGGTACCGTCGCTTCGCTCCGGAACTCTTGCATATGGAGCATTAAAAACAAAATTTTATTTATTTAGCAAATTAATCTCGGAGACTTCCCAGCCCGTTGTAGCTTCTTCGCTTAACTCATGGGTATTGCGGGTTGGCTCAAAACACCAGGGGTTGTCAAAAAAAAGCATGTTTTTACCTGTCACAGGTGTGACATCTATATAATAGGTATATAAAAACGCGCGCGTATTCGAATGCCGCGTTGTGTCAAAATTTCAAGCAATCGGTGAAGTACTTTCGGAGATTTTAGATTTTGAACAAACGAACATTTACATTTTTATTTATAGATATGCTATGTTTCCTCCAAAGACATTTAATAATAAAAATTTAAAAAAATGTAAATTGTTTTAAGACAAAGTCGCATGGAAATATTTTTAATTATTAAAAATTTGAATCTGTATTATTAATTTCCGAAATGAAGTCTGAGGAAGTCAAGAAATTCTCTGGATTAAATATAGCGTATAATGAATAAAAAAGATGAGATAGCCTAAAGTGCTTACGTGTATGTACGTCTAGTAACTTTTGAATCTGTAAATGGATTTTCTTGAATCTTGACATGGAAATTTGCATACAAGAGATATTCTGCATTACGTATTTCCGTATGTCTACGTCGGTTATTAAGAAGAAATTTGTACTGGAAGATGAAAGAAATTCTCATACAAATGCACGAGAAACAACTTTAATAAACGAATTTCTTTAAATCCAACAATGTATCACAGTCCATTTCGTAATCCGTTTTTAATTTGCGCTTGCTCTGTTCTTAATTCGCATAGTAATTGAGATTGATCAATTAATCAGCCGTATGAAGTGGAATGTTTTCATTTGGCAGCGTTAGAAATTTAAAAATGCATGGTCTTCAGCTCTGTTGTCTTCCAGATAAAAAAAAATTAAGTAAAATATGCTTCACGGTCTTTCAAGAACTTTTTGTCTTCAGTGAGTCCCTCAGAACATTGAAATCTTTGCGACGTTCAAAGTAAAATAAATAAGTGAACAAAAGAAACAACAGACAATAAATGTCCCCCATTAATCATTTCCTTCAATTTTATTTTATCTATTTTTTTTTTTTTTTTAAAAAAAAAAAAAAAAATGTTATTTATAATTGTGCTTTTTCTTTATTTATATGCCTAACTAAAACGCTCTTGCGGAAATATTGAACTAGACTGATATGTAGGTGTTTTTGGCAATGTTTTTGTTAATGCAGTGCTCCAATACAAGCATTTATGAACACTAGTCTCGTACAGTTTCAAGTTCGAAAAGTAATGTCCAATTTGACGAACGCCAGAACCGAAACTAGATTTGTCTCTTGTTTCTTATCAGTATCTGTTCCTTCCAGTTCTCGACTTGGTTGCTTTCAGTTGAATAAAATGATCTGAATCAAGCCTGCGTGGGATTCGAATCGTCGGCCTTGGGATTCCATTGCGATAGGGAAGAATAGAGTCTTTCATTCGTAAGATATATATATTTTTTTCCCCTTATTCTCTTTGTCATTACAGAAGATAAAGCCACAATGACAGACTGAATATAGTAATTTCATAGATCAGTGTTAAGCAAATTTGAGAATGTGCGATTTGAAATTGTTTCTTTTAAATAGGCTTATTGTCTGTTGCTAAATGCACTCTCGTTCGTCAAGGTAGCGTCTAAATGTTTTGTTTAAATCAGTTATTGTAATTATCATAAATTTAATAATAGAAGTTTATGCTCGTGCTGTTATTTAAGAGGTGGATAAAATTAGTAACAGGTTTTAGGAAAGGAAATGTAATACTTCCAAATATAACATTTTTTTTTTTTTTAGTCTGTTAGGTTAGGGGTCCTCAGCTAAGTGCTAAGGCGCTTGACTGAGGCCTGGAGGAGCCGGGTTGAATCCCGACCCGGGTGGATGTTGGGAATGTCCCACTTTGAATTCTCCTTCAGGCGGATCCTAAGGTCCACTCAGCCTTCTGTTGAGTAAATATCGGGATTATTTTCCGGATGGGCGTCGTGCTAATCACCCACCCGAAGTCAGCTTCCGTTGTTCAGGCCCTCCCGCGATCCGAGGGCCTTCATAGGCCTATAGTGGAATACTTTAACATACAATGAGACGACATACCCTGTATATCACTGATTTTGATGTCCTTTTGGGAAATGAAAGTAAACATGATTTACTTCAAAAGTAAATAGGTTCGAGGTTCAGCCCTCCACAGAATTCGAGATATTTGACATTGTTTTCATTGGATTTCCTGTAATAGCTTAAATGTTAGAAATGCGTCAGTTTGGTTACTGTTGTCGGCGGTAGCTCATATGATAACGTGCCGGCCTTCTGTACCAAGATCAAAGTACCAGATCGCATCTCATACATGTTCGTTTTTTTTTCTTCCTTTTCTGCTTTTCATTCTTCATCCTTGATTTTTTTTTTTTCTTTTTATTACTTTTTCTTTCTTTTTTTTTCCTTTCTTCTTACGTTAATGTATTTTAATTATTTTTTTTTTTGGGGCCTACATTAGTAAATGTGATTAGAAATTTTAAATATTAATCCACTATAATTAGAAGATAATGTAAAATGTTACTTTATTTTTATGTTTTATTATATAAATGACCAAGTATCATTTATTATCTTCTTCTTTTTCTCTTTAATTAAAAATTTAATTAAAAAGCGCCTTTTAAAATATATCTCACATATTTAAACATACGTGTTCTTATTATGTACAGTAAAATAAAAAAATAATAAAAGATTATACATTTTTTAAATAATTATCTTTTATTTATTTTTTTAAATTTGTTATTGCATTGTTGTTTGTTACTTACATTAAAACAAATGAAAGCGATTGTCATTTATATATTCTAATCATAATTTTTTCTGGGTTATGTTAATAATGTGAGTAATAAAAAAAATTATGTACACAAAAATGTAATAAAATAGGAAAACAAAGGATGAAGAAGAACTACGAAGCAATAAAAAGAAATAATTAAATGGTGCTTGTTCATTTATAATTTTATATAAATAATAAAGTCATAAAAATAAGGTAACATAAATAAAGGGGATAATATTTCAAATTTCTAGTTCTAACCCAGAAAGAACAAAAATAATAAATAAAAAAAGTAAATTAATATAAGGGAAAGAAAAACAAAACGAAGGTAGAAAAAGAAGAAAAAAATTAAAAATCAAGGACGAGAAAAAGAAGAATGAAGAAAATAAAAGGAGAGGAAAAAAAAAAAAAAAAAACTTGCAGCAGATTTAATGCCCGGATCTCGACCACAGGAGGCCGGCACATTATCATACAGTATCGCCGACAATAATAACCAAATTGCCGCATTTCTAACTTTAAGCTGGTATAGAAAAGGAAAACGTCAAGTATCTCGAAATCCGTGGAGGGTTGGCCCCCAAACCCATATATGTGTACTTTCATCTCCCAAAAAAGGTATCAAAATGCGTGATACAGAGTGTACGTGGTCTCCTTGTTAGTTTTAAGCTTTAGCCGAGAGTATTTTTTTTTTTATCCTCACTTGTTGCAGAATCAACGGAAACTCCTAAGAAGAGAAGATTGGAATTTCTACTTATAAATAGTCTTTCGTTTCTAAAAAAACAATAGCTCATAAGAAGTGAGTTTGTGTATAATAAAACACCGAATGTACCAAAAAAAAAAAAAAAATCAAGAATACGAAAGTTTCCTAAAGGAAAAGGAAACATTACATGTAAAACAATGAAACTTAAAACGGGCATTCAGTTGTTAATTACAAGGAGTGCTCTAGGACCGAATAAGAAATTTTAGAGTTGATAATAAAAGTGGGATTTCAATCTACAATTCAGTAAAGGAATAAATGCGTTCTGTATACGTCATCGTCAATGAATTGTTCAACTTTGACTTGAAGAGTCCCACGTTTGAAACGCGATTATATATATATGCGTTTTTTATTTCAAAATCCACCTAGACAGGAAAAGAAAAAAAAAGAAGGTCCTTTAATAAACCTCCACCGTCTCCTATTTCCATACTTCACGATCAGTCGTGACACGCTTTACAAACAAAGCATAACGTGCTGCTCACTCAATAGCTCCGTTTTTTTGTTGTCGTATTCATCTTCATGGAGATTCACTGATGCATCGCAGGTGTCTGTTTTCCCAAGTGGCCTCATTAAGAAGAGTTTTCGATTTTTGTTAATGATCCGTTCGAAAATCAGAGAAACTCGAAAAGACCGATGCTGTCTCAAACGGATATCGGAAGACGACAACAAAAGAGCATCTAGGTAAGCAGTGAACGCTTTACTGCACGAAGGGTCTTTTAGCTTAGTACGAATCTGGTTTTACAGATAACCTGTGCTTCAGAAAATACGCAATTTATCAATAACGTAAGTAAATTTCTCGTTCAATACTGTCGAAAATAATTGTAAGAGGAAGGCAAGCTCCGAAATGAATATAATCGAAGAGCGCCGTATTAATGAAGCGCCTTAAAGCGAGGTACGCCTATAGTTCCGTTCTTACAGTAAACAACACAGGGAATCCAGAAAAATATTGCTACCATTTGCAGAATTTTCGCCCAAGACGCTACATGAGCGTTGTTTCTTTCTCTCTGGAAGAATTACTAATTACTTTGGCTTAATTGACTCCTCCTCCTCTCGCCTACATCCGATAATTTCTTCTTTATCACATGGAAGATCTTCACGGGTCGATATCTTCTCAGGAAATCTTATAAATACACACAGCAGATCAACTTTGACAGGGTCCAAAATATTTTCCCATCAAAAAAAATCGCCTATTACGATTTATAATCCATTTAATAACCTTGTACTGAAATGTTTGCTGTTTTTTTT
>JAFIDM010008419.1:21587069-21680459 GCA_023159025.1 Thereuonema tuberculata | reverse complement strand
TGAGTGAATAATAAGTGCACGTTTGCCCTGTGAGAAAAGTAAATGTCAAACAGCTGGTGCAAATAGGTCTGGTATCTCAGGGAAAAAGAAAAAAAGAAAAGTCGACGGTAACGCTTGGCTGGAGTTAAAAGCCAGACCACCCTGACACCTGGTGGGAATCTGTCGGAGATGAACTACAATGAGAAGTTGTTGGAACGCCAAGTAAATAATCACAAGCACCACAAGTGAGCACAGAGAACTTAATGGAGGAATCACAGATGCCCATTTAGAAAAATAATGAAACAGATCTGCACTTCACAATACTTTCCCGTTAACGTTTTACATTGTTAATAGCTCGTAATATAAGTAAATTTGATTGTTGTAATATCCGTATGTATAGCATACATACATAGCTAAGTAAAGGTATTCTTTATAAAAGCTTCTTTAACATATCCTGTAAATAATATTACAGAAATTCTTAATAAAAACTTCTTTAATGTCCACTATATTTCATCCCTCTTTGCGAGGGACTTCATCAGGTCAAGAAACAATTCTTCTTCCTCTACCATTTTTTCAGGATTACATATAAGAACTAATATAAACAATATCGTATTCGGTAACATTGTTATTAATAATGACAACAATTCTCACATTTCATGCTAATCATTAATGTTAAAAAAACTTATTTTTTTTATAAGTTCTTTAGCATATCCAAACGATATGCAATTCATTTCAAGAAACTTAAACCTTATTAATACATTTTTTCCAATTAATCAAACAATTATTTCAGTTATTAATACAGATAAGTTTCTTAAAATGAATAGTGTATCGTTTGGATATCAAATATAAAGAATTAATGAAAAAATAAGTTTTTTTTAATGTTAATGATGATAATTAGCATGAAATGTGAGAATTGTTATTTACGAAGCATCGTTATTAATAATGTGAGAATTGTTATCAATATTAATAATAATGTTACTAATACGATAATGCTTGTTTTAGTTCTTATTTGTAATTTAAAGAAATGATAAAGGAAGAAGAATAGTTTCTTGTCCTCTGTTATCATCTGATGAAGACCCTCGTCAAGAGGGATGAAATATAGTAAAAATTAAAGAAGTTGTTTTTATTATGAATTTCTAGGAGTAAAATATTAAATAAAGGTGTTTTTTTTTGTTTATTCTAGAAACTGAATTTTTTAATGCTGGTTTAAAGTTATCAGATGTGAATGATGTATTAATATTATAAAAGTTTTCTGCTGTAAAACCTACAATCAATAGTTCCATGTAGATATTAAAAGTTGCCACGCTAATTATGTTCTTACAGTATTTTGATTATCTGTAATAGAGATAATTTAATAAGTATTTTTTTTTTTTTCAAATCTTTTCAAGATTTAGACTTTAAAGGCTAAAGATGAACGCGCCAGGATTTTTTTTTTTTTATAAAAAATATGAAATGTAGGATGGGGTGTACGGAAAAGAAAAAACATTCAAAATCTGTTTGGAGGAGTCCTGATGAATAAAATCGCTTGTTGCCCATCGCTTTCTCTTGTAAACGCATCAACCAATCAAACATCAGATGACATCAAGCAATAGGAAAGGAATGTTCTTCCTATCACGAAATAAAGGATCAACAAATATATAACAAACTGACCGCTATGTTTCTTCAAATGATAGATCATCGGATGTGTGGAGAAGTAATATAGATAATAGAAGAAAGAATTATCAGGAAGTAGAGAACGTACTAGACGAATCGTCCTGTTGGCTAACGTATTTTTTACGTTAGGTTGTCAAACTTCATTACGCGAACGAATCTTAAAAAAAAAAAAAACGGGGGGGGGGGGGTAGAGAGGCAGAATAATTTATTTTGGAGATATTAACTTTTATAAAATATTTTTATAGTAAATTATTGTTTAATAACTTTCTAATCTTTTTTTAAATTGTTACGATCTTTGCATGGCACTAATTTTAAGGTCGTTTCACTGCATGTTTTACATCGAATATTCCTTATTGTAGTTCCTAAGTTTTCGTAGTCGGCTCATTCAGATAGACCCATTATCTAACCTGAGCTCATATCTTAATCTTACATCTGGGGGCCGCCCTCCTATTTAGACCCCTGGAAATCCAATATAGTAGTGAAATTATTTTTGACTTGTATTATTCTATCAGTTGAAAGTGAGCAACTAACAATTGAACGCTACAGTATTGCAAGCCCTCTGGTTTGTGATTTTAGTTTTCGTTTTTAGACTCATTTTCTGTTCCAGCTTCTAAAAAAAAAAACCAATGTATCTCTCACCGTTGAACGTAGACAGTCACCTATTATAGCTCTTCAAGCATCCACGTATTATTGCCTGAAACAAAAGAGCAGTCATCTATCAACGTCACTTAAATTCGAAATGTCAGTGTCATTCGAAATCTTCGCATTTTTTCATCGAATCGAACTTGATCTCACGGTAGATCACCGTCCACTGACAGTTATTCCATTATTTTTAAAAATACTTATATCCGAATGGATAGAGCTTAATTGATAAACATTAATAGGCTTTAGGTCATTTACATTAGTATTTGCGGATTCAGTTAGTCACCTGGATAAATAATAAGACACATTGTTTTATTTTGGCAAGCGTTATAAAAATACAGAATTTTTTTCTTTTTTTTTATTGTTTTTACGACTTAAAAAAGAAAGCAAAAATAGAATGAAAGTTTAAGGAAAGCGGACTTAAGATCTTTGAGGGACTTCTTGTTAAATTTCAAATTGCTAAGTGAAAATGTAGAAATATATCTGATTTTATATGTCCATTCAAATCCTACTTCACTTTACAGATAACTCCTTGGTTTCGAACAGTAACAAACGTCTTTAGGGTGTGTCAAAGCTCTGTACAAATTTTAATAGGAGTTAGGAAGCACCTCGACAAGTCTTTTTCGTCTACGAATGTATGTCTGCTGACGGCAACCTTCGGTGCTAGAGGACGCTATTTGGCGGCGCTACAGGCGGCATAGGAGGAGATATAGAACACCAAGACAAACGTAAATGAAAGGAAATAAGTGCGAACAAAATTCAAAGAAGTTGCTCAAAGTTGCGGCCGGTAATAGGAACGATGCATGAGATCGTCGAAGCGTTGATTGCTGGACATTTTGAAAGATTCCCGGCATTTCCCGAACAGTTGCAGCGGCGACAAGGTCTTCATGTGAGTCAATAGGAGTCTCGTACACGAGGTTCTTCGTGTCTCCCAGTGGAAGAAATCTATATATGTTAAATGGGCGATCTTGGTTGCCAGGCAATAGTGCCCTGTATCACCGACAGTAGACATAGACGAAAAAGCTTTCTCTTGGTGCTTCCCTGTCTCCCATTAAAATTCGTATCAAAATTTTGAGTTTGAGTACACCATGTATAACGAACGTACAATTCATATAAAGTAATGAAATTTTGCAAGAAGTCACTGATAGATGTAGTTACTTAGTATAGTGTATATAGTGAAAGAAAATCTTGCAATTAGATTTGAACAAGTAAACTTTTTAAAAATGATATCTTTTTTTTTTTTTTTTTTTTTTTTTGTATCCTTTTTAGCGGCCCCTAGGTTACAGCTTGCCTGTAAAACAAAGGGGACCGCTCTTGCTTTAATGCTTGCTGGATGTCACACTGTAGTGGCCAAGCGGTTAGAGATATTAGAATGAAACCTTTACCATTGTGTTCAGCATCAAAAAGTAGGTAACCACGTCCAAAAAATCAGACTTCTAGGACCACTCCCTGACCGGAGTGTGGGGAAGGGGTCAAAAGTCGATGCTTCAATACGCTTTTCTGTTATCATATCTCAGCAACCGTTTGTTCTGGCAAAAACGTGACCACCACCAATGTGTTCAGAAGGGTCGATATTACGGGGACGTCAATCGCCGTTTTCCTCTATCGGAAGCGACCATTTTTGACCTCTCCCAAATTCCGGTTTGCTGTAAATATCCATTAGGTTCATTGTAAATGCTGGTTAGGTTCATTCTACTTTTGTTTATAAAATTGTGCATATTATGGAGCCGCTTTGCTTTTGACGCTTGTCTAAAAGCATTAATTTTCTTGTCTTATTTTACATTACATATCGTATACGATAAACCAGGTATACACAACCCGCGGCCCGGTAGTGTCAAACAAAATTAGATTTGACCCTTTACATTGCTGCCAACAGATACGTTGCAAAATGCCATAACTTGCAACAGCAACTGTCTCAGATCTTGCTATTGGAATGTTGGTATGAAACAGCGCCATCAACATCAGTTAAAATAATAATTGTCGGAATCGCAGTAGAGACTCCAAAGCTTAAATGAAGACTAGCTGATGATCGCCAAAGAGCGTGAAACACCTGTTGTAGAATGTGACTTTGTTAACATTTGATCTCGCCCATCAGTTAAGAGTTACTCTCTCCTTTATACTCTTGTTCTGCACCAAGCGCGCCACTAGATTCTTCCATGTAGACAAGCTACTCAGTGTGTTGTAATGAGTTCTGTAACGGATTCCAGGATGTTCGAAAATTAGAGAAAAAAAAAAAAAAAAACATTTTTCGAATTATTTTCGCTGCCATTTCATGTTGATGTTGAGACAGTGGCTACAATTTTGCAGATGGATTTTAATTGATATTCAAGGTAACACTGAGTTAAAAGCGAACTAAGGCGATGTGTCACTCCTTGATTTCTCAATGGAGGAACTATTTACCTGAAGAAATGGAGCGTCTCAGTGACCATGCAGTGAAAGTGACGACTATTTGTTTGCCGACTGTTTGTGTGAACAGTCATTTTCAGTGATAAAACAATTGAAATTCAAGGTACGATCCCAACATCCTCACAAACGTTTGGAAGCGCATTACAATATCGGACATTGAACCTGACATTGAGAAAACTTAAGCAATGCCAAATTTCTCATTAAACTATGCCATATTGTTGTTTGACATTTTAAAGTTTATGTAAATTACATGTATTATTAATAATTATTATTATAAATCATTAATTGGTAAGGTGTAGTAAGGGTTGTAGGATGGGACGCTGCGGTCCTCCATCAGAACTTTTATAAAAATATTGGCCCTCACAATTCCCAAGGTTGTTGACCCCTGCGATAAACCATAACGTATACATACATTATAGTAAAACGTATTGTGTAGACAATTCAATGTTTAGTAATGGTTGCAATGCTATGAAGTTACTCTTAACGTATACGATAGATACAGAAAAAGCTCAAGAGTATAAGTTATACATAAAAAACAATGTTCCTTATACACACAATGAAATTCGTTCACAAACTGACAGTGGACTGTATTGAAATTGTGACTAAAGTCCTCCTAGCGAAAGAATGACTCTGACCTTGAACTACAACAATGATCTCTTAATCATTCCAGGACTGAAGTTTGTATAGAGAAACTATTCACAATCGCCAATCAGAAGCCAAGCACTTTCCCGCCATAAACACTGACATACACAATCGATTCAAATTCTACAATTGCGACATCTGGTGGCCACGGTCGTTCTTTGGTTTGCCCGATAGTAGTAATAATTATCTGTTCTTTCCTTTTGTTTCGTTAAGTAATCATGGTAATTAATTTGATTGTTTTGTCTACATTAAGTCAAAAGAAAGTGTATTTGTAAAAGAAATTTAACATGCTATTAAATATTTTCGTGGTGATATAAAAGTATCCCTAATGAACTGAAAACATCCATTGAAATCTGGAAAATCCACTTGCTTCGTTATTATATTTGTTAATTGGCAAACATAAAATGGCTTTTACGGTCACCGATTGTATTGAATTCTGTTTAGTCGTACAATTTATCATTTGAACATCTCTTGGACCGCATTTAGAGAATTATTATTGCGATTTCTGTGAAAATTCATTGTTTATGTTAGCTAGCCAGGTAAATAAAAATTCGTCATATCATTCTTTGATTTTCTAAATAAAATTTAAGTTAATCAAAATACAAATTTAAATTAACTAATACAAAATAATAAATTTAGAAGATGATATTTTAAATACCAAAGATGGATTGATTACATTGTCGTCGTATCATAACAATCCAGTTTTGCTATTCTGCAAGATAAATTAAAATTTTATATTAAACAAAGAAAAACGTTAAAAAAAAAAAGTTATTTTATTTATTTATTTATTTTAATTTAATTGCTACCAAGTTTGATTGCTAGTTTTTTTTTATTATTGTTTATTACAATATTAATGCTATAAATTTTATATCATTATAGTTTTAATGGAAAAGTTGTGTAAAAAGGAACCGCTATCTTTTGTTTGTGTTCAGTCCATTATTCATTCGAAACAGCAGAATTCTTTACAGAAGAATAAACGCGCCAAAATCGTGAAAAGTATTGATTTTTCACAAAATAGTAACAGTTAACGCAGCAGCAAAACTGCACAATTCTTCTTAGCCATATCGGATATGTTTACCTTTCTTATATGTAAAGCCACAATGGAAAACAAGTTTAACGGAATTACGTTTAAATTTTTATCAAGAACGAACCCGATTCGATAAGATTAGAATTGGTTTGAATCGTGCTCTTGTGAGATAATGAGCGAGCCATTTTAATTGCTGTCAGATACGTCTATCTCCTTTATTGAATGGCTTCCTGGTGGATGCCCACTGGAAGGTTTGTTCCAAACGCTGTAAGTTCCACTTTATTGTTTGAATCTTGAGTCTGTTTGTTCGATCGCAAATGGAATTAGTCACAAAGGTCAGATCCTCCCTTTCTTTCGTGAGTAAACGATCAGGGAAAAAAAAAAAAAAAAAAAAGGTTTTATTATTAAAAGCTTTTTTGTTCTGCAACGAGTTACTGTTTGATAAATGTAGTTTAATATTAGGCGACTTTTCGAATACATTTCGTTAAACGCAAACGATAACAAAATCAATAACACACAGTAATTAGTTAATTAATTAATTGAATAGCAGATTCTGCACATTAGCATTTTCGATTTCATGCGATTACTTTAGGACTAATTATCACCTTGAGAATGTTTCTAAGGTGTTTTGAAAAATGGAAAGTGGTTATTGTAATTCAATCAGGGTTAACCAATTTGCTAACTAAAAATAGGAATAAACAGTGCTTTCTGTTATAGAGATTTTGAAGTAAACAAACCGCATATACATAAGAAAAATGTTCCGAATTTCGAAGGGTAAATATCCAAACTTAACGGCTTCCACTGGAATGAGACGTAGGGTAATATTTTTAAAAGCGAGGGAAAGTTGCAAGATATAGATCGAGTCGTCTGATCCACTGTGAAAAGACAAAAATAAAACTCGACAATCGAGACCCGTCGAGTTCAGTCGGCTGCATTATCTATCATCCTGATAAACTGGGGAAGACACCTGTAGGAGTCTCAGTCAATGTTGATCAATTTAGAAATAATTCCACATGAGCATTATCAGTATTACTTTTTTCAAATACACAAGCAATTAGGCATTTTTCCGTAGCTACGAAATCCATTTCCTTATTATACTTCTTATCGTAAAACTTGAAACACTAGATTAAGTGTTGAATTGCATCGACAAAAATTTCTATTAATTTTCTTTGAATTCGAATACGGCTGTTGCGAACTCATTTCTGACAACTCTTTATCCTCCCATGTGACGTCATTTACGAACGGCCTTCCTAAACGCTGTATAATCCTCTAGTTTTGTTGTCGTGTGACAACCGTTACGGATAAGAACGCTTAAAAATCCATTCCGTATCCTACTTTCCGAAACCTTGCGACCTCATTACCGACTTTAACGACTACATAATGACTTTTATATGTGACGAAATATTTCCATTAGCTGATGATGAGCTTTGTTGTTGGTTCTAATTATCAGATCTCAAAGACAAACAGTAAACTTCCCAATTGAGAGATTCGTATCTGGAAATTAGTGTGAAGGACTCGCCTGGTGTTAACATAAAGAAATGCAGTTCTTTCTATGTCAGCCACTATTTACGACAAGATCGATATCTTTCAGAAAAACATTATTTTTAATGGCTTGTTAATACATAGCCACCATTAATTATGCTTTCTTTAACAGTGGAAATCCGACAGTATCGTAAAACACAGGTGTTAAATATAACATTCCGGATGCTTTAATTGTTTCTTTTCATTTTGTACTTATATAATAATTACTTCATTGTTAGACGTATGAGCATAACAACGTTTCCATAATTTTTAAAATGATTTAAGACATTTCTTTAAGAAAATGTCAATGTTTACAAAAAACATTGTGACATCTATTCAGTTTGTCTGGGGTTGTAGCAGGTAGCAAAGAGAAACATAAGGTAGTGACAGCGATTAGTAAACCAATCACAATGCTTCGCAACGGCTTCTGATACATAAAAGACAATTTAATTGATATTGCTTTAATTTCCTTATTATTATAAATGTGATTGTTGCGCATGCAAAAGGCGCAATTGTTGCGATTGTGATTGTTTGAGAGCTGTATTATAAGTGTTTGTTGCGCATGCAAATCACGCAATTGTTGCGATTGTTGTGATTGTTGCTAATGACGATTTCATGATATTTTAATGATACTTGTCCACAGACGGACGGGCAAAGCGGCGTAATAAGGCTTCTGATACTTGTATCAGAAGCCTAAAAACGTAATTTATAGATCTTGTAACACAACTAAATCCAAATAAGTTAAAATTGGGACAGAGCCAATCAGTTTGATCAAATCAGTTCAAGGTAAGCTTAAAATTGCAGATTCCACGCTTTGATTGTAATGAGTTTTAAAGAGTAATTGATTGTTTTGTTTAAATGTCCTTAAAAGGGTGGGGGACGTATAATAGATTTGATTAATCGTGAGGAAGAAGGAAGGAATGTGTTTCTCGTTTCATTCCCATTGGTAAACAACGACAAAACACGTGTAAATGTGAATAATTCTGGCGCATCTCATCAGTGGTAGACGAAGGATATCTCGTACGACAACGAAGAGACGTTATTTTGTCCGTAGCGTGGAAATCACACAAATGTTGTAGTTATTTATGTATGTTTCCGCTAGAGGGCGCAAATTCGAAAGTAATACGCTAAAGACCAGAATCCCCTGAGTAGAATATTTTGGAGATTGAAGTGAACTCCTTGTTTTGTTTTTATCATTAGGACTTAATCAGAAACAATTTTCATTTACGTTGTACGTATTGATCTCTGCATGTGTGTGACGCAGTGTATCTCAAGTAATTTAGTAAAGAACACGAATAAATTTATGTACGTAAAGTAATTTTTAACGTATGCACATGGATTACAAAAAAAAAAAAAATGTATTATGCCCACCACACAAGTATAGGTTAAAAAACATTCGGAATAAATTAAAAATAATGATAAACAACCGGTTTCGCCTAAGCACGGGCTTTTGCGAGTACGTAAAAGATAATCTTAAAAGCCCGTGCTTGGGCGAAACCGATTGTTTAGCATGATTTTTAATTTATTATAAATGTTTTTTAACCTACATTTGTGTGTTGGCCGTATTACATTTTTTACAAATTATATATTTTTTGCTGGTTTTTGCTCAAGAACGTGTGCTGCCACCTGTAGGAATTTTTCTGAAGCAGCGTTACAAAGATTTGTTACTGCTGTCACTCCTGTGACATTATGGAAATTTTATAAAACTAGATTGGTGTTTGGCTTTGTAAATGCTAGGTCGTTTGTTAGGTTTCGACTTTCGCAATTGGCGATGTTGTTGACCATCATCTTACGACACTACTACAGGAAAAAAAAGTTTTCTTTAATTACTACACATCGAAATATCAGTAGACTTTTAATTGTAATTAATCACAATATTTAACTATAAAATAAACCAATCGAAAAGAATCGTTTTTCAAATATATGTCAGCTTTTCCATCAGCAGTTTTGCAAGTGTTTTTTAAAATGTTGTGAAATGACCGCGTGATACGACCCTATGAATTATTTTTCCGCATACTTTGAAGCAATGAATAGAGTTTTATATTCGTCATCCAATGACTGATGAACCTAACAATAAGGATTCAACCTCATTGTGAAAATACAATTGAAAAATACTAGCATTGTTTTACTAAATTACTTTATAATTAATAGAATGAAATGATGTTTGAATATTTCAAAGCATTGTTATCAGTAAAATATGTTTCTGAAAGAAATTGGAATTTACTTTTCTCAAAGTGTTGCAAGTTTTTTCTTTCTTTTTTTTTATCCATTTCCACGATTATAAAACGAGAGAAAAAAATAAAAAGTCTTTGTGTTTCTAAAATAATATACTCGCTCAGTGCAACTTATCTTTTTGCTGAAAAATAATTAAATCTATAAATTTAAATGTTAAGGTTTCTATTGATATATCGAGTTAATTTTAATGAATTCAAAACATGTAGTTATTAATGAATTAATGTATGTCACCATGTAGGTGAATGGAATCTAAATGAGACTTCTTGTGTAAACAAGCCGAATTAAGTCTTGAGTACCGATTTCTAAAGACGAAATCTATATTATAAAAAAAAAAAAAAATATGTGCGTACGTCCGCAGCAATGTAATGTCGCACGCGCGTTGCAAGGCAACAGGAGTATTGTTGCATGATCGAATTCTGTCTGCAACAATGTAATGTCGCACGCGCGTTGCAAGGCAACAGGAGTATTGTTGCATGATGAACTCTGTCCGCAACAGTGTAATGTCGCACGCGCGTTGCAATGCAACAGGAGTATTGTTGGATGATTGCACACTGTCCGGAGCAATTGAAGTTCGCACGCGCGTTGCGAGGCAACAGGAATATTGTTGCATGGTCAATTCAAATGCGCAAATTTCCGACTGTTACAAATAGATTTCAATATTGTAATTTATTCTTCAGAATTTATTAATTTATTTTTAGTTTTAAATGTTTAGCTTTACTTGATGTATTTTTTTTTTTTTTTTTTGCAGAGGTTAATAATAGCAGAGGTTTCCGAAGACAATCATAGCTATACAGTCGGACCTCTATTTAACGAAGTCGCTAAATCCCGAAAAAAAGTTCGTTATATGGAAAATTCGTGAAATAGAGATTCACCTTTTAAAATTACTTTAAACTACATAAAACAGATTTAAAATACATAAATAATAAATAATTTTAAAATAAAGCATATATTACAATATGCGTACTTAAATTTTACTAATAAAGTCTGTTAATTTTGTCCTTTTTTGAAAAGGTGTTTTCGCTTATAGTACGTCTCGCATCTTTGCAATGCACCAAAAACCCCTTCAAGACTGGGAATTGCACTTCATGGTCGAAATGCAAAGAATGACAGCGAATGGTTCCTTGTAAAAACATATCAAAGAGAGAAGAAAAAAAAATAGATACCAAGAAAAAATTCGTTAATAGAAAATGCACTTCGCTATTTGGAGGTTATTTGACGAAGAAATTAGCAAAATGTTCTTGGTTCCAAAGAAAAGTTCGTTTATTCCTAGTTCATTGCTTTCTTTCTGTTAATTTTTTCTTTGATATGAGAACCTGTTAGGTTTTTCATTTTCTAAAAAAAAAGAACGAGCAAAAATGTAAACTAGGTTTGAAAAATAGGCCCTTGCTGCTTATCTTGTAGCATAAATTAAGGCAGTTCACATTTTCCTTAATCCACTCTCAAAACATCTCAGGCCGGGAGGGGGAAATCTTTTTAATACGCAAACCAGTGAATATTAAAGAAATAATGTAGTCTCCGTGTGTACTATGTTTGAGAACGAGATGTCTTCAGCATCTGCAGGTCATTACAAGTCAAAGCCCATATAACATAGATTCAGATCGTCAGAGGAATCGGGCTGTGGTAGTTTTAAAGCACACAAAATGCCTATATCGAATGTGAAAACTCTTTATTTCAGCAAATAGAAAACATCGGAGTAATATTCGTAAACTTTTGGTTATTATATCTGATGTTTGAGCGTTTTTGAAGAGCCCGATGTGGTTTTATAATAGAGAAAACGAAAAACGATCCAGTTCCTACAGCGCTATAAAATTTGGACTCAGAATGAATTTCTTATTACTTACGTCATCGATATCTATAAGTTTTTATGGTGGAAAAGTAAGGATGGACGTAAAAGAAATTGAAAACTATCAGTAATTAACAGTTTTGTTTTCCTGAATCAAGAAAGTCACAGGAAAAGATTCCAGCATTATTAAGACACTTGATTGAAAATCAGTGCAATTTACAATAAAATTAGGAAAACTACGTAGTTTATTACTTCAGAAAAGCAGTCAAATTAAAGTTCTTCAACATCTGCTTTAATGAAAGACATAGACTTAAGGGAATTTTGGAGGAACCCATTCGTTACCAACGCTGTTCACTAAATGATTACTCGTAAAGCCATAAGCTACGAGTTCAAAACAAGGAATCCAGTTGTAACGCTGGTGGAGTTGCCTCATTGATGTTCAGTTAATGACTACTTTTAAATTCACTCTCTCTATCTAGTACCTTTATAGTAATCTGCCATTGTAGTCTAATAAGTTAGGTATTTGAAGAGTCTCTTTAGCGCACACGACTGTACTTAGACGTGACCTTACGTCCCTGTAGACCAGTGCTTCTTAATCTTTTTTGCCTCACGGCACACTTAGATTTGTGGAAAATCCGGCGGCACAGTCTCCTAATGTATTCCACAGCACTCCAATGTTTCTTCGTTGCTTTATTCGACCCCGTATTAAACAATTGTGCAAATGTAAACAAACCCATATTTCTCTTTGAATTATAAAAATGATGTAAATAGTGACTCATTAATTTTAACCATTCCAATTTGTATTACTTATAATTTAATTGACGGGCTTAAGCCATACTAGCCTAACCCTGAAACAGCAAATTATTGGGGAAATGATTTGTAAGGTTTGGTGGTCTGTACAGAAAGACAATATACTTTGCTGCTATAATTTATATAGTTAATTTTCTTTATACATAAATTACAGCAGCCAAGTGTACATTTTTTTTTTTTTTTTTTTTGTACTCGACCACCAAACATTTCAAACCATTTCCCCAATAATTTGCTTTTTGAGGGTTAGGTTAGTATTGCTTAAAACCCCTCAATTGTTGTTCTTGTGTTAATAAATGACGTTGTTGAAAGTATTTAAAACCTATCTTGTATTTTCTCTTATTTTCCCGTTTCAATAAAAATACTTTTTAGTTGTTGTTTTTTTTTTTTCTCGCGGCATATCCTTCGAGAATCGCTGGTTTAGACTGTATGGTTTTCCTGCCAATCTTTTTACGCTTTGCTCCTCATTGAATGCTTTTTTCTTCTTCCTACTACTACTTTCAGTAAGGTCTCGATACCGTCATGTGCGAAAAAAACCCCAAGGTCGTTTCATCGATTCTTGTGTAGAGTAAAAAAGGTCCTATCTTCGCCTTACAGCATTCTATGAATATCTGTAAGGGACGTAGTTTATTTTGTGAATCTAAGTCATTGTGAATTAACTTTGAACACCTACTTATAAATCGATATCAATTTTAAGAATACGATAAATTATAAATTCTGTTCCAGTACTTACAATTTCACTTGGTAAAAAGAAAGGGATATGAGAAATTGAACTAAATTTTCTGTCTTCCTTTTATCTACTGTCTCCGTACAGTCGGAAAACAGCGGTTTTTTCCGCATAATGTCCTGATCACAGCTATCGAAATTTCCTGATCAGTTCGTTTATTTTTTCCCAAATATTTAATAAGTAATGGACTGTTGTCATTGTATTCACATGTACATACATACTTTGTGTAAGAATGTGTCAGTGGAAGAATATTGTAATACTAATTACATATATCAATATTGTAATTTTACTTAATTATCCTGCAATATTGGTAGAGTTTATTTATTTTTCAAGGGGTATTAGGTTGGTTTACGCACTTATTGCTGTGGATCGCGAGTGGGGCAAGGGAGAGGAAAGAAGAGCTCCTAAAGATATATACGTATCAGACACCATGACACTAAAAGTAGATGAGCGCACGCGCCATGAGGGACATCACTCGATTCCCTCGATGTGGATGCCCCTCAGTGGGTCTGTTCTTAGAGGAGGTATCACCACACAAATAACCAACAACCCAGGGGGAAAGACAAGTCACTTGGACCACCGTGAAGATTGTTTCTTCTTCTTCTTCTTTTTTTTCTGTCTCTTTTTTTTTTTTTTAATATTGATTTGTGGGCGACGTCTTGATAAGCAAAATGGTGAATTTGTTTTTCAACAAGTCGTTTAAATTTGTCTTCATCCTTCTTCTTCTTGCGTGTTGTTGTTTTTCTTTTCCTCTTGTCCCTTCTTCCTCTGTTTCTCTTGATGCGTTTGTGCACTTTTCTGCTTTGTTTATGATGTGCTCAGATAAGGACAGAAGGGTGTCCAGATACTCCCCCATTGTCAACATTAATAAACGTTAGTCACTTAAACTACTTATTAATCAATACTCTAGTAAAACCCCTCTAATCCGGCTTCTGATAATCCGGCACATTCAATAATCCAGCATAGGTCTAAGGGTTTTTTTTACACTGAATAAGCCTTCCGGGCGCTGTATTAAAATATAATACTATATAAAAATATATTTTGTTTTGTTTTTAACATTTTCCATCACTACCGAAATCAGAGAAATCACAATAGAACACAGAAAAATGGCCTGATACCTATCAATAGCTCTTTTGACTCTATTTTAGCGGTATTTCCGCTATCCTCGCAATAGCGACTATTTTTTGACGGCGCTCAGTAATCCGGCACTGCCGAAGTCCCGAACGTGCCGGATTAGCGAGTGTCTACTGTACTATTCAATAAGGAAAGGTATAATTGGCGTGGCATATACGGAAAACAGGTTTGTTTTTGCACTCGATACTTTCTGATCAAATGTGTAGTAATATTTGTAGATTCAAAAGTAAGGCACTTTGAGTAAGTAATTGTTGAGTTATCGTGATAATTGGGTCGGCTTTCGTTAACGGCGCGTTCCTAACACTGTCCAGTGCTTCTACAAACAGTAGCCACCAAAACTCAGCGTTGCAAACGATTGGAAAGAAAAATCTGAATAAATATGTCATTAAACTTAAATAAAATTAACGTGTAAACTTAACTATTAAATTAAAAATATGGCCAACACACAGAACTATAAATTATAAGTGTATTTAAAAATTAAAAATATACACAAGCTTTCTTAAGTGGAAATACAATAAGATGACAACAGGATTGTGGCCATATGATATGTCATTAAACTTAACATAAATTAATACTGTATTAAGAGAATTTGTCTGATTCGCCGAAGCCGTACAATTTCATGAAGGAAAGCAAATAAAAGCTGTGGAATGCTCTGACTAAAACAATCTCTCAATAAAAAAGATTTTCAGTAAAATTTAAATTGAGAAATTTAAAACATATCAGTTTTCTTTTTATTCTTTTATTTTTGTTACCATTTCACAGAATAAATTTCTCTTTGTCAGACTTTTCACAGACAAAAGATAAAACGAAAAATACTAGGAGACGAACAAGTTGTGTACTGTACGTAAACGATTGTAGAAACATCTGTCTACAACTCCCCCTGTAACCGATCTCGCTGGTCAAACGCCGGAGTTAAGTTAGCATTTGCGGATTTAATCAGCAAATGGAAAGGTAGATTGCTTGTATTCGTCTGGAATAAATACGAACTCTTTTCTTTTGAAAGGAAAACAAAAAAAAATACAAGTAGACAATACAAAAAAATAAAAAGCTTATTCGCACATGAATAATAAAAAAGGAATCACTGATCTGTTTTTAGATTTTTCGATACTGGTAATCCAGAACAGTTGTTTCAGGGTTCCTATCCTTCATCAGCTGGATTCGCCCAGTATCTAAGAGTCAGTGATCCCCAAAACAGCTGAAACAGTTGTTCTGGATTCCCGGTATCGAAAAATCTAAAAACAGATCAATGATTCCTTTTTTATTATTCATGTGCGAGTAAGCTTTTTATTTTATTGTCTTGTCAATGTCTTGGCACGTTAAACTTGTTGTTAAATACAAGTGGACATTTTAAGGAAAATATACTTTAATTTGTTTGTTTGTTTTTTTTTTTATTATTATTTTCTTCTTTTCTTTTCTTTTCTAATTAAAGAGGGGTGTTTAGAGCCCAATTACCAAAAACCTATAGCGCCAAACTCCACCAAATTTGGTATGAATACTATTTAGACCATGGGGGGGTTTTGATTTCTAAAGAAAAATAAATTAGTTCAAAATTACGCCACCAGGGTGGAAAATGGCGCTGGAAGTATGGAAATACGCAAATTGCATTAAACTGACGTCATAGATTGAAGAATATAAAAAGATGAAAACGAACAGCGTGTGATAGGTCGGACTGATGTGCTATGGTTCCGCGGTGGTGCTTTGATATTAAACTTTTGCTATGCTAAATTGACGGGATCGTTCTTTGTTGGTGAAACTATTAGCAAAAAAACAACATTGCTTCTGTCGCACTTCGAGAATACCGGAGGTTGAAGAATTTAAGGAAAGGTCCAATGACAATCACAAATTACGGGATTGAAAATACGGGATCGTTACAAGTGCCGCCAGGACGAGGACACAAACCGACATCAAACTAACAACTTAAAACAGTTGCAACTGCTGCACTAAAACCAAACGATGCATATGCGTCCAGCAGGGCACGGGCAATATCCAGGCAATTTGATATGCCATATGCAACGGTGTGGAAAATTATGCGTAAAACTGCTGAAGATTTTTCCCGTACAAGATCAGCCACACTCAACAAATGCTTCGAGGAGATGCGATTTTTTTCTCTGATGTTTTAAGCTCGGAGCCGATGAAGAACCTTGGAACATCCTACGGAAGCACATTTTCATCTTAATGGAATTGCATGATCTCAGTCCCTGTGACTTTTGGTTATGGGGATATTTGAAAAGCTTGGTTACCAAGGAGACGTGGATAACTAAATAATGTTGAAGGACCGAATAACGCTGTGAGATTCTGTTGAGTTCACAGAATGCGGTTATTGAAACAGTTTCAACGAAAACATATCGAATCACATCTGTAAATGATGCCAAATAAAAATTACTATTGATTGTAAACTTTCTTTATTGCACCCAATTTTCTCTACACATGTAGCTTACAGCGCCATTTTTTTCCCCTTTGGCGAAATTTTGAACTAATTCTTTTTTCTTTACAAATTAAAACGCCCTGGTCTAAATAGTTTTCGCGCCAAATGTTGTGGAGTTTGACTCAATAGGTTTTTGATAATTGAGCTCTAAACACCTCCTCTTTAATTATGACCTCCCGGTATATTAACTGAGGAAACAAGTGAACACAATTTTGTGCTAAAGCATAAATTTAAAGGCGACCCATAATAATAATAAAAAAAATTAAAAATAATAATAAAAAAAAGGAAGTACATTAACGGAAGGAAAAATAAAAAAAATGTGGGCATTAAGAAAAAAAGATTATAAGAGAAAAACAAAAAAAGTAGAAATACGGATTTGAAATGACAACCCTCAGTATGAGTCCGAGACCTTAAGCATTAAGCTAGAGCTGGCAACTGAATTGAGACGGTTGCATTTCTAACATTTAAGCTAATAGCGGAAGTTCAATGAAAAGAATGCCAAATATCTTGAACATGGAGGGGGCGTTGGCTCCTGAAAATACCCTATTTTTTACGTTCTTTGGGCCTCTGGGCAATGACAGTGAAGTCCGTTTATCGATCCGACCTTTCGTTCTGGAGTTTTTAAAGGGGTACAATGACGACAATGCCAAATATCTCGAACATGGGGGGGGAGGCGTTAGCCCCTGAAAATACTCCATACCATAGTCTTTGGGCCTCTGAACACGATGGTGAAATCCGTTTGTCGATCCGATCTTCTGTTCGGGAGTTGTTAGGGGTGGACAGACGCGGACGGAGGGACGGACAGGACAAATGCAATAGCTTCCGATTTTGGTCGCTATCACAATAGCTCCCAAATGGGTCTCTAAAAATATGCAAAATCTTTAAAACAATATATTATATTATTATTATTATTATCATTATTATTATTTAAATCTTTTAGTCGATTCAGAGGTCGACTTCTGTAGGGATTTTTTTTTCCATTCCGAAACACTGAGCAAATCGCAGGATGTTAGTGTTGTTACGAAGGTTTTGGGGAAATGAGAATTGATATGAGCACATTTCCTCTGTTCCGTAATTGGAGTTCGAAAAAGTTCTGTTTTTCCAAATAGAGGTTTTTTGTTTCTTTTTTTCCTTCCGAGGATTATATTCATAGCTCGTTTAATCATTCAAAAAGGAGTGTCCTTTTAATTGGAAATTTACGTAAAGGATTAATTCAACTTCATGAAGTGATTCAGAACCCTGCATGACAGACTTTTATATTCTGCTGAAGTTTGTTTTGAAAAAATTGACAAAATTTTCGTGCGTTCTTCCTAAAAATAATTAAAGATAATAATAAGCATGCGTAAATAAGCATGATAATGGACAGGGCGCATGCGTCAGGGAGTAAAGACGTGCAGAAGTTCGCTCCGGTGATTTTCCATTCAGGATAAAATTTCCATCCACCACTCAATTTCAACATAGATTCCACTACATTCTACAATAAAGCAAGTAACAAATGAGTGAGTACGCTAAATTAAAAATCAAATGTATAATTTGTAACAAGCTATTAAAATTAGAAGAATTAAGATGTCTGGGTTGCGGCGCCGAACAACACGTGAACTGCGCCACAGAAAGTGAATTATCAGACTATGGAACTCCATCAAAAAGAAAACAATGGAAGTGCGCGAAATGCAATAAAATAACTGTGAGAAACAAAAAAATAGAAAACGGCTCCAAATTAGAAGAAGAAAAAATACAGTCGAATCATGCTTCAAGTCAAAAAACACCAGCTCTCCCTATAGACAAAATAGACCTACCCAACACATTTCAAGACCAGAATTTGAGTCAGACAATTTTGAATGAAATTGTGGAAATTAGGAAATCAATTGATTTCGTAAGTAAGCAGTATGAAGACATCTTAAGCAAATTACAAAATTATCAAGATAGCCAAAAGAGCATAATGGAGAACATGAAAGTTATTGAAAATGATAAAAACCGTCAAAATGAAAAAATATTGCAATTACAAGAAACAGTTCAAAAATTGGAATTACAACAAAGGAAAAATAACATAGAAATTGTTGGAGTAGAAGAAAAAGAAAACGAAAATTTAAATGAATTAATACAAGTCATTGGAGAAGCACTTAACATACGAAACCCCTCAGACAAAATAGATGTAGCTCATAGATATGGCAAAACAAATGCTAACAAATCCAGACCAATCATAGTAAAATTCATTAACAGAAAAGATAGAGACTTCTGGCTTACGCAGTACAAACAAAATAGAAATTTAACAAATATGAAAATCTTTAACAACAATAATAAGAACAAAATATACATAAATGAAAACTTAACTCAAAATCTAAAAAACCTGTTATGGAAAACAAAAATGGAAGCTAAATCAAGAAATTACAAATTTGTTTGGATAAAGAATCACAAAATCCTAATAAGAAAAAGCGAAAACACAAGAATTATAAATATTAAATGTGAAGAGGATTTTGAAAGAATGTAAAAAAAACAAAACAAAAACAAACAAACAATGATGATGGATAGTTATAACCAAATAGAATTAGGTAAACTAAATATTATAGAGAAGATAAGCACATGGAACCCTAAACATAATAATAATAATATTCTCTTCTTAAATATAAGAAGTTTAAGGTCCAACTTTGCATATCTAATGGCTAATATAGATAAAAAAATAACATATATAGATATAATAATATTGGTAGAGGTGAATATAAAGGAGGAGGAAGCCTTTTTATACAATATAAAAGGGTTTAAAAAAGAACAAAAATTAAGAATAAATTCTAGAGGAGGAGGCATAATGATATGGTATAGGGAAAAATATAATATCCTAACAAAAAATGAAGAAAGTATAACACACGAAAATTTAATTTGCACTTTTAAAAAAAATTCACTACTATCAAAAGAATTAATAATATATATAATATACAAACCTCCACTAACGAACAAAAATAAATTTATAAAAGAAATAAAAGAAAAAATAAATCTCATACAAGAAAATGGAAAAAAAAATCTAATATGTATAGGTGATACAAACATAAATATAGATGAAAAAATTAATAACAAAATAAGTATAGAATATAAAAACATGTTTTATAATCTTGGATATTTAAATCATGTATACAAAACAACAAGATCTGTAAAAACCACTAAATCAAGTACTAACACATGTATTGATCACTGCTTCTCGAAGGCAGAAGATATTGATATCAACGCAAATATAATACAATGGGACATATCTGACCACTATGGAATCCTACTTGAAATAGAAAAGAAAGAATTGCAAATAAAACAAACGGAAAAAAAAAACAATAAAGAGAAAAATAATGTAAAAATAGATATAGAGAAACTAAACAAAGAACTGAAAACTTTAATAGAAGAAATAATAAAAAAAAAATGAAGAAGATCCAAATAAAATAATAAATAAGTTAAATAAAATAATAAAGAAAGCAAAATATAAAATAAAAAGAGAAACAATAAAAGAAAATAGTAGAAAGGATATATATGAGACAGATAATACAGAATACAAAAAAAATTGGATGAACCCACAGTTGATAAAACAGATTCAAGAAAAAAATAACTTATATAAGAGATACTTAAAAAATAAAAACAACACAAAATTAGAAATAGAATATAAGAAAAAAAGAAATTGGTTAAAAAATCAAATTAAAAAGCAAAAAAATAAATACTTTAGAAAATTGATTAAAGATGATCCTAACGCCAATATAAATGTGTGGAAAATTATAAATAATGATATAATAAAAAAACAGAAAAAAAATAATGAAACAAATGAATTGAAAGTATTGTTAGAAAATTATGATATCAAAAAATTATTTTGTAAAATGAGTAAAATTTTTACTCAAAATGTTTATGAAAGTAATGAAAAATTAGAGAAGATAAGAAAAATGGAAAATGAAGAACAGGAATCAGAAAAAAACTCAATGGTTTTAATGTTGCCAAATAGAAAAGATATAATCGAAATAATAAACAATCAAAAAAAAAATCATTCATATGGTCCAGATGGAATAAAATTATTTGATATAAACAGTATAAAAGAAACAATATCTATCTTTCTCGAAATACTTTTTCAAAAAATTTATAAATCAGGTACATACCCAAATGCATGGAAAATAACATATACAATACCAATATATAAGGGAGGAAGTTCCAGTAATCTAAATAACTACAGACCTATTTCACTAATATCAAATATTTCTAAAATATTAGAAAGTTATTTAGCAAAAAGTATTTATGACTACGTAAGTAAAAGGAAGCTATTAAATCAAAATCAGTATGCCTATCAAAGAAATAAAGGAACAATAAATTTATTGAATCATGTTAATGAAAATATAAACAAATCATTAAACAATGGTGAAATAATATACATAGCATTTATTGACTTTAGAAGGGCATTTGATTCTATAGATCATAAAATTTTATTACAAAAAATTAAACAAATAGGAATAAGAGGGAACATATATAAAATGATAGAAAATTATCTGAGAAATAGAAAATTTAGAATTAAAATTGTCAATAACGTAAGTAAACTATTTAACTCCAAAAGAGGAATTCCACAAGGCTCAAACTTAGGTCCTCTCTTATTTAATATTTACATAAACTCAATATGCAAAAATATCAAAAATTCAGAGGTCTTTCTATACGCTGATGACGTAATATTAATAACAACAGACAAAAACCAACTTCAAGCCCAAGATAATATACAAAAAGATCTAAATAATATAAATAAATGGTCATTTAAAAATAAAATGAAAGTAAATGGAGAAAAAACAAAAATAATGATAATCAAAAACAAAAATAAGAAAATAAATAACAATGTAATTATTAATCTACATAAAATAGATTGTCCAAATATAGAACAGAATAATAATATCTTAATGAAAGATTGTAACTGCAAAAGAATAGAAATTGTCTCGACTTATAAATATTTAGGAATTAATATAGACAACAAATTCTGCTGGAATGAACAATATGGTTATGTGATAAGGAAGCTGAGCTCATATGCTTTTCTCTTTTATCACATTAGAGATGCTATTCCGTTTAAACAAAAGATCATTGTATATAAATCCCTTGTAGACTCAATCTTGGATTATGGGTTGGAATGTTGGATAAACATGAACAAACAACAAATAGAAAATATCAATAAGAAAACATTAAAAATATTTAATAATGTTTATAAAAATTATAAATACAAATCAAAAAATGAACAATTAAGGATAAGAAAAAAATATAAAATATTAAAAATAAACGAAAAATTTATATATAAAACAATAATTAAAAACTATTTTGATGTGGAAAGAGAAATAAATTACCAACAAGGAGTATTAAAGACTAGATGTAATTGGAATAAAATATTTAAAATAGAAAGAATTAAAAATAATTATGGATATAGATTAGATAATTATGTAAAATATAAAATATTTAAGCAAATAGATCCTAATAAAAAAAATAATGTAACTTTTAAGCAAATAAAACAAAATATAATTTCAGATGTGATAGATGGAAAAATTAAGTATTAATTAATAACTTTTAAAAAAAAAAAAAAAAAAATATATATATATAAAAATGCTCAATTCCTATAACACAGGTATACCGCTTATAAGTATACCTAATAGGATTGATAAACATTAAAAAAAAAAAAAAAAAAAAAAAAAAAAAAAAAAAAAAAAAAAAAAAAGCAAAATTGCGGTAATTAATAAAACAAGATGGCCCCCATCTGTATTTGGAATGAAAAATGCACTTAAGTATACCATATGCCATCATAGAATTGCAATGTTTTCCAATAAACAGATGTTTAATTTTTTTAATTGTTTTTCTTTTATTATAAACTAGCCGGGTACCGTCGCTTCGCTCCGGAACCCTTGCATACATAGCGTAACAAAAAAAACAACTTTATGTATTTAGCAAATTGTGGCCTTCTCCGGATAACTCAAATGTATTGCAGGTTGGCGCTACACACCTATATATCGATAAGCGAAAAATATAAATCCTCTTTATTCCCTATCCCGTCGGAATTTCGAAAAATCCGGCCTTATTCCTTGTCTACATCATAAAGGGAACCTCTGTGCAAAATTTCAGCATTCTAGGTCCAAGGGTTTGAACTAGGCGTTGATGAGTGAGTCAGGACTTTTCTTTTTATATATGTATATAATACACTATTACAAATAGTCCTCACATTAATTAGATTGGTAGATATACATGAAATAGTGCCTATTATCTCCGTTATCCATTTTCATTAGGTTTTGATAATTTTAATGTAGGTTATTGGGATAATAATAATGTTACAGTGGCATTCAAAACAGAATGATCAATATTATGCTTCCTCTCGTGAGATGATACTGAAGGTGATACTGCATTTATTGCTAAATCTTCACCTCAAAAAAATGCATTTGCAATGTGGAAAATCTAACAAATAACAATAATCGTAGAAATCTCAGAGCTGGATACCGAATAATGGTGCCTCATTATAAAAGACAACTTACTTGAATTAAGTCATTAACAACCGTAAAAGCTTCCAACAACATCGCGTGCTTTCAAAGGGATTGAAGCATACTGTTTTTATTTCAATAAATTAAACATTTTGAAGAAATCTTACTGACCCACTTTAATCAGAGTAACAACAATTTAAGTTATTTATTTATTTCCCGTCTGTCACCAGACTAAAAGTTTTATATAATAAATTCGTGATTAATAAAAATAAATGAAATCGTTATCGTTATTAATAATAAAATGACTCGGTGAATAAAGTTTTATTAAGTTTTTCTGAAAATTTTGTACGCTGGATTTTTGGCTAGTTTATTGTAAAAACCTGCAACTAGGGTTTACACTAACAGAATTCTCATAATTATTATTATTATTATTTTTTTTCGTTGCATTTTAAAATGCAGCGGAAGGAAGTTAATCTCGCGACTTGACTCTAAATCCAGTCCATGTAAACAGCCGATTGAGCTTCCGCTTAATAATGGAAAGAAATAATTTACATTCAAAACAACCACACAGAGAGGAATGACACACAAATGTCAAAAGTGGTATTTCAGTTAATTTAAGATTATATATTCAGATAAATTTAATGGAAATCGCCATTTAGTTTTCTATTTTTCTGTTAATGATTGATTATTATTATTGTTATTATTTGTATTACTTTTATCATTAATAATATTTGAAAAACCCAATGCGGAATGTATTTTTAATTGTCTAAGAAAAAGAATATTAGTTATTAAAGGTTTACATGCAAGAAGAGGCCTCATAGCTTATAGAGGAATAATGCTATTTTTATTTCAATTGAAATTTATCTGTAATTTCCGTGTATATAAATAAGTGGATGAATTATTTGAAATAGAAAAAGGTTGACGAAGTCAGCTAAAATCTTTGGATCTTTTGATTTCATAGATACTGGACATATCGACTGTAGCGCCAATCAGGGCTCTGCGGCGAAACTCAGAACTACTCATCTCTGCTGTATACATAGACCAGGAACTACCAAAAAAAAAATACGAATAAAACAGAGTGGGCGAAATTATGAGAATCAGCGTCAGTGATGTGAAGAAGGGAAAAAAAAAGGCACAAAACTTAAATGAAAAACATCATATGAAAAAGAAAAACAGTTGGGAAAAACAATTGAAGTTGATTCATTGTTTTATTTCCATTTTAAAAACTAATTTTCTTTTCTTTATTCTTCAACAAACTCCAAGTAAGCGTGTTGGGCTGAGGAAGACATTTTGGATCAGATTGGTCTAGAATTTAGTCAACAATCTCGTCGAAGAGAAAGCTAGAAAAGTAACAAAGCAGCTAAACATTGCTATCTCCAGGTTATTATTCTATTAAAATAAAATAATATTCATATTAAAAGAATATTTCTACGTAAGATCTAAGATTTGTTAGAAAACCTTAAAAGTCTAATTGTGTCCATGACGGGTGTTGAAAGCAGAAGTTACTTCTATTAGTTAATAGGTACTATAATCAGCTAGTTAATTATCAGATATTAATGATTTAATATATATTTGTAAAAAAAAAGAATAATTTATGAATTTTCTTTTCGTCAAACGATTTAAATTAGAAAGTGATATATAAAAAGTAACCATTGTACATTTTTTTTGTACGACAGATGTGTATGGTTTATTTGGCAATAATTTTGTTTTGTTTTTGTAGTTTTTCTAAACTTGCATTGAAAATGGAAAGGAGAGGAAAAAAAAATAACAAATTAAGTTCTTCAGGAAATTCAATATAAATTTAATTCAGCGTCTTAAAACGGAGACGCAGTCGAGGGCGAGCAGATTCACACCCTAGGAGATTTTTACCCTCTCTTCGCTTTCACTTGCTCTTTAACTTGTTTATTTCTCTGGTGGATAATCAGAATAAGAGAATCCTTTATACAGATCAAATAAAGTTATTAATTTGAAAATCCAGCTAATGTATTAAAGTTCTCCTGTTCACCTGTAAAGGCTAATGGATTCACCTAATTAGCTTGTTTATCTCCAAATTGAACACTCCTCATATGATGATCTTTTACTTCGTCATTCACAGTACGAAAAGAGGCTTATTTCAATACGAAAAGAGACTTCCCCAGATCTTATCCTTGTGATTTTAAGTTTCAGATGTATCTGAATACTTTTGAATATCATGAGTCCCATCTCGTAGCTCTATAATACGGCTGACGTTATTCTTAATATGCGGAAGAAAATTGGAACATGTTGGTCGGGCAGATGTTGTCTACATCAAAACAATCCCCGCACCTCTATTTCATCATCACCTGCTTCCTTCACTACGAGCATCAGCGCCGCGCTTGCCCCTGGTGGTCACCTGGAGCACTATTTTACTCGCGCCTATTCTCTCGTAATTCTGAGAAACTTCATATACTGTTGTATAAATGAAGTCAGAGATATTAACAGCGATGGTTTCTAGTTTCAGCGCCGGTTTTAGTATTGATTCATAAAAACTTCCATTTAGCTTTTTATTGTTTCTCTTCGAAGAATAAATCACGCAACTAAAAAACTTTAACGTTTAGTTCCAGAAGAAACAAAACCTTACTATTTCTGCTGTTTCCCGTCATGTTGTTCCGGGTTCGGTTTTTATTGGAACTAGTCATTCATTGACCGGAAAACGGTTGGCAACTAATTATTTACGAAATATAATAATATTTAAAATAGTGAAATTTTAAAAGGAAATTAGGAAAAAGTGGTTCTTTTTTTGTGCACTGACATTCCTAATTATATTCTTTAATTTCATTTCCTGAACCGCTTTTCTCAGTAAATAGCGTCATGTTTGAATCGGATTAATCATTATTCCATAAAATGACTTGCCTAACTATACTCCAATTGATAAAAAAAAATTTAAAAAATGCTTTACGTTTTTCTATGTTTTTATTTTTCGTTGTTTCCTGAATTTGGGAAAATAGTACAAGAAAGAGAAAAGCCGTCTTATGACATTCTATCACGACCAGTTTAACCACACTGCGAATTAGGCTTATTCTTTTTGAACCTGAAATTGCTTCTAATAGTACGTTTTGCCAGACGCTTTGCTGCAGCAGAAGTCGTACATTGGATAACTTTTAGGTATGTAGTTTAGAGCAGTGCTTCTCAAACTACTTAAGATGAAGTACCAGCGTTATTTTTATTTAATTTCCTACCCGTCGGAGATTGATACTTCTGCAAAATACTCTCAATTTCTGTACTTCCTTCCCATCGCGGGCTACACTTTGAGTAGCACTGACCTATAGAACCCATGCGCTTTGTATTGTCTGGTAATTGAATTCATCTAATTCGATATAATTGAATTCTAATTCTTTCGTGTTGAGTGCAAAAGCATTTTTAAGCCAACAAAATCCCCAAATCTGTTAATCCCCGGGAGCTTGATTCTCTTCTAATTATTTTTATTCCATTTTCTGATCTTCGTTTATTTAAACCCCGTTCGCTCACTTCCATTATGCGACGTGGCCAAGAAGATAAAGATCCCTCGAATTGAAAACGTGTGATTTATCCTATGTAAACAGAATAATTCAACCAGATTAATTTTGATGCCGGCATTTGTATTCCGGTCCCGCCACGCCAGTAATAATCAATATTGCACTACATTCACTGCAGACCACGGCGTTCCAAACGAAATCGGAGGAATTCGGTGACCCCGGGGTCAACGGTCTACGCTACAAATGCTCTGCTTCCGTTGTATTTTCCGAATCGCTCTTTAAAAATCCGTGATTTGCTGTTTATTCTATTTTGTGTTGGGCTGCGATATTTATGTTCACTGTATTCATCTATTGAGGTGACTTTACACAAAATGGTGATAATTTAACAAAAGACTTTTTTTTTTTTTCCTCTACGTTTCTTTATTACTATACATAAATATAAAAGTGACAGATTTTGATAAAAGGAGGACACGCTGCAAATTTTGTTAATTCTAAATTGGCAAGTTTCCAAAGGAGAAAATTAGGTTTATTTTCTTTTTGTTGATGTGAAAGTATTTCTGTAATGATGTGTCTTAATAAGGCCTGCGTTCACTTCCGTGGAAATTATTTGGAAGTGAACGCATAATTTTTCAACATAATTTTTCCGCTAATGTCATTTATAAAATGAGTTTGTTTACTTGTAGCTTTTGAAATTTTTGTTGAGTTATTAACTCGTTAAGAATAAATAAATATTTTAGTTTGATTCTTTAATCCGGGCTTCATTTCAAAACTGAGAAACCTAATTCGATAACGGAAACTGTTTTCAAAGTTATGATGTTTAACATTAAAAATGTAGGTTTTTTTTTTTTTTTTTTTTTTTTTTAATCTCGATTTGCATTTTTCTATTAAATTCAACGCGAAATTCAGGAACATCGGGAAGGACTCTGTATCTGTCGTGAAGCGCTAAGAATATCGGAGGTTCAGAAACAATGGGAGTAAACCAAGCCAATTCGAAACCACGTTAATTTTTCATCTTGACAACTCCTGGTTATATTACTTAATCTTTACGAATAACAAAACAAACAAACGTACTCTAGAAACTCAGTTCGTGATGCATTTAAAGAACTTACAGCAAATTTGGCATGCATTTAATGAGTTTTGAGTTGCCGTACCACAGAAACGTTTATAATTTCACATTCAATGTAAAGACAATTCCTCAATCGAATAAACTGACTGACTTTTCCATATTCTCTTCCGTTCTCTTTAATTAACAGCGGAATTTCTTAATCTGTCCTAACTTTGATTCACTTTTCAGGGAAGAATAAGATGAAAGGAAAAAAAAAAAACAGTCGGAAAAATAGCAACAGTTCCTTGAATTGTGTTGGCCTACGCTTTCCGAAATGGAAAAGTATCTTCCCTTGGCTATAAAGAGCATTCTATCCCCTCCCTATCGACGTACTGCTATTCCCATAGCGGGGGTTGCCTTTTTAACTTTGTCTGGCTTCCAGCTGGAAGCTTACTGAGGGGGAATTCTAGTGAGTGACTGAGGAGAATCCGAAAGTGACTCAGTCGCATAAGTTTCCAACGTTTCACTGAAGACGGAATTTCCGCTTCTCAAAATCCCTTTTGCCAAACCTTTCAGACAAATTCCTTTTCATTGTGAACACGATTTTATTTAGGTGAATAACGTGTGCGAACTTGAAATTGGGTTAGTTTTTTTTTTTTTTTTTCTTTTGCTTACTAATTGAGATAGTCCAGCCAAGCTATTGCCAAGGGAGATATTGAGGAATAATAATAATAATATTGATTAAAAATGTACGACAATCACATAGAGAAAAGCTAGTTTCTTATTTATAAAAAAAATAAAAATCATTATTTTACCCCTACCTCTTACTCCAATTCTTTTCAACTTCTATGATTTCATATCACAGTAATCACTGAAAATGGCTCGGCACCATCATAGCTGCACCATTATCTTAAATGATCATAATCGCAAAAGAAATGATAGCTTCGGGTGTTCCATTCAAATTTGGATAGTGCAATATCCTTAGGCTCTGTTTAAAAGATGCTGAGATAAATCCTTTCCATATCTCTTAATTTTAATCGAATTTCAGTGT
Source organism: Thereuonema tuberculata (assembly GCA_023159025.1). Classification (NCBI taxonomy): domain Eukaryota; kingdom Metazoa; phylum Arthropoda; class Chilopoda; order Scutigeromorpha; family Scutigeridae; genus Thereuonema; species Thereuonema tuberculata. The sequence continues at coordinate 21,651,460 of JAFIDM010008419.1, read as the reverse complement.
ATTGATATGATATTGAAAGATATATACAATATATATATATATATATATTTTTCCGGAGCAATGCTGTGCCTCCGAATATTCATCCATTTTTCCGGTGATAAATAAAACGTTTAAAACCATATTTTACGACTGTACACGTAGATCAGAACGTTTTATTTAGGTTTAATAGAATACTGACTTCTGCTGTGAACTGACAACAAATTTTGTATTTTAGATATATTTAAAAAAAGTAAAAAAAAAAAAAAAAAAAAATCATTATTATTTTTATGACAGTTAGAAAATTCAGTAAGAAAGTTTGGCTTATTTTTTTTCTTTTTCGAATCTTGATATTTTATCTATTTCCAAAATTTCTATAGTCCTTTTGATGTTTATTATTTTTAATTATAGAAATTTGATAATATCGCTTTCTTTTTTGGCGTGGAGCCTTAACAAATGATTAGAATCCATTTCGGCTTCTTAGTACTCAAGAAACTTTCTCAAGTATTTGTATCGAGTTGGATGTATTGTGTTTTTTATAAAGTTTACAGTTTTATTGAAATCGAATAGATGTTTCAGTTCTTCAAATTATTTATTAAAATAATAAATAATACACATTGCAAATTTTCGGGAAATTTCTTTATTCCTTTTTCAAGCTATTTACAAATAAAGACTAAGACAACAAAATAGAAACATGATAATTTATGACATTCTCGATTAAAGCAAATAAACTCACATCTCAACAATGGAATAACATCTTTGTATTTGAATAATACTAAACCATATCGGTAAAAACCATTTAACAAACCAAAAAAAAAAATGATCATAAGTCATTAATTAATGAACTAATTCTTTGAATACAACACATGTGGATGAAAGCAAATAATCTTTTATCAAACCATTAGCTAGAAAAATACTCTGGTTACTTAAATCAACACCATCTATTAAGTTCTGTGTTTTTGTACTCCTTATTAACAAGCTTTCAATGTTTTTTTGTTTTTTTGTTTTTTTTACTGTTCTATTTTTATAAGCCAATATTTTTAGCAACCATTAAATGACCTTTACCTATACAATGTTCTGCTATTAAGGAATACAAAACAAGCAGATACGATGGTGTTGATATAAATAGAATATTTTTCTAGCTAATGGTTTGACAAAAGATTATTTGCATTCATCCAAATCTGTTGTATTCAAAGAATTAGTTCATTAATTAATGATTTATGATCATTTTTTTGGGTTTGTTAAAAGGTTTTTACCGATGTGGTTTAGTATTATTCAAATACAACGATATTATTCCATTGTTGAGATGTGACTTTATTTGCTTGGAAAATGGATAATGGATAATATGTCATATCATGTTTCTCTTTTGTTGTCTTAGTTTTATTTATAAATAGCTTGAAAAAGGAATAAAGAAATTTCTCGAAAATTTGCAATGTGTATTATTTATTATTTTAATAAATAATTTGAAGACGTTTGTGTGATAGATTCTAATACATTAAAATGAAGAGGAGTGAACTAAGAAAGAGGTATGATATTAAGATGATGAACTTACTGAGGATATTGATCATTGAATAACACGAAGAAGCATTTAAAAGTAAATCGTTTTATAAAAATAAATTACTTTGATTTCAGAATTAAAATATAAATCTGTACAAATCTAATCGTGAGAGAAAAAGTTTCTGAACAGCTGTTATCGGGACTGTCTGTGAAGTGTACCTCTCCTTTGCATTTCTACATTCGAAAAACACAATATGGCTACACTTCACGGAGCTCCAATCTCCATCTGCAGACGATTCACCGCTATATCAAACAAAACCTCTAAATATTTGCCGGAGACATTTTCATCAATGTTTGGCGAGGAATGGCGATATCTTGAAAGTTAGTTTCAATTCATATTTCTGTAACGCTTTGAAACAAATAAAAACTAATGATAACTTTTTAAATTAGCTTTATTAAACGGCTTTAATTAGTCATTGCGCTGTATTATTGGTAAGAAAGTTAATTTTAATTTTAAGAAATTCGGCTTCGTATTAATTTGAATTAATTAAAAAAAAAAAAGTTAATGTTTATTAACCAGAATATTTTAATTTCGAGGAAAATAGACATCGAGTTTCTCAGTTGTTGACTGAATTCTTACTTTCGATAATCATCGCTGAAAGAAACTCAACACTTAATGTACGATGTACATAAATAGTAGCACTTAATTCATATATTAGAGCCGAACTTTTTGTAAAGAATGAGCTAACAGCTTCATTGTTTCTGTTATTTTGATGATTAGTTTAGTTTTTGCTGTTTTGATATTATTTTGAATGGAAGACTAGACTCACAAGTGGAAATACACTGATCCTAGGGTGTTTTTGTTGCATTGAATTGGCATTGACTTTTTTGCTATAGAGGCAGAAGGATGCTAAATTGCGTGACGAACTACTGTGACATAATAACGCCGCCCTGACACCCACATCGACAGCAAGAGTCACTGCCCTCATTTCACTATCAGACTATTTTTAAATATTACGAATCCCAGTGAATTAATAAATAAAATTAATAAAAAATCTGCAAAAATTATTCCATTCTACAATTAAGAAATATCTAATTGTGCAATAGACAATGCTGCTCTCTCTACTTTCAATTGTGAGGCCGAATAAGTATTTGATCAAATATCTATAAAAATTAAGCAAAGGTTTTTTATTAAGTTAATATCATTTAAAAAAAGAAATGATTAGGGAAAATGTTAAATCACTCTGTGTAAGTGGTTGTAGACGATCCAAAGTGAAGGTCGTCTGTGAATCGCATATTCCATGAGATTGTATATTTCGTTTTTATTCTTCGATATCACCCCGTTACTTCTCCCAGGATCGTTGGCATGCCATTCGTGGAGGATCGTAATCCCCTCTCTGGGCATCCGAAAAAGAAATCTACAACCCAGTTTTTTTTTTGGTTGGAGAATCATAGTTTGATTTGTGACACCCCTCCCATCCAGTAAAGGATGCATTTTTTTTTTTTTTTTTTTTAATAATAATTCTCTTCCCCATCACCTTCCAATCCAAATTCCTGAGCACACCTATTTCAGAATCCGTTGTAATCTCGAGTTCAAATGGCCGGGAGAGAGAAAATGATGAATTAATTGTGGAAGATAAACTTACAGAAAAGTTACTATAAAGTGATCTTCAACAAAACATCATTCAGTCATGTTTTAGCTTCGTGTAATGATGCATTCAAGTTTCCTGTTTAATTATTTATTAAGGTAGATTTATTTATTTATTGTTTGTTAATTGAAATGAGTATTTCTTTTTTTTTTTGTTTTTGTTGATTAACAGTTGAACTCAGTTGTACTGTTGCAATACATTAATTTCTTTTTCCTCTACAACACAAAAAACAAATCACATTCAGTTTATTTGGATTTGTAGCTGGTGAAATGATAGATGCACAGACTGATATTTTTCTAAAATGTAGATTATATTTTTCTAACCCCCCCCCCCCCGAATTTTGAGCAATTAAATCTTCTAAACACAATGTAGAGTTTCAAGGAAAAAAAAACAAAATAAAAAAGTAGCTTTTCCTGATTAAAGATTCTATTCAAAAGAGGTCAAAAATGCAAATTAATCTTGACCTAGAAAACTTTTCCATTATAAAATAATTTTCAATGCAGTATATTTTCTTTAATAATTTTAAAAATATATGAAATATACTTTTCAAATACAAATTTATTAACTATTGCTAAACTGCATTGTGATCTATTACAATATCCATCTTAGTACTTATTGTGTTTAGCAAAGGATTACATTTTATGCTTAATGTCATAACAACCCTCTATAAATGAGTTGATTTTGCTAAAATCAAGAAAAGTACATTGGAATTACAAAATCTGTGGCATTACTCTTAAAAAACAAGCATGGTATTTCCAGTGAAGGATAACCAAACAATTCTTTGAAATTTTTAAATTAATTGAAGCATTACATGCAAAAACAAGTTAGTTGAGACACAGGATTCAAATTTTAAAAAGTAAATTACATGTAGGGAAAAAAAAAACATTTTAAAATATTTTTCTCAATAGTTATTGATTAGAAAGGTGAAAATTACGAAGTATAACAAATCACTATCATTACAAGAGAAAAAGCAAAAATTTTGTGAAAAGAAAAATTTAAAAAAAAAATTAGTAATTTATTTTTTTTCCACCTCAACAACATTCCATAGTGTCATCAAAGACAGTTTACAATCAAACTGTTCTACATTATATTGGCAACAGCTGAATAAGTTTTACTGGCAAAGACACAAATTCTTCTTAAAATAGCTTGCAATTTAACTTTGAAGTGCATATCTTCCAGTTGAAGTTTATTATTAAAGCTTGAAATTCATTGACACTTGTATGAAAGGGTTCAAATATTATGATGAACAGTTCTACGCAAAAAACATTAGTCGAATAATTATTGAGGCATCTAATGTTTCAGTAGTTACTTTTACTGTAGTATTGAAGACAAAGTTGTAAAGTTAGTTTGATAAATACAGATTTAGCTCTTATGTTCAAGTAGTTCATTAAACTTATTTTTCTTTCTTTTCTTTTTTATTACAGCTTGACATGTTTGGAAGCTTTGGAAAATCCAAAAAGGACAAACCTTATTGGTCGCAGGGACCTCCCCAGCGACCTCTGTCTCATGACTTCTCTTCAGAATTGGTGGATCAGGAACAGAATTTTATTGATAGTTTAAACGATGATGATGTCAATGAGATGTTTGAAAAAATGCTGGTATGGAAGTTTTCCTTTTTTTTTTTTTTAATTTTTATTAATGACTAACAAATAATTCTACTGAATATCTATCATTGCAAAAATTGGCACTAAACTTCATTCAGATCTTGTAGAGATCTTTATTAAAAATATGGAAGACTTCTCTTAATGTTGTACGTCCACTGCAGATAATGAGAATGCTAAGTGAATTAACACTGATTGAATGTTCTCCCAAAAGATATACACGTAGTGCAGCCTTTTCTACACGTAGTGCAGAATGGTAAAGGATATTTCATTAGTTACATTATTGGTAGAGTATGTGAAATACAATCATTAAAAGCAGTAGTGACAACATGTCTGGATATTGGTCAGAAAGGTTTGGTATTTGAAAATCTAACATACAAATATACAGAGTGGCACCCATACTGGGTAAATACGGAATAATACAGAAATAATATAGAACCAAATTGCTGGAATGACTCACCAGCAGAGAAGATGTTGGAAGTGGGCCCCTAGAGCATCAAAACGCAGCTGTGCATATCTAATCATGTTTAGGTACACCCAGCGTAAAGTATATTGACATCAGTGGTGGCTATTGCTTGGCTGCTGTTGTCCTTGAGTTCCTGAATTGTGTGTGGATTTGCTTCGTACACTGTGCCCTTGAAGTGCCCCCCCACAGATAATCACATATTAAAAGGTCTGGAGAACATGGCAGCTACAAATGTTTGCTAACCGTTCATTCTTCAGAGAAAACATGGACTCTTTGCAGGGAGATCTAAGAAGTGTGGCATGTCGTCTCCTCCTGCTGGAAGAAGCAGCTCTGTCTTTCCTCTTTGAGTGAGTTGATTTCAGAATTCGTAAAAAATTCTCTGACCCAAACACACATTTTTGAGTCATGGAATGTCTGCTAGTGCACAAGGTGAGGGTTTGCCGCTGCCCAGTGCCGCTTGTTTTGGGAATTGACGTGGCCAGAGAGATGAAACCATGCTCATCACTCATTATGAACAGGAAAGGGCAATGTTATTCAGAATCCATGTGCAGTAATGTAAATATTTGTTTGTCTGGCTCCTGTAATTGATGCACAGCTGTCACACAATATGACTTCAACTCTAGGTACTTTATCACATGTTGGCATGTCCTCCTGTTTCATATGTGCCAGCTGCTCCAGTTTGTGTGTTGACATTTTTTGGACTTTGCTTAATATCCTCAATAACTTCCAGCATGCGAATTGAAGGAGCCCCTTGTTTTCGGGGTGTTATGCACAGATCCCTTACTGTGCCATTTTTTAACCTAAATCTGTATTTTACCGGCTCTCTTCGCCGGTGGTTTTTATTCAGAAACTTGTCCCCAGAAATATCATGGGTTTCCTTAATCAAGCCTGTTCTCATATACGCTTCCACAATTGCCACTCTTTCCTCTATTGAGTATGGCATCTTGCATAATTTGGACAGAAACATTTGTCTCGACTGATGTGGAGAAATGCTTTCAGAAAACAGTCGATTTTTGCAGCTATTCACTCACTCAGGCACTAGTAGAGTATTATATATATATATATATATATATATATATCGCTTAGGAACATTACATCTCCTCATATAAATATTCATTCCAGCACATAATATGCCAGACAACAGTGGTTTTCAGCAGGCATACGAAAATTGCCGTAATTGGGAAAACATATGATCTAAGAGATTTGAATCATGACAGTTGGTGCAAAGGTGCTATTTTGAGCTCTCGGAAACAGCTGGGCTGGTCACTTACCAGTGTCAAGTGATGCAAAAAACAAAAACTTCCAGTGATTATCATTCCTATGGAAGGAAACCTAGTGGATCAGAGGATGAAGAGTGAGAATTGTGCAAGTTAATAGATGGGCCACTGCTAAGTAAATCATATCAGAATTCAACCTACATAAGCAGAACATCGACTGCAAACTTGCCACATCATTTCTTATCTCGAATGGTTTATAACAGCCGACTAACCAAGTTGGGTACTAATGCTGGTGAAGAACAAGAAAGCTCGCCTCCATAGGCATCTCAGTGTGGTCATCCCAAGAATGTCTCTCATCCAATCTGCACAACTGCAGGTGATACAACATTTCCATATAGTGCTTCCAGAATCATGTAGAATTCATGTCAACTTGCTACTAGATAAGAGATACCTAGTAAAGGGGAATCTCATTGCATTTATGTTGTAACCATAACATACCATTCACTTGTGGTTTATTAGCTACAGCTACTGATATTTCAGAAACAAAATAAAAAATGGAAAATATGAGCACTCAAAGCTTGAGGAGTTCTGGAATTTACCTATGCACAAAATTTTAATTTCCTATTCATTATACAGTGTGGCCGGGAAGTCCCATACCACCTATTATATAGTAATAAATGTAAATATTTAGTATTGAATGTTATTTCAGTTGTTGACACTAGAATGCAGCTGCTCGTGCTGGAAATGTTGTCTTTTGGACGAAAGCGAACCCTCATTACACACTGGAGTTGGACAGGAATCCACCTCACATAATGATATGGGCTGCAATGACATCACGTCATTTGTTTGGACCATATTTTTTTGACGGTCATGTTAATGGCGAAACTTATTTACACATGTTACAAACATGGTTAATCCCACAGCTTGGAGATGCGGGTATCATGGAATGCATTTGGCTGCAGCAGGATGCCCACTTCGCACTTACTGTACGTGGGTTTCTTCATGAAAATTTTCCAGGATGCTGGTTTGGTTGCGGTATGCCAGCTCCATTGAAAATGGCCACCCTGAAGTTCTGATCTTACAACGTCTGACAATTCTTTGTGGGAAATCATCAAGGTCTATGTGTATGTATCTGTGTGTGTGTGTATGTGTGTGTGTGTGTTTTCTTGCCATTGCAAAATAGTGGCAAGCAATGGAAGCATTTCAGATTTCAATGTAAACACCCACATCTTGCTGTGATGCTAAACATTGAGGTTAAAGGGTTCCAATCAAGCCTTCTGACATTGATTATACTACAAATGAAGAATTGCACAATGCAGTTGAGGATGCATTTCGAACCAACACACCTGACATGCTCAAAAAAATGTCAAGTAGGACCTGGCGACATATGAACTTGTGTGTACAGCATGATGGTGAACACAGAGACGCATTGGACACTTAATGTGTAAATATTTTCTTTCAATATGACTACCAATGAGGGGTATGGTAACTTCCCGGCCACACTGTAAATGGTTTAACTTTCATCATAAGTAAAACGTTAGAATGTGCCCCAGTTGTTAATAGTTACATTTTAAAAAGTAAACCTACTAAGTAGCCAAGCTATTTGATTATGTATATAACTGACATTTCACTTTTAAATCATATTTACAATGGTGAATCTGTTGAAATGTGTTTTATCAGTCTCTGCTTAAAAGGCTATAATCTAACCTTACATTAGAAACAGTGTTTTACATTATTTCTTATACTTACAGTTAGATATAAGAGAATTTTTTATGATATAATAAAATTTTATAGTTATAATTTACTGCTATTTTTCTTTCTCTCTGCAGGACGATATGAATTTGACTGAAGAAAAGAAAGAACCACTTCGGCAGAGGCCAGCAGTGATAAAAAAAGAGATGCTGAGAATGCAACACCGTGGAGCTGCACCCGTAAGCATTCTATTGGTTGTTTTCATGAAAATAATTCAACATCATAATAACTTACATATATCCTCGTACTGTTTATATAAAATGAAGAGGAGTTTGTTTGTCTAGTTATTTTATATAAAATAATTCAAATTACAGTCGAACCTGTCTATCTCGAATCTCACAGGAAAGGAAACAAATTCGAGATAAAGAGGTTTCGAGTTATAGAGGTTTTAAATGCAGTCAATTAATAAACGTTTTAATTGCTTTTGTTGTAGAAAAATACAGTGGTATGATCGCAGATTAATTATACATATATCCATAACTTTTTTTAGCATACATGTACCTTTAACAATGAAAATAGTCTTTCAGTGACTTTTGATGTCTAACTTTCTTTGTTGCTATTAGCCTTCTAAGGTTAGCAAGAGCTGCGAATCCCACGTGGCCAACATTTTCCTGAGATTCAAGAAAACTTGTTAAGAAGGGTGGTCTTTGGGCATTGATTTTTTTAATTTACATTATCCGAAATTCAAGATACAGAGGTTTTGAAAGAAATTTTTGCGAGATAAACATGGAAAATACATTGAATTTAGATTGTAAATGTAGGGAATTTCAGAAATTTCGAGATAACAGGTTTGACATATATAAGTTCAACTGTACATATTTCACATTTAAAACTTTTTGAAAAGTGAAAGCTTTGCAAGGACATTTCCATTTTCAAATATTCCTATTGATAAGCATTGTTATTATTTCTGCATTGACAGAAGCACTGAAAATACAATAAGCTCTGTGTGTGGATTCATATGTGGTGATTTTTGGTAAACCATCAGATACCATTTGGGAGTGATAAGCTTTTGTTTCTATAGTAGTTCTCATTGGTCAGTGTGTTGTAAATACTCCCTGACATCTCAGTCTTGACCTTTGTTCTAGTGTGTTATCATCCTTTCTGTTTTGCTACTTGTAAACACCCTTTAATTATTTTGGGTTATGTTTGTTTATTACATTTTTTTAATTATTGAAACATATTTTTATTATTCCCCTATTAAAAAATAAAAAACAAGTTTAAATTCAAAATACTTACCTAAGTAAAAGTTTTGGAAAAACATTTGAAAAGACAAAGTAGTTAACAGTTAATTAAAAGTTAACAAATTGTGATTTTTTTTTTCTTTCCATTCTTGCTGTGGTTGTTAACTGGATGACTGCAATAAATAATATATAATACCAGGAAATGAAAGCCTCCTTTTCTAGAAAGTCTTTATGGATCCATATTGGATTGGTTTCTAAGCAATTAGCGTCCATCTTTTATAGTTCAACCTCAGAGAAGTAACTGGTTTCTCTTGAGATTATGTGTGTAATCTTTTATAAGAAAGATGAAAGAATGTTTAAAATTAGTCCAGCAAACTAAGAGAAAAAAAGTAAAACCTTAAGAAATCAGTTAATTTATTTTGTAATGCAGCTCTTAAATTCATATGGAAAAACCTAAGGGAAAATTGAGTAAAATAGATCCTCTATAACAACTCTTTTTCTACATATAAAATGTATCAAAACATCTTCAGCTTTAACCTGAAATTTTAATGTACGGGGTGGGCCTAAAGTCACAATCAGATGGTATTTATGCTGCAATAAGATATTTGTTGCAAATAAAAAACAAAAAAACTTGAGATGTGTTACATCATAAAAGTTCGTTCCATTTCCAAGAGAGTGCAGTTCAGTCAAGTGAGAGCTCAGTAAAGTTTCCTTGTGTCAGGTCAAAGTTGTTTATGTGCTGTTCGGTTCTGTTGCTGGTGTTGTCTTTTTTTGTCATGAGATATAAGCTGATCCACAATTGAGGAACGTAGTGTAAGATGAACTGGCGAAACGTATGAAGAAATCAAAGAAAACATCCTTCATCATGTTTTTAAACCAACCCTAAGTAAGACTAACCTGCATATACTGGAGAGTAAAACTTTTAAAGTGGTTCTGTTTTTGATGGAAAACATAGTAGAAACCCCTAATAATAGTTGAATCATTTCTTTGTTCACCAAAGAAATCGATAAGAAATGATCAGCAGAAATGCTGATTCCAAGAATCTCCATGCATCGTTTGATGAGTAAGGCAGTTATCATGCATAGCGATCCAGTTTTGTAAACAAATTAAGTGATCACGAAATGAATGGATGAAGTGAGACATGTGGAACCTTTATTGGCTGCTTTTTCCACCTTAGTGGCTCATTGTACTTTTATGACAACAGTTGAATGTGCAATGCATCTCAGCTCCCATTCTGGGAATGTTTATTTCTGAGCCAAGAACAATCCTTATTACTCTGGAGTAATTCAACAATAACCCCCTCATGGCTGCTCATAGAACCCAAGAATAGGTCTTCTTAATACCATCGTCCTTCAAAAGGATGGAGCTCCAGAGAATTACTAGAATCCCATTCAAGAATGACTGAGCGAGTTTCCAGTGTCGACTGGATGAGATACATATCTTAAATGGCCTCTGCAAAGTTCTGAACTGACAAAGTGGGACCACTTATTGAGGTCCTATATCAGATCACTTAAGCAAATCACTTAACCTTTTAAAATGTTCTCATTTTTTATTTTTCGCTTTTATATGTTTGTAGATTGGCATTTTTATTTTAAAATGTATTGTTTGTTACTTTATTAATGTAAATATATTTAAGTTATATTTTGATGAAAGCAATTAGTTTCTTTATTATTGACTTAATTTGTTTACATTTTAGCGAAGTGGACGATTGGATAGTGCCGATTCCTATATAACTTATCTAAGTAATCCAGATTTAAGTCCTGGAAAAATGTTACAATGTCTGGAATCCCTTAGGATAGCTCTAACCAACAATCCTGTCAGGTAATTTATTGTATCAAGTTATTTTTTAATTATTTTATTTTTTATTAAATCATTTTGTATGTTCTCTAAAAGCAGACAAAAACCAGTTTCACAAAGGAATACTCCTTTAATTTAAATCATGTTAACTCCAGTTGGGGGAAAAAACATAACTTGTCATGTATTTCTAACATTAAATTAATATGTTTTAATTTTATTAATAGGATACATAATTTTAAAAATAAAAAAAATCATCTGATAATTTTATTTTATCATTTATACAGGGTGCACGGGAAAGTCCTAAGTCACCCAAATATCTTTTGAATGAAAATAGCTAGAGTGAAGGTATTGGTATAGGAAAGCGACCATGCACTGACTGCAGCGCCCTTAGCGGCAAAATGTTAAAGTTAATTACCCTATCTCAGGAACTTATAAGAGATACGGAAAAAAAATGTAGAGCATGAGTTTTTCCTGCAGGAGTGGCATCATGTCACAGCCATCATTTGTATGTGATACATACAGAAGTGTGCTCACGATGAAAGTATCATTTCCTACTAATTCGGTGATGCTCTACAACTTTCTCATTTATTTATTTTTTTTCCAATATATCTCGTAGTTTCCGAGATAGGGTTACTAACTTTCACATTTTGCCACTAGAGGTGCTGCCATCAGTCTCATCTGATAGTGCTTTCCTACACCAATAACTAACTTCCCTAACTCTAGCTATCTTCATTGAAAAGTTATTTGGGTGACTTACGACTTTCCCGTGCAGCCTGTGTGTATAATGATTTTTGTAACCTTTTAATTCAGTTGTCTCTTATACTGGTATGCTAATTTATTTTAACATAAAGGATTTAAAGATATATATATATATACATTAGGGTGTCCCTTATTTTTCAAAGTTTTTATTTTTTAACGCATAGGTCCTATTTTTTTTCTTTAGCCTCTAAAACACTCGGAAATAAATTTTTGGCTTATTTGGATAACGGCAACCCGTGCCGACATGCATCGAAACACGTTCATATACGTTGCGCGCGAGGAGCATAGCGCGAGGAGCAGCGCGCGCTCGCGGCTTTGTTATTCGCTCTTGGATTGTCGAGTAATTAACACGTATTGTTTTACATTAAAAATATGGCACGAGAATTACGAAGCAAAAAAAAAAACGTATTTTCTTGGTTGGTAACATTAATCAAATAAAAGGTGCAAAGTTACCGTCTAATCGCCAAGTTCTTGCAGTTCTATTTTTTAATATTCGCGAAGTTAAATTGACTATCAGTGAAAGCGCAAATCTTGTTGTTCGAGAGTGTATTATAGTCTGGGAAAAAGCTAGAATACTTACTAGAGCTATACCTAACTGTGTGAAAAAACTTGTAGATCTTTATCAAGCTTGGAGAGAGTTGCAGAAAAATTCAAAAAAAAAAACAAGACTATAAACAACGTGAGAAGGATTTTCAAAATAATTTAGATAATTTATTCGACAAAGCACACGCTGATGCTTTGGTACGAATGAAAATAGAGGAAGACAAAATATTTTTACAACGACAAAGAGAACCAGGACGACCAGGTTGTTTAGCGGGTGTAGACAAAAAGTTAACGGAGAAAGAAGAACGAGTAAGACAGAGAAAGCTAAAAGAGAAAAAAAGGCTCGAGCAAATGTGTTCTGCGAGTTCGTCGACACCTCATACTGTTCAAGACTCTTTTCATCCTCTAGAACAACAGGATCAACCTACTAGCTCTGATGAAAGTCTGGAGGAACCTTTGCCATCGACATCTCAATCCATCAGTTCTGGAACTATAACAAAAGAGGAAGGAAAGACTTTATCACACCTAAGCTAGTTGCAGCATTAGATAGATGTCAATTAAGCATAAGGGATTCTGTTTTTATACTTCAAGCTGCAGTAGAAGCCCTAGGTCTTAACTGTGATGATTTCCCAATCAACAAATCTTCTGTTCAACGTATTCGCACGCAGGGTAGAAAAGATAGAGCGGATTCGATAAAATCAGATTTTCAAAACAACATACCTGAAGAAGTTACCCTTCACTGGGATGGAAAATTATTACCCGGATTAGACATAAGAAGTCCCAAAGAAGAGCGCTTGCCAATCCTTATTTCATTCGCAGAGAAAGAACAACTTCTTGCAGTACCAAGACTGGAGAGTTCTTCTGGCCAACAACAAGCTAAAGTTTTGGCAAATGCTCTTTTTGATTGGAACCTCGATGACAAGGTACAAATAATGTGCTGTGATACAACGGCATCTAACACGGGGCGTTTAAACGGAGCTTGTGTACGTCTGGAACAAAAACTAGGGAGAGAATTGCTTCTATTTGCTTGCCGGCATCATGTATATGAACTAGTCTTAAAATGTGTTTTTGAAACAAAAATTCACCAAATCACTAATAGCCCTGATATTCCACTATTCAAAAAGTTTCGAGACAACTGGAAAAAGGTGAATCCTACAGCTGTTGAAACCTACAACGACTTTGTTAAACAACATTTATTTTTTTCTGATACAATGATTGAAGGATTATTGACTTTCTACAATGAAGAATTGAAAAAATCTTTTATTCGTGATGATTACAGGGAACTCATCGAATTAGCTATTATTTTCTTAGGAGGAGACGATGGGAGAAAATTTAAAATTAGATCTCCAGAAGCAATGCACCAGGCAAGATGGATGGCTAGAGCTATTTACTCTTTAAAAATATGTTTCCTGCAATCCCAGTTCAAAATGAGCACCAAAAGATAAACGAGCACTGCAAGAGGTTTGTTTGTTTATCGTGACTATGTATGTAAAACCCTGGCTTCAATGCAGTGTTGTAGTGAAGGCGCCAAATCAAGATTTGTGCTTTTTAAAAATGCTAAAAGAATACGAAACAGTGGACAAGTCGATCTCTCAAGCGGCTCTGAACAAGTTCAGCCAACATCTGTGGTACTTGTCTGAAGAAATTGCCGTTTTATCACTGTTTGATGACTAAGTTGAAGAAAAAGTTAAAGAAATGATAGTAGTAAATTTACAACGAGAGAGTTTGTATGATTATGGAAAAAGATACGTTCCATCGAAAGAGGAGATATCTAATTATTTATATGGTGAGTGGGAATACTTACATAATTCCTTACATTGTTTTTACGTGATAGATTTAAAAATGAAAATAATATGTCTTTATTTTATTCTTGCAGATAAATCATTAAATGATTTCGTGTCCGTCAATAGTACCAATTTGTTTTCTCGGTTGAAAATTGATCAAGAATTCCTCCAGACACATGTTTCTACAAGGCAAGAAGATGTTCGCTATTTGGAGGCAAAAAAGAAGGTTCTTTCTTTAAGAGCTGTCAATGACACAGCTGAAAGAGCCGTTAAACTTATTCAAGATTTTCATGGCCTAATAACTGCAGAAGAAGAACAGAAGCAATTCTTGCTACGTTGTGTGCAAGAGCATAGATATTTGTATCCAGATTGCAAAAAAGATACCCTCAAAAGGAAATATCCTGCATGATAATTTTCTAATTTTCTTTTTTTTTATTAAAATTTAATACCTTACATTAACTTTAAACTTGATGTTTTATTTTATATTCTTATAAAATAAAAAAAAATTAAACTGATCTAGTTGAATGACAGAAAGCATTAAAAACACAGATTCTCATAAACTTTGAAGCCCTGTCGGCACAGGTTAATATTAACATAGGAAGATAAAATTTTGTATTTCAGTTAGTCTATGTATATAGAAAAGAATTAGGGGGTATGCGTTTCAATATTAAAAAAAAAAAAAAAATTCACCCATATAAGGGACACCCTAATATACATACATACATACATACATACAGTCAAATCTCGTTACAGTAAAACCCCGCTAATCCGGCACATTCAATAATCCGGCATCGGTCTAAGGTTTTTTTTTTTACACTGAATAAGCCTTTCGGGCGCGGCTATTTTTAGACGGTGCTCAGTAATCCGCCATTTTCGGTAATCCGGCACTGCCGAAGTCCCGAACGTGCCGGATTAGCGAGTGTCTACTGTACTATGCCACCTGTCGGGACTGAGCAAAAGTGGTATAATAGCGAGGGTGGCATAGTAACGAGATTTGACTGTATGTATGTATATATATATAAAAACCTTTAAAATCTGTTAAAATCCTTTTTTTTTTTTTTTTTTTTTTTATCATTCTTTTAAAATTCTGAATTACTAGCAAAAAAAGAACATTATTTCGTAAGTCCTTTTGTCATTGAATTGTTGTTGCAAGTTTTTTATTCATAATTCATTGTGTTGTTGACATTTAGAGGAATTAAGAATTCTCCATTCTGTATAATTTTTTCAGTGACTGCATACAAAACATCAATATTACTGAATATATTAACAACAAACATCAGTTGATGTAAGGGGGAAGGATAGCAGCACTTTATCTTAAATCAGCATTTATTCTTCTGCATTTATAATTGCACTTTCTTTGACCTGGGATAAGGATAGTAAAGGGTCGGCACTTGCCGTTCTGCCACTTAGACCTCACAATTTGGGTCCATTGTGTCCCCTTTGACCTGGGGCAATACAACAAAAAAGTTAACAGATGGAATTGGACAAGCTTGGACCTCATGTTATGGAGATAAGTCCTTCCTCTACCAACGATAGGTCTGAATGACCAAACGGCAGTTAGCCGACCCTCTATATATCCTTATCTACCAACGATGCTGCTCAGTGTGACGACCAGAGTTATGGACAATCACCTGACATCGTAGTTTCCATTACAGGAGGCATCTGGTCAGCTATTCCTGTGGATTGTGTTCCACACATCTAAGCAGACTTTCCATAGATCAGCCAATGTACGAGTTGAGTGTCGTGCAATCCCAGATTTGAGAAGCCTGAAATCACAGAAGTCCATTGGAGAGGGTATCAGGTGAATCCCCGTCTCACACACCTTTTGCTTGTGGTAGTGGACCAAGGAACAAGACAGCATGGTTGGATGCCTTGTCCATATGAATGTTCACCAATGGTGCGTCCATTGCCATAAAAGTTGTGGCACATGAGTGCCATAGATTGGTTCCACCTCAGTCTCTTGGAACTGAGAAGTACGCAGTATTTATCTTGTGATTAGTGGGAGATGGCCATGAGCACAGTATCCAGCAACAATTATGAAGCCTTTGGGGAAATTCTTTTTGTATTCCCATAGAACTCTGCTATACCTCCTCTGTGCCAGTAACAAATCATCCTGGGTTGGTTAGCATTAGAATTGTTTACTAATTCTAAAAGTTTGAGTACCAATTTATTTCGCCTTTCTCACCTTATGAAATTTATTATATTCTTGAGAAGACTTGCATAATAAAACTATGTTGAAAGAGCACTACCAGTAAAATTAGTTTCATGTGAAGAGTGGAATAACTGAGTTGTAGAAGTGATGGGGAAAACACTGTTATGTCGAGAGATTATATTAAGCTGATGAATGTTAACTTTATTTGAAATAAAGCTTTGGATGAAAACTTCAGCGAAAATGCTCAATGTTCAAGAACATAAACAAGAAATCACAAAAAGTTGGAGAAATTAGATATTAGAAGATATTTCAAATATATTTCACTCTATATTTGAAATAAGTAATTTTCTGTTACTTAAGAAATTTGAAATGAGTAATATTTAATCCTATTTTTTTCTCTGTTTTGTAGTTGGGTTCAAGAATTTGGTGCCAAAGGTCTAAAGCAAATCTTACATATAATCAAGGAATGCTTTAGAAAGTAAGTAAACCTACGTTTTTGTTTTATAATAAGGATATGTTTGATGTATGGAATTCAAAATTAATTTTATACAGGTAGTTTTACAACAAGGGGGGGCTGTAGCCTCTCTCTTTAGCTGTGAATATAGATTGGTTAAAATGGCGTATCCAAAGGCTGCTGCCTGATAGACATTAATATTGCCATGATGACAATTTCAGTTCTAATAAAAAGTTGGCAACTAGCATGTGCTTCAGACACACCAGTATAGTCAGTCCTTTGGAAAAGTTAGCCCTCCCCCTTGAAAAATCCTGGATCTGCCCGTGTTGGGGTTTGCTTATTAGTGGAGTCCTACATTTAAAATGGATTTTATTGTACTTATCCACATATTTTTATGATATCTTTAAAAATATGTAAATACCTAAAAAAAATTCTTTTTATTAATTGCGTATTGGTGTTCCTTAAATTTTTATTTTGTATTTTAATCTTGTATCTGTTTTAAATTAATTTAGGGATTTCTTAAAATGTTTAATTTTTCAAAAAACAATTGTTATAATAATATGTATCAGGTACTGATTCCTCTCTTTTCTTTTGAATTACATTGAAAAGTGGACGAAAAGAAAGGTATTTCACTGTAATTTCAGTTGCTTGAAATTTACTAGTTTCCTTTTATTAATATCCTAAAATTTGTTATTTTTGCTTTTTGAAGATTTTAAGCTTAATAATTGGAAGTCTTTGCTTCTGTTTATTGTTTGATATTTTTGACTTTAGATAAAATGACTGAAATGCCAATTAAATGTGCTTTTATTAAAGTTAGAGGTAAAATCGGTATCTCAAACTTATTTTATTGTAAGAAATCGAGTGAACTCAGATTCTTCAGTTGCTACCAGTATCTGTGACTCAAAACCATGTAATAACTGATGTATTTACGTTCTTATAATGATATTTGAAGTTGTGCACTATTTGCTATTCTCATCAACCTTCATTTCATGGCTTTTGAAGATATATAGTTTACTGACAATTTAAGAATTTCTTTCAAGCAATTTATTGATAATTAAAGATGTGCAACCATTAATAGTATATGAAACCATGTTGAATAGTACAAGATGAGTTATAATTGTTATTTCGTGAAACAATGTTTATTTATCATTGTTTTTTTCATAAGATGTTGAATATTGTTATAATGAATTTGTAATGGGAATCAAACTTTAGAATGATTAGCACGAGAGTAATTGCAGTATTGGACTTCATTAAAGAAGAAGAAGAAATATATTAGTATGCTCATTTGCAACACTTTTTCTTAATAGCAATAAATGCTTTCTTTTTTAAGAAATTTAATATTATTATTGTTTTTAATGAGATTTTTAACAAGTTTTTTTTTTTTTTTTTTTTTTTTAATGTTCCTTTTTAAGAAACAAAAATTAAAATTTCCATATAAACTTTTTATTCTCTCATGTAATGTATACTGATGTCCTTAAATTAAGGAATCTTGCAAAATGAACTGTTTTGGTTGTCCGGTCGGGACCAAACTTGGTAGGGGGTTGCAGAAGGTCTTCTCAATGCCATCCCCACACAAAAGGTAAAGGTGACAGCACTGCCTCTAACAGAAGAAAAAAAAAATGTCTGAAGCATCATTGAGATAGAAGCAGCTTATACTATCCAGGTGTTTGTGGAAGGCATAAAGAGCATTCAGTAGGTTGTATGGTTCCTCTCGCACAGCTATGCAAGCAATGCAATGTGCTGGCATACTGCACACCAGAGAATCAAGCAAACTTTGGGGGATTGCATCCCGCTCTTCAACCAATGCTGTCCTCAGCTCAGGTAGTGTTTATGGTAGTCGAATGTGTCCAGCAACACGTCTTCCGAGAGCATCCCATGCATGTTCGATTGGATTCAGATCCGGGGGAATGTGCAGACCACTCCAAACGATGGATGTCCACATGTCGGAGGTACTCATCCACCAGACAAGCCCGATCCAGGCTTGTCGTCATGAACAGAAACTCTGGACCAGCAGCACCCCTGAAAAGTCAAACATGTTGGTGAAGGACATTGTCCCGGTAAAACTTGGCAGTTACAGATCTTCTGTCGAAGATGTGCAGTGATGTATGAGAGCCCAGCATAATGCCTGTCCAGATCATCACACCGCCACCCCCATACCGGTCATGTTGCCAAGATTGGCCCTGGTTCTGTGCTCCCTTCAGTCGTGAATCACAGTCTAGACTATACCGGAATTCTTCAGAAAACATGACATGGCTCCATTTAGTGCACCACAACAAGCACCCCTTCTGGTGAGCTTGGCTCAAGGGGATACACCTCATGAGTCTCCTAGCATACAGACCAACTGCATGGAGTCACCTCTGTACACTGTTTTCCTGGATACAGTGGTCTGTGTTGCTGCTGTCAGCTCCCTGGCAAGGTGGCATGCTGTGCTTCGATGGTTCCATCTAGCCTTTAGTGACAGATAGTTGTCTTCCCGGGATGTGGCGACATGTGGACGTCCTCTGCTATAGTGTCAGGCAATATTTCAATCCTGCTGGAAAAGTCTCATAAGCGAGAGATGAAGCTGGTTGACACTTTCAGTGCACAAGACACTTCCACTTGTGACTGGCCTGCCTCAAGACTTCCTATCACTTTGCCTCTCGTTTGCAGGTCCAAATTGACATGATGGGCTATGGCTAACAATTGAGATACAGTACTGTACAAACAGTGACCAAAACTGTTACATAATTTGTCCTGTTCATGACTCTTTATTTAGTCAGACAGAACGGGCTCTACCATTTCTATTTTTTGTGTGGGGATGGTATTCGGAAGACCTTCACCTGCCTACCAAGTTTGATCCTGACTGGACAACCAGAGCAGTTCATTCTGCAAGGACCCTTAATTTAAGGACATCAGTGTATTATTTCTGATAAAAAAACCAGAGGTTCTATCTAAAACTTATCCTTGTATTTCTGAAACAAACTACATTGCAGACTGCAAAACATGTACATGGCAAATAGTCTAGATGGAATATCACATAAACCTCTGTTTTAGGCTATGGAAGATATCTCTAATCTAAACAAGATTAGATTTATTTTTACAATTTCTTTTTAGATTGTACTTTTTATAATGACTAATCTTATTTCATGACTTGTTAGCTTAGGGAGGTACTGCCATGCGAGGTCATGCATTCTTATGAAGCAAAAAACTTTAGTTTGATATTTTAGAAAAGTTGTTGTTATATTTCAGCACTTAGTTCTGCACAAAAGGATTGGCTATGCCTTTTGGACAAAATCTATTATACATAGGATACAGAAAAGCTGATTCTACAGTCGAGGGCAGGGTAGCATTCTAATTTTATGCTAATGCATAAATGATTAACGGGGATTTTATTTTCACTGAAAACTTTTAAGTGTTTACTTGAAGATTAAATTTTATTGTTTTATTACTTAAAAATTCAATAAAGTAATACTTCTTCTTATGTTCATACTTCTGTACTCTTCATTCCATCCCTTTTACACTAAAGATTTTGCCTAGAATTTTATTTTAGAAACATCATCTTTTAGTACTGTATATATTTATTTGTTTTGCATTCTTTTTCTAATCTTTTACTGTTGGTCATATAAACTTTCCTATTTCAAGTTCAACAATGCTCTCTTCTTGAATGAAGAATTTTGAATCAAAAATCTTCCTAATTTTCGTTCAGCTTCATGTATGTTTTCAGATGATGATTGTTATGTTAAATGTTGTTGTGCTCATTGTAGATTGGAATGGAGCAAAACTTTCAATGTCTGTGTTTAATCACTAAACATTTTGAATAAATATTAACTGGCGTACTACTATGATAAACCCATGTTGAGGTGCAGTTCCTTGAAAGACGTAATACTCAAGGCAAATTAAATTGTCTTAAGTGCCATAGGGAAAACAAATTTCAAGATTAATATTAACAGAAAACTGGTTAGATGGGAACGTTTCTTAGTTAATATGTTCTTTTCTTTTCATTGTGTTGTCATAAGAGGCAAGACTATTCCAAAAATTGCGATCAAGTCCCAATCAAAAGTGAACCTCAGTTTTCAGAAGCAAGATATATTTTCAATCCATATCAAATTACTTTTTATTACTTTCTCTTGTTTAATGATATATATGTCATTTTGTCTTTTGTTTTTAATTTTTCATTCATTCGTTTTTTATTTTTTTGTCATTAATGGGACAAGTCAGAAATTCTATTTAACAAGTTTTCATTTATTTTAAAAGTTTTCAACATTTAACTTTATTTTCCAAAGTTCCTGAGACAATGCCCAAAGCAGATCAAGTAAAAAATACATTTCAAATTGTTTCTAAAGTTTCATTTTAGTTATTTTGAATTTCAGAAGCCTAATACAAGTTTTGAAATATAATTGAGAAGAGAGAGAGAGAGAGAGAGACCCCCATCAAATGCAGAAAAGGCAAATTTTAAAATGAATGAAAATTATGATTTGGATTTCTGGCTTGTTCTCATTGGATTGCTTTTGTGTTCATTTGTTTACATGTTTGTTTCTTTTTTGTTTTTATTCTATGTGGATTCAGAAGGAAAGCAAGGTGAGTATTTCGCATTCTGTATAGCGTCGGTGAAGGGATCATTGTGCTTTCTAATTAATTTTATCATAATTTAGAGATACTAATTCTCATTACCATTAGTGTTTACATTCTGTACGACTTCTTTCCTAGTCTTATAGGAACTATAGTTCATAATCGATAGACTATCCCTCTTGAACATCATACAAATTACAAGAATTATTACTGAAATTAAAATAGTAATTGTAAAATAAATGCTATGAAACCAACTTCACTTAGCATTACCATTAAAACCAATAACGGTTGTGTGATTCTCATCCCCTCCCCTGACATATATCAATACATACACACACACACATACACACACAAATATATATATATATATATATATACACTATGTGATAAAAACATCCGGACACCTACCTGAAACTGTAATCAGACTTTCCCCGTCATAAACCCTCAGTAGTAGACATTAGTATAGGGTGGGTCCACCTTTTGCCTTTACTACATACGTGACTGCCAGGGAGACTTTCCACCAGGTGCCTGAACTGAATGTCTCTGAAGGAATGGCAGCCCATTCTTCCTAAAGAGTTGTAGCCAGAGCAGGTCATGATGTGGGACATCAGGGTCTGGAACAGAGTTGACATTCTAATTCCTCCCATAAGTGTTGGATGGGGTTTAGGTTGGGACTCTGTGCAGGCCAGTCCATTTCCGGATCTTCATTGTACACAAACTATTCCCTCATAGATATTGCTTTATGAACGGAACTTTGCTATGCTGGAAGTGGCATTGGGTCATCACCCAAGTGATCCTCTACTATAGGCAGTACATAACTGGTCAAAATGTCCTTGTACCCTTCCG
Source organism: Thereuonema tuberculata (assembly GCA_023159025.1). Classification (NCBI taxonomy): domain Eukaryota; kingdom Metazoa; phylum Arthropoda; class Chilopoda; order Scutigeromorpha; family Scutigeridae; genus Thereuonema; species Thereuonema tuberculata. The sequence goes on along the minus strand of JAFIDM010008419.1, from coordinate 21,629,238 downwards.
CTTTTACATAGTAATGTAATGGTATAAGAGGCCGAGTCCATTCCATGAAAAACACCTGCACAAGATGCTACCTCCTCCAAACTACACTGCTGGTAAACACTTATGGGAGAAACACAAGATGGCAGATATCGTTCCCTAGGCAATCGCTATCCCCAAATCCTCCCATTGGACCACCACATGGCATAGCATGATTCATCACTCCACATCACATGTTTCCACTGTTCCACTGTCGTCACTGTTTATACCACTTTAGGCGACACTTAGCATTCACAGGAGAAATGTTTGGATTGAGAGTAGCTAGATAGAGTGTTAGAGCTACTGTGAATCTCACGGGTGATTGTTTCAATCGATTACTGGCTATTTGCATGAACAACTTTCTTCAACACTCAATGGTTCTGGTCTGTCAGTATAAGCGGTGTGGCCTACCCGGTCGCAGTTTTGTTATGGTTGTGCCTTCCTATTTCCACTTCAGAATCACGCCACAACTTTAGAAGGGTTGAATTGTACCTGATACACTTATTACTCAAATGGCAGCCAATGACCAGTCCATGCTTAAAATCATTGAGCTCTGCTGATTGACCCATTGGGCTGTTACTTTGTATCAATTAACAACATGCGACTCCCTGCCTCCTTTTATTCTGGTATGTGACGTCATTGTGCCACCTATAAGCATTAGTTCATTATTGCAAAGATGTGATGGATATTTTTTGTCACATAGTGCATATGATACATTGAAAAAAAAAAGTATTGCAAAATGCTGTTTAAATTAATCGGTATTTAAAAATTCAGATAGTAATGAAGCCATCTCAAATGAAGTTGTAGTTAATACTGTTGTAAGATTACTACTAAATATTTATAATAATTATTAAGTAATGCAAGTGAATAAACAAGTATTGTTGATTTTTTTCCCTTTGCAGTAAAAGAAATTTATTTGAATGAAAATTAGAGAGCTCTGCAAAACTCACATTTGATCTACAGTGATGATTCATGATTTAGAGTCCGTCCCTTTAATTATATATCTGGGACATCCTTCTACATCATGCATGTATTTTTACTGTAGTTGTTAATCCATTTTGCTCAATTGTTGTGTCATCAATTTTTTTGTAAAATGCCATTTTATGTTTAATAGCTTATTAGCTATTGACTTGCTTAAGAAATTTGTCCAGTTGCTATCTGATTTGACTTTGAGTTTGGATGCTTATGTGTTCTCTTGCAAAGATTATTTTTGTTTTTTAGAGATGTTTCTTTTAATTTGCCAATCATTTCAGAAAAATTCCCCCTAAAACAAAACAAGACCCCCCAAAAAATTAAATTATACAGCTTGCTGGTGACGATTCAGTGAATAATACACAACACACAAATAAAATGATGATTTTTTTGCTTATATAAAAATTTATGTTGACATTGTTGACTATTAACTAAATTCTACTGATAGTGTTAATAGAATTTTCCAACTATGAACGAGAAACAAGGTATACTAATTGTAATTTCAGTTTGGGCCATGGAGGTATGTAACAAATAATAATTTTGTAAAGAAACAAGTTTTGAAATTCTAGTAACACATACTGTAAAAACATGCATTTCTATTTAACTTGAATCTTTTATCTTACAACAGTATTTATTTACACTGTAAGGTACAAACAAATCATATTACGATATCCATTTTGAAGCATTTCGTTATTAAATCATTAACTTTCATTGTTAAATTTTGAATAATTTCGTTCTTTAGTGTATCTTTCTTGTGTATGGAAGTAACGACAGCTACCCAGTTTAGAAACATTGACATGATTGTGATGGATGATAAAGAAAAAAATCTTGAATCACCTTAATTCAACTTCAAAAACATAATTCATTTAAATCTAATTGTAAAGTCAGGATTCGTAATTTTTATTTTTTGGTTCATCAGCTCTCCTAGATATTACCCTTTTACATAGTCATCTTAAATGAATTAAGCAAACTCTATTCCATTATCGAATGAAGTTCATATAATCTATTATTATCAAACCAGTAAGGAAGAAGATTCCATCTAAGTAGAGGTCTTTAATCTCCGTCATTTTCAATCAGAGGCCTTGTGTTTACCACTGATATTCTAGTACAAGTGTTTTATCATAGTTGACACATCAGTTGTTTTCTACAATACCTACTATTTCGTTTTCCAAATTTTCTGATATTTGCTTTTTACTTTCATTATAATTAAATATTCTTGTATAAAAAAGGAATCCAGAGTCAGTGCTTTCAAGAATTGCTTTAAACACTGTGATTTTTTACAAATTATTTAATTCAATTCTTTTTTAGGGAAGGAAAATTAGAGAAAGTTCAGTTGGAATGTCTTCGTTGCTTAAATGCTATCATGAATAACAAGGTAACACCAAGATGAATTTGTGGAAAGATTTTCATTTGAATAAGAATAATAAAAATAAAAATTTTTTACTACTATTTTAGTTTCTTTTAGACATTTCTTCATATGCCTTGTTTAACAGCTTTCTTCAGTAGCATTAACTCAGCATCCTTAAGAATAAGAATAATAATAAAAAAGTTTTAATTTGTCTTTGACATGCTTTCTAAAGTTAAGATTATAATTATCTTACAAATGAGATCAGAATGTTTTAGACTTCTTTTTTTATACATTTCTATCCTAAAAATTATTAAAAAAACAATTTAATAGTTTTATAATTATCACTAGGTCTGTTTAATTAATGTATGCTGGTCCTTTTGTAAATAGGTTGGGCTGAAGCAAGTGTTTGAATTAAAGGAGGCTTTAATTCTGTTAGCTCGCTGTATTGATCCAAATTACCAAACGATCATGGCTGAATCTCTGAAGATGATGGCTGTTGTCTGCCTTATCCCTCCTGATGGGTAAATTTAACTTTTATTTACCATTCGAAAATTATTTTCTTTAATTTTCTTTTTAATCTCTACAATATATTCTTGAAACATATATATATATTTTAAAAAATGGTAACAAACGAAGGCACAACGCTAAAAGAAGGAATTCGCACCCTGAGCTGTCACTGGGAAGAGACTGGGACGGACTGTATCGTCCTTTTTAGGACTCGTCAGCCAGCCAAAGTCTCTTCAGTCTCCCAGTCTCTTTCTGGTGACAGCTCAGAGTACAAATTCCTTCTTTTAGTGCTGTGCCTTCGTTTGTGCTACCATTTTTTTGAATTATTCAGACACATTAAATCTCTTTTCATTATATATATTTGCACTAAAATGGGAATCCATCTTACAAACAGCTGTGATGACTTGGGGGGGGGGTGTATTATTTAATCAAAACCTTTGATTGCAATATTCAAGTGAGTGTTGCCTGCAGAGTAAGCAAATCTTACTTACTTAAATTTTATAAACAAAGAGATTGGAAGTTCATTGCAATCTAAACTTTTTCCACTGTCAAGTTTAGAATGACCCTATTGTTGCTGAACTGGAGACATGGAAATTAACACTGTATTTTTCAATGCAAGTGCCTCCCAGTATTATAACTGCTAATAGATATCTTAGACTAATATTTTAATAGAAACTTGGATTATATAAATTAACAAATGTTAACTTAATGCAAGATTGTTAATCTTTACAGTTGATAATAAGAGAAGTTTAGCAAAAAAAATTTTGAGAAATATTAATCGCAATTTGATTTCTGTCAAGTATAAAAGGTATTCACTTACTTTATTTTCAGCCATGAAAGAGTTTTGGAAGCCATTACTATCAGTGGGGAAAATGAAAATCGTGGAAGGTTTCAACCCATCATTGATGGGCTGAAAGTAAAAAACAATGACTCCCTCAAGGTTCGTAGAAATTTGTTTCTTTCCTGCCTAATAAATTGAATATCAGAATCACTGAGCAGATTGATTACAAATTTAATCTCATTTTTTTTTTTCACTGTAATTTTAGATTTTTTTTTTATTTAAATCCCATAGGTTGCCTGCATCCAAGTGATGAATGCACTAATTAGTACTCCAGACGATTTAGATTTCAGATTACATTTACGGAATGAATTTATGAGGACTGGACTTGTCGATTTATTGGATGTAAGTTATTTAATTTTAAAGATTTCCGTTAAAAAAAAATCTATAAATGTGTTAAAGATTAAATATTGTTGTAGTAGCCCAAGTTGTAAATGTAATTAAAACAAGAAAACTTAATAAGAAAACTTTTAAGGAATTAGGCAAGTTTTAATATATGAAAGCCATTACATTTCAATTTAATTTCTATGTTTGTTTTAATTTTTACAGAGCTTAGGGCAGAGTCAGAACGGAGAACTAATTATCCAATATAAGGTATTTCAAGAACACAAAGATGAAGATCATGAGGAGTTTTCCCAGAGATACGACAATATCAGATTAGATTTTGAGTATCCTTTTGCTGTAATTGATTTGCTTGTTTTATTTAAATTATTATTATTATTATTAAAAATGTAATTGAAGCTATTTATTTAGTTGTAAGGCTCAAATTTTCGTGCCGATTAGCTGTTATACATTTATCTACCAGAAAAACTGAGATAGCTGCCATCAATTACCAGTACATGCCACCACAACCCTGTATGAAATGATATTCTTCTGTTGAAGTACCCAATAAAGGCAGATATCTCTGCATCTGTTGTCATATAATTTGCAGTGACGATGGCAGCGTATCATGATTTAAACGACTTTGAATGAGATGTGATAGTAGGTGCCTGAGAGATGGGTCAGTCCATCTTCAAAATTTGGATTTTCATGGCAGCAATTTAAGGGTTTACTGCAGCTACACAACATCATGGAAAATATCCAGTGTGTCACATTGCTGCTGCTGATGAAAAACTCTGGATGATCATGGACAGAGTCATCTGTTGCACATTGTAACATCTGTATATCATGCAACATTACAGCAGATAACCGAATAATTCAATGCTAGGGCCACACACACAGTCATATGGTACAAAGTTCACTTTCTTCTATGGGGTGCAGGATTCTCGATGCCCATTGCCAACCTGATAACATAGGGCTCTGCATCTTGCCTGGGCTCATGAATACCACCACTGGATACAAGACAACTGGAAACATGTAGCTTGCAATCAGTTTTGGTTCCAATAGTTTCAAGTGTGAAGAAATCCACAATACAATGGATCCTGCATGTCAACCAAGAGCTGTGGCAGTTCTGTGATTGTGTGGGGTGTTTTCATTTGCACTTACTAGGATCTATGAAATATCATTGACTGGCAGATGCTAAATAATCATCCTCTCTGATCATTTGACCAGTTTGTGTCTTGTATTCAATCATATAGAAGCTGGCTCTTTCAATGCGCCATTGCACAGGTCCGAATTGTGGCTGTATTCCTCTGAGCTTTTTAATTTGAAATTCTACATGCTTTTGAGGATATAACTGTTAGTTATGAAACATGTAAAACTTATTTATTCGAAAGTAAATCCCTGTTTTTTTTAAGTATTTTTTAATATATTTCAATGGGATTTCTCCAGTATTTATGCAGTAAATATGAGTGTGTTCTCATCAAGCATCAATTTCAAACTGTACTAGGTAAAATTGCAAAACAGATTCTTGTCATCAACTTTTTACATCTTTTTCACATCCTTTTCATTGGTATTTTCCACCATCAAAGATTGTTTTGTATATTCACATCTTTTCGTTAAGTTGGAAGTTTGAAATATTTTCTCCATCCTCTCACAGTACTGTATCACCCAATATTTTTTATAGATTTTTGAACCCTCCTTTGGCTTTGGCTTTTTATGGCATTCTTGTTTTCCATCTGTTTTCACTTAATGCTGGCAAACATTATTTACATAAATTACTTTGTAAATGTCACTCTAATCTGAGTGATATCTATCTTGTCTGATCTTTTTCATATCTTGCCATACCTAAGTTTAAAAGCAAGTTTTAACAACCTTTTGAAAGACAGCTGGTAATAAATCTCCTTCTGGCTCTTGCAGTTGTTCTAGTGTTTGCTAGTGTTTCTTTCACCAAACTGTTGTCTCCTTTCATTATCTACATTTATTCAGTCCGTTTCTTTGCAGTTAGCCTAGCAACGTTTTATTTATATCTTCCAGCCCTAACAAATCATTATTGTCGATCATCTTCACTCTGTACTGATTGCCTTACTATGTCTTTGGCACAAGCTTTAATGTACCTGTTATAGAGTCTAGGTTCAGTTACCTTTGCTATTAAAAAACTTTAAATTTTCCTTAATATGCTTAGGATATAAGAATATTTTTAACAGTGTTGTGCATTATTAATCATTTCCTTGTATGTATTATTTATTTGCCTGAATATACTAGAAACTTTAATTTTGCCTAGCAAAATTCTTATTATTCAGCTAGCTCTTTTAGTCCACCATCTTTCCAACTTGAGAATCAGATAACATTGGCATTACTAGCAGTCAGTAACACTCAAAGATAACTTCAAGTAGGAATTTTCAGTTTCAACTCTTGCAGCCCAGAACAATTAATAATCAAATTGCTCGTTGTAGAACGAGTACTAAAAGAACTAACTTAACATATTTATTTTAACTTTAATTATGTTTTCTTAACTTTGATCAGTGATGTAAATGAATGCTATGAACTCATTAAAAATACAGTGTTGGACACAACAGCCGAGCCATACTTTCTTTCCATTCTACAACATTTAATATGTCTAAGAGATGATCCTGTTGTAAGGTAATTAGAAATTTAATTGTATATCTTAATCAATTGTTAATTGATATTTTTGTTTGTTTGTTAGATTAAAGACTGGTTGTAACTAATTTTAACGCGTGTTAAAAAAGTTTTTGAGTCATTAAAATTAAAAACAAACACGCTTTAAAAATGCATTACATGGAAGTGGAAGGAGCTTTCAAAATCCTTAACGGATTTCCTTTCAATTTGTTAGATTAAAATTCAGATTTTTAAGAAACGTATAACTTCCTAAACATTTCTAATAATTGTCTACATAAACACTATTAGATTTGAGGGAAAAATCATAATTAATAAACAAATTTTCTTAGTCATCTTTGGAATAAAGATAATGAAATTTTATTTTTGTGTTTATTCTAAAATTTTATTTATCTTTGCATTGTATTAGGTCTGCATATTACAGGCTGATTGAAGAATGTGTGTCACAGATTGTACTCCACAAAAGTGGTTTTGATCCTGATTTTAGAGTTGCAAGGCGTTTTAACATTGACGTGGAGCCTCTTATAGGTAAGACTACACATTTTTGACTGTTACTTAAAAAGTAATGCAGATGTTTTTTATTGTTGTATTATCACATTGAGATTAGAGATGAAGTTTCATGGTGATTACCGAAAAGCACTTATTTTGCCAATATCAAACTACATCATTAACCTTGATAAAAAGTATTACTTACTGTAATAAACATATTAAACTGCTTACTCTGCTTGCTCTAAACTTATCAGATCTATGTTTAGAGTAATATTATAACGTTTGTGCTTATCTCTTTGTGAAACAAAATTTCCAATTCTTTTTGTAAAGACAATAAATATTTACTATTTATTGTCTTCGTCTTCAGAATCTTTTATTTGGGCAGTAAGTTTTAGCCCTGAATTGTCGGGACTTTAGTTACTTCATTCAGTGCCAGTTCAATTCAGCGAAAAATATTAATTGTTAATAGACGTGTATTAATATAACAAAAATTTTGATATACTTCTTTCGGTGTAAATCTTTGCAACCTTTCTTTTAGTCTTAAATTTGCATAAAGTTCACTTGACTTCAGTCAAAAAATAATAAATAGAGTGGATGAGAATGAAACAAACTAATTTGATTGCTTTATTTGACTCTTTTAAGATGAATAAATTCATGCTAACGTCAATGCTAACTTATGGGTCAACACAACATAACAAACATGTGACACATTACAGGAAGGAAAGTTTAACAGTAATCGGTTTAAGTTTAAAGCAATCATGTTTTTATGAGGTAATTTATCACCTGCTTAATCTGTTTTATATATATATATATATATATATATAGCAATCCACACAATTTTTAGTGTCTTCCCAGCTGACAGAGAAAATTATCTCGGAATCAAAGGTCACATGCCCATCGTGTGTGTGTGTATGGCAGGGAAGCCAACCAAAAATCAAGAGTTTAGCCTTTGACCTTACCTCACATGACTTACTGTTGATCCATGTCAATGAAAAATGAAATGTAGGCATCCTGAATATTACAGCTAACATTTGACATCTTATTTGTATTTCTGTGTCTTATGGTTTCGAAGGAGTAATGGGCAAGAAAAAAAAAACAACATAAAAGAAAACAATTTTTTTCTTTTATTTATATAAAAAGAAATACTCAGTGATTAGTCTTGCATTTTGACAAATTCCCTTTTGTACTTCTCGCTTTTGAACAGTTAGAGAACACCTACAAAATGGTTGGGGAGAGGGGTGAAATCAAAGAAATTTTGAAATCGTGATTATTATTTTTTTTTTCAACATACCGTATAGGCTCTAATAGAGGCCCCAGCGTTTATTTGCAAAACTAGCCTCGGCTCCCGGTGCTTAATAGAGACCGGCTGCTATTAGAGGCTGGCCATTATTAACAAAAACCTTGAGAAAGCAATCTTTTTACACATAAATATCGGCTAATATTACAAACAGCTACTTTATTTGAATTTCACATGCTACATAAGACTGTTAAAGATAAATGGCAATGTCTTTCTGTACCTTTCGCTGCTATTCATTGTAAGGTATATACCGTAAACTATTATGCACGACTATAAAGATACGGATGCTTACACTAGTAACGGTAGGCATATATCAAAGACCCGGCTACTATTTGGCCGTGTCCCCTCTGCAGCCCGGCGCTTATTAGAGACCGGCGACAATAAGAGCCTCGGCGTTTATTGGAGCATATACGGTAATTGACTTCAAAGCAACATTTTGAACTATTTTTGTTTCCTTAATCTCCCATAAGAATGAAATTAAAGGGGAAAAAAAGAACATAGCCTGATAGATATGAAATATTTTTGTATCAAATTATTCTCTAATCAGGCCTATTACAGAAAGTTTTTCTTCCTACATCTATCAGTATTGAAATTGTAAAACCAACGTTAAACATTTCCATACCGGCACTATATACTCATCATCATGTTCACACTTGAAATCTCAGAATAATACCCAATAGATATTGGAAAACATTTGTTTCGTCAACTCAAACAAACTTTTAAATGTGAGAGCTGATTACATAGCAAGGGGACAAATAAACTGTTGTTGTTATTATTATTATTATTATTATTAATGCAAGAAATTGTATAATTTACACTTTTTGTTTTTCCTTTCAGAAAATTTAGTTGAAAAAAGCAAAAATGAAGAAGGTGGTAATCCTCAAGAATTGCATAAAAAATTGGAAGACACACTAACTGCCAAACAGGAGTGTGAGGCTAGAATCCTTCAACTTGAAAATAAAATTAAGGAATATGAAGCTGGAGGGGTAAGGTTAACTATTTTCAAAGATTCTAAATATATTTCTTAAACTAAAGTGCATTTGCATGATCAGTATACAGATGGACGAAGAAATGAATAAATGCAAGAGCCCATAGATCACTGAGAATATGACAGACAACACACATGGTTTTACAGAGGGCAAAAGTAATAAAGTTTTGTTTGAAGGGCCTTTAAGTTACCATTTGAAAGATTAACTCTTCCATATCTGAAGCAAACCTAATCTGACAACCGAAAAGTAATTAAAAAATAGACAATATATCTTAAAAGGCATTTATTGAAACAAACAAACAAAGAAAATTACTTGAATTAGCCATTTGATTGACAGAAAACAGAGCCATGTCTTCTTGTGTTCAGTTGATATTACTGTTACTTTATAAAGATAAGATTTTAGAGATGTTCGTAATGTCTGACAGGTAAGAGACTTATCATCTGGCCTGTCTTATAATCAAAAAAAACATTCTTGTATTGATGCAAGAAAAGAATTTGTTTCGTTATGAAATCAGTCTTCATATGATAAAAACATGTTTTATCCTATAATATAATCCTATATTATTTCGTTGTCAGACATGTATTCCTAATAATATCATGGAACTTAAGTGATTTCTAAAGGTTTATCTGACATCTGAGAGGATGGGAGTTGATAAATTTAAAGAGTAATTCAAACCAGAGCAGTTACATGTGGTAAAAATAGGCCTGGCCTTCATGTGACATAAGCAATGCATTTTCAGTATCATAGAAAATCTGTTGACCTGGGAAACAAAAATTGCCTTTTTATACAAAATCTCCTTTTATCAGGCTTTTGAGACATGTGAATTATTTGAATGGGTCTCTTTGAAATGATGTAATTATTTTGTGAATTCAAGGTGTTGTGAGGAATTTTTGTTTATAATTTTGAATGTATTTTAAAAAATACATTTTCTTTTTTCTTTTATATATATATATTTCGCTGACAATACAAGGTATCTGAAAAGTCAACAACTATAGGGGACTCTGTGTTGAACTCTTCCCTTTTCTTTGAGGTAATCTTATCATATGGGCCGAGTGGTCTAGTGATATAGGTGCTGAACTGCAGGTTGGGAGAACTTCTTTCAATTCCATGCAGAGTTGGAGGATTTTCTCTAGATATTCCTCCTCCTATAATCTATCTACCCTTTGTAAACTGGATTTCTTTCATTTGGTTGTCCATCTTACACAAAGTTTGCATATACTGCCAAGACCCTTCATGGGCTGTAGCACCTGGGAGTAGAGTGGATAATCTTTTCCAGGCAATAAGAAGTTTAATCTCATTTAATTCCTCAAATCACAAGTCAGTATTAATCTACAAAACAATAAAACAGATGAATATGTTGAACACGTTTTTTGAAAATAGCTTCAAACTTTGAAGAATCCTAATACTGTTAAGGTTATAATGGTTTTCTTTTCTGTTTGTAAATTTCCTTTTCCCATGATTCATTATAATAAAATGCTTAATCCATTTATTATTTCCAGGTCATCCCATCTTCAGGTTCCGGGGGATTACCTCCTCCTCCTCCACCACCACCTCCTTTACCTGGTTCAGGTGCTCCCCCACCCCCTCCATTTCCAGGTGGACCACCCCCACCCCCTCCTCCTCCAATGCCAGGTGGGGGACCTCCTCCCCCGCCTCCACCACCTGGGATGGGAGGACCTCCGCCGCCGCCTCCACCACCAGGGATGGGAGGACCACCCCCACCTCCTCCCATGGGTGGAGGGGGACTTCCCCCTCCACCACCAGGTCTTGCTGGATTCCTATCTGGTCCCAATATGGGCAACAGTCCTCAATCAAATATGTTTGTCCTTCCTTACGGCATGAAGCCAAAGAAGAAATACAATGTAGACATTCCCATGAAGAGGGCAAACTGGCAGAAAGTAAGTAATGATACGTTACCAACAAAATATCAAGTTGCATCTATTTCACCATTTATGCATTCAATAGACAGTATTATAATTCGCATTACACACACACACACAGGTAATCTATATTTTTTAAATGTTAAATAATTTACAGATAAATTCCATCATTGCAATTTAAAACTTTTCACACATTCAGAACTGTCTAGAAAAAACATTCCAATGGACAAAATACAGCAGCAAGATTATATGGATAATATGCTATGCAAAAAAAAAAAAAATTGCATGATAATATTAATATTAGCTTTTATATCTTCATCATAGAAGCATAGATCTTATCGTAGATCTGAATTTAATAGTTGACCAGTCTGTAATCAAGTGTTAAACTTCTTACAGGAGAATTATGAGAATCAAGACATGAACAAAATTAAAAAAAAAAAAAAACAACTTTGTGGTAAAGTTGCTGAAGTGCGTTTTGCTATGTATTTGTTGGAAAACAGTCTCCTAAATCTTCGTGGTGTGTTCCATCTGTTGAGTTAGTTAGTTGACTCCTGGTAATCTGATCACCTTTATTATACATCACCACCTTTTACCAATAAATTTGATCTCTTGTGGATGTCTGTTTCACATCATATAAATACAGTCATTGTATTTTATCCAATGGAAAGCTTGCTATATAGCTGTACATCTAAACAATGTAGTGTTTCCATTTTATAGGATGTTTGATCTAAAAAGTAGCAATCTGAAATTTATTATGAAAAGAGTAAGAAACATCTGAAACTGCACAAATACGTAAGAATTGTTTGCTTTTAACGCATTGAGTCATTATCAAAAGCAATCTGGGATAGCTATTTCGTCCTTATTAGGACTCATCAGCCAGATTTAGCTTTGATAATGGAACTCAGAATGCGTCGATACCTATGATCCCGCCTCGCCGTTAGGAAAGTGGGACCCGGTCGAGAGCAAACAACTAAAGCAAAAACGCTGTAACCATCACAGCAAAATTACCTCGGCCAGCATTGAGCTCGGCTCGAAAGGCATTTAATAAAGGCATAAGGCCCAACGAAAATTCGAAAATTTAATAATAAGATTGCTTTTGATAATGACTCAATGCGTTAAAAGCAAACAATTCTTACGTATTTGTGCAGTTTCAGATGTTTCTTACTCTTTTCATATTACATTTATGCACGTTAAACCTTCTTTATTATGAAATTTATTATGTTCAGCATATCAAAAAACAGTGTAAAAAAAAAAATGCTTCTTTAGGCTTCAGATAAATGGCTGTAATGAAACTATTATTTCCAAAATAATCAATAACTTTTCAGTTACAAGCTTCAAGAAAAACACAAAATTGTAGATTGACGGAAGATTAAAATAATTTAATCACTAACACGGGGGGGGGGGGGGGGATAAAAAATCGTAGAGCAGCTGTTAAAGACATTAGTTAGGAATTTGGGTGGTTTTTGATGTTGAACAATCTTATCATTTAAACAGCAAAAATTGCTTCACTTAACTGACAAATTATTAACAGATCACTTCCTGTTTTGTAATATTTTCAGATTCAGCCTCAGAACCTTGCCGAAAATTCGTTTTGGGTTAAAGTTAAGGAAGACGAATTAGCCAGTGATGATCTTTTTGTTGAGCTTCAGTTGAAATTTTCCACTAAGCCAACTGGTAAAAATATATCAGTATTTTTTTAATGATTTTTTTTTATTACTATCTAAATCAATAGAATTGAAAGAAATACTTAATAAACACACTGAAAAACATTTTAAGTTATATATTTATGAAAAAATGACAAAAAACATACATTACTTAATTAAAAGGGGGTCCTTGGACAGTTTCGGAGGCGTCAAGTCCTCCATCGTCAGCAAGATTAAAAAGGATAAAAAGAATGGGAAGGCAATGGTTTAAGAAGGCGAACGGACAACTGTCAAATTTCAAAAAGTTGATTGTCCAATCGTGTAGCAGCTCCTGGGAGCCGCGCCGGTCATTCGTTGTGCTGCCAGATGACACAAGGGCATCTCCGGCGGGGTGGGGGTTGTTGTCGGTGGGTTTCTCTGGACTGCTCGTGTCCTTGCATTCGTCCTTGGGGGGTGTCCTTTTTCTTGATGGGTTGTTGAATAGTTTATTTGAAGTTTTAATGGGGATTGCCTAATATACTTTTGATGCGTTGATTGTTGTTATTATTATAATTTTTTTTTTTTTTTTTGTGGTTGGTTTTAAAACGTTGGTATGAGTTGGAATATTGGTGAAGAGTGTTCATATTCGTAATATGGTTCTGATCTGTTTTTGGAGTTCATTCTGGAGGGAGGTATTGGAGCAATATTTTCTGACATTGTTGTTGGAGAGTCTTGTGTTGTAAGAATTTGATAATTGGATGATGATGGACTCTTTAATCTTCCGTTTTTTGTCGTCTTTTTCATGGTGGATGACTGTGGCATTTTTGAAGTCGGGGTTGTGATTGTATCTATACATGTGGTGTGAAATCATGGAGGAGTCGGTGTTGATTGTTCTGCATGCATATTTGTGGTTGTAAAGTATTTTTTGCAAGGAATAGCTGCTTTCGCCGATGTAAAAACAGTCGTGGTTTTTGCAGGGGACTTTGTAAATTATGCCATGTAGATCTTGTATCAGGGGTTTGTTAGTTCTGTTATAATTTAGTTTGCTATTTAGAGTGAATACGGGATGAATTTCTTTCAATTTGAATTTCTTTCAATTCTTAGTTTTACCACACACGTTAAATACACCAATAAATGAATAGAAGTATTGTACCTTTCATTTCTTTGTATTGGCATGCAAAGATAATAAAAGAATAATTCCATGAGACATTTTTTGAAGCTTAATGGAAGGTGATTTCTTCACTTTATTGCAGTTAGTGAAAACTGTTTAGTCGCAATAGCCTTTTTAAATTTTTTACTCTGCTTAAAATATCTTGAGGCTATTTTTAGGCAGTCTAGTTGTGAGCTTTTCTTCTGTTAAGTCAGCATAACAATGAATTTTATATATATTCATTATTATAGCAATCTACGAAAAAGGAAATTTTTATCTTATGATTTTTACCTTTTATCATATACCACCTAAAATAGGATATTTAAAATAGATTGAATATACACTGCTTAGGAAGTAGTCATCGAACACCCAAGTGCTTGAAACAAACAACCATGGAGGTCACTTTAATAAGTTCTAGGACCTCCCTTATCTGCAATGACTGCTGCAATACTAAGAGACATACTTTCCACAAGTGTAAGATAGCAGGAATGTTGGGACAATCCTGCTTGAGGCATATAATGAGCTCCTGAACTGTTGTGGGGCAGATGGGCTTGGACCTCAGTTAAGACTTCAGTTTATGCCAGATATTCAGTAAGGGTTCAGATTGGGCTCTCCGGAGGCCAATGGAATGTGGTGATGTTTATTCCTGCAAGCAGTGGCAGCCTTATGACAGGGTTCATTGTCTGTTGCTGATAGAGACAAGGATCCATTCCATAGAAACACCACATGTAGGAAGCATTTCATTGTCAAGAATGTTCAGATATCTCGCGATGTTAACTGCTGGAACAATCAGAGGTCCATGGACGAACCAGAAAAACAGGATCATAACATTACACTGCCACGAAATTTCACAGTCGTACACTGTCGTAAGAGATGTTCACTGGGCATCCACCACACCCTCACTTATCCAACTGATTGAAAAAGGATGTAGCATGATTCTTCACTCCATAACACAGCTACCAAGCCTCCATGTCCCACTGTTTACATTGTTTGCACCACTGAAGACGATGCTGCAAGTTGGTTCCAGCAATATAGGATTTACAAATCACTGTCCTTTTATGGAAACTCAGCATGTGAACCTTGGTTCTGAATGTTTTTGTGCAAAATTGTTCCCCCATCGATAAATGGAGTTCTTCATTCTACTTGTTGACTGATCAACTCCAGTTTTGATGTATTACTCATTTTAGTATCTTATGGTACTGTTTGGTGAGTTTATTGGGTTGTCGACTATGAAGAGCATTTGCACTTGTACTTAACCTCGTGCATGACCTTCCCAATTCAGTATCACTTACTGTTGATCTTGGATGGTCCAATTTTTCACCAATTTGCTACATTAGGCCTGCAACACGGCATCCTAACACAACACTTCGTGCAAACTGGCAGTTTCCTTCTCTGAGCCATTTTACCTGAAACTGTTCTGCCGTTAAATATGCTCAGCATTATCGACAGTACATTCAGACTGGCTACAGACACATGACACAGCACTGCTTATCTTTCCCATTGAGTGTCCAGTGACTTTCTTCTAAATATAGAATGCTATGTAGAAATCATAGAAAATGGAACTTCAGACTGTGTGTTTTGTTATAAATGTAGTCTCCTGAAGGAAATTTGCTGAATTTTCATAAAAGAATTTAATTTGGTAAATCTGTGATAATCTAAGTTGAATTCAATGAAATAGTATAAATACTTACTAATATTAAATTCAGTACATATAAAGAATTCAAGTTCGGAAATTCTTCTCTTATGGCTAACTCAATCAAGAATTAGTGAAATCAGTGTCTCACTGTGCAAAAAGAATAACATTTAATAGTAAATCTTGATTAATGTTAAATTATTGTTAGCTATTTTTAAAAATAACCTTTTTTATTGGATTTTCAGTCAAAAAAGACGGAGAAAAGAACGAAGAAAAGAAAAATTCTAAAAAAGTTCGAGAGCTCAAAGTACTTGATCCAAAGGCAGCTCAAAATCTCTGTAAGTATTAATAATTATTATTATTTTATAATTAAAAAGAAATAACTAATTATAATTAGGCATTTATTTGTTTTAATGATTATAAGAAACGAATTTTATTTGTTTTTCTCGCAATGAAAATAATAAACTTGATACAGTTAAAAAGTCCTTCATTAAAATGGAAAATAACTAACTTTAATTATCTTTTATAAAGTTTGTTTTTTTTTTTTTTTTTTGAGACATTACAAGTTTATTAAGTTTGCTTATTTTTGTAATTGCCGAGAAGAAAATACGATTTTTAAACTGAAACACAAATTTGTCAGTGAACTTTGAAGCGCATACAATCTGTTTCTCATAGCTTAAAACTACATCACTACAGTGACGTCACATACACAACTACGGCGGGACTACTCAAGCTTCCGAAGTGTCACTACTGTAGCTATGAGGACTACAACTTTGGTTGCTTGCTTACAATGCTACATCACTTTAATTTTTTTTTTTTCTTTGTTTGTTTTCCCAGCAATTTTAATAGGATCAATTAAAATGCCCTATGAAAACGTAAGGAAGTACATATTGCAATGTGATGAAAACTATTTAAATGAAGCAGTAGTGGAACAACTCATTCGCTACATGCCACTGCCTGAACAACTCAAGCAGTTGGAGGCTTTTAAAGATCGTTACAGTGAGCTTGCAGAGGCCGAACAGTTTGCTGTAACTGTAAGTATTTAGTATTTATTTTTATATTTTCAAATATTCCACCTAAATTAAGACATCGATTTAAATCATACAGTTAGCCAAAAGTTCAATACTGTTGTTATTCTATATAATGAAGTGAAATTCATTTGAAAACAGTAATTAGTAAAAATAAAATAAAACATAAAAGCTTTGATTTTGAGTCATTAATGCTTGTTTTTTATTTATTACAATAGAGCCCCGATTATCCGCGAGTGCCGAGAAAAATTTTTTTAATTACGAACTTCAAAAAAAAAAAAACAATTTTAATCCAAGCCAACAACAGGGAAAGTACAATAGGCCATACAGTGCTAAAGTCGAAAATTATTGACAGGTTTATTGTACATCGTAATCCTATAGGCCTTCTCGGAATTTGTGGATGAGTGGCAGGCTCTTGCTCTGCAGAAAGGTTTCTGCTGTACTGTACATATTTTAAAAGTTTTGCATATTATGCTTTTTATATAATAAAATGTAGTTTTTATGCTGAAATATTTTTTTTCCGTATTTGCACCTCATTTTTAGTCTTTTTTCGGGTTATCCGTGATTTTCGTTATCCGCGGATAATCGGGGCTCTACTGTATTATAATAGCCACAGCCTTTTTTGCATCATTGTGTAGTAGTAAATAATAGTGCTATATAAAGCAGTCATTTTTACGATAACAATATAAAGTAAACTTAATTCCCCATTTATTTTAAAGAACATACAGTAATTTAGAGGTCAGTAAATTGCTGGTACTCCCACAACCAAATCTCATAAACTTAAAAAAAAAAAAATAGGTGTTTTGTTGCAATTTTCTAATTACATTGTTAAGATGTGATTATTGTGGAAAACCTTTGTTTTGTTATTAAATTTTTGCACTTTTCATTTTAAAGATGAATTTTGTTTTTAATGTTAAAGAAAATGTTAAAATATATGAAGAAGAAAAAAAGAAAGAAAGAAAGAAGAGAGATATATAAAGAGAAATAGTAATGGATAGTTGAAAATAAAAAAACAACTAAATAATAATAATAAAAAAAGCATTAACGGTAAAGCGCATTACACATGGGTCCGAAAATCGGACGGCGGATCTAAAAATTGGACGTATTCTATTTCACTTGAGGGTTTCCAGAAGACGAACATTCATTTTAGAGAATTCACTGTATTTCAAGTAACGGCTTCTGTGTCTTCGTAATTTTCTTCTTAAAATCAAAGTAACATTTAGGTTTCATTTCGGAGAATTAAAATAAATGAAAATAAAATTAAAATTAAATGAATGTTCACTTAAGGAAACCCTTAAGTGAAATAGAATACGTCTGATTTTTAGATCCACCATCCGATTTTCGGATACATGTGCAATACGCTTAACTAGAAAATGTTTATTTATGTTAAGAATTCTTAGTGTCAGTAATGAAATTGTATAGAAATTATTAAATGAAATAATTGGCTGTAGGATCTTTAAATGCCTGAAAGATCCTGTTCCCTGTAGGATTGTCACAGTGAAATACAAATGTTTCATCCTATAAAGGGCTCGTTCTTTCTGTAGCTGCCTTTGTTGTAATATCAGTTTTTTACCAACCTGGCATTTAATGTTGACTAAATCTTAACATTTTTTGCTCTAAAATTCTTTTAAAACAAAATGATGAATTGTTAATCAGTTGAAGACAAGGCATTTAGTCTGTAGCGTAAAATTTTGAAGTTGTATTTTTTAAAAGTATTCAGAATCTTTCTGTAGTGACATTAAAAAAAAATAAATGGTTTATTTTGGTCTCATTTTTATTAGTGTCTCATTTATATATTAAAACATTTTCATTTTAAATTTTAGGTGGGAAGTATCAAACGACTAATTCCACGATTAAAATCAATGGAGTTTAAGATGAAATTTTCAGAAATGGTATTTGATATCAAACCAGTAAGTAAACTATGTTTCATTTTTAACATTCTACCTTGCTTCAATAGTTTCAATTAAATATTTTGATTTAAATTTTACTGAAATTGACTGCAGTATCATTCCTTTTCTAAGATTGTTTTTAATAACTTTCACAACATAATCAGTTTCGTTATTTCCTTTAATTTTTTTTTTATTGCTGCTGTTACCCTTTTCTGCCGTTCTCCCAGATTTCCTGGCTACAACTACTCTTAGGTTTTTTCATATTAGCCAAAACTTTCTGCTGTTTTGATTCTTCACTTCAATTTCACTCAGCATATCCAATTATTTAATTGTATTCTACAGGAGCAGATTCCCCCACCCACCCCCATTTCCTTGTGACTTTTGACAAATTCAAGGCAGCTTTACATTGACCAAGATGCAGCTTCTGAGTCATTCAGTGTTCACAATTATCCTTCTTTTTCAGCCATACATTAGCATTTGAGCTGCTGGGAGAACAGTCTTCTACAGTGAAACAGTTATACTTTCATTCATTCCTCCACTCCATCTGAGCATTCAGCCTCTATTCATTTAACTTCTTTATAAGGAAGTATAACAAAAAAAGCTGTGAGAATTGATGATGGATTTAAAAGATTGATATAAAGATTAATATTAAAATTTAAAAAAAAAAAAAGAAATAATATATTGTTTTAATAATTTAAACTTTGTTTTTTAATAGTTAATCATTTTCACTTGTTTAAAGTACTGCCTAACTTTACACAATTTTTTTTTTATCTCTTCAAATTATTTTATAACAGTAAACATTATGACATACATTACCATAATTTTAATCTTTGTCTTGCATTTTGAGCTGCCATCAAGGGTAAATCTGATTGAAGAAGCCTAATAAGGCTGAAACAGCTGTCTCAGATTCCTGACATGGTAACTCAGGGTGCGAGAACCTTTGTTTATCCATGTGCATTCTAAAAAAATTTTCTTTTCTTCATAATTTTTAATGCACGTTAAGCTTTTTATTTACATTACCATAATTGTTTTGCAGAAGTTTTAAACCTAATTCTCTCTTTGCTTGTGAGAGAAAATTTTATTTATTATTATTTTTATAAAAATGAATCTCTTTAATCATTAAATTGCCCTTGTTTTAATAGGAAATTTCTATCAAAAAGTAAATAATTAAGAGGTTCTTGAAGATTGATGCAAAAAGTAAGTATCATTTAATTGACTTTAAAATTTTTATTTTAATATTTTCTAGGGAATTGTTGCAGCGTCAGCAGCATGTGAAGAAATTCTCTCAAGTAAAAAGTTTGCAAAAGTACTAGAACTAATTTTATTAGTAGGAAATTATTTAAATACCGGATCCAAAAATGCCCAAGCAATAGGTTTTCAAATGAATTTCATTACTAAGGTAAGATATTAATCCCTTCCCCAAAAACATTCCAGTAAAATTGAAATGAAAAGAGTATTATGCTTAATTGTTTCTTCTTTTATCTCTTTGTTAATGTTTATTGATTAAAATCATGTGGGTTGTTTTTTGTTTTTTTTCCCCCCTTAATAAACTTTTTGAATGGAAATGATTTTTACACTCTAGTCATTCATATAATAACAGCAAGAAATCAAAGGTGCATCATTTTTAATGTCTATGATTTTTAATATTTTTTGTATTCAGAAGAAAGAATACAGTAGAACCTCGATTATCCGAAACTTTTAACTGGAACCTCGTTTAACCGACATCTGTTTCGTGATTGCAACTCGTAAGAACATCGCAACTTTGATATATCGATTGTCTCAACACTCGATATCTTTGTTCGGTTTCAGCTTTATTCTTGTATCTCATCTTGTTTCATTTGAATGTGTGTGTAGGCCTTATATTTTGAGATTTTAAAGTGATTAAAAATGTGTATGATAATTTTCCTTTTCTAAATTAAATATTTAATATAGTTCTGTGGGTTATAAAAGTTCCAAGCATTGATTATAAATCATTCTTATAAACCATTTCCCATAATTTACATTTTCCCCCAATTTACACTATTTTTTCAGAGTCCCTTGAAAAATGTATAAGTGGGGTTCTACTATGTATGTGTATATATAATATAGATTTTTTTTCCAGCTTTACATTATTCTGCAAAACGTGTAGAAATTGAGATCTTGAAACCTCTCGATCATATTAATCTTGTACGAACAAATAAGCAAATAAAGAAACAAACTCATGAAGTAAAGTTCTATAGCTATGACAGGAGTGATTAAATTGAATTCAGTTCTGAAGTATGATATTAAAGTTCCCTGAACAGAAAAAAATCATGCACTTTTCTATATTGTATTTAAAGTTTGTGCCAATACTAAGAACTTAATTTATTATAATCTATTCTATAATAACATTTTCTTATACAATATTTCAATCCAATGCAAAAATAGATTTTTGGATCTTCTTCAGATTAATCGAGAATGGATTTTATTCAAATCGAAACCTTCATACTAAACATTGGCATTAATAACAACACAGAATAGGAACAATATATAAGAAAAAAACAGCATGGTGAGAATATGTTTTTGTTGTGGACCACTTTTTTTAAACTTGTAGTGTAATTAACGTTTAACGTGTTTAACGTTTAAACAGTATTGTAGTGTAATTGTTTACTTCTATTCCTTTGTCTCGGTTAATGCATGGGAAACAATTGATGACTAAAGCTTCAACTAGAAATCTGATTTTATCATCTGATATTCTCATGATGCATCAGACGTCAACTTGCTGTTTTTTTCTGTTATATATTGTTCATATTCTGTATTGTTATTAACACCAACATTTAATATGAAGGTTTGGATTTGAATAAAATCCGTTCTCGATTAACCTGAGGAAGATCCAAAATTGTATTAGATTGAAATATTGTATAATAAAGGAAAATATTATTAGAATAGTTTATAATATTATCACTTTTGAAAGACGTCTGTTAACTTATTTTATTATTTCTTATCATTGCTGTTCTGATATCATGAGTAAAATAGGTTGGAAACAGTGATCAGTTTGTTTCCTGTTCTTGTGTATCTTAGTGTTTGGTATTTGCCCAATTAGTTTTTTTACTTCTTATGCTGCAAATTTTACTTCTAATAACTTGTTTGATTAATTTCCAGTTATCAAGTACAAAAGCAATTGATCAGAAGACAACTTTACTTCATTTCCTTGCATTCATGGTTGAATCAAAGTTTCCGGAAATGTTAAATTTTGCAGAAGAACTTAGTCATGTGGAGAAAGCTGCCAAAGGTATCCATTGAATTTTATTTTTTGCCCCATCAATTTATGAGCTTTTGGATCAGTTAATTTATGAATTTAGGGATGAGTATTAAACTCTGAATCTCAAATTTTAACTAATTGTAAAAATAATTTAATTTTAGTGAATACCGAACAGCTACAAAAAAGCATAAAGTTAATGGAAAAATCCATCAAGCAATTAGAACTGGACTTGAAAAACTTCAAACAGCCCCAGGATAAAGATGACAGGTTTGAAGAAGTGATGATTGTATCCTTTCTTTTATTTTGTCCTATGTTGGCATCTATTATTTTTTTTAAAATTACGACTGATTTTTTTAATATTTAAAATAATAAATTTTAGAGTACGTAATGTGACACACACACATACATATATAATACTGACGGCAAACAAGATAGAGAAGTGGTAATATTATGGGGACACTGATTATTAAAATCCTAATATATTTATAAATCTTAATTTGACTTTAAACTCTGATCAGTGTTTTGTGGCTCTTAGAACTATAATATTCGAAATGTTAGACTGTTCTCTAAATAAATCGGATATTCTCAGATAATAATAAGATAAATCGATTTACTCCTAGAAATCCTATTAGTATAACAATTCTTTAATTCCCACGATATTTCATCCTTCTTTGGGAAGGACTTCTTCAGGTACCAGAGGACAAGAAACTATTTTCTTCCTCTACATTTCATTAGGATTACAAATAAGAACTAAGATAAAACAGTTTTGTATTCAAGTTAACAAATGAAAATTATCGTATTCAATAGCATTGTTAATAATAATGATAACAATTAACACAATAATAATAAATAGGTTTCATAAATAACAATACTAACATTACTTGCAGTACATGATTAATATCTAAAAACTTATTTATTCATAAATTCTTTAACATATCTAATTTCTTAAAATGAGTAGTGCATCATTTGGATGTGTTAAAAAATTTATGAAAAAGTAAGTTTTTATATATTAATGATATAATGCGAGTAATGTTAGTATTGTTATTTATGAAGCATCATTATTATTATTGTGTTAATTCTGTGGGGATTTGGCAAAAGGAGTTAAGTCCTGATACAACATTTCTGGGAAAATGAAAAATAAAGTTCAGAGTTGTTTAATAAATAAAACGTTACATTCTGAACTATATATGTATAGAAGCTGAACTATGTACAGTGGACTTAGATCGGTTTGGCATTTCATGGATGCATCTAGAATGGAGTGACTGAACAGGTTACCTCAAAATGGCCTATTGTGGACTTTTGGCAAATCACCACAGAAATGTTATCGTTATTAACAATGCTATTGAAAACAGTAATTTTCATTTGTTAACTTGAATACTAAATTGTTTTATTTTAGTTCTTATTTGTAATCCTAATGAAATGTAGAGGAAGAAGAATAGTTTCTTATCCTCTGGTACCACCTGAAGATGTCCTTCGCAAAGAAGGATGAAATATCGTGGTTATTAAAGGAGTGTTGTTGTATGAAGGATTTCTAGAAGTAAATTATTTACAGGATACGTTAAAGAAGCTTATATAAATATTATTAAACATCATCCATCTTACCAGAAATAAATGTCACAAAAACTGCATTTATTACAAGAAAAAAACGAATTTTCAAGGAGATAATTCACCGTCTCCTCTTTTTCAAGCCTTTTACATTATAATAATAAATAAGCGAGATTCTTTTTATGACAATGACCTTAAAATATGATACTAACAATTAAAAAACGTTAATACAATATTATGAAGGAATCATACTCTACAATATAATAATCACACAATCTTAACGAAAAAACATTATTATTATTATATATAAAGACTATTAACACTTTAATTTTTCGATTATTACCTTTTTGTTAGAGGTTACAAATTTTTTGTTTATTATTATAATGTAAAAGGCTTGAAAAAGAAGAGACTGTGAATTATCTCCTTGAAAATTCGTTTTTTTCTGATAATAAATGTAGTTTTTGTGACATTTATTTATTGTAAGGTGGATGATGTTTAATAATATTTATTAAAAAAGAGAAGATTTAAGGAAGAAGTATGGGTTGTTTGTATAAAGCTTATATAAAGATAAATCAATGTTAATCTTTAAATTTTCTTCTGTCAGAAATATTGTGTCATCATCTCAACTTTGATGTTTAATTATCCAATTCTGATTATTTTTATGGGAGTTTTAATGGTTTCCCTTTTTTATTGGGAATGGGGAAAAGGAATTTCTTACTTTTGTTCTCTTAAAAGTAAAAGTAAATAGAGAATTACCGAATAAGTTTGGAAGGAAATTAGCAGTTTCATTTTTGATTTTTAATTCCTTTTGAAATAATGTATTATTGTTTGTGATTTTTATTACAAAAGAAAAAGATACAGGATAAGAACAAGCAAGTTACTTCAAAACTATTAATGATTTGAAAAAAGCCTGAAATCTCAATTATTGGAATTTTCTGATAGCCAAAAGACAAAAATTCCATTGCATTCTATCAGAAGCAGCAAACTGATCTATAGAGATTTCAAGTAACATTTTTGTGTTGATACTTGAAATAGATCCAATGATTAGCACATTCTGATCCCAGATTTCACGACATTTCAGCACTGCACAGTCAACATCTTTGGAAATATTAGCTATCAGTCTTGTTTTTTTTTTGTTTTTTTTTATAGAAGGATTGAACTTTCTGTTGACGATGTTCAATTTGTTCCTTTACAAACATTGTATTTCATTATTTTAAGCAATATTCTGTAAACTTGCTGATGTATGAACATCCAAAAACAACAGTCCATCATGAAATCTGAGAATTTCATGAATTTCCAAGGGAAGTATTTTAGAATACAGGAAAAAAAAAGTATTGAATTATTAATGCTTAGAGGAGTTATGCACTTCAAGGACATATAAATCATGTTGCTCTGTTCTGAGTTATCATAAAAATTGATATTCTATTGTGAACAGTTGACATTAGAGCAGGAAAAAGAAAAAAAATGGCAGTTACTATTTTTTTATATTCTGCATGTATTGTAGTATTGGTGATTGCTGTTGAGAGATTCATCTTCATTTTAATAGGAATATATTTAATTTTAAAAGATGAAAAACACAAATGGATAAAGTTCCTTAGCTTTTTATAACAGGGCTTTGCCAAGGAAGCAAGGGAGCAGTTTGAGTTGCTAGAAAGCATGTTCAGGAAAATGACGTCTGCTTATGAAGAACTAGCTGTGTATTTTGCATTTGAAACCAAACAATATGCACTGGATGAATTTTTCACTGACATTCAAACATTCAAAACATCTTTCCAGGTAAGTGTACTTTCAGAATAATTATTCGTCGTGGAATGGTACTCGTAAATCACTTTTTTTTTTTTTAATAGTAATTAAAATTCTGAAGATAAATTTCTATAGCTTACAATATGTCTTTATATCATCAAATTATTTAATGAAAACTATAAAATACACTTTTCAAATTTGTAACTATTACAAATAGGCAGCAGGTTATCACAAGTGTACAAGGATATTTTTGCTCAACTTTTAGTTAAAGGAACTAATTACTTAATAGTTTCTATCAAAACCATTACTCTTAATAATACAAATTAAAAAAGAAGCACGTGAAAACAGAAACAGAAAACCTTTTTGAAATTTGTTCTGTAATAATGAGAATAGCGATTAAAACAGTTGTTCACTGGCAAATATTTTTTTCTAAAATATATTGTTTGAAATAAAAGAAAAATAAAACATTTTTATTACTAATTTTCAGTAGTGATGTTTATGATGATCATTTAGTGTAAACTGTATTGGAAATGAAACAGCAATGTACTGCCATTTGATAAGAGCAGGAGAAGTAGATATTGTCCCCGTTTAAATTGTAATTTGCAGTAATTATTTGATCGGCCATGGTTTATTTTTCCATTCATTTACTTTAACCCAAAAAAACTTATGAAATTGATTTCGTTTAGATGATATTTGAAACATGGACATCGCTCACATCACTTTTCTCGCCATTTATATTAATCTATTAGTCTTTCCTATCCACTGATTATAGTGAATCCAATTGTAGAGAAATAAGTTGAGATGATAATTATTTGAATGACAAGAAATCTATGAAATTCTTCATTAAATTTAAAAAAATGTGTTTGTTTTTTTATTTTTAATGAATGTAGGATGCTTATCGAGATAATGTCAAAGTCCGGGAAACAGAAGAGAAAATAAGGAGGGCAAAGGAAGCCAAAGAGAAAGCAGAAAGAGAAAAACAAGAAAGGCTTGCCAAAAAGAAAGCGTTAGTGGATATGGATGGAGGTAATAGGATGAAAAAAAAAAATCAATACTTTTTTTTTGTTTGTTTGATTTCTTAATAAGATTTTCCCTTTTAAGTTAAATTCTTACTAATTGCATATATTTGCAATTTATTTTGATGGGGAAATTGCAATACAAATGACAAAATAAACTCTGTTTTCCTTAATTAATAATTGATAAAAACTCTCACACATACTTTAAAATTACATTAAACTCAAAACAACAAACACTATTAATTATGACAGCATGCCGTCTGACTTTGTCAGGGGATAAAAACTTAGTGATCTCTCCAACTTATATATAAAGTATAAAAGGAACTGCATCCAAATACTAAGAAATAGGTTTTTCTTAATATTTGGACGCAGTTCCTTTTATAATTTGTATATAAGTAGGAGAGATCACTATGACAAAGACAGACTGCATGCTGTCGTAATTAATAGTATTTGTTGTTTTTAATTTAATGTAATTTTAAAGTATGCGTGTGAGTTTTTATCAATTTATTATGCAATTACTGCCATGTTAAATTTTTTAACTCTGTTTTCCTTAACTTGTCAACTGAAGTTTTTATCAAAAATGTAATGCAAATCTAATCATTCAAATGAAAATGTTGCTCTTACATTTCAAATTTTACGGAAATAAGAATGCTAGCATCCCCCCACACCCCGTACCCAATTCAGAATTTTGTCCTCAGAGGAACATTGTTATATTGAATTAAAGTAGGGTTTAATTTAAGCTTTTTTATTTATTTTTTTTATTGGTACATTATACTTATAAGGGTTTAAAGAAAAATAATAGAAAAATTAGACAATTGCCTCTGTAACTTGGGCAATTATCCAGAGCCAAAGTTGCATAGACAGGATTGTTGCTGTCGAGTGGCTCTGTTATTATCTAGATTGTTAAATTCACAATGATTCCTTGTATGTTTAAAGAAGTTCAGGAAACTAATTAGATTTCGAAGACTCGACTTTAAATAAGTCTGATTCTTCAGAATGTAATTAGTTCTAAACATACTGAGATGTGTTGAAAATGAAAAATTTTGATCATGTTGCAGATCTCCAAAAAATCTAATGCTATTAGACTGTCTCAACAAAGATGCACTAAAGAAAGGATACATACTATACAGTGTTATGTTTCATGAAATAAAGCCAACATTTCCAGACTTCATTCAGTTTTAGTCTGATATACAGTAGACTCTCGATATCTCGAACTTCGTTATCTCGAACTTCGTTATCTCGAAAACCTTGATATGTCGAAAACTTATTTTTCTCTTGATATTACATATTCATCTAATGTTAATTTTAATTCTTATGTCGAAGAGTTTTCACTCAAAACCTTATTATGTCAGATATTTTTCGGAGTAAAAAATGAATTTTTCCGGGAAAATCGCCATTCAGTTGTGTCGAATCAAATAAAGCAGAATTTTTTAAGAAATTCTAGCAATGTAAGTTCATTGTATTTTCTTTTCAATTTATTGTAATTATTTTCGACCACTTTTAAATATTAAAATTATCAATGCTGTATTTATGTACTTATTATTAACTATCATTACATATATTTATACTTATTCTCATCTATCAAGACTCTAATTTTTAGAATATTATTCCGTATCGTGTGTTTTTCGTGAATTTTTATGTTTTGGTTATGACCTTGTTATCTCAAAAACTCGCTATCTCGCATTTTTTTTTAGCGTCCCTTCGACTTCGAGATATCGAGAGTATGCTGTATTTAAATAAAAGACAAATTTCTTCCTTTCACTGAATTGTTCTTTTTTTTTTTTTTTTTTCATAGTAATTAACAAAGTTAAATTATTTTAAATTAAATATTGCTTCAATTTTTAACGACGACAACTTTTAAAATTGCTCATTTGTTAAATGTAGATAACTCTTATAGCAAAATTTTTCATTATTATACTGATCATTTACACAGCTCACTAAATGATCTGGGGTGGAATTTCGGAGTATATACATTGGTGAAGTATATGCTATTTAAGTGTTGAGAATCTACTTAGAATTTTAAGTCAAAATTTGATAGAATAAGATGTAATATTCTAAAACTCATGAATAAAGGGTGTATGAAGCTCTGTCTGATAGTATAATTTGATACAATATTTCATCTAAATTTTTGTTTGCTTTGATATTTATTTAATCTTGTTTTTCAAAAGCCATTGAATAATAAATAACTCATTATCATTTAAAAATTGAAAGACTGGAGATTAATTATTGTTTTATTTTGTTTGTCTATATAGAGGGTGACCAAGAGGGTGTCATGGATAGCTTATTAGAAGCACTGAAGACAGGTTCAGCATTCAACAGAGAGAAACAGAGAAAAAGACAACCGAGAGCAGCAGGAGGTAAAGGATTAACTTTATTTATTTTCTCAATAAGAGCGTAAGTTTAGCGTCTGTGTTATTGACTGGCTTTCAACGTAGATACAACATAATATTATAAAAATATAATATTCAGTGCTATATAAAATAACCATTATAAAGGTGTGCTTGTGCTCAGTCAATAATTTATTTTTAATCGGTTATTCAATAAAATGTTATGAATTATCATAACTAGTAACCAGATGCAGATAATTGGAAAAATATAAAGTAAATAAGGAACTTTTAATTTCTGAAACTTATTTATAAAAAGCTTTTCTCTACCCATTTTATTTTAAAAGGAGACATCTAATGAATGCTTAGTATTGGATCAGTATTCAGTAACTGTTGCATTCGGTTCTATTACTGATCTCATATTTAATACCTTGTTTGTACAACTACTTGTAGTATCTATACCAAAATGGGTTAGATTATTTTTGGCCCCGTGGCAAGAATTGCTTCTACGTTAATCATTGAAGGTGTCGATGAGATATGCACCAACTGTACAGCCATTGCTTTCTACAATTGGAGCCACAGTTATATTTATCTCCTGTAAGCCTCTGATACGGCAAAAGAAAAGTAATTTATAGTTGGAATGAGGCAAGAAACTATGCCTAGCAAACATCAATGTATAATTCTGAAGATGTTTGAATAAATGTAACTAGACTTTTTAGTGAGTTCAACTGCATTCTTTGTTTACATAGCAAAATCTACTAAGTTTTATTTTTTTTTTCCTGCAAGGTTGTAGCAAACTTTATGAAGTTTCTAAGTTCAGTTGAATCAAGTGGATGTTTTCAGTTCATCCATTCTATCCTTTCCTGGATCCTTAACCTTAATCTTTTCCTTCCAGGTTATCCCACAAAACCATATCATTGTAAATCCCAGATAACTGACCTTTCTTCTAATGCCATTCTTTAGCTGGTGGGAAAATCAATTTATTAAGTCATATTTCAAGGTATGAGCAAGCATGTTTCAAAACATTCTACACCAACACATTGATTTTTCTTAAGATCTCTAAAACACAAGCTTTGCTCAAATTTAATAAAAAAAAAAAAAAATACAACTATTAAATAAAAACTTCACAGAAAAAATAAAATTTATGGCTTAACAATTTTATTGACTGAAGATAAGGTCAATACTAAGAAATTAAATTTCATCATCATATACACTTTATTATGTACTTATTTTGTAATCAAGTTCTTCTCCAATCATTAATTTTCTTGTTTTTTTTTTTCACATTGCACACCATCCACACATTTTTAATTTTAGTTTTGAATTGTTCTCACAGTTCACAGCACTTTTCATGCCTGCATGGATTTCATTATCTTCAGTAAAAAAAACTTTACATTAATAGATTGTAAATAATGTGTGCACTAGTAATATATTGAGTCATTATTTCCAGCTTTGCCATAAATTTTTCCGAACAGTATTAACATTGTTGATGATTTTACTGATTCTCGCCAATTGAAAATGCATCTCGCTATATTTTAATTACGTGGTTTCTCCAAGTCAAAATTGCTTTAACAAAACAAAACAAAAGCAGTTATTTTAGGTAAACGTATAACATTTCTATAAAATCATCAATTATACCTGTACAAAATTATTATTATACAAATTAATTAGCATCACACAAAAAAAAACCAAAACAAGTCTGTTACTGAATACCTTGTTTAATCTATACTAGAAGGCTTTAAAATGGCTTTAAAATAATAAATGCCATTTACCTTTTTACTAGGTTTGGCTTAAATTGCAATTAATCAGATTCTGTCTTTTGCCACCATCTTTTCCTTCATTTAAAGCAAACAAAAGTAAATAGCTACTTGTATATTTTTTTCTCCAGGTATTTCAAAATCTTGTTTACAGTGTTTTTGAGTTTCGTGGTGATTATTCTGTAAATGGTAATTGGGAAAAAATATGGGTGGCTTTCACTTTCTGCTGAAATAATTACATTGTGTATTTTTCTTATACATTTTTTGTTTTGTTTGGTCATTAATCAGTTACCAATAAATTTGAAAATTGACTTTTAAATAATTCTATCTGTTATTTCTCAAAGGTGTTTTTGTATCGGTAAGCCATATCTCCCTTAATAATTCATCAAAAATCAATGATTGAGACATCATTTGGAAGATTATGTTCACCACTAATGACGAAAAATAAATAAATTGCTTAAAATTAATGTTTTCGATAAAAAACAAAACAAAAAAAAAAAAACCTGTATTTTAAACACCTTTTTATAAAAATGGAGAAGGCGCGATCTATTGACAATATATTGAAACAATTTATTTCTCGAAGGTGGTTTTTTTGTTGCGAATTATTCGCACGGGTCAACTAGTATTAAATAATACAGAAATGACCATTTGAGTTATGCCTCTATCTTGAGAAGCATAATTTCCTTTAAGATATCAAAAATTACAATTCTGAAACTGCTGGATATTTCTGTATTATCACAAGTAATACAGATAGGTTTTCTGTTTATCTGTTGAATCTCAGTTCCTACAAATATAAGAAAAATTGGTTAATCAAGAAACGTTAGTATGAACAGTGAATTTTATTCCAATTACTTCCACTCGTTGTATTGACTATTCAGTTATTAATTGCTAGTCTCAAAGGATCAACAAACAAACTGTTACAGAGAAGTTTCCAATTTCATTTATTGAGTATTCACATTTTTTTTTTAACTATGATCCACTTCTTATATCCTGTTATCAAGATTTTCCTTTTTACGAAGGTGTAAATGGGAATTTTTCTTGTATGATAGTTTATAGACACAACTATATCATTTCTCTTAAGAAAGAATGCTTAAAAAAAAGTTCGGATGAAAGGATTTACAAATCTTGAAATCTACGGTGATTCAAAGGATTTTGAAAAATAATCTAAAATTACAGCTGCTAATCACTTTGCCAGCATTTTATTACGCTTGATAATTTTGATAATTGACATTCCACTGTAATTATTAAAGTTTTAATTGTTACTCATTTAGCCCGAGAGAAGTCTGGTAACAATTAATGTTTTTCTTTATTTATTTGTTTCATTTTCTTACATCTTTAGTTTTATTATAATAATATTGCTATTGTTTTTAAGTTATTTTCATTTTGTTTAAAAAAAAATCATTTGATTTGATTATTCATAGGTTAATTTTATATTGGCCTGTTAAAGGATTCTACTGTGAAAATGTCAGCTGCTTCATTAATCAGATAGAAATTACTGTTAATTGTGCTAATATGTGAAAACTAATGCTTTGAATATACTAATTTATGTGTTTTGTCTTAATATTTTTTAGCTACTAAAAAGAAGTGTTTTTCAGTTTTACACTTGACCATGAAAGAAATAGTGAACTCAGTATAGCTTTGTCTCAATTTTACTGTGCAATGTACGAAAGTAAAAATTTGCATTGGACACGAGTAACGAATTGAGTTTTAGGGTCAACATTTTCATTTCACAATAACTTTCAACATCATTCTAGATAAATGTAGTGCAGTATTATTTGAGAAGTAAGAAAGTATACAATGACGGACAATTAAATATCAGTTAAAGTGTATCCAATCTTATATTCTAAACATTTTGGCTGAATTTTTAACTAAAATTCAGATTTATTAATTCCATTATTTTTCGTCAATTAAAATTTACCTAGTTATTTTACTCAAAAAAACTACAAAATATATGTTTCTGATAAAGTAAGTAAATACAAGCAATTGGATGGTATGGATGCATATTATTGTTCAATAATAAACCTGCAATCAGACACACTGTAGACAAGACATTGTGCTCTATTGAGACTTACAAATAGATGCATAGCTTCACGATTCATTGATATTACCACTCAAGACCAGCATTAAGAAGGATATTTAGCATACCACTACGAAATACTTGCGTTAAATGATTTGCAGACATGTTCAGTCAAATCTAAGTTTTGAGAAACTGCTTCTTGATTATCCAAGAAGTTTTATGCTGAGATCTAATGACAAATTTATGTTGCTCAGACAATCTTGTGAGGGCTATAAATGGAATCGGAAACAGAAGAGAAAGAGATTGCTATTACTCACATCAATTCTGTTGCTAAATCAATCAAAAAAGACAAAAATGCTCAACAGTACATTGACCTTTCCAAAAGCCTATGATATTTTGATAGCTAGTAAAAAGTTATAGTCCTAACCTTATCAAGATTTCTTTACTTTCACCAATACAACATTGAGATGGTCTCAGAACAAAACCAAACAACGTTCCATTAAATCTGTTGGTTTAGGATTGTAATAATACTCTTTTGAGTTAGCTTGGTTGATAGTGATGTAGATGCCATTAATTGTAGAAAGTAAAACTTACTCCTACCCTTCGGATATTATATAGGAGCCATAACTTGTCAGAATTGTTTTCTGCTGATGTAAATATTGCTTCAAAACTTTTTAAAGATAAAAGAAGCTTCTGAATTCAGCAGAAACATAATGATACTAGAACTGAAAATCTTGATTTATTTTTTTTTTATTTTTTTCAAATTCTGTTAAAAGCAAAGATTGAAACACTGAATTAAGGTGAACACCACCAAATTTATATTTTAAATAATTTTATGTGCACTTTAGTAATGCGATAATCTTCTTTCATATAGTGCAGGGGCAATTTAGCTCCTTGTTCTGCAACAAAAATGATGTACTATAGTCAACATGTTTATATGTAATCATACAAAGGGAAAAAAACAACAACATATAGTTGATGTGTAAATCAACTTTCAAACATCCTTTTGATTGTAAAACCAGATAAGGTATGCTATTAATTTAAGGAGATTCTTTCAAATATTTCAAACAAAGATACTGATTTGTTAGAATAGAAAAATTATAACTTACTGGATAATAAATAACTTGTAATGGCCTTGAGTTTACAGGGTTTCTCAACTTTTTAACTATTATGTTCCTGTAACAGTGAGTATAAGTCCAGTTGCTAGTTCTAACTTAATTTTACTGGATGTACGCTAGCACTGTTTAGTTTGCTATGACAAGCTGATGATAAAGGAGGCAGGTTTGGCTTATTGTCATTCTCCTCCATAATAGTAAGGGGTGCTTACTATCCAAAATAGAACATTGGTATTGTTTTAACTGTGACAATTTGTTAGAGATATGGAACTGAGGACTCCTCAGCAACTGTAGTTGATTTAATCACTCTGAAGAACTCAATAATTTCAAAGAAATCTGGATAACAAGATATAATAAATAAAATGCAGCTGGCCGTGCAACAAGGCTTTTTCTAATTTCTGATCCATGGAAGTTCCTTTGGACAATGTTAAATGTATTGATAATAAGCTATGCACAGAAAAAGCTTATTATTTACTGTGAAATAAATGAAATTATGAAAATAAATTTGACTCCATTCAGTAGCAGCAATCAGTAGTTTATTTAATACTGTTTAGGAAATATTAACTTGCTTAGCCTCTTTTGTATATAGAATTCTATGAGACAAAAAAAAAAACAGTAATTAATTAGAAGTAATTTGAAATGGAAAATGCCAGTTTCTGTACAAAGGATTGAAGAGCTTTATTTTACTAATATACATTTATTTTTTTCAGATGTTTGCTTTCATTTTGTTTCTGTTTTTATACTTACTATTTTATTTTCAGATTACATTTTAATGTAATTTCATTTGATATTTGATCTTAGGTCTGTAAAAAAATATCTGAAATAAATTTAGTGACATTATTAATTTGCTGTGAGACTTTGGTCTTGTCAGCTTAAGCATTAATTTCCTAGTCTTTAAACGTTCCTCAGTTGAGCACTCCGTCAGTCTCTTCAAACACATTTCCTCTCACTTTTAAGTCATTTAATTGTTGTGTTAAATGCACTTAAGATCAAGACTCGGTTGCTGGAAGGGAAATTTATGAATCGTGTGTCGATGCCGAGTGGCCGTCCCTGGAGATTCAGTCGGTCCTCAGCAATGGCCGTCTTCACAATGCGATTCCGTCGCTGTCCCACTCAGAAACGTCCAGCCTGAGTGACGGGTAAGCAGATCGACAAACACCCAGTAGCCCTCTGTGCACTTGGTCTGGCCAATGAAGAGCTCTGCATGGTCGCATGGCGCATGATTTGCATTACCACAGAGTTTTTACACCCAGTTATTGTATGTGTTGCCTTTGTTGATAAGCATTTCATTGTTACTGCATAATGCATGAATGGTTTTGGGCTTTGTAAAACGCTTCACAAATTTAAAGATTTGCATTTTTGTTAAGCTATTAAAAATTCAGGAAAAAAAAATACGATTGAATACATCAAATCAAATTTAAAATGTTAACGGTTTTGTAAAATATTCTTAGTATATGTTACTGCACAAGGGATTTAATTAATTAATTTTGTTTGGTCACCACAGTGGATTAAGTTTGCAAAAAAACATTGGAAGGATTTGTGCAAAAATACTAACAAAATTTAAAGTCATGTTAAATTGGAAAAAGGAACTAACTATCTACAGATGTAAGATGATAAGTATTGTGCATGTAGTTATTTTTAATTTTTCAAACAGAAGCTTTTTAAATTTTATTATATTCTTGCCTTGAATTTAAAAGCCATTCTTAGAATGAATTTTAAATGCTTTTGTTTAAGTAAGTTGCAATTATGAGAAACTGCTATAACTTGGCTGTAAATGAATAAAATGTATTAAATGCTTAGGAGGTAGATGAATGCAGTCACAGAGATAATGAAGAGAGACATTTTTAATCATTTTCCTTCTTTAAACAGGGTTCTCGGAAAGTAATGTTTTGTTGAAGCAAACAGTAAACCATTGCTGGTTTAAGAAAATGCACTGTTGAGGTGGTGTTTCAAAAACAAAATTGTAGATAAGAAATCATAAAACCTTATTCAAGAAAAGCCTTATGATATACAAACTGTAGAGGCATTTGGATGCAGCCAGATAGATTTCCTTCTTACATATAAAGATATGCATTACAATTGTTCAAAAATTACTCAGAAAAGGGGCAACAAATAGGTACTATAGTTCCGATGTTGGATCTCAAAGATATTAGAATCCAATACGGGAAATTTCTTTTGCTTATTTTTGTAAAATAAAAAGGTGTTTTTTCTTTCCTTTACTTTTCTTGTGGAAGCTAAATTGATCTGCTGAGCAGTAATTATCGTCATCAGCATATTTACAATTGCATTGCAGTCTCCCTCATAAGTGCTTATCACTTCTTGCCACTATCAGGCAACAACAATGGTTTCTCTCATTTGGGTTTTTAAAGAGGACCGAGAATAGTTTATAAATTCTGTGTTGGGGTTGGAAGCTGCTTTTTTGAATACGACTACACATTAGAAACAACAGTGCCTATTTAGTGCTAATGGTAATCTGGTATAATTATTAGTAGTTCAAAATCTAAGTTCTTGCTTCTTAGAAGTCATGCTGATATAGCAGCCTTTTGATTGCCTTCACTACTTTAAGTAAGATACAAACATGATTCTAATAGTTCTTTCAATTTGTTAAGCCAAGTTTTAACAATTTCTCAAATTTGTTTCCGATTCTCTATCTCTCCTAATAAACTAATGTTTGTTTTTCAGCTGCGAGACAAGCTCAGTTGAACAGGAGCCGTTCACGAACCAATTTAATGGGTTCTCCTTCCACACGTGACATTAACATAGAAGACTCCATTAACACAAATGGGACCATTTTCTCAGAACGAGAGTCCTCCCACACAAACTCTGAATTACCGTCTCGCCCTCGAAGGGGACGCAGAACTCGTGAACCGGGTCGTGAGAGAGACACAGTCTTAGAGAACAATCTCATAGACCAACCTGGTTCGGAACCTTCTGGCAAAGAAGACACAGAAAGACTTTTAGAGCGTTTGAGAGCTTTATAGTTGCAGTTGGAAGGAAGTATCTCGATGCACGTTGGACCAAGCGGAAAGAGTAAAATTTACTATTTTACAGTTTTATGGAATTTTGTATTGTAAATATCTTTGTTTTTTAATTAGAAATAAGAAAACAGATAATGCAAGTTGCAGCTGTTTAAGTATAAGATATTTTTTTTTCCTTATTTTTTGAAAGAGAAGCTAAATTAAAAACAAAATACTAAGATTGTTGCACAAATTAAAAAAAAAAAAAAAATACGTATGTATACTGCATATATATTTTTAAAAAATATAAGGTAGGTCACTTTATGTTTCAGTGCTGCTTTGTTTATTTTATTTCTCAGCAAAATGCAATGGTTTGAGGGGAGGGGAAACAATTTTGTGAGATTTTTAAATTATACCAATTGGAAATGTTATTATTAATGTCAACATATGTGGAAATACATTGGGGAAAGAATCAATATTCATTCTTCAAATTTTTGATGGTTCAATAAAATTTGCTGCAAGACTAAGATGAAATCACAGGGTATTACACCAGAGCTATATGAAGGTCAAGGAAAGGGGCTTCGTTTGGTTCTTTTGAAAGAGGATTATACATTAAGTCGGGTAGTAACTTATACAAATACATTTAAATTTTGACAACAAAGAAATAGTTTTACGAGATCACATTTCATTTGTAACCAAACTACTTGAAACTATCTTTAGGGATTGATGTGGTAGTTTTAACATATAGCAGAATTTAGAAACTGTCATTTCTTGTGAAAAGTAGAAAGCAGAAGATAAAGATGATGAAAAATAAATCAGAAACTTGCACTAAGATATCAATGTAGTAAGCACGATGTTATCACACTTGTGCAAGACCATTTCACAAGATCTATTGTTGTTCTAGCCAGTATGATTTACATAAGCGTATACGGTACGTTGTTTTTGTATTTAATTATTGAATTTGGCTGAGAAATAGACAACTTAAGCATTTGAAAATAAGGAACGAATTCAAATTAAATATTGCATTTAACTTATCAACATCTCAAAGAATAAGAAAAGTAATCAAATCAGTTTTTACACATTTTAAATAGTATGTCAAAGAAAGTATTTTTGAGAAAGATGAAAAAGAAGCATATTTACAGTAACCCTATTTCCTGACTATTATTGATGAGATTTTAAAGGTACTTAAGGATGAAATACAAG
Source organism: Thereuonema tuberculata (assembly GCA_023159025.1). Classification (NCBI taxonomy): domain Eukaryota; kingdom Metazoa; phylum Arthropoda; class Chilopoda; order Scutigeromorpha; family Scutigeridae; genus Thereuonema; species Thereuonema tuberculata. Next base: position 21,591,732 of record JAFIDM010008419.1, on the reverse strand, counting down.
GATTCGGCTGTTTTATTCTGATAATTTCTTTTCTCATTAGAATCTACATTTCAGTCTCATTTTTAAAAACTGTCTGAACTCTATAGTTACGTTTGTCCACGATTCAAAGAATAACTTGAAATTTTTACATTATAAATGCAAGATTACTATTGAATGGAGGAAAGCTGTAAAATCTTTTTAAAAACATTTATAAGACAGGAATATAAATCAAAGGCACTGTACTTATTGCAAAAGAAAAAGCATATAAATATTTAGAAATGCCATGCAATTCAAAAACATCATCAGTTTTGAAATGTATGATAATTCTTGGAAATTTGGGCATTATGCAGTAATTATTTTAACAAGTTGAACATTTTAATAGGAGACAAAGATTTTTGGAAGACGTCAAGGACAAGTGAAAGATTATTTTTTTTTTAGAACCAACGATCGATTCAAGATAATTTTTATAAATACAAAGAACTGATGCAAATAACACCTAAAAAGTGAAGAAGTAAAATGAGAAATCTGAGTAATAACCAAACAAAAAGTTTCACCAATTAAAATATGTGTTTGTGTTTTAGGTTTGAAAGACAATCAAAAACAACCAGTCCAGTGATCAATCTTCACTGACACCTAATTAAAAAAAAGAAATAACTTGAATGGCAGAAAAATGATCCAAAATCATTTGGTTTACTGAGAGAAGTACTATATACATCACAGGTTGAATGAAAACTGACCTAGGCCAAATGGATGGTATTTTTGACAATTTCGTGACAATTACTAACAAAGCTTGTAAAATTTAATTTTTTTTTTAATTTCTTGTGGATCTTTTTACTTGAATTTTGATTTTGATTCAGAGATGATCCATATAAGATCGTACCACGTAGTATGACTTAGAACATTACGAAATATTTCTTGTCTTCCAATTTCTCATAAATGAATTTGATACAAAGTTTTTTTTGTACATTTAAGCTTAAGATGACATTTTATCTCATAAGCAATGATTGTTCTGCTAATAAGGAACCAACGAGAAACATACGACGCTTTCCCTTTTTGAACGTGTCTGCCTGTAAAACCAGATTTACTTGCCAGCATAGTGCATAGATATCCAAAAACTCAACATGTTTCCATTCAGAAATTAATTTTGATTTTATAACAAGTAAGACAGTTCTATTAAAATTTAACAAGTTAAGACTTTCTTTTAAAAATAAAGAATTAGATTGAGAACAATATTTCTATTCAGAAGTTCTGTTGATTTGATTTCAGTATTGCATCGGATACTCAGTTGTAAATTTCAGATTTAAAAACACCCCTTATTATAGTTTGTTATTTTTTGTATATAATGTAATTACAGTTCAGACTACATTTAAGTTACTGGATCCAGTTGGTCTGTCATGTACATTAAATATATTAATATATATATATATTTGTTGAAGTAAATTGTTATTGATTTTATGCAATGTTAATTTTTGTTGCTTTGAGGAACTATGTGATACACACATTATAAATAGTAGTAATCGTAGTTGAGCAGGTTTTGCTCAGAATTATTTTTAATTTATAACAATTCAGATTTCTGTGCCATTTGTATGTAAATGTTTCTTTTGAATTACATAGTACTGAATAATAATCCACTTTTTGAAGCAATCAGAAAAAAAAAAAATGGTAATTTATAATAAAAATATATCCTTTGATAATTTATGTGGAAATATTAATAGAATTTTAAATTTGTGTTGATATGCTTTTATTTAGCTTTCTGCCATTTTAATATATTTGAATCTGTACTTACACCACTTAGTTTTATTCAGAGTTCCTCCAAATCTACTGTAAACACAAAATAAAACTAAAAACTGGGGCATGTTTTATAATGGAACATTTGAAATTGTTCTTAACCTTGATAATAACTTACTCTTTTATACCATATATCTGGAAGTAATTTTTTGGATTGGTGCGGCAGGAACTTTGATTACTTCTGTAATTTCTGCAGGTTTCTAATTTTTTTTTTTCCCAGAAGATCTGAAAAAGATGTACATATGTCTGTTTGAATGCAAATAATTAGTCAAAAAGAAAATATATATTTTTTTTTTTCTTTCCTTTTTTTGTAATCTGTCACTATAAGTTTGCTTTAGGTATTTTAAATTGCCTTTCGTTGCAAAAAAATCTTTCATTATTTCATGCACTAGTCAAACTACTGCATTTATACCGATTACTGAATAATAATAATAATAATAATGTAGTAATGTTACATCACATTGTAAATAGATTCCACTAGTTATTACCCAATACTAATTCTATGTTAGCAGCCATTTTATTTGTACAAAGTTCCACTCAAATCATTATGAAGTATGTAAGTGGTTTTAACTGTCGATCTCAGACTCCCTTCCCAAATGTTGTTTTGTAGAAAGAAAAATATATGTGAGTATCTTCCAGTTTATTTGGAGAATATTATTCAAACCCTTAACTAAGGATTCAAAACAAAACTTGCTCATCATGAGTTAAACATGCCATAAGGTTTAATGGCTGTCACGTCTATTTTTTAATCTGTATTAAATGCAGGCCTTTTTTTAATATAATAAAAATATTACATACATATATTTTAATTATTCGCATTCTCTGTATTTTGTAATTATACTGTAACTTTCCATTCTTTTAATAAATGCTGCTTTCAGTATTGTTGAAAATTTACTTTTTATTCCCTCTGGTTTAACATTACTGGGGTTATGAACAATTCTTTGGCCACATGGAACTGAAAATCTAGTTAAAAAACGAATTTGTTTAACTAATTTAACCTATGGGCCTGCAGTGTTGCCTTTACATAGTATTTGATGTCTTGTAATGGCTCAAGAGTTCCATTTCTGAAAAACAAGGTAAAGGTCATCTTAGATTACATCGTGTAATAATTTTTTTGAAGTGAACAGTGACCATGAATATTTAGTCTTGATTCTTTTTGAATTTTATAGTTGGCAAAATGTTTTTGTCATTCAAGTGTTCATTTTAGGCTTCTGATACAAGTATCAGAAGCCTAATATTCGCGCTTTGTCTGTCCGTCTGTGGACATGTATCATTAGCAACAATTACGCCTTTTGCATTCGCAACAATCACATTTATAGTAATAAGAAAATTAAAGCAATAATTCAACATAAATTAAACAAAAATGGCAAAATGAACAACTTCTGGAATAACTAGGGAACATTATCATAGTTTAAGGGTAGATATGGAGGAATGAAATTTTGAGGAGCAATGAAAGTTTCAGGTGTTATGGTTTAACTTTGAGATAGCATTATTATATTTTCTTTATACGTATCAGGAGCCGTTGCGAAGCATTGTGATTGGTTTACTAATCGCTATCTCTTATCTTGTTTATTTAAATTATTTAGTTAATAAGACATGAAAAGAATTATTATTAAATTGTTTCATTACTTTTAACATTTTTCTACATTTATCTAAGAAATTACCAGTTGTTGGTGGCACCACCATGTGATAATCTTTCAGGTTAGATTGCTTTTGCATACTGTCTTCATCATGAGTTCATTATTTTTTTTATCAAATAAATTAGCATTTGAGAAATTTGTTGGAGGTGCTGGATTTTTAGATAAATTTTAAGTTTTAAACAAGGCAGGGATAGCGATTAGTAAAGCAATCACAATGCTTTGCTACATCTTCTGATAGGTCTATGAAAATGTAATTGATATTGCCTTAATTTCCTTATTATTATAAATGTGATTGTTGCGAAAGACAATTGTTGCTAATGAGATTTTAATGATATTTGTCCCCAGACAAAACGGGAATATTAATCTCCTGATCCTTATCAGAAGACTAAAAAGAGGAACCCAAATTTGGACTTTTGTCCAAATATCCACTGTGAACATCAAGTGCAGCAACAGCAATGATGACCATTAAGCTGTCTTGGAAGCCTCCAAGGACAAAAGCCTTGAGCAGACCTGTGAAATGTACATCCAACATTGTTCAAAGGTTCTGCAAGAAGGTGAATTGGACCATAACAAAGCAGGAAGATTCTTACTGCTGAGTAATGGACTGAACCAAATTACAAGAGCCTAAATTCCAGTAGAGCTACGCAGAGTATAGCCATCAAGACTGGAAACTTCTTTTGACTTCGTCACGGCAGATTACAAGCTGGTCAGTTAGCCTCCTTTCAGTAGGTCACTGTGATTCCATAATGGTTAAGCTGAACATGTTATGAGGTTGATGATCCTGCAGTATCATTTCGCAATCAAGGAAGCCACAAGCAGCCAAGGACAGAAGAAAGAAGCTCATTTCCTGCAAGGTTGAAAGAAATTGAACAAGCTGAATCAAGATACACATAAATATTGTTGCTAAAGGTATCAGTCATGGCCGAAGATACCTATGAAAAAAGTTCTGTAATACAGTCAAACCCCACTATAGTGAACTTCAAGGGACCGAAATTTCGGTTCACTATAACCGGGAGTTCACTATATCCGTTCCGTTATATGTGCATTGCACGGCAAGGGACCAAACATTTCGTTCATTATATTCGGGAGTTCATTATAAGCCGTATTCACTATAGCAGGGTTTGACTGTAAGTGTTTGAGGTGCAGTTTGTCAGCCAGTGTATCCCAAGATTTAATTCAATTTTGTTGCCAGTTTGCTAAAGGTATCAGTCATGGCCGAAGATACCTATGAAAAAAGTTCTGTAATACAGTCAAAC
>JAFIDM010008419.1:21567495-21582069 GCA_023159025.1 Thereuonema tuberculata | reverse complement strand
CACAGAGCGACGACAATCGTAACTAAATTGTTGTTCTGTACAGTAGCGCCACACCTTGTCGACAATTGGAACTAAATTGTTGTTCCGGACAGTCCACGCCACAGAGCGTCGACAATTGGAACTAAATTGTTCTGTACAGTAGCGCCACACCTTGTCGACAATCGGAACTAAATTGTTGTTCTGTACAGTAGCGCCACACCGTGTCGATAATCGGAACTAAATTGTTCTGTACAGTAGCGCCACAGAGCGTCAACAATTGCAACTAAATTGTTGTTCTGCACAGTAGCGCCACACTGTGGCGACAATTGGAACTAAATTGTTGTTCTGTACAGTAGCGGCACGCCACAGAGCGTCGACAATTGGAACTAAATATTTGTTCTGCACAGTAGCGCCACACCTTGTCGACAATTGGAACTAAATAGTTGTTCTGTACAGTAGCGCCATGCCACTGAGCGTCGACAATCGGAACTAAATTGTGGTTCTGAACAGTAGCTCCACACCGTGTCGACAATCTGAACTAAATTGTTATATAGAGTAGTGCCACACCGTGTCGACAATCGGAAGTAAATTGTTGTTCTGTATGTTGTTCCAAGTATGGGCATACATGAGGTCATTGAGAGCCACATTCTGGATTTTCATATGTATAAAGAGCCACACCATAGTCACGTTCCATAGTATTAAATACACAAATTCAAATTTAATTACATTTCTACACACATCGTAACTGCTATATAAAGTAGAAAAAATACATATAGAAGAAAATAAAAAATGAAAAAGAAAACAAATATTAAATTTTGGACTAATTATTTTGTATTTTTTTTTTTTTTAATTCTGTATTTTTATCAAGAGATTTTGGGAGCTGCACTTAACCTAACGAAGAGCCGCATTTGCCCACGTGTGCACTACAGCCTCATTTATCCGGCCCTCTGGATCAGATTTGTAGACATTTTTTTTATTTATTTAATGTTCACATAGATAATAATTTTAACTATAATAACAAGAACATAACTATAAGTACGCCAAACGTTCGCTTTTTATTTTGATTAAATGTACAGTTCCTGCATAGATTGTACAATAAATTATGGTAATAAAATGTTTTTGTCGAGTTTAAGAAAGCTTTACTAGAATAATTTTGTTACAAAACATAGTTTTTTATCGTAATAAATGGTAAGTCTGCTTATTTAAGGATTTGTTTTGCTTATTACCCATATTATCAGGATTTTCAATTTTCCGGATTGCCTTCGGTCCCAGTTAGTCCAGATAAACGAGGTTGTAGTATATATTATTAAAATTTAAGCATAAATGTGGTTTTTAATTATTTTTGAATTGAGTAAGAAGAGGACATTCACGGATCTCTAGGAATTTCATTTCAAAGATGACGTGAAGCCACTATGACAACTCTTTAATAGTTAAGACTTAGTTTTTGGAATTATAATAACAGGTAGGTAATAAATCGGGTATCATAGGAAAGGGTGTGTGGATTAATGGTTAGTGGGATACTGGAATAGTTTTTTAATTAATTACTTTATAAGTGAAGACCGCTAATTGTACTTTATAGATGTGGGGGAAAGAGATGATTTTATATTTCGGCCAGAGGGATCGAGTAGAGAAGTGTCTGGGATTTTTATCTATAAATGTCAGAAAATATTTCTGTACTTTTAGAAGCATGTTTTCATAAAATTTAGAAGAGTTGCTCCATACTATAACTCTAGCAAAGATTTGAGTGACCAATATAGATTTAGTAGTATTTGAGCTGGGAGAAAGTTTAATTTTCTGATAATACCCAAGTTTCTGGAGACTTTACAAAGATAGTAAAAAGAATAAATTATATCGGAAAAAAAAAATATGTACGCCATCTGAAAATAAAATAAACAATAAAAATTCTAAAAAGGAAAATAATTTTGAGATTGGTTATACAATATGATGATTAAAAAATCCAAGTAAAAATAGAAAACATAAAAAGTGAAAGTTCTCCCTTTTTAGCAGCCCCTAGGTTACACCTTGCCTGCAAAACATAGGGGACTGCTCTTGCTTTTATGCTTGCTGGATGTCACACACTGTAGTGGCCAAACGGTTAGAGATATTAGAATGAAACCTTCACCACTGTGTTCAGCATCAAAAAGTAGGTGACCATGTCCAAAAAAATCATACCTCTAGGACCACTCCCTGACCAGATGTGTGTGGGGGGGGGGTCAAAAGTCGGTGCTTCAATACGCTTTTCTTTAATCATATCTCAGCAACCGTTTGTCTGGCAAAAACATGACCACCACCAATGTGTTCAGAAGGGTCGATATTGGGGGACGTCTATCGCCGTTTTCCTCTTTATCGGAAGCGACCACTTTTGATCCCCCAACTTCCGGTTTGCTGTAAGCGTCCATTAGGTTCATTGTAAACGGTGGTTAGGTTCACTCCATGATTGAATATTCTTCATTATATGGAGGGTTGATTCATGTTTCGATCGTGATCACGTTGTAGACTTAGTAGAACCCTTTTCTCCACCACCGGTCAATGGGGTGGCTCTGCATTGCAGTTTCCATTGAAGAAGGCTGCGTTGGATGTGGACGAGGGGAAACTTGTTGCACTCCTCTTTGCAAGTTTTCCAAAGCCCTTCTACTGTTTTCGGTCATCGTGTTTCCAGAGCCCGTTTAAGTAATCCGAACCTGCAGAAGTCCATTGGAGATGCATTGGGGGATTTTACAGAAATCATACTGTATGGGATTGCTCATATTCCGGTTTCAGTTGCCACATTGGCCATGTACAGCTAGATCGCTCTAGCTGTGTGGCTCGACGCCTTGTCCTGATGAATCCACACTTACCTCTTGTCACTGCCGTTCTATGTGGGAATAACGTCACGATACAAGGGTTCCAGGACATGCTCTCGGTAAAAAGGCAGCATTAATGTCGACCTTTGCAGGTACCTTCCTCTGTAGCTGTAAATCGCAACAATCATGAATCCTCTACAAAAGTTTTCTTTGCATTCGCGGTATCACTCGGATCGTCCTGTGGCATCAAAAGGACGATAAAATATTGCCTTGGCTTCTTGGTATCACTAAGGTAGATCCATACCTAGTCCAAAGTAGTGACATACCGTACTTCAATTTTTCTCGTTTAAGTGATGCTCGTAAAGCTTACGGTTGTTGGTCTTCCTTTTAGCAATGTGCCGAGGAAGTAGGTGATGAACGCGAGCTTTATGATGCTTTTCTAATTGCAGATAACACCTAATTATCCGTGAAACCGTTGATTGTTTTTTTGGATTTTATTTTTTGTTACTAAATTAATAAATGTTATCATTCATTTTGTTGATAGACTTAATTTGTTGCACTGTATTTTTTTACTGTTGAAATACTTTTAAAAATTGCGGGAACTTTTTCCGCACCCTGTATATTATTTCTCAAAGGTGTTTTAGTGTCGATACACCATAACTTCCTTAATACTTCGTCAAAACAAATGATTGAGACATCATTTTGAAGATTACGTTCCACGCAAATGAAAAATAAACAAATTGTTTAAAATTAATGTTTTCGTTAAAAAACTTTATTTTAAAACCTTTTTATAAATATGTAGACACGCTTTAACAGAAGCGACTTATCTTTGGAATGCGAAAAAACATGTCAAATAATTTTATAGCGTCGTAAACTTCAAATATATCCTTTTTTGAATAAAAATGCACTTTAAAATAATATTTCATTGTTTATTTAATAAGAATATACTTAACAAAACAAAACAAATGTCATATACTTCTAAAAGTTTTATTCCATCAAACACTTTGTACTGATTCTTGAACATGTTCGTGAATGAGTGAAATATGGCTACAGTTGCCACCCACAAAACATATATAAACGTATATGGGCTGCACCCCTATATTCCACCAAATAGGCCGTACCCGTATTTTCCTGCATATAGGCCGCACCCGTATTTTGCGACTTATAGGCCACACCAGTATTATCCCGCATATAGGCCGATTCCGTATTTTCTCCCTTATAGGCCGCACCCGTATTTTCCATTATATAGGCTGCACCCGTATTTTCAACTAGGAAGTAGGCGGATAATATGCTTCCAGTAATTGTTATATAGATTAATCCTCTTACAAACAGACTTAACTTCATTCATGAAAACTGAATATTTGTATATTATTTCGAATAATTATAAAAGTTATTGTTGAATTAAAATTAAATATCTGATGTTAAGAAAAAGATATCTTAACTATTTCAAAAGATGAAAACAATTTGTATATTATTATTGTTTTTTTTAATAAAAGAATTAATAGTATTATTTCAACAAGACTGAAGGCACAAGCATCAAATGTAGATTGCAACTTTACTTTTTAATTACAAAATTTCAGTAATTTCAATATTCTATTTTAATTCAAATTGCCATTTAATTAATTCCTGAAAATATCTATTTAGAGAGAGAAGAAAAAGGAACTTATTTTGTTTATTTTAGCTTTTCAGGCTCCACTTCCAACTTTTCGACTTTTCAGATGCACCCTGAGGCATCTCTTTTGACAATTTATTCCTGCTTCTGCTTCCCAGACTGACCACAGAAACAGTCATAAAAAGGGGGTGTGGGAAGGTTCATTAGGCAGTGCACTAGGGGAGGGCTAATCGATTACTGAATCAGAGAGATAATAAAATAAATTACAGGTGAAGGTGGCATCATCTATCGAAGGAAATCTTAAATGCTGGGAAGTATTGCAAATACTTAATATTGGTTCCGGTGTCTGTTGTGAGGTAATGGGGTGCCTGTGTAATCGTCTTTTTTGTTCCAACTCAAATCCGGCACTGCTTTGGTTGAATATATCTGTATCACGCTCCAACTGTCTATCAGCTGCCTTTCCTCAACCACCAGGTCCTGCTTTTATGGCTGTCAGAACCAACGGCTGAGGAGCAGAACACCGGGAAGAGTCGCTACACCTTTGTTTTGAAATTTACAATGGCTCCACATCATCACTAAAGTTATAAATTTTGCTGCTCAGAATATGACACAAAATTCCTATTTGTGTAATTATTCATCCCAATCACTACGACACTCTACCTACTCAAGCTGTTTGAGTAATTAAAAGTGAGAAAGTTGGTTTTCAACGTAATTCTTTGGATTATGTTTCAACTTGGAGACAAGATCCAATTCATCCACATTAAAATGAATCTTCAGTCTTTATTAGATTTTCAATTTCTCTCTGAAATCTCAGAAAGATTTCGTTTTCCAATTCAGGACTGTTGTTGTAGTTTCAGTAATGATTATTACTTATAATATTGAAATGGACAGAGAAATTTCTAACCACAACGATCAATTGCTGCAATTTGCAATTCTATCATCTGTTTCCATTTTTTTCTTCCAGTTTTCATTTCTAGATCAATTTTTTGACATGAATCAATTTTCCATTTAAACGCTGACAGTTGAATTGTTCATAGTTTGTCTTTCTTTGTTACCTTTCTTTTTTTAAAAGAGATCTACAAAGTAAAACAGATAAATAAAAGCCTTTAAAAAGCCAATGAAAACAAAAAAGACGATGCATAAAAATTACAAAAATCTCATGCAATAAATTTCCTGAACATCTGAATATCCTATTATTATGATATTTCCAAATACGTTTGGCTGGGCACTAAATACAAATGCCAGACCAGTTTTTTTTGTAAATTATCAAAGCTGTTTAAGTTAATTTAAAAGTTTTCAAAAGAAAACAGGAAAATGTGGTTTTCAGAATAAAATAATTGGAAGATATTGTGACATTCCATAGTGTTTAATAAATTCACACAACACACATATTAATAAAGCTTTTTATTAAATTGAGAAAATCCTTTTTTCATATATGAATCTTTTTACAAGCTTTTTTTTAACATCATAATTGTAATTTATAACAAAAACAATGATACATGTAACACAGTTGCTGTTATGGGAACAAGAGGCATCACAAGCAGTAGAATGATTGGATGCAGTTGATATAAAACTCCAAAGTAGCCTTATATCGTAAAATAAATAGCAAATACTATTACTTTGACATGAAAATTAATACTTTTCAATAAATTAAAACACACTGGCTGACAAAACTTATGCAACAAAATGTGGTCGTCTGAAAGTGTTTTGCTGGCCAGGGTATTAATTTGAGTGAAATCAGACAAACCGTTGAAATGTGTTTTTAATAAATAGTTATTCATTCCAATTAGGAAAAATGAATTTATTAAATTTCTCAATTAAAATAAAAAGACAAGTGTTATATCAACCATTCAACCAAAAATTAAACGATACAACTGTACCTATAAAGAATCATACTTTAGTCAACGTAACAAATACTCAGTAACAAAACTTATATACAACTACAACAAAACATTAAATTATTTATAACATTTTAATGTACAAACCAAACATATCTGTATATAAAAATAAAGAGAGATTCCGACAAGTAATTACAGGTCCCAGGGCCTAAAACTGATTTAAATGAGGCTATCTCTATAGACCTACCATTACCAAAAGAGTCTGAACCTGTGATGGGTATGGTTATTAATTTAATTAAAATCTATTGTAAATGCTGGTTAAAATTTGCGTTCTCACCAAAATCAAATTGATGTGGTATATGATGTGATAGCTGGCGTCTTATGAAAAAAGATGGAAATTTTTCTTTGAATGTTTCAAATATGTTAATGAATCCTTACAGATATTTCTTAGCAAGTTACGGGAATTGCAACTTTATATCTTAGCCTCCAATTTCTAATTCAGTTTTAGACTTTGAAAAAAAGCAAAGACAACTAGAAATAATAGTAATAATAATAATAAAAAACCTCTGCATAAAAATGATCAATAAATTATAAGAAATAAATAAATTACTTTTTATAATGTATAAATACTCTATAAAATAAAGAGAATCACAATCATTTGAAATGAAGCAGGTTACGTTAGAAAGTGTGGAATGGCTGTGCTTAGCCAGAACAAACAGAAACACAGTCCACGATGGGTTCGTCTGAGTCCATACTTTCAATGTCATTACTATCACTGTCACTGCTTGTCTCCTCATCCATAGCTGCACCAGTAAGTGCTACACGTGCATAATCATCTGTGTCAATGGACTTACAAAAATGTATTGCATACTTAAGCTTTTCCCGTAGCACTTCCTTGCATGAGTACCGAGGCATTTTCAATAAGAAGAAACAAGTGTAGCTCTCGGGTAAGAAGTGATCGGGAGGATTGTATTTATCAAGTACCTAAAGAAAAGAAAAAAAAAGAGATAATTTCTTAAAAGAGAAAAAACAAGTACAAGAAAAAAATTATGGCTTACAATAATATTAAAATATTAATAGTTTGGCTGGGCTATGTAATGTCGATGTAGAATTTCCTGATATTGATTCTTCCATGTGAAGAATTTGCTGCAAAGGTGTTTTGTGCTTTGAATGAATGATATTAAGCGTTGGATATTCATTCTAAAAACGAAAAATTTCACTGATAGTGGCTCTAACAATATATATATAAATCAAATCGTCCATATCTATCACTGGCTTTACACGAATTCATTTCATGCCGCAGTGGTGAACGATTTCCCATGGAAAGACCCTTCTCAAACAATTTTCTTCACTGTCTACACAGACAAATTTGTTGTAGTACCATTCGATCCAGCACTTCAGAAATACATATTTCATCACTCTGACTCTTGAAGTATTAAAAATCGTCCCAAATTATAGATTTAGCTGTGTAATGTCTTCTCTTGCGCTGACAGTTAAATCGCCATTTCTATGTTTGACTCATGATTTCCAGGAGAAAGTAAGTAATGAGAATTTGCCAAATAAGGAAGTTTTTCTCAAATAAATTCAACTATACTTGTTTTTAGTTTTAGTGAATGCTGTTAAAAAACAAACAAACAATCAAACCATGATGCACTATTTTTAATTACATCTACACTGTTGAGTTTGAACGTTTTTCAGTATTCACGTTATCTACTTGTTTTAAGTTTTACAATGATGAAATTTCTTATAATCATTTTCATCTTTATATTTTCATCTACTTTGTCATCAGATTATTAATTTAAAATTCAGGACTTGTAAAGGAATTGTCGAGTTTAATTTATATGACTTAAGAAAGTTGGTTGAAATACTTTTTTGTTAATCTAAAATTTTCACTAAATTTCAAGAATGCATGAAATTTTCTGATTTAGGTTCCCACAATAAACAACTAAAAGCATATATCAATACTATATCATACATTATGAATGAAATTTAGAAATTTAATGAAAACATAACCATACCTGTAATACAAAATCCCTGCCTCGAAAATCTGCAATGGTTCTTGGTAAACGAGTTCTACCCCAAACAAAACGCAAAAATAAAGATCGTTCAGTATTACTGAACTCTTCCATAACCTCCCAGAACCACTGAACTAAGGGAGCATTGGTGTCGACACCTTTGTAAGTTGCGACAGACTTCAGCAAATTGAGTGGAATATCAGGACTTCCACAAACCTGAAAAAGAATAATAATATTAAAAAACAAACAAATATTAAAAAATTCCTTTTAAAATATGCATTTTTCTTCTTCATTTTTTCTTTTTCCATTTCATAAACTGACTGAAGATTTGGAAATACAGTAAACTCCCGATTATCCGCAGACCTCTTCTGTTTCCATTTTTTTTATTATACAATTAATCTTGGAATTAAAAAAAAAAAATTAAATCTAGAATAAGGTAAACAATAAAAGAGGCTAACAAAGTGAAGACAATCATGGACAAACAATTTAAAAGAACGATCTTGTGGGCAGAGCTTAGGCCGGCAGGTTACACTAAATTACTGGAGAGCCTTCCTGTAATAATAAAATTTAAAAATAAATAAATAATTTAAAATAAAATAATTGTTTATAATGAATGTACTGTAACTATCTATATTGCCACTTTAATGTAAATAAAACATGTTAAAAGCATTTTTGTGTTGATTTTCGTCCTATTTCGGATTATCCGTGGAATTCGCTTATCCGCGGTTGCCGATGTACCCAATTCCTTGGATAATCAGGAGTTACTGTAATTTTTATTTTTACTATGTATATACTAAGAACCAATTCACATCAAGTAATTAATAAAAAAAAAACGCCTATTGGATCAATTAAGTACATAACAACTAACATAAAGAATTAAAGTTTAATGTGCAGTAAAATCTTACTAAGAAAAGGGATTTCTAGGCCTGCACCAAGAAAACAAACAAAAGACAAACAACAATTCATGCCTAGAACTTGCCAATGAAGTGGAGTCTGGAACGACCATTTCATCATTATTATAAATCTTCAGCCAGACTTACCACTTCGATAACAAGCTCACGTAGAAATGAAGAAACCACACTCTCACCGAATGTGATGTCCACAAGAAGCAAACGTGACAAAAAAAATATCTATTGCTTGTCAGGCTTACAACACTAAGTCCTCAACTTTCAGACACAATTGGCTTATAAATTATAAAGAAAAAAGTAATAAATTATGAATGATCATAAAGAAATAGTGTAACATGCAGTAAAATCTTACTAAGAAAAGGGATTTCTAGGCATGAACTATTTGTTTGTTTTCTTGGTCGGATGAATCCCTTTTTTCAATTCTGCTTCGAATTCAAAATGTTTTTGTAGATTTCCATGATACCTGAAGAAGCAGGTCAATTGTTAAGTATTAGTTAACATCTACATTAATCACCAAACCTACAGCAAAAATTCTGTAATAAAAGCAAATTTGTAGGCATAAATTTAAACAAGATTTAAGAATAAGAAGAAAGATTTCAACTTATGAATATAACAATCAATTTTCTGCATCGTAGGAATTTCTTGTGCTTAATAGGAATGGAAATGACTGCATTTTTCTTTGTGAATGTCACAATGTAACTTTATGAACTCGGGAGGGTGAGCTGACCAAAAATATGTATTACATCTTTCACTAGATAATGCAATCAACTTTAAAGCAACATTTATTCTATCTATTCAATATTTACTCTTAGGGTAGTTTCCATATATATTTGCAATGCATTACTTTGTTTCTCTTTTATGAAGTTACCAATGTTGACATTAAATTAAATATCCTTGATGACCTTATATATTAACATGCTTTTTTTCTTCTTTCTTTTATTCAAAAACTGAACCAGACAATGCTGTCATTTATTTATTCATCTGATTTTCATACTAACTTGTACGAGTGTCATTCAAAAACTAAATTGCACCTGTCACCATCTCTTGGTAGAATTGCACTACAAGTGTAGCCCCCTGGTGAGACTCCCACATTGTTGTAGTGGTAACAGATGCGTTGTAGCAAGAGTGCAAAATGGCACATCAACTGGAATGTTACTCCAAGCTCGAGGTAAAAGAAACTGTACAATTTCTGTGGGTGAAACATATCAATTGTTCCAAGATTCATTGTGAAGTAACAGCAGTGTATAGGACAAATGCAATGTCTCATCCAGCCATAGTTGGTGCCAGCAGTTGGAACACGGTCGCATAGATTTGACTGATGCTGATCGACAAGGAAGGCCAACAACATCCATTGGTCACAGAAGACACCATGATAAGGGTTGATGAACATCTGCCATACAATCACGATCTTGCATCGTGTGATTTTCATCTTTTCAGTAAACTGAAAGAACATCTGTGCGGACAATGATTTGCCAACAATGAACAGATGGCTCCATGACCAAGGAGCAGATTTCTCATCATCAGGGAATCAAACATATAGTTGCTGTTCAGACAAATCTTTATACAAACTAGGTGGTTATCTGGAAAAATATTGTAAGGTATCTGTATTCTATTGTGTTATTCTGTAAACCTGAATAATAGTTTATTGACTTACAATAGTCAGGTGATACTCATTTTTTGAATGATCCTCATATATTAAAAATTTTGCTTTTCTACAAATTCCGCAAAGGCAGTGAATCCACTATGGCATACCAAGACATTAAGAAAACTTGCAAATAACTTTGACCAAAGAAATAAAACATATTAGAATTCTCAATCTGTTACAAATCATATAACAGTTAGGGGTTCCGTTATTTGCCTGAAGAAATTGGAAAATCACAGTTTGGAAGATGCTTCAGCACCGCAGGAGTTGGAATGTCATTACTATTCAGTACATCTCTTAATTGGTGGTGATGCAGAAATGCATATGATGCATTCCCTTTTGGCATCAAAGGAAACAGACAATACTCCTTTCATCAAATTTGTCCACAAAATAGTTTCTTGTGCTTGAATTCCTGTTATTTTCAGAACCAGTGCAGTCGTCTCTGACAGCTGCCAGTCTATTCTTGTAGCAAACGCTTTCACCTTATATATTTTTAACTAATATTGATTTTCTAAATTCTTTTCTTAATTCATTCAATAGCTACACCTGTCCTATTTGTGCAGATATTTAAACAAAATTCTCAATAATAAATAAAAATCAGTGTAATTAATAAAATCATCAATATAGGGGTAGCAGGTAAATTACACAAATTAAATAACATTCAAAAATTCTCAGTAAAGTTAAAATTGAAATCAACTTACCATTGTTTCTAGTTCATAACCAGTAAACAGAGATAATAATGGAACAGGAATCACTTTTGCCATACCTTCTCTCACAGCATTAACTTGTTCATCGAATTCATGTAACCTACACAAAAAGAAATCATAAATGTCAAGTATTTCCAATGAGATACACGTACAACAAAACATTGCCATATCTGATATCAACTTTATAAATAATTTTAGAATGAACAAAATCATATTTCTATTTGTCTAGGCTGCTTCATCACTGAATAAAGTTAGATATGATTGTAAATTTCTGATACTAACATTTTATATGAGAGATACCAATTCCAATTTACTGATATTAAATAAATAAATAAATATAAGTAAGTCAAACTTGCGGCCGCGCGGTTGGCGATGTCGCTAAGACACTGGCCTCTCACCTCTGAGTACCGAAGTTCGGTTCTCATGTGGGTTTCGTTGATGGTGGCGATCCGCGCTGGGCAGGTTTTCCCAGGGTTCTCCCGTTTCCCCTGCATTTCTCACACCATCCTTTCTTAGTCTTTCTCTCTGTCTGTCCTTATTTCCGTGGGATAGCACTATAGATCTTTGAGGTCGCGGTGCTCGGCTGTCAAGCCACCCACGTTCACCACATTACATTACATTACAAGTCAAACTTGCAAGCAAAAATTTGAAATTGACATAGAATATGATGAAAATAAAAATGGTAAGAAAATTGCATTTTCAAATTTTGTTGTTGTGTTTTTTTTTTTCTTGAATCCATTAAACCATTTATTTAATATATATAAATAAAGAAGACGATTCTTCTTCTTTTTTTTTTTTTTTTTTTAAGATATTCAATTTTGATATTTCACTAAAACCAGAAAAGATTTTTTTTGTATTATCATACCTGTAATTTAATGCTAGTCTTACATACTCCATTCGGTTTTCTAATGTTATGCATCTGTATTTGGAACTAAGTTGAATTTCATGCCCTGATGCACTTGGAGTACTGAAAGGCATGTCCATCGTTTGAAATGCTTTATCATCTGCTTCCATATCATGTATACACATTAAGCCTGAAAATAATAATCAAAAAGAAGTTAAATTATATTGTGAAATTCAATTTTATCTATGCCAAACTGTCAACAAGATTCTACCAGTTATGCAATTACAGACATTTCTTTGGGAATTGAAAACCATAATTTTCAATGTCACATAAGTTACAAAGCAGCTTCTCTTATTATGAATCATATTAATGATTTTAGTATTAATCTGAGCCTTACAAACAATTAAGCAAATCAATAGAGAGAGAAAGAAAAATTGAAACATAGTTTAAAATACAGAGGATTTAAAAATTTATTATTATTTTTTTTTTAAATTATCAATTCTTAATCATCATCTTTATTTGTGCTAGCAAAAAAAAAAATAAAAATAATAATAATAATAAAATAATGGTAAGAATGTAATAAAAGTTGGATATACAATTTCTGCTTGAGCAATCCAACTATAAATTAAAAAAAGTCCATCGTTCACCCTCATATGATCAGAACTGCCTTTAAAAGAGATTCGTAATCTGACCTGTTTTTTTTTTTACTGTTTAATAAAAGTTACCTGGGACATAGTCTCTATCTACTTCTGTAAGATCAGCAGGTGTCAACTGCATTCCAGCTAACTGCTTCCACACAGGTTCTGCCAAATTCAAACTAAGGGGACTTCCTGTTCGAATTGCAATCCCCATTAGGATTCCTAAGAAAAACAGTAATTGTATGTATTATTTAAAAGGAATTAAGGGATCAAATGATGTGATGTAAAAAATAATTCCAAAGAACGTCATTTTCATTGGAAAACATCTTTATTATTCTTAACAATACAGTAGACAATTATTAGTTTTATTGACTATGAGATTGAAGGGAGGAGAAACATTTAAAAGAACACTGAAAGAAAGTGAGCGATTGGTCTTCAACCAGGCAATGACTGAAAGGCTGCCAAAAGGGAAAATCCCTTGCTTTGTTTGAAATGACACTCACAACCTAGCTTTTTTTTCTTCTGAATAGTGTGTAATAGTATGACAGTATGTGTAATATTCGTTGAGACAGAAGGCAAAGTAAGAAATTGCTCAAGAACTAGCAAAGGTCAACATTAGATGGATGGAAATTGGGTGGCAATTTGATAGCTATCACTTTTTCACCAGTTTACCATCAACTTTAAATGTATTTTACATGGCCATCCATTTCCCATCAAAAGCTCATGGAAAATAAAAAATAAAATAATTTTTGAAATATTCGAATAGGTAATATATTGATAAAACAATGTTTTTATTCAAAGGATCATCTTCTTAGTGTGGGAATGAATGTGAAATAGCTTTCATTTATGGGAAGAGGCATGAAAATTGCCAACCGCCATGTTTCTTACTGCAAACGATTGCCAAACGTAGTTTGATGGATCAGTAAATTGTTTTTCAGTGATTCATAATTGAAATTAAATGCATACTACAAACTTATCAAATTCTGCAAATTTCAGTAAAAAAATTGAGAGAACTTTGATCCAACTAGAAGCTATGAGAGTTCTGGTTCTGCTCGCCATCAAACCATCCATCCAGCCATCAAAAAAATAGAATGCATTCTGAAAACTGACGGCCATCATGAATTACCTTCCAATTCCCATCTTTCTAAAAGCCAGCCAAAATGCAGCATTTCTTATTTCTTTCATTCTTAAAGATTTTTTTTTCTAGATAAGCGAAGACAAAATCCATGAGGATTGAAGAAACAATGAAGATAAGCTCTTGGACATAAAGCCATTTTTTAACAATTTCATTTCGTCAAATCAAATTTTAAATAATTTTTAGGCATTCTATTCACTATGTAAGAGATTTGTTTTTATTATTATGATTTATTTCAGGAGTAATATAACTAATTTAATCAATCTTAAATATAAAACACTTACCTAAAAACCTAAACATGTTTGTATGCACTGGAGATTTGGCCATTGGATTTAGAAGGAAGCAATCCCTATTTGTCCCAGCTTCATCTCTTCCATTGGGGGTAGCAATCAAAAGAGGAAGAGAACCATTCTGAAGTTCATCACACATTTCTGCTATCGACTCACTATAGCCGCCTCCACAATCATCCACAC
>JAFIDM010008419.1:21526214-21539754 GCA_023159025.1 Thereuonema tuberculata | reverse complement strand
AAAAAAAAAAAAAAAAAAAAAAAAAAAAAAAAAAAAAAAAACAGTAGAAAAAGATCTAAATAAACAAATAGTAAACTATAAACATACATGGATGGATAACGAGATAATGACACATATAGATGAAAAAAATTAATTATTCAAGGAATATAAAAAAAATAGGAAAGATAAAACTTTAGAAAGAAAATATATATAAAAAAAGAAACTGGCTTAAAAATTTCATTTATAAAAAAAAAAACAATGTTACAGAAATTTAATTGAAGATGATCCAAAAGCTAATGTAAAGATATGGAATCTTCTAAAAAACCAGATTAATTTTAAACAGAAAAATAATAACAACAATGAAATATCAAAATTATTAAAAACATATGAAACAAAGACCATTTTCCAAGAACTAAAAAATGTATTTATTCAAAATAAATCAAAGAATGACAAAAAAAACTACAATAAACAAGAAAGAACCAATTATGAAAGGAATTTCCAAAAAAATTCGATGTTTTTATTTCCACCAACTTCAAATGAAATATTAGATATAATATCCAATTTAAAGAATCCTAATTCCATGGGATGTGATTTTTTAAAAGTAAAAGAAATCAAACTGCATAAAGAAAATTTAGCTATGTTCTTAGAGGAACTGTTCAAGAACATTATCTTAACGGGGTCATATCCAACTCTTTGGAAAATTGCCCATGTCATCCCTATCTTCAAAGGAAATAACACGGATAGCCCTTATAAGTTTGACAATTACAGACCAATATCCTTACTCTCGAATAATTCAAAAATTTTTGAAAGTTATCTCTATAAAAAAATTTACAATTATATCAAAAAAAAAACAATTTACTAAATGATAACCAATACGCTTACCAACCTAACAAAAGTACTGAACTATTATTGAATAATTTTTGTGAAAACATAAATAGTAAACTAAACGAAGGTAGAATTATATATATTGCGTTTATAGACTTTAGAAAGGCTTTCGATAGTATAGATCATGGTCTGTTGTTAAATAAACTAAATAAAATGGGCATAAGGGGAAAAATTAATGAACTATTAAAAAATTATCTGAAAAATAGATAATTATATAAGCAAATTATACAATGTGAAGTCTGGGTCCCACAGGGTTCTAACTTGGGGCCTTTACTATTTAATATTTAAATGGATTCTTTAATAATTGCGTGAACCTCTCAAATATTTTTATTTATGCTGATGATGTCCTTATCTTTGCGGAAGATATTGAACAATTAAATGCATATAATAAATTACAAATAGATTTAAACAATGTAAATAAATGGGCAATAAATAATCATATGACTATAAATATTAAAAAAACTAAGATCATGATAATGAAAAATAAAAATAAAATTATTCATAAAAAACCTTACCATATGTTACATAATATTACATGCAAAAATACTGACAATATCTGCCCGATAAATAATTATCAATGCAATTGTGAAAAAATTGAATACATAACGCAGCAAAAATATTTAGGAATCTTTATTGATAAGAAATTTTTTTGGAATGAACATTATCAATATGTCATCAAAAAATTAAATACATTAACGTATCTATTCCATAACTTGAAAGATTTAATTCCATTCAAACAAAAGTTAATTGTTTTTAAATCCTTGATAGATTCAATTCTAAACTATGGTCTAAATTGCTGGATCTTCATAAATAAGAAGCAAATTGAAAATATTAATAGAATATTATTGAAAATATTAGACAAAGTTTTTGTCAATTTCAAAAATAAAGGCAAAGAGGAAAAAATAGTATTAGAAAAAGATTTAAAATACTAACAATAGAAGAAAAATTTATCTATAAAGTAATAATAAAAAATTTCTTTGTTATAAAAAATGAAAGAAATAGAAGTAAAGAAGAAAAAAAAATTCGAAATAACTGGCTGTGTACTCTAAACAATAATAAAATTAAGAACAACTATGGATATCGATTAAATAGTCATATTATATATAAATTATTTAAACAAATTAAATGGGAAGATTACGAGTCTCCAAAAATTAAGGAAATAAAAGAAAAACTAATTTCCGATGTTATTGATAATAAGATTAAATTATAAATGTTATTAGTGAAACTTGACTTTAATATAAACAGTTAGTGCGCGAGCACGATTATTTCTAACATTTTACTACCATAATTATTTAAATGAATATAAGACTAGTGTTAATTAAATAGCTTATAATTTCTTATTCTCATAAATTATATATTCCTATAATTTTATGTTTATTTCTTAATATTTTTCTTATTCTTAATAAATTTAATAATCTTTTATGAATCAATTTAAACTTATGTTAATGCTTGTAATTTAATTAGGATACTTAATATCAATTCATCAGACCTTTACCACAGATGTGCATTTAGTATAAGCACACCTAATAGGACTTAGAAACATTAAAAAAAAAAAAAAAAAAATTAAATAAACATTAATGGTTAAGACTAAGTGTTACTAAGTGACATCCTAGAACAGCTGTTTCACACTCTTTGGCGATTCCTATTAGCCTCTGTAACGAGACCTCACTGTTTATTGGTGACTATTAGTGTTTATTGGTGACTATTGGTAATTGACAATTGCCAAAGAGTGTGAAACAACTGTTCTAGGATATCACTTAGTAAACAGCTAGTCTCACCCATTGATGTTCAATAAGATATTTCTTTCCAAGTTATCTACATGCTTATGTTCTGTGAAACAGTAAACAGTGCATTTGCTATATTTTTAGATAGGGTTCCTATCAAAACATGATATGGTCGAACATCAGAAATATAAGTAACATTTAAAGAATATCTAAAGGTGGTTATACGTGCATTATTACTAAAACATTATGTCAAAAGTGCATAGCCTAATTTAAGCTTCGAACTTAAAAATTCAGTGAGATAAAAACAGAAATAGGAAGGGGAAGTGCAAAATTGGTTAATCAAGTACAAAAGCATTATTCCTAACAAGTCTTCTGAGTACTTCAATATTTTAAAAATCAATATATATATGTTTTTTTTTTACAACTTCTACAAATCTGATTTACAAAAACAACACAAGGTATTCAAATTTTACTTTCTGCACAACAGTTTTATTTTTAATAATACAGTATTTTAATTGCTCAACAAACCAACAAACTCTTAAATAGTGCTAATGGTCTTCATTAATAACTGAACTAGAATCTTCAGATTTACTTCCTTTCTTAACAGGAAATAAAAAAAAGATCAAAACTACAGCACATAAGACAAGTAATCACAATTTTCTCACCTTGCAATGCTGTCAGCAATCGTGGTCTCTGGATTGCATTAGTTGTTCCATCGCCTAATTGACCTTCGTCGTTGTCACCCCAGGTATAAACTTCACCTAAAAAATTTAATTCCAGAGTAATCATTAGTAAACTGTGAATGGAAAAAGGAAAAGGAAAAGAAAAAAAAAAGAATTTGGATGAAATTTTATACAATATATTAACATAAGGATAATAATAAAGGATAAAAATAATATTACGATGCTATGTTAAGGAGCTTAAAACTTTATTCGCTAAATTAAACTTAAATCTATAAATATTTTAAATCTCAACAGTTTTCATTAATTTCCAATTATCACAAGTTATCAATGAAAAGCATCATAAATCTAACAAATAGATCCTCACCAGTATCAGTGCAGGCAACGCAGTGTAAGGAGCCTGTTGCAATACAAATGACTTTCTTTCCTTGGAGACTTGTTACTTTTCGTGGACGTCTCACATGGTCATCTGTACCATGACCTAACCGATGATAATCGCCTTTACCCCTAATATCAAACAGGAAAATGATTAAGAATAATTATAAACATTTTTTTTTTTCCACAAAACCAAATTCACGCAAGCTTTGGTCCAAGCTGGCGAATTATACAACAACCTTATTTAAATCTTGTGTGGTCCTTAAATAAAAACTGATATATTAATATGGACTGATTAATATGCCAAAGTGTATGAACCGAGATAAATCACTAAAAATGAGTACAATTTCTTTTGGATTGTTTGTAAAAATTTTGAACAATAACAGGAATGTTAAGTTAAAACTGAATTTATCATAGTCGAGATTGTAAATTTAGTTATAATATATGACTATTACTGTTTCGATTCTTAATAATGAAAAAGAGAAATTTATTTGTAAAGTGTGATTGCATATGCTGGATTATTTTCATTGTTAAGTAATAATGAAAAGAATTTACTTTGTAACGTTATTGTATTCTTTTGGAATGATTATTTTACTTCATTTCTGTTAGAAAAGTAAGAAAGAATTTATTTTTCTCATTTATATTTTTTTCCTGAAGAAAATTCTCGCTGAGAGAATAGAAATATTGAAGTTATAAAGATGTTTATTTGAAGATTTAAGGATTGGTGTTTGCATTTTGTTTACCTTAAGAATAGAAGATTTAGGACGCTACGAGTGATATATTTACTTTCCACCAAACAATCCCTTACCATGTAAAGATATTTCCTGATCTTGTAAGGGCTACTGAAAATTGCGAGCCACATTCCACTTTGATAACTCCGAGATCGCTTAGAGATTCAATCTTCATAGGAATTTTGCAGCCGTCGCTTCCACCTCGACCGAGTTTACCATAATCGCCATCACCCCAAGACCAAACAGAGTCATTGTCTGTGATGCAGAGAGTCTGAGCATCTCCACTTCCACAAGCCACATCAATTACATGATAGCCAATCAGGGCTTCAACCTAAAATAAAACATAATAATAATAATTAAATTAAAAAGCACATCATGAAAGTCAAAACAAGCACTCATATTGTTAAATTCATTAGTTTTTGTTACTTAAATGCTGCAAATTTATCAGTTTAAGATTTAAGCAATACAAATTTAACTCAAGTTCCAGACTATAAAAGGAAATCTGTTTAACAAAAGTATAAAAAGCTTCTGTGTAACAAAATGCAAACCAACAAGAAAGCAGGAAACTATCAAATGAATGATTATTTGAGACACGCAATACTAATGGAAGTCAGTTACAAGTGGTCTACCACAACATGGCGGTTCTCAAAAATAAATAAATGGGAAGCATTACGCAAATGACTAGCAACTCTTCCTCATAAATAGTCATCAATCAAAATCTCTGAAGCTTCTTTTATTGACTCAGAACTTTGGCAGTGCTTGTCCTCTGAGATATTAACAGAAGGCAGTCTAAAGAAATGCTAAACCTCAGAGTGAACAGTGATCTTTAGATTTAAAAAACTTTATTTTCCCCAAGTGGATTCTCCTTTCAAGAAGATCCAGGGGTTTGACCAACTTTTTTTGGTTAAACAAAGAAGTAGAAGTCTTTTCTGAGTTGGAGGCTGAAAAGTACGAATTCAAACTGCTATTACCATCTCCCAGGAGCATATGTAGGATTTTATTTAAGGGGATGGGGGCGGGGGGCAAAGATATCTTCAACTGGCTACCAAATAAAAAAAAACAAAACAAAAAATTAAAGAAATTTGGGCTAACCTACATATTTTACACTCCGTGTGGTGGCCGGAGTAAGAATAGCCCCAACGTAGTTCATGCGTGTCGTAAAAGGACTTAAATGATCACCCAGTGCCTGGGGGTATAGCCGGGCCACCCTGACTCCGGGGTTTTAAATAGGAGTCCTGGTCCTCCAGGTTGGGGGTTGGACGTAGGACTAGCTATTCTACTCTGTAAAACCTTGCTACGAGACCTGACAATATTAATAGCCGGATTGATTTTTGAGGAACTAGACCTAGGAACGATAAAAGAAATGATTTTTGGATCGCTACATGGAATGTATTAAGCCTTTTTAGAGCCGGGGCTTTGAAACAACTGCTCGATGAATTGAAGAAGTATAAGATTGGAGTGACAGCTATACAAGAAGTGAGGTGGAAAGCTAATGGGTGTAATATGTTAGACACAAAGGATTTTTGCTTGTTCTATAGTAGTAGTAATGATAGGAATATGTTTGGTACGGGATTTGTGGTCGATAGAAATCTTAAATCTTTTATTATTAGCTTTGAGCCTGTTAGCGAGCGTATGTGTTCATTAAGGATGAGAGCTTCTTTGTTTAATATTTCTTTTCTGTGTGTGCATGCACCAACTGAAGATGCAGAGGAGGAAGAAAAGGATGATTTCTATTATCAACTGGATAAGCTCTATGAGTCACAACCCAAGAATGACGTAAAAATCATTCTGGGGATCTGAATGCCAAAATTGGTAAAGAAATTGTTTTTCGACTCACTATTGGTCCTTTTAGTTTGCATGATGTCTGTAATGATAATGGTATCAGGCTGGTTGATTTTGCTATCGGTAGAAATATGACTATATGTAGTACATACTTTCAACGGAAGGATATTCACAAAGCTACTTGGATTTCTGCGGATGGTATTACTAGGAACCAGATTGATCATGTTTTGATTGATAGGAGACACGGATCTAATGTGTTGGATGTGAAGACATGTAGAGGGGCAGATTGTGATTCGGATCATATGTTGGTGAGAATTAAACTCAGACAAAGGATAAGCAATTCCAGAAAGGTCAGGGGAACAGTACAAAATAGGTTCGACATGGGAAGACTGAGAGATGATGAAGTGAAGAAATGTTATAGTAAGAAAATTGAAGAATAAAGGAACTCCAGTAAGGAAAATGAGAAGGATGGAGTGGAAGATAAATGGAAAAGAATAAAGGATTTTATTTTGAGTGCTGCTGATGATATTATTGGAAAAGAAAAACGAGAATTAAGAAATGGATGGTTTAATGCAGTACGTAGGGCTCTTGTAAAGGAAAGAAATGAGGCAAGGATGAAAATGCTTACAAGAGGAACCCGTTCAGCTTCAAGAGTTTACCAAGAGAAAAGGAAAACTGCAAAGAAGGAGTGTAGGAAAATTAAAAGAATTTATGAAAGGAGTAGGATTGAAGAAATAGAGGAATTTGCAGAAAAGAAAGAAATAAGATCAATGTATACAAGAATTAAGGAGATTAAGAAGGGATTTCAACCACGATCTATGTTTTATGATAAGAATGGTAATCTTATTGTTAACGAAGTGAAAGGTCTCGAGCGTTGGGCGGAATATTTCCAAGATTTATTAATGGAACCAGTTATTGTAGATTCTAGTCAAAATGAGGATGTAATTCTTTGGAATCTGAGACCTGAAGTACTTGTTGAGAAGCCTTTAAGATCGGAGGTTCATAAGGCAATTCTTGAACTTAAGAGTAATAGATCTCCTGGAGTTGATGGTATCCCTGCAGAACTGTTGAAACATGGTGGCATTGTGCTAGTGAATATGATCCATGACTTAATTGGTACGGTGTGGAAGAATGAAGTAATGCCAGAGGAATGGAAAACTGCAATTATTTGCCCTATTCTTAAGAAAGGGACTGTTAAACTATGCAGTAATTATAGAGGTATATCCCTTCTGTCTACCATGTATAAGGTTTTTGGCAAGGTTTTGGCTGGCAGGCTAAAGGTCTACACTGAAGAAATTATTGGTGATTATCAATGTGGGTTTAGACCAAATCGAAGCACCACTGACCAAATTTTTTATATTAGAAGTGCCCTTGAAAAATGCTATGAATTTAATATTAGCATCCACCAGTTGTTCATTGACTATAAACAGGCTTACGACAGTGTGTATCATGAGGCTCTATTTAAAATTATGTTAGAATTTGGTATACCATCTAAACTAACTAGAGTTACCAAAATGACACTCATGGACAATGTTAGTAGGGTGAAGGTCTGTGGAAAGTTGTCAGAGGAATTTCCAGTGATACGGGGTCTAAGACAGGGAGATGTACTCTCTACTTTACTATTTAATATCGTTCTTGAAAAAGTAGTTAGAAGCATTGAAAGTAATCCTGGTGGAACTATCTACAACCGTACTATGCAGTGTTTGGCATATGCTGATGACCTTAATCTTATCGGTAGAAATGGGAGTGGAATTACTGAATCATTTAAGCAAATTATCAGTGCTTCCAAGGAGGTTGGATTATCCATTAATCAAATGAAGACTAAGTATAGGATTACTGACAGGAGCGATAGGTTTAGTAATGTACAAGATCTGAAAGTGGAAGAGTACTCTTTTGAGAAAGTTAACCATTTTACCTATCTTGGATCTTTGATTAAGGAATGTAATGAGATACATCTTGACATAAAAAATAGAATTGCTGCCGGTAACAGAAGTTATTTCGCCCTGCTACCCCTTTTGAAGTCATCGGTATTGTCTAGAAGGACCAAATCCAGGATTTATAAAACCATGATCAGACCTGTTGTTTTGTATAGGGCCGAAGCATGGACTTTATCATGTAAGGATATTTCCATTCTTGGTATATGGGAAAGGAAAATTCTGAGGAAGATTTATGGAGCTATTTGTGACCAAGGTTTGTGGCGTATCCACACTAATAAAGAACTAATGGAATTATTTTAGGAGCCAAGCTTGGTTTCAATTGTTAAAAGTAAAAGGATCCAATGGGTAGGCCATCTCCAAAGGATGAATTTGAACCGTGGAGTTAAAAAAACTCTTCATTGGAAACCCTGGTGGTAGAAGATTAAAAGGAAGACCACGACTTAGATGGCTTGATGATGTGGAACGCGATTTGAAAAAGCTCCAGGTACGAGGATGGAGGAGAAAGGAGCAAGATAGAAAAGAGTGGGCTCATATTGTTAAGGAGGCCAAGGCCCTACATGGGCTGTAGTGCCATGGAGTTAGTTAGTTACATATTTTACAATTTTGGAAGGGACAGGGCTTCTCCAACCCTACATACATCTTCTTTCTATTATAGGCTTAGAATTGAAAGACTCCTGCTCTACTCTCTTCTAAATTCCAGATATACATTGGAAAGAAGTTTTCTGATCTTTAAAATTTTCGTAAGGATTCAGTAAAGGTGTCAACTTCATTCTCGCTCAAATATTTTGAATTTCTTATGAACTTCAAGCCATCTCTCACTTAAAGAAGGTTAACAAAGGTTCGCTAGAAGATATTTTTTGTTATAATACTTTCAATTTTAACGAACGATATTTCACCATAATGATGGTAAAACATTTGAATTTCATACATGAGATGAAATATGCTTGGATTTGCAAGAAAAGTCATTTCATGTTGGCAGCAATTTCAAGTTACAAGATTACTTATTTTTATCAATTACTTATTTTTTTGATCATTAAGTTTGCTTTATAATTCATACCAACCATACTATAAAATAAACATAATGGGTGAATTTTAGTGATTCTCTTATTATCAAGTTAATATTAAGTTAGAAATTAAATAAGCTAGGAATCAAATTAAACAAAAGTATAGAAAAATAGCTCTTATTTAGCGAATTTGAATGATTTTGAATGGATAATTTCCACTGTATCTGCATAGGGCAGAAAATGGCCTTTGAAAGTCACTGCTGTCTATGTTGAATGATGAAAATCTTTCTCAAATCTTTTGCAAATTATTGAGGTTAGGGGTCGTCCATTAATCACGAGAGGTTTTTTTAGGAACTTTTTAACCCCCCCCCCCCCCCCCCGGTCGGGGTGATGGTTGGTGAACCCCCCCCCCCCCCCCCATCCAAAATCACGTGTATTTTTTTGGTAAAAAAAAAACCTCTAAACCTACCTATTCAACCAAAAAAAACACACCTCTAAACGTGTCAAAAATAAATAGACGTGATATCTCGCTGCCCCCCCCCCCCCTTGTAACCTTTCGTGATTTTTCGGGGCCCCCCCCCCGCCCTTTCGAGCCTCACGTGATTAATGGACGATCCCTTAGTTATACAAATCTCCAAAAAAAATTAGGAAAATTAAATTAAGCTTTTCCCTTGCCATTGGCCTTTTTAATTTACCATTTTCTTATTTACAAAAAAACAAAAAAACAAAAGTTAATCAAAATGGTTAAGTATCTTAATTAAACAAATACACAAAAGCAGCATATATTTGTTTTAGTATAAGTTTTATTCTAAATATTAAGGCTTAATGTACGTGTATTGAAATAAAGAGAAAAAATGAAAGTGATGTATTTTACTAGTAAGTGTGTTTCACTTTCATTTTTCTCTTTATTCTAAATATTTTTCCTTGAAAATAAAATAATAATAATAAAAAAAACTGATACAACAATAATTTATTTTATATTTTCATATATTTTTATATATTTATATTATATTCATTCTATATTTAGTTCAAATAATATAAAATAACAAAAATCTTACCAATTTTGGTTTACATTGATCCTCACTATCTCCATGGCCCAAACGTCCGTATCGTCCTTTCCCCCATGTGTAGAGCTCTCCATTGGATGTGACACAAGCGCTATGGGCTCCACCGCAAGCAATATCAGTTACTTCTTTGCCACGAAGAGCTTCAATGATCCGAGGACGATCACAAGAACTTTTGTTTCCGTGGCCTAATTTCCCATCATCACCTTCTCCCCACGAATAAACTTCTCCTTCTATTGACAACGCTAGACAATGTTTGCCACCAGAATTTACAGCAACTTTTTTAATGAAAACATGTTGAATACTTTCTAAAAGTGTTGGTGAAGAGACAGAATCTGTGCCTCCTATTCCAAGTCTGCCTCCAGCACCATAACCAGTTCCATAAACCTAAACAAAGTAGAAGAAAAAAGAAAAAGAAACTGTTAATCATGTTAAAGTGAAACCAAATTTAAGAAATAAGTAAATAAGTATTCTTAAATATTAGCGCATTCCTCAATACCAGTAGGTATTTTTTTCAAAATGTCAATTTAAAAAAAAAAAAAAATCTATATACATATACACTCATTTTTAACAACTAACACAGTTCCATTCAATAAATAAAAAAAAAGAGAGAGAGAGAGAGATAAGACACAAGATATAGATACAGTTTTTTTTTTAATCCCCAACAACTTATAATTGCCTTTATTTTTTCATATATTAATAGGCAAAAAACGGATGTACGGATGTTTGTTTGTGTGTCATCAAAGTGGAGAGAGTGGAGAGAGAATATTTAAAGTGTATTTTTAATTTTGTTAGTGTATTTTTAATTTAATTTTAAAAATACACAAACAAATGTATAAACAAATTAGTTTAAACTTTTGCATCTATTCATTTAGTGAATAATAAAACAAAATGAACTAGAAATAATTCCTATGCCCCTCTAAGACATTGTAGGGCACTCTCTCATAGGGTCAATTTGGAGGAGCCTATTATTTTAGGGCAGGAGGTTAATTTCTTTCGCCGCAAATGCCAGGAAAGCATGTTGATATTAAAAAATCAAGAATCGTATAAGGATGGTCTTTCGGTCAGTGCTATGGCGCTATGTAATTGCCATAGCACAAGTTCAGCAAATAAATGTAGGAAGAATTCCAGTGTTTTTGAAAAATTTCACGGTATTTCAAAAGTGTGGTATTTGTTTTACTTCCATGAATATTTCATGGGTTGCAACTAGTTTTTTTCATATTTTGTTACAAGTTTGTAATTTCACCAAATTATTATTATTATTTTAGATACAACTCCCAATGGAGGAAATAAAACACTTGTTTCCCAATAGGAGAGAAGATAAATGTCAAAACTGTACAAATATTTGGCTGCTAAAATTCCTTCAAATAAGATTTTATTAACAAGTTTTACAGTCCACCAGAAATGCTCACCAGTTGTAAGCCATCCTGATATTAGAATGCTAATCAAGATTCTCACAACAGAAAGGTGTCTACAAAGAAAATAGGCAGTTCCCAGGAGAGGTGCCTTTTGAATATTGAAATTTGGATTTTTTCAAATCCCTTCATGATGTCCTTTTAATTGTTTCAGTACAGTTCCCAAAGGATGATGATGATATAATGCAACAATTTCTTTTTTTAAAGTAGTTCAATTTGTATGTCAAAATAATGTACGAACATCTCAGTTTCCCCACTCCTATTTTTTTTTTTCAACCCTACTTTACCAGTAATAGCAATGTCAATAACCGTTTCTTTCCTCTTCTTCTAAATAGAGTAACATGATGATATTCTATGGGAGATGGCAATCAGTCGGAACTTTCCATGAAAATTTCTTACTCAAAACACTATTTCAATTGGACATACTTCACATGTGTGATATGCCTTTTCTGAATCATCCAAATTAGTTGTTTGATCAATGTACTTAATCAATGATTCATCCATAATCATTTCATATATGTTTTTCTTCTTCAACAGTTGTTTAGTTCGTAAAAGTTAATAGGAGGTAGAGTTATTCTTCTGAATATTAGAATGAAACAAACCGTATGCAATGAATAATAATTATTTTGTTGTTGTTAACAATTTGAAAAATTCTTTTCTTTATTTGCTTGTGTTGGATCCCAGGAACGAGAGCAGTTTTGGGTTCCATTGCCTTTCATGCTCTCTGATCTTGTCATTGAGGTGTAAATCTAGCTGAGATCCATAACAATGGTAAAACAGTTGTTCTAGATTCCCCGTCAATGGTAAAATTAGAAGCATGAATTGGTTTATTTTAGTGCATGATGGGAGACTTCCCTTTTTTCAAATTTAAAAATTATATTCACTAAAAAAAAAAAAAGAAAGAAAAAGAATTCAATTTACTACTTCATTTAAACAATATATAATACCAGTGCTTTAGTAGATACAATTAAATGACAAATTCAAGTAGTCTGATTTCTAGTTTATAGAATCAGACTCAATTAATGTAATGATTTATTTATCATTTTTTTGGGAACATTCTCTCTTTTTTTTTGGTTAAACAACTAGGCCCTCCCCCTGTCTTCCTTTGGTAAGTATGAGATAATCCAAGAAGAATCGATTCCAAGTGGTTTTGGCAAAAAGTGATATTTTATTCCTTTTTGAATGAGCTCATTATTTGGTAGCGCGCAAACAAATAGAATAAAAGTAGAATTGGATAATAGGGGACCAGCAGTACTCCAATGGTTAGCGTTCCTGACTACGAGGACAAAGGTCCTCTGTTCAAATCCCATGCAAGGCGAAAAAAAAAAAAAAATTATAATCTGACTTTCTCAGCAAGGGAAACTAATAATTAACAATAGCGCCGGACAGACAGACAGAGAATTAAGAAATTTTAGTAATTTAGATTTTTATGTAATCCTTAAAATAGATCTTTACTGCAAATTAATTTAAATTTAATTATAGGAACATATATATTTTTTTATAATTTCAGGTTGAGCTAAAGAAAAAAAAAAAGATTTCAAGAACAAAAAAATTTTCAATCTAAAAATATGAGAGAAAAGCTTCATATTCTTCATATTTGAGGAAATACAAATACACATAATGTTTTAATAACTATAACTATAATTACCTTGCCATCTGCCGTCACTGCAAACAAAGTCTGTTCCCCTCCAATCAACTGAACAGGTCGAAGAACTGAAAGAGACTCACAGGGGGTTGGCAACTTCACTTTGGCCCCTTCAACACCACCTAGTTGACCTCTGTGATTATGGCCCCATCCGTAAATGACACCACTGCCTCCCCATGATAGTGTCCAATCATCAGGACGCCTGTAAAAGATAAAAGAACTATTACATAAAAGAATGAAATAGAAAAAAAAAACAAAAAAAAACAATAAATTGTTTTAAATATAAAAATAAAAACAAACAAAAAAATGGTTAGAAAAC
>JAFIDM010008419.1:21478601-21511808 GCA_023159025.1 Thereuonema tuberculata | reverse complement strand
ACATGGTGCACTGCAAGAAAAATTTATAAACATTTAGCTTAGCACATAATCAAATGCCCTAATGTAAAATATATTTTAGGTATCAAAAAATCTAGGCAAATGAAAATTTAAAATGTTTTATTTTGTTTTAACAATGAAGTTTAATAAAGTTTTAATTCATATTGAAATCAGCTTTAAAAATATTTCAAGGTGTTTTTTTTAAATATTTGAAATAGAGTGTTATTCATTTGTGACTTATGGTAATTTTTTTTTTTTTTTTTTCCAAAATAATTCTGTATACCCAGCAAAAGGAATCAAACAGTGTGGTGTGCCATGGTATTTTAGGAACAACATTCAACGTGCTTGCGATTTTAGAAAGATTTCTATAAGATTTCTCAAAAGATTCAGAAGCATTATCTGAAGTCATAAAATAAATTTCTTATACTTAGCTGTGACTCAGATAGCAATAGCTTCTTAATATAAATTAATATATTAATTTATTTGTTACTTCTGCAATATATAACAGTAATGATGTCCTCTACACTTTGAAAAACAGCAACTTGAGGATATGATGATATAATAAAAAGCTGCGAAAATATTGTAGCGTTGATATTAAGTTGAACTTGACATTAATGTTACTGATCTTAGTAACATTCATCTTTAAAATTCATTTCCGTTCAATTAACAATGAAAGTATTGGCGTCCCAAATTTCTTTTTTCTTTTGAAGCATGTATATAGTTGTGAAGAGAAAAGAAGCCTTTGATATCTTATCTCCTACTAGTCTTCCCTTTCTTCAGATAATCAAAAGATAATAGTAATTTCCTTATTCAGATAATTAAAATTTAATACTGTTATGTATGTATTACATGGGAAACCGTGACTACCACAGTTTTATTGTTTCTTTCAATGGAAAAATAAGAAATGAAGAGCACGAATGCTAATTACATCTGAATAAAGCAAAGCAGCTTAATAGATAAGCATCAAGACAGGCTAAAGTGATATTTATCTTGAAATTTTCGGAACATATATACGATGATTTTATTTAGAGTACTGGGACATTTTTAGATAAACACATTTCTTTTTCATCTTTTGTTTCTATATATCAAGTTTAACTGGAGGTGACAGAGTGCTCGTTAATCTTTTTCAATAAAATTATAAAGAAAAAAAAAATCTTCTAAAAAGTATTAATCAAAAGGAAAAAACAAATCCTACTTGATCGTTGGTTGTCAGAGTGACTGCCAGAATGCTGGCAGCAGACGAAGATATTCTCGATGACTTGGATGACAGACTGCCAGAGCTCGGCAAGGAGGGTAGCGAGGTCTGGTAATTCGCAAGTGGATCCTCTTCGCTGTCTGGAGAATATTGAGGACCCTAGTTTATCAGGGAAAAAACGATTCAGCTGCAATTAAGCATGTTGACAACTTGGCATCAAATGTAGATGTTTCAATTCCTTTTCTTTGTTTTATGTTAAAACTTACCAATGCTGAAAGGGAGTTTCCCGACATGGCATTAACCTCGGCAACACTGACAGGTGCTTCTCCACCACCAACTGCAACTTCTTGACCACCAAATGCCTGCAAAACAAAAAATAGTCGCATATTAACCGTCTAGTTCAGAAGTTCTTAACTACTCTCTATGAACCACTGATTGACCAGAACCACAAGATTTATAAGTTACAGAAAAAAATGCAACAATACGGCCTGTGTAATCAAAGGAATAAAAAAAAAGTCATTGCGTGCATTTAAAATACATAAGTGAGCAAAGACAAAGCAAATTAAAAGAATGGTTCATGATAGTTTGAAGTTAAGAACTGCTGGTCTAGGCTAACAGCTTTCAGAAATATTTAATTTTAATTTATTTTTGTATTCATGTTAGAAACAAAAATCAATTCCATTATATTCTTAAAAAGCAATACAGAGGTTCCATCTTTTATCTGAAAGTTTTGTAAGCCATACCAGAAAGCAATGATTGATATGATGCAGAAATGTTAGAAAATGAGAGAAATTATGCTGCAGAAAAGGCAAAGCTAGAAAAGCGAAGCAGCCTGAGTCTGCCTAGAAAAAGAAACAAAATCATAGGTAAAGCAAACAAACCAATAACAACAACAAAAAAAAAGTTCATGTAGAAAGTGTAGGAATTTGCATGCAATGATGGAAGATGCCAGCACTGAATATAATTTAGACCATTTAGTACAATACTAGAGCTTCAGGGTGTCCACAAAATCTGAATTAAAAAATTCCCTGATTTCATGAACAATTTCTTTTAAAATTCCCTGATAAAAAAAAACACAATCTGTTCAACCAAAAAATTCCCTGATTTTAAGTAATAATTGCAAAATTCCCTGATAATTCCCTGATTTTTTCCAGAATAACAAAATTCCCTGATAATTCCTGGTTTCCCTATTTCCCTGATTCTGTAGACACCCTGAGCTTTAATAGAAATACACGTTTTTACTTATATACAAGATGAACAGTGCGAGACTTACTCCCATTTCTGCTGAGGGTGAGACTATTTCACTGAGAGGAGTGGCATGTTGTTCCTGCTGAGGACTGCTAATAGTAGAGCTGAGATGATTAAGGGGAGCATTTGGCTGTTTTGTGGAACCAGGTACATTGATTACTTCCGTATGAGGCATCAGTGCAGATACTACTGTTTCTCTAGAAAAAAAAAAATTAAAAATATATTACATTTCTTCCAAAATTTGACAAAATGGCGAATTCAAGGGTTCTACAAAATGTTTTTAAAGAAGTTGGAATTGTACGGAAAGAGTTTTCATCAAGGATTCCAAATTAAAAACCAAGCTAAACAACATGAATGTCAATGCTACAGTTTTCATTCAGTTTTTTTGCTTGGCTTTTCAGGCTAAATATTAAGTTTATTATATAAATACCACAATTTACTCCTGATACATCTTTAATTCATAATATTTCGTCATCTCTGAGTGAGCTTGACTTCATCAGATGAAAAGAAAGGGATATGTTATACCTCTTCTTAAAATTCATATTCATAAAAAGAAGAATTTCATAATTCTGATTTAAATAAACAAAATTATGAAGTTTTAAAAAGTCAAGCTCACTCAGAGATGACGAAATATTATGAATTAAAGATATATCAGGAGTAAATTGTGGTTTTATATAATATAAATATTTTTAAAGTTTTCTATTATTAAGTTTATTACTTTACACTTTTTCTGTCCCTTTCACTCATCTTGCAAATAAGATCAGAGTTGCTATTATAATGTTCTTGGCAATCTCTGAGGAGTGCCATTACATTTAAGATGTATACGGGGTATTTCAGTTAATTTTTTTTTAATGGGATATCAATATAAATAAGGAAATCTCTGCAAGCATTTTGCACTTGACTAACTAGCTTTATTTCTAAAATAAAAAAATGTTGATATGTTTTAATAAACATACCTCGCAAAAAGAATCTGTAAAGCACGAAGAATTTGCTGAAGGGCTTGTTGGCGGGCTGTATTGGAATCCAGAGCTAAAACAATCTTGGCTAAAGATGGGCGGCTTGATTTAATGTTAGTCGCACTGCTTAAACATGGTTGGCAGTCTTCTACAACTCCTTCGCTTACACCTATATTTAAAAAAAGCAAAGCAAATATGGCATCCTTAGAAGGTTCTATCTTTCATTTCCATAATTTTATATGTATTAAGGATATAAAGAAATATAATATATTTTTGATGACTAACGGTAAGTTTGCAGTTCTTCTCAAATTATTTATAATTCTTGAATATCGAAACTTTAGAAATCATTCCTACAAACCTAAAGCTGATGCTCCTAATGGGTCTTTCGAACTAGTGAATAATACTGGCTCATGCATGCAAGGAACTGGAATATCAACTGTTGTCCAGGCAATGCTGTGAGATGATCCACAAGCCACTCGGGTGATTTTCACTCCTTCTAGCCCATGAACCAAGGCTGGTTTTCTATTAACAAGGGTAGTGCCATTTCCTTGTTGACCATGATCATTATCTCCCCAGGCAAACACCTAAAAACATCAATCAACATAATGTATAATCTCTAATGCAATTTTCCCCCTTATATTAAGAAACTAAATAATTATGTTTATATTAACAAATTATATAATTAGATCAATTATACAATCATTAACAAGCACAGGTTAGTGGCATATTATTGTTTGCCATTAAATTTCTATACATAACTCATGAAATACTTTTTTGTAGTTTACTAGTTCACTTTTCTCCCGATAGTCAGTGTTACGGACTGACAGTTCTTTGCAGCATTCCAAAATGACTAATGTTTGGGTTTATTTATTTATTTTTATATAGTATTAATTAAGCTTAGCATTTTGATAATAGTTGATTAATAGTACAACAATAGTAATGATAGCTTATTTAATAAAAAAATTTAAGTTAATATGAAATTGTCTTTCTTAAAAATGTGTTAATTAGAATGTAGTCCCCGTGGCCTAATGGATAAGACGTCTAACTTTGGATCAGAAGGTTGCAGGTTTGATTCCCGTAGCGAACTTATAGAAATTATTTCAATTTTCTGGAAATCACAACAATTGCGCCGGACAGACAGACAGAGTAATAAAAGATTTTAGTAACATAGATTATAAAGTTTTGCTTCATTAGATCACTGTTGTTAGGAAAGACGTGAAATAATATTTAGTTTAATTTTGGAATACTCTGTTCACGCCATATCCCTGTCTGGAGAACTGTGATCTTATTTGAGTTTTACTGGTGATTGTTGTCTGGTTTGGCGAAAAGTGTGCCACTCAGTAAAAATTTACATGGATTGTGAAGCCCAAAGATGTTCTTAAAATCCAAACAATGCAATGTTCTCAACTGACAATGAGATCTGTCTCACAAAAACCATAAATTAAAGTTTTTTTATGAGTAGATTTAATTTATTCATCTGTAATATTAAGAGAAGGAAAGTTAAGACCTATGCTTCATTATGGAATATGTTTTACTATGTTCTAGCAGAATCTTCAAAGAGTATCAAATAAACAAACTGACAACTACATGAACTTCCAAGTCCCAGTTTATATTATACTGTTTGCAGCAAAGTTTTTAAAAGCAAAATCCTAAGCTATTACCTGTCCTGTATCTGTAACTGCTAAGCAATGCAAAGCACCAACAGCCACATGGACAATCTTCTTTCCTCGCAAACCTTCTACCATTTGAGGTCTTCTTACATGCTGGTCAGATCCATGGCCTAAACGGAAATAATCACCTTTTCCCCTAAAATTAAACAAAAAAGAAAAGAAATCATTAAAACAATTATATTTAGTTAGTAAAATTAATGGCTTTATATAAGGATTCCATTTATATGGTATATTGTCTACCACTCAAATGAGGAATAACAAAAGAATAATGGAAAAGAGAGTTATGGGATTTCTATTTCTTCAAATATGCTTCGATTATTCAAACATTTAAATTTTTCAGAATTATAATTTGCAAGGGCAACTGTCACCTGTTTTATCAAAGATATCAGAACCTTTGTTAATTAATACTCTTACATACATAATTCTTCAAAATTCTTAAGCTTAAAGTCTTCATATCTGAAGGAGGTTTTTTCCCCCCTTTTCTTTCTTAACAGATTTGACCTGTAGTCAAAAAATAACTGGCACAAGGAATAAAATTCAGAGAAATAGACCTGAAAATGCAAACATATACTTTGCTACATCTGATCTATTAGATCTAGAATATTTGATGAGACTGCAAGATTTTGAATAATATTCAAAAGTTAAGAAAAGTAAGCAAAATTACATTTGTAGGACATTTTAGGAATTCAGATCCTCTAATAACAAGAAATTAGCAGAATTTAATAGCCATAAACTAGCTCCACTAATTGCCTTTCTACAGGCCAATCTCATTTCATTTATATGAAATATCTCATTTCCAATCCATAATAAATCTTTTAAAAAAAAGCTCAAATATTTACAAAAAAAAAAAAAAAAATTATTCTGGATTTCTGATTTTTGTTGTTTATTTTTACTGCTTTATGTAACAGGTCTACTTCCATAAATATAATTTTTGGAAGGGATAATAAAATAAAAACATACTTACCATGTCCACACTTGTCCAGATTTGGTAAGAGCTAAGGAGAACTGAGCACCACATTCAATCTGACAAACACCAAGTCCATTTAGACGTTCTATATTGTGAGGAACACTGCATCCTTCACTTCCTCCTCGACCTAGTTTCCCAAAGTCTCCATCTCCCCAGGAGAACACCAGTCCTTCATCAGACAATGCCAAAGTTTGAGCATCACGGCTGCCACAAGCTATATGTATGATTCTGTGGCCAACTAATGTTTTTACCTAAAGAAATTCAATTCGTTAATTAATCTGAAAGAAAACTCAATAATTCAATGCAGTAAACCCATAATTTAATAGACTAAGAGGAAGAGATGTAAGTTAAATCCAAATATTTGTTGATAGACATGAAAAAAACTTGTAAAAACATTAAAAAGCATATATTACAACAGTACAGTGCCGAGTAAAGCTTTGTCTGTACTTTGGTGACCCAATCAAAATAAATCTCAAGTCACAAGAGGTTGCTTTGGTTTTAAATAAATGTAAAATATTTTTTGGTTGGTTACAAATTTTCTTCTGAATTAATTATTATGATTTTTTTTTCAACAATTGAAATTCTCAGAAAATATT
Organism: Thereuonema tuberculata; assembly: GCA_023159025.1. Taxonomy (NCBI): domain Eukaryota; kingdom Metazoa; phylum Arthropoda; class Chilopoda; order Scutigeromorpha; family Scutigeridae; genus Thereuonema; species Thereuonema tuberculata. The sequence continues at coordinate 21,505,179 of JAFIDM010008419.1, read as the reverse complement.
TTTTGAAAATATACTAACAAACTTTCTGGATAGAATATTAAATGAAAGAAAAAGCTTGCAAATTAATATTTATTTTAAAATCTTTAAGTTCAAAAGAAAATACTTGGTCTGATACCAGTGACACAAGATTCGGTAGATTTCTATAAATGTGGGAAATGGGCAAAACTGAAAAATTACAAAAAAAATTGCCAAAAAAAGTGCAAAGAATGAATAATGACAAAGGACATTCAACTAAATTTTTCCCGTTGTACAGTTAGTAAGGGAGATTAGTTATTTTTTTTTTTTTCGTTAAATATGCTGACTTTGTGCTACAGAAATGAGAAGACCTGAAGTCTTGCATTAAGTTTCACTTCAATTTTTGAACTGACGATGAAAAATTACTTGTCTGGATCCACAACAGTCCTCTACTGATATGCTCTTACACTACAGTTCAGAGGGCGCTGCTGAGTCTAGGCATGTGCAATATTCCCAAATGTTAATCATTTGCATATCATACTCTGCTTTACATTTCCTGCAAGTTTCCCTTCATTTGCATGTTTCCTTCATGGTGTTGTATTTTTACAAACATGAGTATAGATATGAAAAACTGAAAGATATTCCAAAAGCTACTAAAAAAGGTTAAAAATTTCGGAGTCTTAATGTTATTCTGAACTAATTGTTGTTGTTGTTATTAATTTCAAAAAATTTGTATACTAACTGTGTAGAAGAAATCTAAAGAAACCTATTTGTAACTGATAAAAAATCACATGAAACAAACTTCAAACATTCATTTTATAAATGAAATTTATATTTATTATTTACTTGAAAAGCAACTTCAGACAGAAGTTATTTAAGTGATATTATAACTTTAGGTTGTTCTTAACTTAGACATTCTGCATTAGATAATGGAACAAATCTTAGAAAAACTAGTAATTTCACTGATTTGAAATGTATAACAATTAGGAAATTAAATTACTGATCATGCAATAAAAATTGTTATTTCTAACTTGTACGAAAAAAATAGGGGAAAAAAAAAACTTACCAATTTAGGTCTTAACTGTGTTACGTTATCTCCATGGCCTAAGCGGCCATATTCCCCTAGACCCCAGGTATATAATTCTCCACAGGAACTTACAGCTCCACTATGAGAACTTCCACATGCGATGTCTCGTATACGTTTAGATTTCAGACTTTCAATGAGTCGAGGCCTATCTAATGCCCTAAAATAGTTTATAATTACAAATTCATATAAGTATATAACATTTAATGTTGCATGACTTTACTCATTTTTTTAAAAAAAAGATAAAGAATTAAGTGATTCTAAACAATAGGCACAGAGTAATAAAATTAATGAAAACTTACTGTCGATTGCCATGTCCCAATTTTCCATCATCACCTTCCCCCCAAGAAAATACTTTGCCGTCAACAGTCAAAGCCATTGCATGTCTACCACCTGTTAGAAACAACAAATGATTCAGAAGTTAAAATGATTCAACTTAGAACTGAAACTAAGTTATTTAAAGATACTTTCTGATTTAAATTGCTTTTCAATTACAAATGTTCAACACTAATTTATCAACTTCAACATTAAAAATTACTTTTTTGTTGAACTTTGTCAGTACTCAACTATCTTCTTCTCTACAATTTATATATATATCAGGCAACTAACCTCTAGATTTGTTCTTACAGCTAGAAGCTTGGAAAACAATCTACCGGTTACAATAAACAGGTTTGTTAAGACATGGTCGATCTTTTAAAAGTCATACCAAAATCAATAACAACCTGACAAAGTTATTTGCAGTTCTCGATATGTCTTCGGACGTAATGAAGAGAACATTAGTTTTTCAAAACCATATACTGTGACCATTGAATCAAGGTTACTTGGGAGACTAGGAAGAATAATCCTCCGGCTAAGGAACTCATCTGGTATACAGCTGGTTCTCTAATTAATCATAAAGCTGGATTCAGGGTGTTCTGTAACAAGCCTCGAATCACTATAAAAGGTAGCCTGGGAAGTCATTGCACTATTTCCCAGGCAGAAATTATAGCTATTTTGGAATGTGCCTATCTTGGGCTTTTAAAAGACTACAGGAATACAAACATTTCCATTCTTTCGGACAGTCAAGCTGTCCTTAGAGCGCTGGATGCCGATGACATATCAGCTAAATTGGTATGGGAATGCCACCAAACACTTTGCGCTCTTGCCCAACTCAATGCAGTGACACTGGGATGGATTCCAGGGCATAGGGGGTTTGATGGGAATGAAAAAGCGGACCAATTAGCAAAAGAGGGGGCTGAAACTCCCTTCATTGTTCCAGAACCAGCTTGTGGAATAAGCTGGTCTCTTGCTAAGAGCTAATCAAGGACACAATACACAATTGGGCCAAAAAAGAACACAAACTAAGATGGAATCTTTTTCCTGGCCAAACCTTCGGAAAAAAACTAGTGCAAGGACCCTTAACTTCGCTTACAAGGTCCTTGATTAGACTTGACAGAGCTAATCTTCGATTAGCCATGGCATTTATCACGACACAGCCAATTCAGGAAACATCTGACAGTAGTAGGTATACTTCAAGAAGACATCAGCTGCAGGGCAGTCGCCGCAGACAGTCAAGCATTTAATCCTTGACTGCGAATCCTTAGACCTTAGGAGAAGAAGGGTATTTGAGGGTAAACAGCCAGGAGATGAATTTGATGCAAGTTTAGGAAGTAAGATACTGGAACTTATAAAGTTCACTGGCATCGGAACTCCCTAACAACGCAAAAATGGGAGCACAATAAATCTTATAGGTCCGTGCACAGGGTCTGGAACCCTGATCCCACTATTAATTTAATCTAATCTATCAGGCAACTAAATATCATCTTTCCCTGAGAGAGGAACATTAGCTTAGGAAAACACAAAGAAACAAAGAAGACAGAACTGTTCTGGCCACTATCCTCTACAAAAGCAACAGTAAATTGTTTGCTAGGATTTCTCCATGATTTTTTTTTTCTAGTAAAATTTAAAATAAAATATTAAAACAGCTATATTAACTTATGCAAGCATATTTCTAAATAAAGAGAATGAAACCTTTACATCTAAAATATTCAAACTCTGATAGAGAAATTTTCAAAATAATTTTTATGCCACAGAGGAATGCTACACAGGAATAGGAAATTTAAATTGATTACCTTTTGAAATTCAATGCATTTATTATTTCAATAAAAGTTTTACAATTACCTGTTATTTGTAAAGTATAGTATTTCACTAAATTAAACTTGAAGATAAATTTATGAAAACGAAGGGAAGAAAACCAACATACCTGAATGAACTGCTACTTTTTTAATGACATACTGACTGAGACCCATCATCTGACGTGGTATAGATACATTGGAACTGTGTCCAAGACCTAGACGGCCATTTGTTCCTTCCCCACAGGCAAAAATTTTACCTTCTTGTGTCACTGTATTAACAAAGAATGTATATTACTATTATTTGTAACTCTTAACTTATATATTTATACCTAATATACTGCACTAGCATTTTAAAGTCAGACTTTAAATGTAATCTTACTCAATTATAAATAATATAATACAATTATTTTTATATTCATTTACTCATTATACATGCAATGTGTGATGATCATGAAACACAATAACAGTATTTTTAATAATCACTCAAGTATCTCTGATCTTTTGTCTGTTGTTGATGTTTATTTTGTTTACTTTCATTGGCTAAAGTATTCTATGTCCTTCTAAGTTTATTAAAATAATGCAAATAAATTATTAAGTTTCTTTTCTTAAAAACACAAATTTTTCACTTTCATTTAAATTTCATGCTAAAGAAATGTTCAAGCAAATTTTAAACTAACATATTATTGAGAAACCAGATTCTATTTACAATAGTAAACAGTAATATTTGCTTTAACTCAGAAATCCCGAAACTAATAAACTTGGTATCAACCTTCAGAAGATTTTCTCAATACAACGTCTTTCTTCGTGTAAGTTCTGAATTTTGATAATTGCCTTACAGATGAAAGCTTCCTGTTGTACATTCTGCTAAGCAATTTCTATTATTCAGAGAATTTAAAAATAATTCACAAATGCTACATAAATAGTATTTCATCAGACTATAATCCAAAAGCTTTTTAATGGCTGCAATTAAGAACTGATGACATTTTAAAGCAAATCCTGTATTTTTTATCAATCTGAAGCTCCCATATTTAGGCAGATTCTTTCATAACCAAACCTAAGGGGCCGTTCAAGTATTACATAAGCAGATTTTTAGTCATTTAAGACCCCCCACCCACCCCATGTAAGCAAAAATAAGCAGATACCTGACCCTCCTCCCCCTTGTGCTTATGTAAGATTTGCCAAATCATTAACAGTAAATACAAATGAAATACAGTGGAACCCCGCCATTCGTCCGCCTCTCTACTCGTACAACTCATTATTCGTCCAACTTTTTCAAGTAAAATTCAATTCGCCATTCGTACGCTTGCCCCGCGATTCGGACAGCATGACCTTGTTACTGGCCGCGCCACGCGATCGCTTCAGCTCAGTCTCGTGCTAGCTTCTGTACGCTACGCATCATCCACGCAAGCTTCGTGAAACTTTGTTCTATTTTATTGTTATTTTTATTAAAAATAGTGCAGCCATGGGTCCAAAAAAGATTACTGATTCAACCAAGCCTAAAAGGAAAGCAGTGAGAACGAAAATTGAATTGAAAAAAGAACTCGTTGCAAAGTTTGAAAGTGGAACTCGTGTCTCTGACCTAGCAACTCAGTATGGCATGGCGAAATCAACCATATCGTCTATACTGAAAAAGAAAGACATAATAAGAGAGGCCTATTATTGTATTTATTGTTTTCATAGTTTTTATGTATTTTATGCTTAAAATATTATTACAAAGGTTTAAATAAGCAATCATCTTTAGTCTGGAACGGATTAATCCAATTTACATGATATCTTATGTGAAAAAATGATTCGCCATTCGTACAAATCGCCATTCGAACTGCCTCCTGGAACGGATTTTGTACGAATAGCGAGGTTCCACTGTACTCAAATATTCATGAAATACTGAGGGAAAAAAATGTTTGTCTGTCTTACATAAGCACGGCTCTGATCCCCTCTCCCTCGTCAGCAAAAATAATCAAATCTTGATCCCCCCCCCCCCCAAATGCTTATGTAATACTTGAACAGCCCCTAACAGGACTTACACTTTACATGATCAAATATTTCCTTTTATCTTAGTTTTTGTTTTTTCCTCTTTGAACAAGCAGACAGTCACCCTAAGGTATTCTCAATCTTCCACTTCATCATTTTTTTTTTCACAAATTCAAACTCAATAATATATTGTATTAAAAAAAAAAAATTATCATAGTCATTTGTGATTGAAATGCTAGAGCAAAAAGCCTCAAGTACCTTGATTACAAAGAACAAAGAATAATAGTAAGAATGGTAGATTATTGCACCTTCAACATTTGCTCTCTCTTTTGGACCAACCTATTCTTGAATCTTTACTTTCTTTTCGATTTCCTTATTTCCAAACCATTACAAAAACCTTGAGTTAACCAACATTTTCTAAATTGTACAGATAGAGCAAGAACACTGTTGAAATATCAATATCTAAAATCAGCTAAAAGTAAATAGGAAGAAAAAGAAAATTACCTATAAACATGCTCTTGGATCCTCCTGCTATATTCACAACTTTTAGAGAAGATAATGTTTCAGACAAAATTGGGAGTTTTATCTAAAAGTTAAAAATAAAAAAATAAATAAATCCAGTCATTCACAATTATGAGCTTATATCAGCATCATTATTTTTATTTTAATTAAAAAATAAAACGTAAGTATGGATGTTTTTATATTATAAATTCTTTGATATTAACAAATATGTTAACAAGTCAGACTTTCATTGTTGCTAACAATAACTTCTGCACTCTCACACTTTCAAGTTTCATCCAATTATTCTCAAACTTGCATTTTGACATATCACTTTTATTTTATGCAGCCATGAACTTGCTTCCTGAATTTCAGCCTTATCCAGTGCTTCTATATAAGTTGTGTGTTGCCTCTATCCCTCATTTTCAATTTATGCACCACCTTTGTCCCAATAATAAGGATAGATAGCTCTCTATATCTTCATCCATCTGTTGATATCTTTCTCCTTGATCACTGCGGCTCTGTTTTGGAATTGTTTCTTTATTAGAGTTATTGCAACTATCTATTTCTGAGCCACTGTCTGATGCTTATGTAACATTCAGCTGTGCCTTTTTAATTACCAGTTCACTCTCCAATATTGATTTTCAGGGACACTTCATCCAGGCTCCTCTAATCAATAGATGAAATCAGACCTTATCAACTTTTCACTTGAGACTCCTGCCAGTCAGCAGTTTGGAAGATGAATGGGTGATTGGCAGTTCTTCCGTCTCCATAAATCTACCTCTGTTTTTTCCTGGTTGCTGACCTAATTCATTCCATCAGTTTTGGAATAAGGATAAAAATTAGAAAGGTTAATTTCCATCTAATTTCTATCTTTCAATCTACACTTGGAAGGAATTCACCCATAATGGATCTGTTAATATTTCTATAAACTGTCAACTGGCCTCCAACACTGTTTCAAACATTTTCACCAGAGATTTGAATGGTCTCTACTGTATCATTTTCACGTTGTTCCCAATGGTCAACAATTCACCATGGCACCATGGAGTTGCTCTAATGATGCATTCTAGCCAGACTTTTGACTTATATCCCTATAGGTATCCCGTCCTTTCCTTCTGTTTGTACCAATATTTCTTAAAGTGGTTAGGATATCGCACTGTCGTCAACTGTCTGTAAAACTGATGAAAAAAATCAATACTAAAGTTGGAATTGGGTTCTTTTGCGATCATAAGACACACTATCAGACTTCAATTTCAATTTAGTGGCTTACATCACTGGAAGCCTACATCTCTATCATCTGCAAAATGTTTTTTTCACTCTAAAAAATAGGAGTAAAAAAAACCTACTGTATTGTTTTTTTTGTTTTTTTTCAGTGATCATTTTTCTTAAATTATCACTAATTATCAGAATTACAGTTATCATTGTTATCACCACTGAACAAAAGATAACTCTAGCTGTTAAGTATTGAATAAGCATAATGTAGCCTAACTGCTGTTGGCTCAAAGCGTAAAATTAGAAAAATATCGCAAACCACAAAATCACACTAAAGTCATATTACAATGTTGTTATAATAATCACAACTTTTTTTAAATATTTTTTTAAATATATTAATTATTAATATTTTGTTTTCTAGATGGAGCATTTACTCATATATGTGATACAATGACATACACGAAGAAATACAGGACAAAGTAATGAATACGGTAAAGGCCATTTTCACTATTGTGTAAAAAGAATGAAAGAGTTGGAAACTTACTTTTGAACCTTTTAGCCCTCCGAGTTGGTCTTTATCATTCAACCCCCATACATAGACTTTTGTATGAATTTCTCTACGGGGATCAGCTTTTGCTTTTCTAGCAAGAATAGATAAATCTTCTTCAATTTCTTCACCATCTGATGCTAAGAACGAGATGTTTGCCAATAAGTCTACATCATCAGATTGTAATTTGCCAATCATGACTAGTCCATGTATCTTGCAATCAATTCCACTGTTTCGACACTGCTTAATAGCAATTTCCAAAAATCTATAATACTATAAAAGAAACAAAATATAACAAATATTAATTAACTTTAGAACTGAGAAATCCCGGCTGATAATATTAACCAGCACTGGAAAAACCAGTTGTTCAACAAAATTAAATGGTACTTCTAAATATAAAATAATTTTTATTTTTATTGTAGAGCTTTATGCTGTTTTCACAATGGAGGGAAAAATCTAAAATGAATTTGCACTTTGCTCACTTTAGTCGCCAGCTTAGAGCTGACCCTTCTATATTTAGTGCATTATTTTATCAGCACTATTTATCACATTGTATCAGCAATATTAATGCTCATGATTCTGCTTTGAATAAATCAAACTTACTGTTGCCAAAACTGATGGGGAAAAACAAAACAAAAAAAAGCCCAAAACAATGTCAGTGCACACACAGAAAAATCATGAAACAAAAATATAAACATACGTCTAGATAGGATGGCGTGTGTGACTAACTATACATGACATCATCTGTCAGTTAAGAGCAAGATACTGGGAGACCTTTTAAATTCCTCTTTATTTTTCCTTAAATTTATATAAGAATTTGGAATATTAAGGTTACTTTTAATAATTTTATGACTTTTACTTTTCTAGGAAAACTGACTAAAAAAAAAAAGACTTTTTACATCATTATTTATTTGTCCCTGAGCTGAAAATAAAATTGAACATTTTTTTTTATATTTTTTGTTATTTCAATTATTTATAGCTACATTACATATCTGAATAAGATCAAGTATAAAATATGTATTTATATCTTTTTTAATAAAGTTCATGAAGATCTTCAGTAATTTATACTGTATGTAGCTCGTTTGGCTTTGTGGCCATTTCAGTTAAAGAAGAATAATTTAACAATGAAGATTTTCTAATACTATATCAAGAATTCATAACATTCGAAACTGACCAAGGAAATTTTTAATCAGGTAAAACATTCTTATATTTCATAAGAATTTTTTTATAAAAAAAAAATTAAATAAAACAAACAAACCTCTCCCATGTCTGATAGTAATGTGACAACACTTTCGGTAGGACCAATATTAATAGTTTTAAGTTCTTTCATGGTTGCTAATGTATCACCACCGCTCATCACCACCAAAGAAGGCATGTAGCTGGAGTCAGAGGGCTCCACATGCATGCGTAGGCAGTGTACTACAACATCAGGTTGCATTTCCAAACGAATCCAATGCTGCAAGAAATGAAAGGAAATAAATAAATAAATAAATAAATAAATATTTCCAAATTCTTCTTTTAACTTCTTCCTTTTGTTTAATAAATAAATAAATAAAATAACATTTCTGAATATAAAACTAATTTCTAATCAATTAGCTATATCTAACAAGATGATATATTCTTGAAATTTTAAAATTGGATTCCTATCACTGAGACAGGTGAAAAGACAGAAAAGGATTACAGATTTCTTCTTGAATGACAATGAAAACAGTCCAAACGATAAGATATAAGAAAATGAAATAGATTGAGGAATTCCATTGTCAAGTGCTGCATAGGAATGAATTATGTAAGATGTTCTAAACAGGATGAATGTGACATCATCTTCAGATTGAGCTACAATTTATGATAAAAATTAGGAAAACAAGTAGCCTTCCAGAATAGTGTACTTTTGAACAAGTTTCTGTGATGATAGATATCAGTAATCTTCGCTAGACTTGACTGGAGAAGGGTCAATGAAAAAAAAGAAGAATAATCTTATAAGCATGCCAAAATATTGTTTTAATCTGTATTTTGTATGTTACTAGTATAACACTGCTTAAGAGTAATTCGTCTAGACTTCATCATTAATACAGGCAAAACAGAATTAATGAATCAAATAATTTGTTCAATCATGAACAATCATGAGGCTTTTCATAAATAGTTTTCTATGCTCTAAGAGCTATGGAAAACCTATCTTGTATCTTTTAAGGTAGTTACAATAGGGTTGTACCATTAAATTAATCCTTTTCACCACTACAATAATGGAACTGCATTAAGAAAAACGGCTATTAAGAAAAATTATCAAATAACTAGCATACAATTGGGATTAAACAATTTTCAAATGTTAATGATTTTACTTATAAACACACAGTTAAATCATTTTCTCCATTACTTTTAGATACAGTATTTATTACAATATTAGCAACTAAACATCATATCTAAAAAAAACATGTTATCCATTGCAATATTGAATGCAAGAGATTTTATGTTTATTTACTGAATGATTAGAAGATGACAAACATTCTCAATCTGAGACAAAACTGTAAGTATTAGGGCTTTCATAACCATTTCTCTTTTATCAAAATGGTTTTAAAGGCCTAATTACAATCTTTTGACTGAAACTGGGAAAATTTGTTCTTCTCTAATATAAATCCATAAAAACTTAAACTGTTCTTTGGAAATACGATGGACATGTTATTTTTTTTTTTTTAATGCAAAGAAAACTAATACATAAGAATTAATGATATTTACTTTTCCTTGGGAACCACTACTCTGCCAAGGGGAATATGTACCATCAATGAGGCGATGAGCCCATGTTTCTCTTGATGAAACAGTTAAGTTCTTCACACACTGAGACCATTCCTTGAGAAGGTGGTTCCTTGAACCAACAGAAATCTCAGATTTCTTTTGATGTTTACCTGGTCCTCCAGCAAAAACCGGTGTACTTTCTGTAACACAAAAGAACGTATTAAACAATTTTACAAGAAAAAGTTACTAAATATTAATAATACACACACAGTCAACTTTAAAAAACAACAACAAAGAGTTCCATTTCATAAAGATAATCAGAATATTCGGGCCTGGTTAATTCACAATTACTTTCTTTTGCTAATTAAAAATCACTGAAGTTCTAGATTTTTTTTTTTTGGAATTACTGAAGGAAAAAAAAATTCAATACAGATACTGTTTTGTCTTTGGGTAATATTCTTATTTTATTTATTTTTAATTCTTGCAATTAGCAGGACATAATTGTCAAATGCCAAGTTTATTTATCAATTCAAACAAATCAATCTATTTAGATAAACTTCAAAAATACGTGTATCAAACAAAAAAATGACAAATTATATCAACATTAAGGACAAATTGAAGGGTTGAGAACCATAGCGGGCCATCTCCATGCACAACGAAAAAGCAGTTGATGCCATCTATTGGTATATTATATAGTTGTGTGTCATATATTGAAGTGGTCCATCTTGCAATTTTTCATTTAGGAATTAAAGATCATCTATGTCACATTATGCTAAATATTATTCAGTAAATTATGTTGATAAAATTAACTTTAGTCTTATTTTTCTCCGTTTTTAAAAAATGGCAAATGGCCCACTATGACCCTTTAATTCAAGTTAATTGTTCAAGAGAGTAAAGACTGGTTAACAAACAGCTTAACAGGATTGAAATCAATGAACTATTTTTGCATATTTGGTGAATTTATAGTCTCATGATTTCATAAATTTTAATTAATGAATGTTTAATTAAGAAAATTTTGCAAGAATGAGGGATTTTGCACTAGTTTCAATTGTATTAAGTATATTTCATTGCAACACAGCTAAAAACGTTTTGAATGTTGTGCTAGGGACAAAGTCTACTTCCACTAGCAACAACAGCCATCTTACATTGGGCACAATTTCAAATTGCAACAACATTGTTGCTTTGCTATTTCATCACTTGTTATAGTCCAATTACAATGAGGCTGTATTTTTTTCTTTTGTTTTGTCATTATTTTTCAACAACTACTTTGAAATTGTTACAAAATTATAAAATAAAATAGAATAATGAATATAATGAATTTTAGTTACTGTTTTATTGTCAGGTTATAAAACTACATAATCTAGGAGTGAAGTACATAAAATTATAGAAAATTAGTTCTTGCAATGCAAATTTCACAAATTAACAGTTCTTCATTAAGTGAGGAATCAAATTTTAGACACTGAAATTTTAATCAAGTGCAATGTTTTTAGAAAGAAATGAAGAAAGACAAGTACAGTATTTATAAATAAAAAATGTAAAACACATGTAAAAGATACAGCAAAGGTATGAAACATAAAAACATGGGTGTTTTATATTTCATACCTATGCTATATATTTTACATCTGTTTATATTCTCTTTAAAAGAATGGGAATCTTCTTACCAGGTGCACTAATGCAGTTAAAAGGATGCCTGTGGGATCGCTTTGTACGGAAACAGTGCTCACAATAATCAAAGTCATCGCAAATTTTACACTTAAAACGAGGTCCAGTAATAGGAAACATTTGGCATCCATCACAACTAAAACAGAAATCATATTAACAGTGTCAATTGGGAGAACTAAATATAACGTAAACTGATTTGCATATTACAAATAAAATTGTTAAAATAAAAAGAGTCTTACGTTACACTTGGATGGGCACAGGGAATAAGTTCCATTTCTGACAAAAGTCCTGTCCAGCTAGCTTGCTCTGGGAAATTTACAGTTATATCACATCCATTGTCCCTAATACCTAAAAATAGAACAAATTATATCACAACTATATTAGTACCACTACTTAAAGTTAACTAACCAAGTGTCATAATATTAATAATTATTATCAATGCAAACCATCAACAACCAGTTAAATAGTAAAAAATATCCCTATACACGCCTATGTGGTCCCTCGGAACAGGGGAGGTAAGGCTCCTAGTGTTTCCTGACCAATAGGACCAAGTTGAGGTCAAATGTCAGCCCAACGCTCACCCTACTTTAACCATCAGGAAATAAACCTAGTATCGATTCTACAGAGGATTGAGTAGATCCTCTGAGGATCCATCTGCAGGGGAATTCAAGTGGAAAAAATCCCCGACTTCCACTGGTGACTGAGCCTTGCCATGTGACTACTGGGCCCACAATCTGATATCTAGGACTAGAAAAAGTTACTGGATGCACTGTATTCTTTCATTCGCAAGACTAACTACATTTCCATATCTGCCATTTTGCCTGCAAACCTGGTAATTTTAAATAGCAATATTTATTTTAAGAACATGATGTAACTGTACAGGCAAACATTTTGATTCTCATGGCAGATGGAATTATCAAATGAATTTCCAGTGAATTTATAATAATCTTACAAGCTTGTACAGTTAAATATATAAATAATTATATCTGTATTAAATAACAGGTTAGATTGAAATATCTAATTTGGAAAAAAGACTAAACAGTTATATACCTCACTATATACATCAACTAGAACAAATAAAGTGACTGTCTGAAACACCGATATCAAAACAATGTTAGATAAAAACTTAATAAAGATCATAATAATTCTCACTTTTGTCGTTGAATGGATAACATTAAATACTTCATTTAGCAAAAGTATTTAATATACAAGGTAGTAATGGTTTTCTAAGACCTCATCTTCTTGTGCACTAATGCACTTTGTTTGTTATACAAGGCTATATATCAGATTATACATAATTGCGATATCATAAAATATAACTAAGATATTAGGAAAAAATCTTACTTGTTACTACTCCAATGCTCTGATGAGTTACAGATCCCCATTTGTATTTAGGTGTTGATACTGTTGGTTTCACTCGTACTTGATCACCAACTTTAATTTGAGCTCCAGAACCTAAAAAATTAATCAATCAATTTGCTGTAAAACTCAAAAACAAAACAAAAAAAAACTCCGTATTTTCTCTCTTTGATCATGTTTTTAAATCCCAAAGTCAAAATGAAATTATGATCTGTTCGTGACCTCTATAGTTTTATTACTAAACCATAACAGAACGTTTTAACAGTTTTAACGCCTTTCTTTACACCATGTCCAGCTTCCTTTATATAAGCCTAAGGGTAATTTTCACCAAAGTGCTGTTACTATTCAGGAAAACTGCAATTACATAATGCTATTTCTGTCTTTAGATATGAATGCATGATTTTTTTCGAAGGGGTGTAGAATGAACACTGATTTCAACATCTTCATCTGAACTAATGGTAAATATAAATCCTGATCAGTTTTTCTGCAGTGAAAGACAGCAGTGGGCACGTAACATGGTTTAAATTTCTGTCAAACATGAAAAAAGGGAATAAACTCCCCCATTTTTGCCGAAGTTAATTTTGTTATTGGAGGAAGAAGGGAACATATTTTCCTGCAGATCTGTTTTTTGTAATTCAACAAACTGGATAATCAAGAGGTAAATATGACTTAGTCATTTAAAATTCTTAAAAATTTATCAATAGCTCTGATAAAAATCTTTGGAATGGGAATAAAGATTCTGTCGACTAAATATTAAGTCGCCAGTACTTAGAAAATGGGACTTCATAGAATTCTTTAACTACATAAAGTTTGGTCATGACATAAAATTTACACTCCTCACCATTATGTAATTAGGCAAAATACAAAAAAAAAAAAAAAAAAAAATAATTAAGGATTCAGATTATTAAATAAATTATCAATTCCATTTGTAGCTATACTGCTGTTGAAATAATATAGCAATAATTTTACAGATAGAATTTTAACTGCCGTTTAAATTAGGATTTTTTTTTATCTACAAATGCACTGTTGGTTTCTCATTATCAATATTTTACAGAAATATATCTATATTTTTTAAATTTAAGATCTTTAAAAGCATTTGTACAGGAGAAAGCTTCTTGTTTAAACTTTAACTCTTTGTTTACTGCCATTCAAAACAGGAAGTTTTTTTTCAATCTACATGAAATCTCGTTTCTGTGTAATAGAAATGGGAAATGAAGAGGAAGGTAAGAGATAGATATCATCCCAAACAAAATACCAAATACAGTTTTTTTACAAATTAACATACAGTAAAACCTCGTTAAGTCGTCACTCAAGGGACTAAACATTTTTGTCGACTTAAGCGGAGTGATGACTTAGGTGGAGCGGGCATTTTTGAAAAAAAAAACAACAACACTGAAATACAATATTTTCATGAATTGCTGTAGGATTCGGTGAGAAAAACAGATTTTCAGAAATCAATACATTCAAATGAATGAGTGGAAAATAAAAAAAAAAAAAATTATAGTTACCACATTTTAATCGTTTTGAAAGAAAGGCAATTCTGTCTTTGAAACGTTCCAGCCTACCATCGCTGCCGCCGAAATCTTCAATGTTCAACTTCTTAGCAATTTCCATGGCTTTTTCTTTGAGAATCACGGCAGAAACCGGCAAATTTTGCGATCTGGCATGTTTTAGCCCATTGAACTAAAGCCCCCTCGATCTCGTCAAACTTCGATTTTCTCATTGTCTTTCGTTTGTCTTTGTAGTCAGCTTCTTCAATTATTTGTTTCGATGAAAGAATGTAGTCCTGGGAATATGGTGTTCTTTGGCAAAAGCTGTTTTCAAAACATTTGATTTTTCAAAAAGTGCAATTAAGTCTTTTTTTTTCTTTAAAAGATAACGAGGTAAGTTTTCGTTTCCCTGGCATGTTAAAAACGTAATCGAACCACGAAATTGCAAGAGAAAAAATAGCCCTTACAGCGAGCTTACTCGCTACAAAATGAAGTCACACTCAGGAGCAGTCAAGAAAAACGTCTGTACTCGACAGAGTCGCAGCGAGAAGTGTGCTTTGAATAATTAGCAGCGAGATTCCAAGAACCCAAATCCTCTGAAGGGGTAGGAAAGGAATGAAGTGACAGGCGTGGTCGAAAATTCCCTATAAAGGCTTGGCTTTCTTAAAGTGAAGGGATGGGGCTGAAAAGACAACACACGATGATGGCATGCAAATTGGAGAAGAAAGATGCTTTTGGCCATTTTTGAGGGTGACGAGTTATCTGGAGAAGAATTAAATTTGGTGACAGTAAAATAGGGTTATTTTACATTATTGTGTATGAGACCTTGTCGGGACCAAAGGAAAACGACGACTTAAACGGAGTGATGACTTAACGAGGTTTTACTGTATTTGTAAATGATCCTACTCTATGCACAGGTGCAAAAGTTATTAGAAAATTATCTGACGGAGAGTTACAAGCATCAGGAAGATCAACTAGATAAACTCTCTTAGAGCCTAGATGCAAAAAAATCAAAAGAACAATGATTCAAATTTCTTTGAAGTTTATCAATGTACATACAAGAACGCCATGCCAGGTCCAGCTGCCAGCAAAAGCCAATAAAGAATTCACAACAACAATGGAGATGGAAAACAAGTGCTCTAAGATGACATAAAACCACAACTCAAAGAGATCAATATAGCTATCTAGTTTGGATTTGTGCACAAATCTAGAATATTCGGGAAACTGAATATAGACTAAGACAGAGATTTGCAGAGTTACAGAAGTGTAGGCTATTTTCCTCAGGATGTTTAAAGATCTTAAGTTTTTTAACAATTTATTTGGTGTGAAATATGAGGCCACCGTAGCTCTCCTAGACCGATTATTTAATAGAGAAAGCCCTTGTTTATGATAGGGTTCCATTCCTGACGAATCTGTCACAAAAAAATTATACATAAAATGAACTTAATTATACAGGGTGGTGCACATAAAGCTCTGAAATGAATGTTACAAGTGCAAATATCCCCCCCCCCCCCGCATTTTTTATTAATATAAATCAATTAACAGTATAAAATATAGAATCCAACTAAATTTAATTAAATAAAAAGAATTAAATTTTGTACATTTTCTTTGATTTCTTCAAAGTGATGGCTGGAATATTGTCTTGTCAGTGAAACGTTTGTTGAATGAAAAAGAATATCAGTATTTTCAAAATCATTTTTTGTTTTACTGTTTCATGAACTTCTGTACACTGCTGCTGCTCAATCTGCACACAAGTTCTTTATGGAACCTGATGTTAACTGATGGACTTTTTTAAAAGCAAAGAAAAAGACAAGCCAAAAAAAAAAAAAAAAAAAAAATGATTTTCAAAAATAATTCAATAAAGTGAACTAATTAGCCTCTAACTCATTCATTGTAATAAGAAACAAATTGTTTCTTATTGCAATTGTTACTTTTTGCAATTATCTTCATTTATTAAAAACCCCATTTAGATCACTTTGCTTCTAACCATGAACTGAAATCAACAATTCTAAGTGAACAAAATACTGAAAACCAACTTATAACATTAAGTTCAGTGTTTCATCCTTTCTATTTTGTTTATCCATATATAAAAAAACTTACTAAACCAGTATTTCAGAGTTGATAACTTTGGTATTGTCGCTGGCAGTAGGAAATTGTTATTTTCAACTGCAAACCATTTACATCACTTTGCTTCTAACCTTATGAATTGAAATCAACGATCCTGAGTGAGCAAAATACTGGAAACCGAGGATATTCTCCTTTCCTTCAATGGCTCACCTGGTAACATAAATAATAATAATAAAAGAAAAAGAAAATTTATTTACCAGTTGATGATGATGGATTCCCCAACAGTTCAATGTGAATATAGCGTACCCAGTATGTACCACCTTTTCTTTGCCAATCTACCTGGACATTTAAATCATGCAAACCATCTCTGTCCAACTGAAAAATAAAACAAAAACAAATTATGAGCAAGAAAATAAAAACAACAATAATTTGAGGAAATCAAATTCTTTAGCAGCTAACTGCTAACCCTAAAAGGAATTTGACCACAAACAAACAAACAAACAAATTAAATAAATAAATAAATAAATAAATAAATAAATAAATAAAGTAAAAACTCTCAAATGGGTATTAAGGAAAATAAAAACAAATCATCAAAAAATGATAAGGGGAAGCCTTTTAAGTCCCTGGGACAGCTGTTTCGAGCTTACGAGGCTCTCTCTTCAGCCAAGGCTACTCGACAAGCAAAACTCAAAAGGGCATGTGAGGAGAAGTAAGATGTCCCTAATAAGCCAAGTGACCCCTCAGAAACTAAAGGCAAGAAAATAAAAAACAACAATAACTTGTGGAAATCAAACTGTCCCAAAGGCAAATTATAAACTTTAACACTAAAAAAAAATATATATATAATATAGTATTTAGCCAAAATGATAATTTGAATGATTTTTAAACTAGTAAAAGGGGTAATATTAAAATTAAAAACCAGCAATATATGTGAACAGTAAAATCCACAACAAAAAAATTATTTAAAATAACTAAAAACTATTTTTTTTTTTTTTGATAAAACAAATCTTCACTATACCTTTACAACTCTGCCAATATCACCTTCGTGGACTTCTTCATAAGTACGACAGCATCGGACCATCATTCCTGGTTGAATGTAATCTCTAACGTACATGGCATACTCGTCATTACTTAAAAAGTCACTTCTTCTTCGAACAGAAACTTCATTTGATAGTCCCTAGGAATCAAATATAAAAAACAGCATTTTATTCAAATATCAACCAAGTTTCAACATTTACAAATAAAGAAAGATACTTCACCTTCTCCTTTTCTGCACTGCTGTAATTTTTTTATTGGTTATTCAAGGATAAGCAGATTTTCAGAAAAAAGGAAAGGAGATTACAGTTGGTTTGTCAACTTGTGAGTAAGATCCAAAACAGCTGTTCAAAGCAAACAGTGGGTAACCCTATCAATAACTCCCAGCTTTTCCAGATAATTATTACTTGATTTATAATGATAAATATATTTTAATAGCAATCTGTAACAACAGCTTTGGGCCCTAATCATTTCACCTACAAATCAAATTTTTATTAAAATTAATTAAGGAGCTCATATTGAAGCATATCCATTGCTTTCTAATGTAAGTATTTCTAACTTACGATTACTATGAGTTTCAACAGTAATATTAATTGTTGGAATTTGGCTCCTCACTTACATACAGATACAACATGTATCAACAGGGATTTTGCATTTTTTTTGGCCTAAAATTAGCTTTCAAATGAAGCTGAAGCAGAATTTTCAGAACGTTGTAAGATATCTTTTCTAGGTTAATAAACACAGAATATAGATTCATAAGGTGTGTTCAGATGGTGACCTTTTATGCAGATGTTATTCAGAGACAACGGGGATTTGTGTGTGAACGACACTCTGTATTGGGATTAAAGGGGATAAGAACCTGGGGAAGGGGGACTTTCACCCCTCAAACCTATGTGGATAATTTTTCTCCCAGAACTTCTCAACTCTGGACTATAGCTGGAGCTTGCGCAAAGAGAATTTCTCGTAGCAGAAAGGGTTTAAAACATGGCTGTCATTTTCGTCGCACAATCAAGCCATGACAATGTTAGAATTTTATTTGTTTTTTAAATGAAACTGTAGAAGCAGTAGACAATAAAAAAACCAACACTAAAATCAAAACTTGCTTAAATACAACATAGTTAATGTATTTAAAAAAATGTCAAAAAAAAAAAAATCAACAAAATATAGATCACTGACTAAGACTTAAATATCACGAATGCATTTTCTTTCATTATTTTTTTCATTTCATTATTGGGGTTAATCATTTCTTTCTTTCTTGATTTTTTTTAATTTAATTTAATTGTGTTTATAAAATATTAAAAAAAAGGGAACAAAATGTTAAGATCAAAATGATAGAACATTAAAAATAAAAAAAGATTTTATAAATTGGTTAATTATTCGATTTTAAAGTATTATTTCATTTTTTTTTACATTGTAATTTATTTTTATTGTATTGTAATTCATTAAATATAAGAACTTATTTGCATAGTAAATTAAATACCAATTGTTAAAGAAAAACTTCTTCGTATTTATTATTGTTAAATATTAAGTAAATATTTTATTGTTAAAACCAATCATGAATTAACATTAGTGATATTAAGTTTTATTTTCTTAATTATTATTATTAAAATAAGTTAATTTTTTTTCATTTTTAGACTACGATCTTTATGGTATACATGAATTTATTGTAATTAATTGCTAACATATTTGATGATGTGTGAAAGTTAAATCATAATGACAATATTCTGTTGTGGGGTTTCACGAATGAGTCACTGGGAAACTATTTAAACTATTATAACCCAATTGGAAATATCGTATGTGTGAACGGGTTGATCAGGAGCACATCTCATTCTTATGCAGTGTCAACCAAATGAATTGGGAGACTGTCTCAACACCTTTACTTATGCTTCCTTCCTATTTCAGCTTCTAGGAAAAATGCTTTTTGTTATTGTTCTGAGCAGATAGAATCTCATTTCTTTTCTTCAAATATGTAGTAGTAGGGATATTTTTTTTTTTTTTTTAATCCTTGCACTTACTCACTGATCGATTGAAAATTTTCAATTCAGATTAAAAGAAGAATATAGTGATCTATAGTGAAGAATCAAACAAGCTGGAGAAACTTCTAATTTGAACCCAATTTTATTCTGGTCTTTGAAGTAAAGTAGACTTGCTATCTTTGCAAAAATCAGTTACAAATTGATATTTGAAAAGTGAAAATCTGTTGGCAAAAGATCTTCAATAACATAAACAACTTGAATTCTATCTATTGTAATATCAATATGACAAAGATGTTTTAGTTTAGATCAACTAGAAAGTACGAAGATTCATTTTTTCTTTACAGAGACTTACACAAAGCATAATCAAGATTTATATCATGGACTAAATATCTTAGAAAGACATCGTTACAATGTTCAGGAAATTAATTCCCTTACTGAATTAGGAGCAACACAATTTAGAATTTTCCTTCAAATACATTAAACTTTTTGGTGTTTTGTGCTTTTATCACCTATCAACTGAGATAGGTTGTAGATTCCCACTTCTAAGTCTTCTAAACTTAAACTTCATAGAATTTCAGGAAATTAATTTACCGATCAGGTCATCTACAAACTATTTAACTGAATTTTTTTTTTAATTAAAATTCAAAACAATTTTGTTCAAATGTATCAAAGACAAAACAAACTGAATGATAAGCAAAGTCTAAAGTCATTTTTAAACATGATAATGAAAAAAAAACTAGTGTTTCAATGAAGAATCGAGTCACAGATGTGATGCTGTATTTGCATGATTATTCATTCCGCAGATTAAATTAAAACTTAAAAAGTCTCTTTGATAATTCCAGTATAGGCTGTAATAGCCGTAGGATGTTAATTACTTCCCCTTTCATCACTATACAACTGTTACATTGTCATGTTATGACCCGCATCCTTGACAGTCAGGAGAACAGAACTGATAGGAGAGATGACAAAATGTACGAATAGATTTCTCATCGTAACATTATTAACGAATTAAAATGAACGTGTTTAAGTAGATTCAATTATGAACAGTTTGGAAAAAATATCAAACATGAACTATTAAAATGCAGTAAAATTCCACGTGATAATTAGATAAAAAAAAAATAGCGGCTGAATTGTCTGGATACACCATTATATATCAGTTTAATAGAGTCAACATGCAAAATACTGAAAGTTTAAAATAACTCATTAAATAACATTCTAATAACATGCTATCTCAAAATTACTTTTTTTAAAGTTGATATTAGCAAATTTTCTATCATTTTAACAGGGCAGAATAGGCATTGGATAGTTACAGCACAGGGTCAAGATTGCATATGGATGTTCATGAATTTCAATAAATTTGTAGGAAAATGATTTGGATAGATGGAAATCGGCTTTAGTGGAATAAGATTAGGGAAATAAGTGTTTCATGATCAAAAATAAGAGGCATTGAAAAGTTCTGAGTTACAGATGAATGGCAAAAGCAAAAGATAGGTATTTATAGTGAAACGTACATATTTAGTAAAGAAAGCTGAAATTTCAATGGCAACATAGTATCGAAAAGGATTTTTTTTTTTTCTCATAAGAAGCAAAAAATTACTTATAATAAATTTATGTAATGCAAAAACTAAGAAAACAACAGCAAAAAATTGTATAGCACTAAACGGGAAGAAATATGAGCATCATAGAACTTTACTGCCTATATAATTCATAGTAAAAGATACTTAGGTTTTAAATTAATAATATTATTTCATTCAAAATAAAAGTAAGATTTATTACTGAACATTTTACTGTTTGTTTTTTATGTAAATTCTTAAAATTATAAGTAATTTTTTTTTAAGTTTTTAGCTAAGAAATTAAAATAAAGATTAGACATATAAAGGCAGATAAGCAAATGGATTTGATAGGACTTATTTCAACTTACATCTTGTAAAATTTCATGCATATCCTCAATATCAGAGCCAGAATCGGAATCAGAACAATCAACAGAGACAATGCTGTCATCATCTGAATGCTCACTTATCTGATATGGATGTTCTAGGAGCCAACCGACTAATGCTTCTGGGCTTGGCATAATATCCGAGTTACCTCCTTAAAAAAACAAACAAACAAATAAATGATATTAAACAATAACAATGTAAAGAGTATAGAATAGAAATCTAATATTTTAACTTATAAAAACTAAAAATGTAAGTGAATTCACTTTTTGGAAAGTACACTATTGCATTCTTCCCTATCTGAACAGATGACCATGGGACCTTATGATAAACATTGATCGGGGGTCATAGATCACAAATACATATGCTATTCAAATTCTTCTTCGCACAATATATATATATTTTTTTAATTTCCACTTTTTGACGATTTTTCCTATTTTCTAAACTTCATAGTCACGTTGTTTTTCGAGTTTTTGCCACAAAATTTTCAAGCTTTTAGGGCATTGGTTGAACTACAAATAAGCATAAAAAAAAATTAAAATCTGTTACGGGATTTTAGGCAGCGGGCCTTAGAAGTTGGGGTATGACTCAAAGTTGTGACATGGATAACAGCCTTAAATTTTCAGCTAAAACTTTTATGGGTGATAAATACCCTTAAGGATTCGGCTGGTATTGTATTTCAACCAAATCGGATCAACTGTTCCAAAATGGCAGCCGATAGAAATTTCAACCTTTTGACGTTTTTCCTCTCCTCAAACCCATATCCTGATGTTGTTTTTACAGTTTTTGCCACAAACATTGTACAACTTATAGGGCACTGGTGTAACTACAAATAAGTAACAGCAAAGTCGATATCTGTTCATGGGTTTTTAGGGAACGAAGCTGAGAAATGGGACATGACCTCAAAGTTGTGATTTGGATAACTTATGTAAATTTTGGGCTTTTCAGCTAAAACTAAGCTTGACTACAGAGGGCTAAATATTAAACTTTATTATTAAAATATTATTAACAAATACTATTTACAAATCCAAGGTGGTTGACCTTTGGGAAATACAATTACCGCTGTAGATGAGCAACACAGATATTTAATTTGATCTATCATTTAATTAGTTTTGAACATTTTCTTTTTAGCAGCAAGAAAAAAAAAATCAAACAATTAATCTCATAATAAAATTACTTCATTTTCCTTTGGCTGGAACTGCTAAATTAGTAGAGTTACTGTTTGAGTGATGAAATTATTCATGTAAGTACTGACCAGTTACCCAAAATACTCAACAAAAAAATATTTAAAGATTAAATTTAGATCTCATTTGATAACCCTATAATATGCTGCATAAACTAAGACAGTGTTATTCATATCATAACTTTGGATTTATAGCACCATCCAACTTGATGGTGTTAGTCTTGTCTGAAGTGAAAAAAAAAATAAATAATCAAAATGAAATGAAAGGCACAGAATGAATCAAATCAAGCTCATTAATGCTATCAATTAATCTGTTTTGGTATTGGAATCTCTGTAAATTTCAAAACACAACAACACAAATGCAACATTGCAAATAAGATTATGAGAGATAGCAAGGACCAGTAGAAAACAGAATACATAAATAACAAAATTAAGGATAAGAAAAACTAATATGCAGGAATATCATGTTTAGAGGTTAAGAAAGGAACAGTTGCTTCACAGAAATAATTCTAGAAATCACAAGGAAAATGTCATGCTGGAAAATTGAGGCAAAACTGCAAAGAAGGATGCTAAGTACTTGAAAGTCTTTTAAAGGAATGAAACAATGATGAGAACAAAAGTCACAGGAAATAAAGATAAATGAAACCAAGGGAACTTAAAAAAAAAAGAACATCAGGTGAAATCTTTAATGGACGAATCTCCACAAATTCAAAAACTGGGTCAACAAGTGTCGAGGTTGCAAGGAAATGAAATCAAAACTAACAGACCTTTATACCTCATGAATGAAGCTTGAATACACCAAAATGGAAGATGCAATGCCAAAAGAAATTCTTAATGTCATTTGCGAATTTGAAGAAACTCAGTATTCAAATGCAGAAGGCTAAGATTTGTTTATATCATATAGCTAACAAGATAAACATATAGAAATTGTGACAAATGATAGAGGTAACTACAAGATGGAGGTCAAAGTAGAGCAGTGAACATCTAGCAGAATGAGGAGAAAATCTTCCACAGTTCTTGAGATGATGGTGAATTTAAGTAAGCTAGGCTAACCAATGCTTCCTGAATGTTATGCTCCATGGATTGAAGAACTCACTGGCTTGATATAAGAGCTGAAACACTAAGAATGATGTAGAACAACTTTCATAGGCAGAAAAACAACCTTTATCGGCAAATTCTTTAGTACTTATTTTGTAGAAAATGGAGATTAAGGCAAGAAAGCTGATAATTCAAGACAGTTCTGAAGATCAAGAAGAGAGTTTGATAATGAAATACACTTACTTGATTATGTTAAATAAACAGAATAACAAGATGGGAATAATCTGAAAGCTTCGGAATACTATGTGTATTCCATCTTCAGGGACTGGCACAAACATACAGGACGACATAAATATTTAGGACAACATAAGGTGAGAACATATCGTGAAAATTAGGGAAAGTAAAGGAATAACGGGGAAGTTTAGCAATAGTGATGGATGTTTTGCCAGCAGATGATAGGATTGTAAGCCTTAAGATGGATGATGTTGAAAGATTCAGTGGTAAGGAGGAAGTGGGATAGTTTATTCTGATAAAAGAGGGATTTGGCAGCTGTGAAGTTGGTGGGGGGGGGGGGGGGGGGGGGGGGGGGGGGGGGGGGGTCCGGTCTACTGTAAAGTGTTGTTGTGTATGAACATGTGTAGGATCTTTGTTTATAAGGCATGTTTGTGTTCTTTGATGGATGTAGATTGGGGGAAGAATGTTTGTCCATTGTAGCCAGAGGGGCACATTTTATATGGGATCCAATTACAATATTAGAGGGATCATTGTGTTGTGTGATGTTTATGTTGGTTGATCTGAAGGAGGGGTGGGGTAGGAATTTTTTAATGAAATTTTCAAGGGATGGATAGTAGGGAAAGGGGATATATTTGACAGGGTGTTTGGGAGCTGTGGTTTAGGTGGGTTTATTTAGTTAATGTTGTAGTATGTTCAGGCAGTTGTGAAAGAGGTGGGAGTGGTAGTTGTGGAGGTTAGGTTTGTTGTAAATGGTGTCGAGATCGGTGGATAAGGCTTGTTGTGTGGATCATGACGTTTGCTCTGCATATGAGGAAGTCAACAGTGTTACTTTGTACGTGTAGGGAGCGTTGGAATAGAGATTTTTTTTTTTTTTAATAGTAGTGTAATGTAAGGTGTGCAATGGGTCCTGATATGGCAAGGTCCATGAATAAGTCGTGTGTTTGGAGGTAAGTATTATTGTTGTGGGAGAAATATAATCTATTGTATACAGTGTGAATAAGGAAGTCAATTTGTTTTGTGGTTATGTCAAACTACTGTCAGAAGAGTGTCTCATTGTCAAGGAAATCATAAAGTGTATGCTTGATAGTGCTTTAGGTGAGGGAGGTGGACAAGGAAGTGGCATGTTGCCCTCTATCTACACACATCAAAGAACTCAAACATAGCTTCACAAACAAAACCACAGGTTCATACACAATAACACTATACAATGAGATGGACTCACCCCTAACTTCACAGTGGCTAAACACCTCTCCTACCACAATAAACTATCCACTGCCTCCTTGCTGAATCTTCATCATCTGGCTTAAGACCTACAATCCTCTCACCTGCAGGCAAAACACCTCCCCATTGCTAAACCTCCCCATAACTCTTTTACTTTCTCTACACTTTTACTATGTGTTCACACCATGTGTTGTCCTAAATGTTTATGTTTGTGCTATCCCTGAAGATGGAATTCGCACAGTATTCCGACTGTCAGATTATTCCCATCTTGTTATCCTGTTTATTTGAACATTATCAACTGTGTGTGTTTCATTATCAATGCACGTTAAGCCTTTCAGTTCTGAAGATCAGGAAAATGATCTGCAGTTTGGAAACCATGAGCAACAGCTACACAAAAAATGTTGATTCCGTAGTAATAAAGCTTAAACTCAAAATTCCCAATGGCAATTAATGTAAGTAACAGAAGATAATGCTTTTCAGTAAAGTTTAACTGACAATTGGTTTTACTGGAGTTAGCTCAACATTTTTCGGGCTGTACAATGAAGCGAGAAATAGCAGGACGCATTCCACTATCTAATGTCTATTTACAATGTTCAGGGCCTCAAAAGAATCATAACTTTGATCTAGTTTGCAATTAATCAGATGATAAAATAATGACGATGTATATCTTACTTCCTGCAAGTGGTACTGGATACGGCAGGCACAAGGAGTCTGAGGCTGGGACGACTGATGACCCAGCATTGGAATGATCAGAGGATGGGTGAATTAAGAAGGTGAAGTAGTAAAAATTTGTTTGAAAATAAAAAAAAAATAAAAAAATATCTTATTCATCATGCTAACAAAAAATGAGGAGAAGTCAATTCATTTTATATACCCTGTATGATATATAATAATCAAATTATATTAATAAATCACTGAGCTATAAAATAAAATCAATAAACATTTTTATCTCTTTTTTTTCCAAAATCACTATAGACCAAAAATTAAAATTTTAAAAAATCAACTATTGTAAAATAATAAAATCTAAATATATTTAAAGTATTCTTCAAATGAAAATTTCTTCACTTATTGTCAGTTAATTATAAAACTTAAAAAATTAAACTATTAAGAAAGAAAAAACAAAATAGTTAATTTATAAACACTCTAATTTTATGCTGATTACCTTAAAATTAATATGTAAGTAAGTCCAAAGTAAATTGTGTGTATTTATTTTGGGTTGTGATAAATTTTTAATTTTTTCACTGCTAAAATACTGTAATACAGATAGATGT
>JAFIDM010008419.1:21454387-21478591 GCA_023159025.1 Thereuonema tuberculata | reverse complement strand
AAATCACTCATTGGCGCAAGGATACAGGCCGATTCAAGTGATTCAATCACTAATGCATCTTCATTAGATGACATTTACTTTAGATGTTCTCCCCACACAATCCTGAAGTGAAGTAGAGGCATTTTGACATTCAGACAAAAGATAAGATTTTAACTTTCATCTATAGGCATCTGTTCCTCCTTAGCAATACTTGGTTGAGATGTAAATATTACATTACTTTTTCAGTTAATTAGCCTACAGCAATACGAATCAAACACTGAAAGCAATGGAAATATTCAACAAAGCACCATTTAACTTCATGAGTCTTCATCATTAGCCTAATCATCTGATACATTTATGGCAAGAAGAGGATTAACATATTCTAAAATGAGGAGCATTTCTGGGAGGAATGTGGTTTAGAGTGTTGACATCACTGCTATAATGGTGGAGGAAATTTCAAAAGCTTATATTTCTGCTTTACTGGCTAGAGAAATGAAGAAATGAAAGATGTTAAAAACAACTACTATCCAAGTGAGAACAGTGCAGGAATAGCATATCATATAAGTTCTACATACAGCGAAAGACAGCTATGGGCACAAACTCAGCTAAAAACAATCATCATATGTTCTCCTTTTGAATTCAAAGCAATATTTTGACACTACAGTACTAATTTGAATTTTTAAAATATCTGGAATTAAAGACACTTGACATTTCATTTGTCTAAGTGAAACAAGAAAAGAAAAAAACAAGAATGGGAAGGACATTGTTGAGTAGCGGACAGAACGAACAATTGAATTAAGGAAGCTTCTTCTGGTTTCTTGAAGCATGTCTACAATATTTGACATCAGTATGTAGAAACTGATAAAATGAAACAAAATATGATGAAAATCATGTTTGTAGATATGGTACTGAATATGGTAATGCAGTAGAGCCCCGATTATCCGCGAGCAGATGATCCGCAAGTGCCGCGAAAATTATTTTTAATTAAGAACCTCAAAAAAAACAATTTTAATCCAAGCCAACAACAGGGAAAATAGAATAGGCCCTACAGTGCGAAGGTCGAAAATTACTGGCAGGTTTATTGTGCATCGTGATCCTATAGGCCTTCTCGGAATTTGTGGATGCAAATGTAGAGCAAAGGTTTCTGCTTTACAGTACATATTTTAAAAGTTTTACATATTATGTTTTTTGTACAATAAAACGTAGTTTTTAATGGTGAATTTTTTTTTTCGTGTTTCCACCTCATTTTTAGTCTTTTTTCAGGTTAACTGCGAAGCCCTTGCCACCCAATTCCGCGGATAATCGGGGCTCTACTGTATAGGTATTTGAGTGCATCTATTAAATGCTGATTACACTTAATGCAGGGGTATTGCATCACAAGGAATTCAAAGATCTGTAAGGCCATCATTTTATGTTGTATTGCATTGATCACTCTACAACATGAAGTATCAGCCTACTGGCCATATCTTTTCACTGGTCCTTGACATGATCATCCAGTTCACTTTTAACGAAACTTCCAATTCACATTTTAACAGATGAATCTACTGCACAATAAAGAATCTTTCAACTTTTTCTACTTGGAAGTCTTTGTTTCAAGCAAAAACATTTGTACATAAGTCTTTACAGAGAGTAAGACACCTCAAACTGATGATAACAAAGAAATGTTGAAGCAGACAACTTAATTGTTCAAGAACAATATATCCAGGATGCATTAGATAGAAGAGTTTAATTTTTTGTAAAATTTTTCATACTTTTCTATTTCCAAATTATCAAGATACTACAAAAATTAAACTATTCTTTGTTAACGAAGAGGAAATAGCTGCAAATGAAAACCAGATAAGAACGAGACTTTATTTTAGACTATAATGTTAAGTCAAATTATAACTGATATTCTTATTCCCAGCATTACTGATAGTGAGAAAACTATCTTGTTTTCAGTGCAGCCTTCTGTGCAGTGCGTTCACCATGGTTATGGAGTTATGTGTTTACAGTGGGTATTACATCCAGACACTTTCAATTATATAAGCAAGAGCAAAAATAACCTTAGCCTTGCTTTACATGTTCCACAGAAAACTCTGTTTGTAATTCTAGTAAACTAATCACAACAATAGCTAAAGGAAGAGTAACAAAAATAAGATGCCAATCAGATCTTCATATCATAAAAGAAAAAAAGAAAAAAAACAACAAAAGAAACTAAAAGTTACTATAAAATCATAGAATATTGGCCCATATTCCATATTCTTAATGTCTTGCAGCTAAATTGACAGTGGTGAGATTATGTTTAGGTGAACTAGAAAGTAGAATCAGTTTATGGTTTAGATGAACTTGAAAGAAACTAAAAATTAGCTGTTGCTCATGATTTCAGCATGTTGCAGAATTACATTTTTTTTTTATATTGATTTTATTAAACTTTGAAATCACTCAAATATCAGCTCTAATCATCGTTATTAACACCACAACGTCTTTAACATAACTTTTTCAAATATTTGATGCATACAAAAAAAAAAAAAAAATACTTGACTTTATTAGATCTACTTTTTGGTTGTAATTTCAGTTTAAACTTCAATGGTTACATTAGGAAAATCAGATTCATGATGAAAGAGACATTTAAGATTTGAAAAATACACATATAAGTATCTATTTATATCCGTAATTTTATATCAAGGATTCTGGTGGGCTGTTTCCATCATTCTCAAACAATGTTATGTATATACAGTCGAATCTGGTTAATCAGACCACATCGGGAGGCGATGATTTTTGGTCCTAATAACCGGCTGGTCCGATTACACGAACATGCCCTATGTTACAATTAAGACGGGACGTGCTACTGTATACGTAAAATACAGTGTATTAAAATGTCATTATGACCTTTATTGTGCGGCATATATGTATGGCGAACATACAAACAAGAACTACAGTCGAATTTTGTTCATTGAAAAATAAATTTACAAACAAATTCTTCGAAACGATCTACACGATACATGTACAGTACTCAACATGCGAATCACAATAAAAAAGTTCTTACCAAATTCCAGTCCACGTTTGAAGAACTTATCCAGTGTGACCTGACACGTTCTCTTGACAAGACACGCACAGTTCACTGACTAAAGTGTTCTGAAGAAACCTTGGTGTTTCGGGGTCAAGATGTGGAGGTCAGGAGGGAGACAAAATTCTCGCCAAACACTCTTGTTTATGCTTGATTTCATTTCCCAGAAAAGAAGATACTCAGTGAGTCAAATAATCCCGCTGGCGGCTACTGAGCTGTCCGTTTTAGGAAAGAAAGTGTTGGGCGTGTTCACCTCCACTGGTTCTGTTCTTGTCACTTTCGGACTTCCTGGCCTTTGATAAAAGCATAGGGTAAATTCTGCTAGGAGCCCAGGGATCCTCCCATATGTCGCTGACCCACTTTACATCCGCTGTGCGCAGGCGATTTGTGGCTTCATTTTCTTATTCGCTGTCACGTTATTTGGTCCGTTTAAACGGAATTTTGATAAAATAAGCAAATAATATTAGGCTTATGTAAATAGGATTTGTTTTGGGTCTTTAAGATTCGGTCCGAATAAGCGGCTGCTCTGATTACCCGGTGGTCCAATTAACCGGATTAAAAAGTTAATAATCATAAAATTTTCATCATACTTGATGACAAAACAAGCACGGAATAATCAAAACAATTTTATCAAGTGAGTCAGAATTGCAGTAAAATGTGAAACATGAATAAGACTAAAGTAGTGATTTCTCAAAAAATAATAATAATAATAAAAAGATAGCCAGCTTAATAAACATTATGTATAGTATATCTTAACCTACCTAATGCTTTGATTGCAACTTCAACATTTTTCCTGTGAAATCCCATCTCCATGAGCTGTTGTACTGTTGGAGCAGGAGGTGGTGTTTGAGGCTTGGAACGACGGCTTTTATGACTCTTAGAAGCAACTCCATGGGCAGGAGGGAGTGATTTTCCACTGCCATCACTCTGAGGGCTTACTATGAGATCATCTCGATTTCCTACTGGATTTCCATTGGGTTTACTGATTTCAGAGGAAAGAAATTGGCTTACTGCTATAGCTGCAGCCTGAAATTACAACATAACAATATCAAGCAAATCTGTATGAAAAATGACAATGGAAACAGTGGTACAGAAATGCTAATAATTAGTTAGAATACATATTTTAGTTTGAATACATGTTAGAATAAATGACTGTGTGTGTGACATAAAGTTTGAATTTTCTAAGCTTATTTTTGCTAGAATTTTTTTGATGATTGATAAAAAAAAAAAAAAAAAATCACATACGGTATATCTGTTTATCGCCATTATTAAAATTATGAAGCAGCCTATATTATTTTCTTTATTTTTTTCTGTTTAGCCATAGCATCAATGGTAAGTAAGATTTTATTCTTCATTCAACATCATGTCAAGATAACTTAACACAAACTCCTAAATTTCTTAAAGAAACAGCAATTTTGAGCAATTCCTTCACTTCTGGTTTTTCTTTATCAAAAATCTGTTTTTGCCAGATCCTGTCACTGACTGAATGTTTTTTGTTTGCTATACAATAAACTTGTGACACCATCCCATGACTGCAAACCACAAAAAGACTGTTTCTAGATAATGGAAACCAGCACTAATTATCATACTGCATTCCTAAATCATTTTAAATCTTTTTTTTTTTGTCTTCTAATTTTGAATCAAGCAATAATTTAGGCTGGTTACTTATCTGCTTTATGTACAATAGGAGTGATGTACTTCTGTGTGTATGGTATTGATGTATCTAATAAAGTGATCACTGAGTGAGCAGGATACATTCACAGTGATGTAAAGTGTTCTGTTTTTGAAAGGGCTGAATTTGCATTAAATAGAGAAAAAGGGTATAATATGAAAGTTCACTAAAAACTAGTTTATCTGAATTGATGGGACTGCACCCATTTCGGATAATCCAGAACATATGGTATTAAAATGTTTACATGTACTGTCCATTAAAAAATTTCAGTGAACATAAAGTAGGTACTAAGATCATTACCGTAGTCAGAGTGTAGTTCCAGTGTTGTTGTCAAGAGATAACAATGTTGAACCATTTTCAATACTGATACACTCTACTGATTAATATTACAGTAAAACCTCGTTAAGTCGTCACTCAAGGGACCAAACATTTTTGACGACTTAAGCGGAGTGACGACTTAGGCGGAGTGGGCATTTTTGAAAAAAAAAAAACCCACTAAAATACAGTATTTTCATGAATTGCTGTAGGATTCGGTGATAAAAACAAGATTTTCAGAAATCAATACATGCAAATGAATGAGTGGAAAATAAAAAAAAAAACACACACACACTTTTTATAGTTACCACATTTTAATCGTTTTAAAAAAAAGGCAATTTTGAAACGTTCCAGCCAACCATTGCTGCCTCCGAAAACTTCAATGTTCAACTCCTTAGCAATTTCCATGGCTTTTTCTTTAAGAATCACGACAGAAATCGGCATATTTTGTGATCTGGCATATTTTAGCCATCGAACTAAAACCTCCTCAATCTTGTCAAACTTCGATTTCCTCATTCTCTTTCTTTTGTCTTTGCAGTCAGCTTCTTCAATTATTTGTTTCGATGAAAGAATATCGTTCAATGTAGTCCTGGAAATATGGTGTTCTTTGGCAAAAGCTGTTTTCGAAACATTTGATTTTTCAAAAACTGCAATTAAGTCTTTTTTTTTAAAAAAAGATAACGAGGTAAGTTTTCGTTCCCTGGCATATTAAAAACGTAATCGAACCACGAAATTGCAAGAGAAAAAACAGCCCTTAAAGCGGGGCTTACTCGCTATAAAATGAAGCCACACTCAGTAGCGGTCAAGAAAAACGTCTACACTCGACAGAGTCGCAGCGAGATTCCAAGAACCCAAATCCTCCGAAGGGGTAGAAAATGAATGAAGTGACAGGCGTGGTCGAAAATTCTCCGTAAAGGCTTGGCTTTCTTAAAGTGAAGGGGCTGGGCTGAAAAGACAACACGATGGCATGCAAGATGGAGAAGTAAGATGCTTTTGGCCATTTTTGAGGGTGACGAATTATCCGGAGTAAAATTAAATTTGGTGATGTGTAAAAGAGGGTTATTTTACATTATTGTGTACGAGACCTTGTTGGGACCAAAGGAAAACGACGACTTAAACGGAGTGACGACTTAACGAGGTTTTACTGTAATAAGTTGCACAGTTACAATTACATAATCGCTTGTGAATGATATTAAATATTGATTATAGCAATGGAAAAATGTCTTTGTGTATTTTTAAAATAGGCTAAAAATCATTTTGGATAAATCACTTTTTTGGATAAAAGCAATTCTGATATTTCTAGCGTACACTTATTCTGAGAATTATTCAAATAAATATTTTAAATTATTAACAAAACAAGTTTTTACCTCTAATTCTTCTCTATTGAAAATAGCTTTAATAGGTGATGGCTGAGTTGAGGTAGACATAAGCTGCTGAACTAAAATTGGATGGCTATAGCTAAATCCTGTTGATGAATCTGCTACGCTATCATCTTCTCCACTTGGACTTGCTAAATTTTCAGGAGAGGGACATTCCTCCAATGCTGGCTGCAATAATATTTGACGCAAGAGCTCTTGATGGCCAAACAAAACCCTACATGCCTTAAGAATTCCCAATTTTAACTGCTGACGCCGAAGTAATTTTACATTGATGAAAACTAATAAAAAGAAAAGTTAATCTTAAGAATTATAATGGAAAGTTTAATTCATAACTGTAAAAATGAACAATTAGATTAAAATTATTGAAGTGTATCGTAAGTGTGGACAAACAGCACAGACGGAATAACATTGTGGACACAAAAAAATCTTATCTTAGATAACATCAACAATCCTATTAATATTTACGAGATTAACAAAGTATGAAACCAGATATTATTTATGTTTCATAATCAACATAACCAATTATCAAAAAAAAAAAAAAAAAAGATTTCAAATTCAATATTTTTTTTTTTTACATTGGCTGTAAATGTAAATGTTTTGTATTAACAACAGAATAACAATAACTCCAATTTTACCTCCACCATGTTCACTTCCAGTAGAAGTGGTACTCCTGGCCATATCAATCTTATCTCTTTCCCTCTCTGATCGTGTAGAAATGCCAGCAATACTTATTAAAGATGCCCATACTTGTAAAATTTGATCACTGGTGGGTAATCGATCAACATAAAAATTAACCACAGAAACCTATAAAAATATAAATTAAGATTAGAGAAATATTTCAACAACACTGAATTAAAATAAATTTTCATTTGATGTAATCTTATTATAAAATAAATGCAGATATGAAGCACAGTAACATATTTTTACTAAATCAGTGAAAACTTAAGATTTTTTTCCCTTTATTAAAAGCAAATATTAATTTGCTTAAGTTAATTTGTCGTAATTGTTAGGCCACTGATTTGAGCAAAGGTTAACCACTTGATGGTTATCATTAACTGCATTTATGAACCTGATTACAACTTTAATTGGAAATCTGATATCTCTCTCTATTCCCCCCCCCCCCCAGAGGAAAGTTTTCATATTATCACCTTTCAAAGAAATTTAAATATTAGCATATATAGTGTATTTCATTTAGATTTGCAATTATAAATTACTATAAATTTAAATACCGTATAGGTAAATATCTATATAAATTATTTATTAAAGTTTCCAAAAATTTACTTTGATATTTCAAAGTATTCATGCATTTTGACTAACATTTTGAATATTCACCTATTTGAAAAATCCCCATACCAAAACCTTCTCAGTGTAATTTGTTTGTCAAACTGTTCAAGTATGTTGCGTCAACCATTCTTTTGGAGGGAGGGCAGGAATGTGTGACTGAAGTGGGCAAAGTGATAAAACTTCGGAATTCTGGAACTTGTACTACATGTAAAACTTCTTACCATCAAAAATCGAAAAGACCTTTCAGTGACTGCTAACACAAAGCCTTTTTTTATGTAAAAAGTCATGTTATTATTTAACATTCAATCCATTCAAACTATTATAACAATTCAGAACAGCTGCATCAGAATTATTAGTGCCTATCAATACAGATTAAAAACAAACTATTAAAGTATTTCTATGTCATGCTTCTAAAACTATTTCCTCAAAGTAACAAAGATTCTTGCAAGGGCTGAAAAGTTCTAAATAAAAATATTTTAGAAGTAATTAAACTGCTGAGTTGAATAAAAAGGAAAAATCAGTGGTGGGATTCAAAAAAAAGTTGTTCACTGTCCCCTTATTCTCTCCCTTCCTTGTACATATGTAAACTAATACCGTATTATTGCTGAAGCTGTTGCCATTTAAACATTTCAAAATCTATTTTATTATCATTATAATCTTACTTTTTATTTTTAAACCCTTTAATATTTTTAAAAAGCATCTAATTTCTTTGTTTTATTAATTTCTTTTTAAAGATTTTTTTTTTAAAGTTTTTCAAAAGCTAAAATTGACCTTTCTCATTAGCTTCTCAGTCTGATTGATATTTAGAAACTTCTCTGTCAAACGTCAGTTATTAAAGCTAAATTGCCTATGAATAATTTGTTGAAAATACCTTTTTATTTAAACAAAAATAATTTATGAAATTGTATAAGCATGTCGTACATAAGGGCTAATGTTAAACTATTGTCCTCCCAATGAATGATGGCCGCCCTGTTTTTGTGAGATCTGCGCATGTATCATCGATTAGTCTGGTCAGGCACGTCCGTCTGATTTAATGAAAGGACGCCGCCATTGTGCTAATCGCTTATTACTTTGCAAAAGAGCATTGTATTTATAAATATTATATATTTATTTATTTATATAAATACTTATTGTTAGCAACTGGTATTGAAATAACGCTAAATAGTCGAGAGAAGTTTTAATTTGGCGTTCTCAACATTTCTTTCTCAGTGAAAACAGACTACGTCATCCATTGTGACAGGAAAACATAATTGATCAGCTACCGCAAAGGCTGCGCAGTTCAAACTTCCGCCGGTCATCTTTCATTTTGAGGACAATACAATGAAACCATCTTGACCAAAAATTACAATACGAATTCTAACTGTATGTAAACTTCCTAACATGAAGAGAACATGAAATAGTGAATAAAGGATCTTTGTCTGTTCTCAACTACCAATGTTATCCCTGTGCCGGTGGAAATTCGGACCAAATTCTCCAGTGCTAACGGAATTGGCAATTAAAAAGATCCTCAAAATGAAAGGCATTTCAGATGTAAAATGAATTTCTTTTATGTACATTTGCAATAAATAGACACTGACTGAATCAAATGCGAACAAAAACTTTCAACAACAATAATAATAAATAAATAAGTAAATAATGAATGAATGAAGAACCCACTATGTACATTAAAAAAGAAATATATGAAACTACATATGCATTATGAAGAAATAAACGAAACTAAATAAATTAACTTACTGGTTGTAGCTGTGATAATAAATATTTTTTTGCTACGTGTAATTCATGGCTTTGTACTATAATTTTTCCTGATGCTGAGATTTTAGCGATGGTTCCTTTGCCATTTTCTTCAATTGTAACATGCCCACCTAACCGAGGCCGTCCATCAACACCACCAATCACAGCTAGCGCAGCCATTACTGCTGCCAACTGGGAAGGTGAAATTTCTGTTTCAGCCATCTAAAAAAAAAAAGTAGTAGGAAAGACTCTTAGGAAAAAATAACTTAAAAAGGCTTATTTTTATTTTTAACTTAAAAAATAAATTGTAGTTTTAATCATTTTACTAAAAATCTGTTAATAAGATCTTTCGATTCAACTGAAAGTTATAAAATTTTATTTTGAAAACAAAAATATTACAACTATCAAAAGAATTTAGGATAATCTTCACCTTTTTAATAAGACAAATAACAAAAAAATTTGCTATCTTAAGAAAACAAAATAGCTGCTATCATTAAATAAAACTTTTATTTCTAATTTGTATGAATTTTTAATTTTTTTTTTTAATGGCGCAGTATTACTAGTAATAATAGTACCTGTATGTAAGTATACAAATTAAGATTAAAAAGATTCACTTCAAAATTTACATATATTGAACTGCGGAATGTTGTTAATCACCTGTGAAGGCAGTAATGGGCGATAAACCATCATGTCCGGAATGAGTGCCAATTTTGTACATAAAAATTCATTAATGCTTGTATTCCAAGCTGCCAAACTATGCAGTTTTCGCAGTAGTGATAATATTTCTTCGGTAATAGTGCTTGTATGAGAGGCTGTTAAAGATACTCTTGCTCTTTTAGATTGCTTGCTCTTACAAGGATATTCTGTAGAAGGAAAAAAAAAAAGAACAGTTCAATGTAAGTATAAAAAAGAACTACGAAATTTTATATAAAAATTATTGATTAAAAAAAAAACATTAACACATTTCTATATCAAATAACAGAATTTCACTAACAGAATTCAAGGCTTAAAATCCAAACACCTATTACTTTATAGAGCAAAACTCACTGCCATCCTTGAAGCACATAAGCAACTAGACCATAATGCCCCTGGCAATGCCATTAACTTCTACCCGAGAGCTGTTCTAATTTCTCTTAAGACTTTCTTCACTAACAAAAATAGACTAATCCCAGAAATTGTTAAGGAACTCAATAATCTTCATTGTGATAATAAAATAACCCCCATAATGGATTCCTGCACTGGTTGGGATCATTAGAAATAAAAGTATGACCAAATGGTCAAATCTGGGGTCAAAATTCAGAATCCGTCTATCGCTTTCAACTATAAGCTGTACTCAGATGATCACATTAACATCTTTAAATCCATAGTCATGACCAAATGGAAATGCCCAATTATACGCCACTGGTATAATGGCACCCGATCCGGTGATTTTCTGAATCAGAACTTTGAAGCCTAGGCAGCTCGTGAATTGCACAAAAACACGTCAGCTCTGCTTAGGATCTAGACTTGTGGAAGCCAACTCTCAACACCTCCTTGCTTCCAACGGTGTAGTCAAAAGCAACGTTTATGAAGATCCTAAGTTGATCATCAACCAAATTCGAATGCACAATCTCTCTGATTTGGTCTAATGGGAACATCTATAGACCATTGCGGTAAGTAAGAAGAAGAAGAAGAAGAAGCAAAAAGCTTAAAATACAGGCTCCATTTTTATAAACCATAAACACTTGATTAAAAATGCTAATTTTTAAGTAAAAAAATTATTGAGATGGCAATTTCAGATTTCAGTGACTCACCAGAATTACAATATTAATTAATTTTAATTAAATTATGACAGGTTATGGCATGATGTAATAGATTAGCTATAAGGGTCATAAAGCTATAAATAATGCAATAGAATAATTATTATAATAATAATTATAGCTGGGGAAACCCATGGTTTGAAGCTTTTTCGATATAATAATAATAATAATAATAATAATAATCATTCTTGCACACTTCTTTACACTTGACAATATGTGCTTTGGTCCTTGACCCACCATGTTGTCTTTGCTGGAGAAACCCAAGGTTTGAATCTTTTACATAATAATAATAATAATCTGCAATTTTCTATTTTCACAGATCATAGTTACATCTTATAGGCAATCTCCTATTTTTTTTTTTTTTTATTTCCTATCCTTTTTATTTATTTATTATTTTTTTTTTAATTCATACATTACTTCGGCGGGACCCTTGTACTTTTTTACATTGTTATAATAATTTATTGATTATTTGCTACTACAGAAAATTTACAAATCTAAATTAGTATGGAGTTGTCTGTTTTAAACTGAGAAGTAATTATCTTACCCAGTGGCTGCAGAATTGGATCATTAGAACAGTAAAGAAGTGTATTTCCTAAAAGGTGAAAGAGCCGATCGAGAAGAACAGTTCGCTCATTGTGATAGGAAGATGTATCCCACGCAGGCAAAACAGTTTTCAAAAGACGCACAGCTAAAATCTGAAAGATAATGAAATTATTAAACACTGAACAATAATTTTTTTTTAAACTAAGATTATTCAAAAATATTATTTTTTAAAAAAATCAAAGCCACACTAAACAATCAATAAAAATAGTTTTTATTTTAAGATAAATAAGATTAGTTTTTGTGAAGTACTCTATCTACAGTCGGTGATTTTCAAGAACAGCTAAAACCTAATGCTAAGATAATCTCTGAGATAAAGACTTTTAAATAGTTTGTCTGGAAGAAAAAGGTTTAAGCATAAGTAAACAGTATAAGTGAAGCTACTGTGATACTTTAAGTGATAAAAAGAATGATTAATTGTGATTAACCGAAAAGATCATTTAATTACATACACACAAAATTCTGATATTCTTTTTAATATGTCAGAATGAACTGGATGCTGTGAGTTTTGAGGTAAGAGATTTATTACAAAATTTACAATAGTTGTTTGGAGTTTTGTAATTAGCATTTATAGTCTTCTCTTTATTTTCAATTAAAGAATGTAATCGATGAAGTATGGTTTTCAATTAGTGTGTGTGATCAATGAAGTATGATGTTGTTAGCAGTGCTAGTGTTTGAGCCCTTATATGAAAATGAGATTGCAGGAGGTGCCACATATTTCAATATAACAAGGATTTTCTGAGCTTCTGTAAAATATCCAGTCCATCCAATTAACAGTTTTCCTGCTGTATGACACAGGGCTCTATCATCCGTGAGCACACAAAGCATACATAAGGATTTGCAGCAAATAAGAGCAGGAGTCCACCATCTGAAACAGTAATGTATATTACAACATTAATGTTCCCTCACAAATTAAATTAAAAGAGGATTTTTCATAATTCTCCTGTGAAACTTCACACATCATAGAAATTCTGCCATGCTGTACTAAATGGTGCATTTTTTTTTTCTTCTTCAAAGAGACACGTGTCCAATTGCAATATCAGTTGTTCAAAAGAGCTCAAAAATCTTGCAGGACACCACTGACCATGTGATAACATGTCCTATCTCATCAACTACACCCAGTAATTCAAAACAAAAGGATGAGTCATCATACATCTTAATCAACACTAACACTGTCTATTTTTGTCACCTAGCATACATATGAATTTTTGTATATATACACTGAAATAGAAAAACATTAAGATACATGGATGATGAAACTTGACACTGGCATCCCAGCAGTGTATCGTAATCAACTAACACAGGGAAATGTTACAACCATACCAATGTTGATCGTGGATACATTGTCAGCGCAAGACATATGGGCCATTCTATCGCCTAAATGAAAATTACCCTCGGGTTTTTGCAGGCAATAAAAGGCTGTTGTGCAGGTTGTTATCTGAGTTAGAGAAGGACAGACATGCTATTAGTGTTCCTAATGTTTTGTCTAATCAGTGTATATATATATTTATCATTTAAGAACTAGAGCATCAGTTGACTTTCAAGAATGGCTAAGATAAGTACCAATATGATATTATGAGGCACATTCAAAAAGTATCGTTCAGCTACTAAAAAAAAAGAATGCATTTTTAAACAATTTTATTTTTATCTGATTCACCAAGCCTTAATTAAACTACTTTCCTACATTGTTTCCACCATTGCTGAGGTATTTACCATATCGGAGCACCAGTTTTTGTATCCCCTCCTCGTTGAACTGGGCTGCCTGTGCAAACCATGCTTGCACTGGGCCTTTGACGTCATCATCATTGGAGAATCACTGACCACAAGAACTTCTTCAAATGCATAAACATGTGAAAGTCACTCACAGCTAGGTCAGGATTGAAAGTGGGAATGACGCATGTGTTCCCAACTAAATGACATGATGAGGGCTTGAGTTTGGGCAGCAGAGTTTGGCTGAGAATTGGCATGATGCAATACAACTCTGCAAGTAAGCATGCCTCTGCCACGTCTTTTGTTCTGGATCGCATGACGTAGTTTCTTCAGGTTTTTACAAGATGCTGCCGAGTTTATTGTTGTGCCTTGAGGTAAGAATTCAACAAGCAAATATCCTTGCCTGTCCCAAAAAAATGTGCGCATGAGCTTGTGGGTTGAAATTGTCTGCTTGAATTTCTGCTTTTTTGGTGATGAGGTGTGCTTCCACTCTGTGGGCTGCTGCTTTGATTCTGGAGCCACATGGGATAACCATGTCTATGACAATATGGCTTAAAAATTCATCACCTTTCTTACTGTACTGCATGAGATAAGTCAATGCACAGGCAGCCTGCATTTTCATCGTTCTCCTCAGAGAGCATTTTGGCACCTGGGTGAGCAGTTTCTGAAATTTTAAACAATCTTTCATTTCGTGGAGAGCAGTTCTTGAAATTTGCAGGATATGCCAGGAAAGCAATGCAATTGTGGGCTCTCTGTCCTCGCAAACTTTTGCATCAACTGCCTGCACCAAATCATCATTGACCACAGATGCTCGGTCACTCCATAACTCATAAGCGTGTTCTCATATCTTTGTTGAACTGTTTGACTTGTTTCCTATCCGTTCTATCATTCATAGCATTTTGACCATAGATGCGACAAAGCTGAAGATAAATGTCAGCTGGTTTAACATTTCTTGCATTCAAAAACCAGATCACAGACCGTATTTCACAGTCAGTGGGCCACTGAATCGTCTGTAACAGACTATACGAGCAGAACAATATGTAAACACAATTGAATGTTCTTGTAATGGCGCCTATCCAATAAATGAGGGAAATCATCATGGTTGCATGAAATCACAACAGTAGTGCTGCAGTGGAAATATTTGCAAACAGTACTTACTTTCCGAATATGCTTCATATGTGTAACTGCTAATGTGTAATAGTGGCATTGTGCAGATGAAAGAATAAGTAATAAAGCATCTAACATAATCTCATATTAGTGATTTTAATATTTAATATATTCAGGGAATGGATGCACTTCAATCTTTATAAATGTTTACAGAATATATTACTGAAAAGCAGTAAAAGTTGCTGTATAATATGAATTTTTAACACAGAAACCTTTGAATAATTATTTAAGATTCTGAAATAAAAGAAAATTTTTTTTTAAAAATTATTAAGTTAATTAATACCTGTTTGGATAAATTAGTTGCAGTGCTACGATCTTGACCATCTATTATTTTTAACAACAGGCTTATCCAAACTGGAGTGCTCAAGGCTTTGCAAATGGCTGGTGTTATAGCAATAGCCCTCATAAAACCTAGTGTTGCCCATTCACGATGTTGTTCTTGAGCAAGTAACTGGGCTTCTCCAACTGAACCTAAAACAATTTCAGTTAATAGATGTTTTATAATTACAATTTCAAAAATGTTATAATGCAGAAGTAATAGAAATGGGAGAAGAAGAAAATTAATGATGAAGATCTAAAACTGTTCTTTTTTAAAATATTTCTAGTTTTTTCAAAGTCAATGAAATGCATAAAAAAAAGTCAGATATTTATGAATAAAGTAAATTTATTTATTTATTTTACTGTTGAAGTTATTTTTATTATTTTTTTCTTTTTAAATATTTGCCTTTCATTAAATGGTAACGATATTTACTTGAGATATGCTGACTTCCCTGCTGTAATAAAAACCGCAATAATCCACATAGAACTTTTGTTGCATTGCTCTGAATATTTTCAGCATAAATCCCAGCACAAATTGTCAAGCAGTGTAACAAATTTAGGCATGATCGTCTCACAATAGCAGGGGGGTGTTTGATTTCAGG
The DNA here is from genome assembly GCA_023159025.1 of Thereuonema tuberculata. Classification (NCBI taxonomy): domain Eukaryota; kingdom Metazoa; phylum Arthropoda; class Chilopoda; order Scutigeromorpha; family Scutigeridae; genus Thereuonema; species Thereuonema tuberculata. The sequence continues at coordinate 21,462,989 of JAFIDM010008419.1, read as the reverse complement.
AATACGTTCAGGAACTACAAAAAAAAAAAAGAATACTTCGATTAGTTAACAATCATGCTTGATTAAAAAAAAAAAAAAGCTCTAACTTAGCAAAAATAAGATAACTATGTATTGAATAACATTTAAAAGTCTTCATTAGCAAGCATACTACAAATCAAATATTTTACAATTATAACAATTAGAGCATTTCCAGTAATATAACATATTATAACATTATAACATAACTTATAATATGTATACTATTTTATCCAAAAGAAATAACCCTATATAGTCCTCACAGCTAACTTTTTAATTGTTCAAAAGTTAACAAAGAAGTCTGCATAACGTACCCATGAATTAAAATCTTCATTTCTAATTATAATGAAATGACTTCGAAATCTTAAAAGAGGTGAAAGGACCACATATGGAACAAGTGAATTTGAATAAGATAGCAGAAACCTACACATTTAAAACAGCAATTTTATTTATCTTTGGTCTTTTCTGAAATGACTGCATTATATATTTGAGATGGGCAAAATTCCTTTACTTATAACAAACTATAAAAATATTAGCTGCTGCATATTTTTTTTTTAAAAAAAAGACTAGAAAACCAATCAACTGTAAGGATTAAGTGATAAAAAGTGACTCTTGTCAAAAATACATATAGGAAGGTTATATGAAATACACCATTCGAGACATAGTTGAGAACGAAGAATCTCTCCTTCAGGATTTTAAAAATAATAGACGCCCTATAAATTAACTTGGCATTAGAAAGCAGATCAGTGTATGCCCAACTTCAAATTAGAAAGAAGTATCACAGAAGATGTTTCTGATGTCATCCAGTTATACAATTGCTTGTATAGTTCTGAAGGTGACAAGCCATAAATATGAAGCTGTGAGGCTGATATGTCAATGTCAAATCTTTTCTTCCATTGGTACAAACTGCCTGAATGAAGCAGCTCATGGGAACAAAGAAGCACAGTGATGAGATTTGTAAACATTATTATGTTTTATCAAGCCCACACTTCAAATAATTTATAGAATATATGCTATCATTAATAGATAAAGGACAGTCCACTGTAAGTAAATAGGATTGTAGAAAGACGGCAGTTCTGTAGTTGATCAAGAGTTGATCATTTCGTATAAACTTTTGTCCGACTGAAACTTGCTGATCGATGAAGAATATCACTCACAACTATTCAACGCGATAACAAATTTGTCTGTCTGTCTGTCATGCATCTGATTTAGATATTACATGACAGACATCGTGTATGCAACAAAACAAACAGTCACAGAGTGATGTCATAAGATGCAAAATTTTTGAGAACCATAAGAGCAGATTTTTTGACTCTCAGAATCCTTTGTTAAATTGCACACACGTTGGCCACAGTAAAAATCCAATTTTAAATAATTAACAATATTTCCAAGACAAATTCTGATAAATTGAATTCAAAGCTTTCAACTAAAAGATTGTTTCGCATAAAGAGTAAATTTGTACAGACTGACAGTTTACTTGAAGTGGAGCAAAAATTCATTAAGGCCATGGTGAGGTATATCAAAAGATTTACAAAAACAATGAAAAAATGAATTAACAAAAAAAAAAAAAAACAGTTTGTGCTAAAGATTACAGAGATGGATCAATCATTATATTCTGTGATTTTAATATCAATACTACAGTTTTCAAATATCATACAGACAGAATATGGATAATCATTTTTTTTTTTAAAATCTGGTTATCAAAGTCTTAACTTTATGGATTATCATGACAAAGATCATACAGAGAAATATTGACGACTCCCAAATTTACTAACAAGAGCTACAAGATTGTTAACAGACCAACAACTGGACAACAGCATCAGAAGTGAGGTGACAGAGAATGCCTTCTGCATGAAGGAGACTTGATAGGGAAACCTTCAGAAAGAATTCCCAAAAAATTAAGCAACCCACTAAGCAGGAAATTCATATGCAAGCAGGAAGTGAATCATCATTCTCTATGACCTTGATCAACAAAATCAAAAACATTTTAATGATCCAAAAAAAATCACAGTATACAAAGTATGGAAGATGTCAAGGCAGAAAAACTTGATTCATTTTTGCACTGTTATTACAAAATAAATATGAAAATGCTGATAGGTATTCAAAAGAAACCAGTTTCTTCTCATTTGTATGCACTAACCAGAAAATTTCTATTTTATTTGCTTTCTGGAAAAAAGCGACCAATAGCCATTTGGCCATCAACTAGCTTCATCTGCTATTAATATTATACTTAACAATTTACAAATGTTAATACCATAATCTAATCAGAAGAGAATTTAATGAAAATTTAATGAACTGATTAACAAACAATACCAATATATAATAATAATAACAACAATAATAATTAATAGTAATAACACTTGCTTATTAAGAGCATGGCCCTGTACTACAAGTCACATCACAAAGTGTGTTAGAGTCACCCACACATAAGCTGTACTGGGACTGCCCCATCTACACAGACAAAAACCATACACCATAACAGATCTGATATCACAACTCGTTGATAAGGCCAACAAACAGACCTATCTTACTGACATTGCAGTGCCTATCAGCAAGAACATGCAGAAAACTCACACAGACAAGATCAGTATACACCGACTTAGCATACGAGCTCCAGAAGCAATGGAGGCAGGACCGAGAATGTGATTTGCCCTTCGTCCTATCTACCACTGGTCTGGTGCCTCACACACTGCAGTATAACCTCAGCACATTAGGACTTCACAAAAACACATATGCACAACTCCGGAATGCTGTGGTAGACAACACAACATGCATATTTAGGAAATTCATGGATACAACAACACATCCCTTCCTCCTTACACACTTTTTTACACTTGGCAACTTCTGCTTTGCTCCTTGACCCACCATGTTGTCATAGCTGGAGAAACCCAAGTATAGGAACATTTATATAACTAGCTGAAAGACCTGTTGTTTGTACGGGTTGCAAAAAACAGATGTTTTGATGCAGATGAGGAAGAAATTGAAATTGTGAGATCACTTCACAACTTTCCCAGTTCATACAAAATCATGTGATAGGTACAAAGTCATGTTATATTAATATTAGGATTGGAGAATATATGACTTCTCACCTGTTTCTCCCCAACCCTACCAAATCTTCCCCAGCTGGTAAGCAATCATGGGTTCAATACAAATTATAGTTATATTCTTATCGTGCAACCATATAAGTATCTTTCAACAATATTTGCCCATCCCCTTAGACGCCCCCCTCCCCGTTTACACATCTTAGAGCCCAATATTAAAAAGTATCTTTTCAATTTTAATAAAGAATACTGAAAGAATATTCATTGTATTTCCATCTCAAGTGGTTTTGCAGATTTTTTTGTTTTCAAAAAAAGGTTATCCCCCCCCCCTCCTTTATACATATTACAATCCAAATATCGGAAATTCGTTTAATACGTATTGTTTTGATTTTGACAAAGAACACTCATGTCAAATTTCATATTCACTAAGCAGAGGATGTGGATGAGATTTACGCACAAAGATATTTTAGTTCTAGTTTTTGCCACCATTAAGTGGCGTTATCATGCACAACAATATTTGTGTAGTTTCTATTGTCGCCACCAAGTGCATATCGGGCGCTATTTCAGAGTGAAGGGGTTGTGTGGAGGTTCCAAAGTAGCCTACATTTTACGCAGGGTGGTAAAGAGTAATTATGCAAAATTTGGTCGAGATCAGTCAAAGGGTGTAAAATTGTATAAAGAACATACTAACATACAAACTTTGACTTTTATAAATATGTATAGATAGATAGATGTATAGATAGATGTATACATTGATGATAATAATAATAATATTGATTTATTTATTAGCTTTCATATATATTCTTTTATTTACCTTCTTCTTCATCTGATTCTAACTCCTCATCTGTTTCCAAAACTGGAGGGGGTTCAGCCAATTTTAAATCATATTTTCCCTCTTTCCCCATTCGATATGAATTTGTACTACCATTATCCCACTGTACCCTAATCCATCCATCTTCACCTAATTCTCCAATAACACGTCCTTCACCTGGTGGGGGACCATCCTAAAAGAAAACAAAACAAATTAAATGTTATATGGAATTTTTTAAAAAAATATTAAAGTTAAAATCAAACAATCATAGCATTATTTAAAAAAAACAAAAAAACATGATACACAAAAAGAAATAGAAAAGAATTTGAAACAAAAATATTCAATAGACATTTAATACATATTCACGATATTTTGAGAATACTTTTTTTTTAAAATGTGAAGAATAATTCTTGATAAAAAAAGTGTATTTGCTTAAATCTATTAGTAAGAAAGCAAAAATATATCAAATGATAATAAGCTCAGTAACTATTCGATTAGGCCGCGCGGTTGGCGATGTCGCTAAGACACTGGCCTCTCACCTCTGAGTATCGAGTTCGGTTCTCAGGTGGGTTTCGTTGATGGTGTCGATCCACACTGGGCAGGTTTTCCCAGGGTTCTCCCATTTCCCCTGCATTTCTCACACCATCCTTCTCAGTCTTTCTCTCCGTCTGTCCTTCTTTCCGTGGGATAGTACAAAAGATCTTTCAGGTCGACGTGCTCGGCAGTCATGCCACCCACTTTCAATTAATCTAACTATTTGATTGATTTAAAAAATTTTGCCAGGACTCTACGAACAGCTTTACTTCAGAAAAAGATACTATTGGTATTAATGTTTTAAAGACAGTAGGCAATATTTTTTTTTAATCTTTAGAAACTAGAAATCTTACTTGATCACCCCACTTCCAATCCACTCCTCTAACAACACGTGTACCAATTTTCATCATTGCTGCTAATTCAGGTCCACTTAATAAAGACGGCTGAACTCTGGGTTTTGATGACAGCTCTTCAAATACAGCACAAGAATTACAGTTTTTATCCTCAGCAACTCCATTTGGCTCGGGTCCTGTTAATTAAGAAAAATTACAGAAATAAGAGAAAAATAGTGGCCATTTAATGTATGCAGTGTAAGGATTTCAGCACTAATTAAGCACAAGCTAAACTATATAATGGAATTCTTTTTTTTTCTTTATTTCAAGATATGAATAGAATCGTTATGGATCACACATTTTTTTAACATATACTTTATAAGGTTGTCCAAACTAAAACTGACAGGTCAATTCTGAAAATATATTATCCAGAATAAACACCCCTATTTTAATCAATGAATTATCTATGAATTATCATGGATAAATCTAGAAGAATTATGATCGATTTATACTATCTGGAATTGGTAGAATTCAGAGAATCATACCACATTTTTGTATGGACAGTACTCAAATAATCAGCCCTTACCATATCGAAGTCATGATGTTTTCACATCTATCTTTTAAAGAGTGTTGATGTTAAAACCGTTTCATCATCAGGGTGATCTCTACACACAGAGTTATCCTCTATATTGTTCAAATCTGAATATATTTCTACAACAGTCACTGTACTCTTAATGAACTAAGGGCTAATAGCTTAGGTCCTCACAAAGAGCAACTCTTAAAAAAAGATGTTGCTTTCAATTTTATTGAAAGGCTTCCTGCAATTTCCAAGACAGCCTTCCAAAAAAAGTATCTTATTCTGTTATCCACCTTAGTTCATAGCTCAAACTCTATTCAGTAAATCACAAGATACTGCATCGTAATAAGGGGTTTGCCACCTGTCCCTTATTGTACAGGATGTCCTATTTAGTGCTTAAATCATGTGTTCTATTTCATGCCATGATTGTTCCATATGTAATCATGAAATTTAAGAAAAAAGAAAAACAGTAAAAAAAAAAGTAATTTTAAATCTTAAATTTTATTTTAATTATTTAAAATTTATTAAAAACCTATACTTATTTTCATTTCATTAACAGCACAAATCCTTGTTACTAATTTTTTTTAACTGCCACACAAATCTAACTACTAAAATTTTAATGAGCTCTGCTTAAGACAGTCAGTTAAATAGATTTCCCAAACGATAGTAACAAGGTAAAGATTTCTAAAAAGATAATCCAGTAATAATAATTTGTTTTTTAAGGATGTTGCTTATTTCAGCGAATGTGAGGTACCAACTAAATCAAAATAAGAAATTTCATCACACCTCAGATTTTCTGAACTACAGTAGTCATCACAGTATACAAGTGTCAATTCATCTATAGTTTTTTGTTGTATGCAAAATAGTAGACTTTTGTTTTTGTTATCCAATCATTTCATATTGAAATAAATACCCGTCAAATTTCCTTCAAGTTTTCAATTACAGAATTTTGTTAAATACCTTTTACTGATCATGACTGAATATAATATAAGAAAATATAACAACAACATGTATGTGGATCTGATCAAGGGGTTAGAGATTGAGTGGAAGTTGACGAAAATTGTAATAAAACAAAACATCACAGCAACAACAGGAGTGTTACCCATAAGTCTGGTGTGATGGAACCTGATAATTTACAATGTTGGAATGCGATGAGCAGTTTTACTGGATACCTGTAACACTAGCACATATGAAATATTCTACATTTTACATTTTCATTAAAAAAATAAAAGTTTGAAAATAATAATAATAATAAACAATGAAGATCAGCAAAGTGTTTATTAGGTAGCATCCTAGAACAGATGTTTCACACTTATTAGTGATCAACAGCCAGGAGTAGTCAGTGGTAAACAGCAAGATCTCAGGACAGAGGTCAAGAGGAAAAAAAATCATAAGAATAAATTTGGAACCTCCAAAAGATAAACAAGTAAAAAATTTTACTCCTGGCTGATCAATACTAATAAATGTAAAACACTTAGTCTCATTTAATTGCACTTTATTGATAAATGACTGCACTTTTTTTTTCTCTATAATGTGCTTAAAAAAATGTGGCCAGTGTTAATAACTGGCAAATGAATTTCTCCTATGGTTACGTTTTTGTATTTTAAATTTTGTTGTTTAGTTCTTGATGGTTATTCTTCAAGCAATCCATTTTTATTCCCACAAAGAAGTCTGTTTAATGTTAAATTAATGAAAAATAAGTTAACTGATAAAAAAAAAATATATAATATAATGAACATTAATTTTTAAAATATCAGCTTACCAATAAGACGTAAGAGAGTTTGGGTCAAAGCCAAAACCCCTGAATTTAAAAGAAGACTAACTTCATTGGAATGGTGGTCAGCAGTTAACATACACAGCAAAGTGATGAGAAACCGAGCTGTTGGTAACAGATGTGCACCACAACGGTCTTTATTTTGTGTGTCCTTGAGTAGTCCAGATTTGCTTCCTTTGCTACGTGAATTTTGTTCAGCTTGAAGCACCAGACTTCTCAGTTCATTGACAGCCCACGTTGTGAGTTGGGCAAATGTTATTTCCAACATGGCATGATCATAAGGAGGTATCAGTTCAATGTTATCCAAGCAATGAGGAATTGGATCACTACAAAAAAAAAAAAAAAAAAAGTAACAGTTTTAATTCAAAACAAAATTTAAAATGCTGATCAAATAAATAATTAAAAACAAATAGTGAAATAAATAAAAATAAAAGCAAATAAAACTGGAACATTATTTTTAGGAAGGAGATTTCAACTTTTAATATAAACTTACATTAATTGTAAATTTTGTTTTTAGAAATCAAGGGTATTTAATGAAATTCATGGAACAATTAGTCTTCATCCACAGATAGAAATAGCAACTGGGACACTTTAAATAAGCTAAATACGGCAGATTTGGTGGAACTGAATTCAATTCTTGAACATTCAACAGTCAATAAGGTATTTATAAAACAAAGAAGGTTATTTTATTGAATTATACACTGATATAATGAAAGTAGTGAAAAAGGTACTAATGAAACGCAAAACTTACCAAAATTTATAATCTGCATGAATAAGGCCTTGCCAACCATTAAATAAAGCATATTTGACTGAGGGAATTAAATAATCCTTCTTTAAAAGTTTCAGCATATTTTCAATGCCCTCTCTACGAATGCGTGCTCTCTCCACCTTAAAAGAATAAATCCCCAATAAAATATATTTTTAATGAAATCATTATTATTATACATTTAAAGCTCATATTTTTTTTTTTTTTTTTTGTAATGTATCAGAAAGAAATGGATACAAACCTGACAGAACAAAGCTTTCCGAATTGTTTCAATATCAATTGGCTCTTCTTGCAATATAAATTCAATAATTTTATTAGTCAAATTGGTCTGAGAGAGGGATCCATTTTTTTGTCGAAGTATTTTATACTTTTTAGCAAAGCTTACAGCATTCAATACAAAGTGAGAAGTATCCTAAACAAATATTAAAAAAAAAAAAAAGTTAACTATAAATCCTAATCATACAAATTAAAAAAAATACAAATATTTAATTCACCAGTTCAGTTTTCTAACAAGGATAAAATGTGTTTCAGTGAAATATATTATTACTAAAATATATATTTGATAAAAAATAGAAAAGAAAACAACTTAAGAAAGGAAACTGCAGAAACGCAATTATATGAATTTGAACAATACAAGTAGTTTCCACTGTTAATTTTTTAAATAGTAAAATTGTTGATCTGAATATGAATCTATTGGGTTGGCGAATAAGTTCGTTCGGTTTTATCTAACAGTTTTATTTAATTAAAAAAAA
>JAFIDM010008419.1:21402025-21444387 GCA_023159025.1 Thereuonema tuberculata | reverse complement strand
CTGTTCCTAGGCCTCCAGCTCGTTTCTTTTTGAATGCCCCTTATATATATCTCTGTGTGGATGAGCAAAGATTCGGCTACTTTTAAAAGTAAATGGAAAGGAAAGTGAATAGGTAAACAATAAAGATTAAATAAATCTAGTAAATAATACAAAATTAGGAAATATTATTTAGTTTAGGATGTTTGCTAAAATTGAAAGTTAAAGAATTAAATGAGTCACTGGTAGCATGCAAAAATACTAAAGATGACAATTATTGTCAATGATTACTTTTGAGAGTAAAATTATATAGTTGAAGAAAATTCAGTCAGTTCTTTTCACTGCTTCAAAAAGAAGGTCTAGACAGACTTGAAGAAACGAATTTAAATCAAATTTTTAATTAAGTAACAGCATAAAGCTTAATTTCTTATCATTAAAAAAAAAAAAAAAATCATGAATAAATATGTATATAAGATTTGAAGCTTTCCTGACTCAACAAATGAAAAACTCGTTTCGGGAAATCAACCAGGTGAGGGCGGTGTAATAATCCGTGCTTTCGTATGTGGACTGCACATACAAAAGCTCGGATTACTACACCGCCCTCACCTGGTTGATTTTCCGAGAAGAGTTTTTCAAATATGTGTATCTTTTTAACAACTTTAATTATAACAACTACTCCATAAAAAATTAAAGCAATCAGAATAAATCTGATTAATTAAGACTTTTAAAACAATAGTCTTATTATTTAATAAGATGCTACTTATGCTACTATTTTCTAATAAAAAAATGTAATTATAAGAATAATTCTGAATAACACTGAGTAATTCCACTCAGTGAAATATCGCAATTGTAGTGAAAATGAAGAAGGAATAAACGCTAATTGATGGAATATATATTATTATTTGGTAAAATAATCTTTTATTTTATTATAGATGTTGAATGAAAAGATAAATTGATAAAATACATATAATGAGAATAAACGTAAATATTCAAGCTAATCTGTTTATTTGTAATAAATGCATTTCATCTAGCTATATTCTATTGCCAATGCACATTAAGTCTTGTCATTCATTTCTTGGATATTACAGAATGTAATATATACTGAATAATGGTTTCAAAGTTAATGAAACTAACCAAAATTTAAGATCAACTTTTATTATTATTTTTTTTTTACTATCTCACTATCATTTATCACACTATTTTCTTTACTTACATCAATGTAGTTTCCAACTAAAAATGCTTGCATCATTTCTTTGGCTTCTTCTGAATGGGTTGCAGCCTCAAAAGCCTGAGTGGCATCACATCCTAAAACAAATGATATTCAGTATGTCCATAAATCTGTGAAATTATCAAATTCATCTACAATACAAAATAATGTTTTAAAAAAAAATTAATAAATTCTTTTAATCTGTAAAGCAGGTATATTTAAAATTAAATAGTTTGTAAGAGACATTCTATCGACAATATGTAATATCCACATTATCAATTTTAAAATAATATCTTTTACATAATTTGATATATATATAATCTAGCATAAGTTTCACTGGAAGTAATCTTGAAAATCTGCCTCCGTTCCCAAGAGATAAATGCTGAGCAAGTGTAACATTTGGATGAAGTGCAAATTTGAGCATTTACAGTGTTTATTTCTAATTCAGTACTAGTATTGGCCATTCATCACCAATGTCTACAAGTCCAGATTCTCTGCAAATTATAAACAGGATGTTTGTGCTCATATAATGAAAAATTTTGTTATTCACAAGAAATCTGAATTATTAGCATTTATAATTTAATTTCACTATCTGAATCAGCATGTGCTATGTTAGAAATGCTGTCGAACTGCACAACAACCACCAATCTGATGTTACACAACATAAATTAATCTGATCAACACACTGAAATCAATAAAAAAATTTGATTTCCATAAGTTATATTTTAAAGTATTACATTTTAATGAAATAAATAACTACAGATAAATTATAGTTTCTCTAAAAAATGACAGAATATTACCTTGCAAATTCCATAATAATTATATGAAGCAAATAATAAATCTTCATAAAAAGTGAAATCAAATAAGAATAGCAAATAAATATAAGCAGTCAAATAAATCTTTTTATTTTTATTGAGTATTCATTGTTGTTGAGCAACATTTCAAATACAAATACGTGTTGATCAAATCACTGATGCAACTCTTTGCATGGGAAACGATATCTACTGCAACTATAAGAATCAGCTTACAACGTATCTTACACTTCCACTGTTTGAAAACAATTGTGGAGTTGCTTACCGGAAGGTGTGTTGGGATTAACTAGATAGACAACTATGCATGTGTAACTGTGATAAGCTGCAATAATATTACTACTTAAATCAGAATTTAAGATACAAAATATACACTGATGATAATACTAAGTCAGTGTGCATAAAGTCAGCAGTGATAGTTCATTACATAAACTTGAAATGAATGCCAGACATATCTTCATTAAACATTCAAGTGCTGAGATAAAGAATAATTTGAGTTTACTAGTGGAGCATAGGGAGAGTAATAAAGGAAATTTTTGCTAAAACAAATCTATTAAAAGAGTTTACCAAAATTCTTTTATATTTAATTATGATGCCCATAGAAAATTTAATGTTAAATTAATAGCAATGTTATTATTTTGAAAAAAAATATTATACTGGTGATCGTAATTAAAGTACCCTTATTCATCACTATCTAGAGAAATATGTAGCAGTCTAAATGCAACGAAATTTGGTAAAGTGATATTTCATGACATGCGGGCAACTTTTTCAAAAAAAAAAAAAAAAAAATCACACTATGCCACTTGCGCCACAACAAGGAATGAAAACCCAGTTTCATTTGCATAAGCACATGTGTGGCAGTCAAGTTCACAAGTTGGTAAAAGTGGCCACAACTGCTGGATGTTATTTGTATCAACTACAATGTCCATCATCTTGCTGGAAGGGATACTGCTTCCAAAGCTGTTTATAAAAACAACGGCAATACTGTGGCTTCACTTCGAGAATTCCACTGCCGCATGCAATTACGTCAAGGACTGTTGATTCCACAAGCTCACAGGAGAATGATCGCTCAATTCTAGGAATTCTCAATTCTGGATGTCTAGGAGTTCAACCCAGTTGAGTGGACAAATCTATTACTTCACAAATCACTGAAGAGGTTAACACAGCTATTGTTGAACAGTCAATGAATAATGTAGCAGGCCCCAGTAGTGCACGTGCAGTATTATAGCAGTTGCATGTATTATACTGAGAGGAAAGGCAGTACTCTGTTGTCTGTATAAGATCATCTACAAGTATAAGGTAAACAACTTTGCTTCCGCCGTTTGCCGATAGGTGGTGACAACGGTAAGTAGCGGTCGAAAGAAACAGATCGCAGACATCAGGCAGCTAGCTTGAACCTCAGTCAACAGAACCCCATTCAAACATTAATCGATTTGTGTCTGCATCATAAAGTTGTTCTCGATTGAAAATGTCAGTTTACGAGCCAAATTCTCGTCATTTGCGGGAGGTGTTACTGTTTTGTTTCAATATGAAGAAAACAGCGGCTGAGTCTCATCGAATGCTCTCCAGTACGTATGGTGAGGACGCTATTAGTGAAAGAACGTGTTGTGAGTGGTTTCAACGCTTCAAGAACGGTGATTTTAACATCGAAGACCGACATAGTGGTGGAAGAGAGAAAGTTTTCGAAGATGCAGAATTGAAGACATTGCTGAGTGAAGACTCGCGTCAAACTCACGAAGAATTGGCACGATCACTGGGAGTGACACAGCAAGTCATTTCAAAACATCTCAAGGCCATGGGCATGATTCAGAAAGAAGGAACTTGGGTCCCGTATGAGTTGAAATCAAAAAACGGCGGAAGCAAAGTTGTACACCTTGTAGTTGTTTGGAGCAGGTTAAGGGAAACTAGACTGATGTTTGCAATAACCTTCAGTGCCATAATGGAAAGTGGATCAGTCATGGCCATGGCAGAGTGACGAACCACATTTACACTTCAGTGGAGCAGTGAATACCCATAACTGATGCATTTAGGATATGGACAACCTTCATCTTTTCCAGCAGATTCCACTGCACTTGTATGAAGTTACAGTCTGGTGTAAATTTACAGCCACATTTATCCTTAGACATTCTTCTTTGAAGAAGCTACTCGCAATGGCCATATGACATGCTCTGTGATGGCCCACATACCTAACATGCTCAATACTTATATCACACCAACTGCAACAGTGACAGTGTCTCGAGTCAACCACTTTCATGCAGGAAGGAGTGCCTCCACCTATTGGCTGTTTTGTACAGCAACTTCTACGACAACATTTCACTGAGAACAGTGTGATTAGTGGTGCGGTTTCTACCACCTGGCCACCTTGTTCTCTGGATTGTAATTCTTGTGATTTTTGTGAGTGTCTTCAAGACTTGTTGCAAGTTTGGCAGCCTTGAAAGACAGTACCACACTGCATGTGAGAATCATCACAGCGGATCAGTTACATTTGAATATTGAACAGTTCATTACCATCAGGTTTTTACACCTTAAGAATGGAGACCACATTGAGCAGTTTTGCTTGCATTGCTAAGGTCAATATATCTCTACAGTATGAGTCTCTTACAAATAAATATTTGTTGCTTGCAGTGCTACAAGTGGCATAGAAAGTATTACTTTTTTTTTTTTTTCAGAAATGTTGGCAGCATATCTTGAAATATCACCCTACCTACCGAATTTCATTGCATTTGGACAGATACATATAGCTCTAGAGTGCACTGAATAGGAATACTTAAAATTACAATCACCCGGTATAATAAATTTATGTAAAACTTTTGGGTAATGAAAAATGACTGAAAACTGAAGATAACCTCAATAACAAACATACCTGCAAACCTAAGCAAATTTTCACTTCCACATGGAGCTTGGGAACGAAAGTCTTGAATATCGTACACCTTCCCGTTGATAACAACCCACAGTCCACCATCTTTGTTATGGTTTTCTAAATCAGCTTTACGGATCAAAGTAATATCTTCATTTGGTTTCTGGTGATGAGAGGAAGACAAAAAGTATCCTACAAAGAATAAAATTACAAAATTAAATCAGTCAAGTACCGTACTCCGAAATTTGATTATTAATTTTAGAGAGGACATTGCTGTATCTAATAAAATATATAAAAATTAGCTCTCAAACAATCAAATTTCAATAGCTCAAAGAGTGACTGGAATCACATGCAAATAACTGAAATACAAGACCAAAACAGCAATGTTTCCTGAAACAAGCAAGAGTTCTTAAAAGTATTACCTACAGCCCTGGGGGTCGCAGGAGAAGACTCCCAATGTTCAATGAATAAGTAAGTTGAGATGTTTAACTTTCAGGAAAGAAATTTGACACAAGATTAGCTAAACACTAGGACCTGTCTTGAAGATAAAGAACCAATGGAAAATCCAGATAGAACCCAGCTCCTCCAGCCAAGATGTAAATATGGCCACTTGAGCTACCAGGTTCACAAATTAAGCAAGAGTAGCAGTGCTGTAGTATTGCAATTACCACCAGTTTCCTCTGAATAAAGTCTTCCAAATTAAAGCTGAAGTTCTAAGAGAATGTGAAGTTGAACAAAAAAACGAAGGCAACAGATTTAACAACCATAAAGTGCACTGATGTTGGCAATCGTTTTTCAAGTGAGGAGAAAGCTATGACAACTGAATAATGAAGGATGACTAGCTTCGGGAGATCTGCTTGCTGTGGTGACTATCTACACACAGGACCACTGAAGAGTCTGTTATTTTTCAATGTAGTCTCCATCTTTTTTAATTCACAATTTTTCCGTTCTGTGAGAAAGAGTTGTATTCCAGTCAGGTAAAATAAGCAAATAATCTGCTGCACATCTGAAATTGAGCTTATCCCATTTTAACCAGTTTAACCGTATTCACACCTGTATCCTCATCCTCACACATTTTCCTAAAGTATTCATATATGTATATCAATATCAATATTTCATCTTCTGTAGTACAAAACTCAATCATAACTACTCTTGTTTTTAAAAAAATCTCATTAATCACAACCATCTTTTATGAGATAAAAAGCTATTATTTCAACAAAATGAACAAGAACAATGTTTGAGGAATTATACCGAATGTAATTTTTACTTACACAGAATTAAAATAAATAAATAGGCTTTACTTTATTACCCTTCGTACAATTCATCCTATTACAAGATAAACTTTATTTCAAAGAATGGTAGATGTAGGATGTCAATTATATTTCTCTTTTTTTTTTTTTTCTATCACTATCCAATGATCATTATCTCCAGTTCGGATCAGTGCTATACTTTGTGTACTGGGCATTATATGTTGTCTTCATCAATAAACTTCACTTGACTTTATAATCATGAAGTTCATGAATGAAGTAAATCACAGAAAGGACTAATTTAAGGTTAAGGGTCAAGTGATATCCAAAATAAATAGTAGACTTACACCTGTCTGTGTAGCAATCAGTAAAGAAACCTAAATATCTCATCACAGGCCCTCCTGTTTATGATAATTAGTGGAAGGTGAAGTATATTGGGCATTAGGATACTGTCTCCAAAGTGCCTTTCTTGAATATTAGATGAATTTTATCATCATATCTGGATGATGTTTCAATGTTACAGAGTGAATTTAGTAAAAGTATAGTACAGAATGATAAGTACAATTATATTAAAGGGAATCTGTGTACATGAGAATCATGTAGTTCTAAAAGAAGTTAACATTTTCTAGATGCAATTTTTCAATTCAAACTGTCCCTCACTTTAATGTAGGTGGTCAGATAAGAACATTACTTTTTTTTTTTGCTTTTTCAGTTCAAAATATTATAAGAGAAGAGGAAAGCAGAGTTACTGGAATGGAAGGACAAGAGGGTTAGACTATATACGAATAGGAAATTTTGCAATGAACTACTTTGAAATTCCTTTGATATATAGCTACATGGGATCTTGCGCAAGTTCCTTGATAGCTTACTCATCCTCCATTCATTTCAATTAGTTATATTTCTCTTTGTTTCTTTGAAACAAAGCCAATTGTACAAAGTGTTAATTTCATACAATGGCTTCAAATCTAAGCAATTTGAGAGAGAGAACCATGGGCGAAAGAATTGACTTTTTTTGACTGTTGATGCCCTTAACAAAATAATTAATTTAGCTTATAAATATTAAGGACTCTTCTTACAATCACCGAAAAGAGTTATTTATAACTGCAATCTATAGACAAAGGCATTTTTTTTTTTTTTTGTAACAGCATAAAATTTATATTCTCTATCACAGAATGGTATTAATTATTTCAATATGAATTCATGAACTAGCTAAGTATGTGCATTCTCTGCTACTTTGATAACTATATTAATGCATCTTAAACCATAAATTTAATGCAATAAAAAGCCAGCTTGGAATTGTATGTCAAATTTAACCTAATGCTTCTGAGTAAGAATTTTTATATTTAGTTTATGAGTTGCCTTTTTAATAACAGAGGAATAAAAACAAATTATAAACAAAATTACTTAGTTACATAATTAAGTAATAAAGATATTTTTTTATCGTACCAATCATTCCAGGCCAAGACATGTCTTCACTATCATCACGATGTAGTCCTGGTGCCAATCGATTAAACTTGTCTAAATAGTCAAGAAGACTGGTTAACATTGGTACAGCATTCGCTTCATGCATTATTTCAGGAACTTGAAGCTGTAATAACATTAAGCAAACCACTAGTTCTGGTAGTAAAATTCCTAAAAGATAAAAAAAAAAAAAAGAATTATTTTTAATGCAGAATATAGTAAGAAAAAGAAGCAAAAAAGATTTTTGTTTTGTTAAACAGAAGCATTTAGTAACGTTCAAAAAATAATGAATACACACAGTCCTAGAAGATGATCTGAAAGAAATAAATATGACAAGAGAAGTCTTCGTGGAAACCAGAAAAAAAAAAAAAAAAAAAAAAAACCAACAACAACACACACCTGCAGAACAACTTAAATTATTTTTCATTTACAATTTTTTTTTATTTATGTTTCTGCAAACAAGAAATTGAAATTACTGCTCTCACTTGAAACCGGGAATTAAAGTAACATCATTCTTTATATGCTTTAAGGCTTTTTCTTTTTTGCTGTTTTTTTTTCCTTACCCAACAACTGTAAAAAAATAGTTATAAAAGAATATTGTCAAGTATATGCTATTTTGGAAATTATTAAAATTTATAATTTATAATACAAATACTTGCATAACCATTTGGAGGAGTATCGGAGTTTCTTTCTGATATTACATGATAAGAATATTTTTTAGCGATCTGTAGAGAGGAGCTAATAGTGTTCTCGTGTGTGAATCATGCCCTTCACAGTCCAAACCAGAAGTCGGAGCTCCATTAGTCATAACTTGATTGATTAACCATGGCTGGAAATTTTGGGGAGAAAAAAATCCGACTTCAAGATGGCTACTGGCCATTTAATTGGTCATGCAAATGGGCAAAATGTGATCTCGACATAATAAATGATTTCAGTGCAGGCATCATTTGAAACTATTCTTAACTCTTGAATTACAACAGCTTGAATAAATGAGCTTTGGACGCCAATCCTTAGTTGTGTCACTGTTAACAACACAAGCATTTGATAAATTGTACAAGCTCACTTTGTTTTCTGTTTACTAAAAGATTATGAATTGACTTGTTTCTGAATAATTAAAAAGGATATCGATTCATTCATTTTATGAAACAAAAATCTGATATTTTTTTGTTTTTAATACGAGGATCACTACGAAAGTTTTGAGAGATGGAAAATTGGAAGCTGACCCACCTGAATTAAATGCCCCATCCTTTGTGAGTCAGCTAACATCGAATCAAGAGCATCTCTCACCTTACATTAGCCGAGCTCCAGAAAGATTGCGCATGCAGTGATTGTCATTTATAGTAATGGAGCTGGAGAGAGCATTTTTGCGCAATGATGTTCTACAAATTTCACAAGTGGGATAAAAGAGATGCAAAGCCTTGAGCATTTACAATAAGCTTTTGGATACCTTGCTCCTACCCATACAACAGTTTTTTGGGTTTTAATTGAATTTAAGAGAGACCAAACTTCACATAAAGACGAGGAGAGAAGTGGACAACCGCAGTGACTGAAAACACTGTCGTTGTGGAAACAGTGGTCCTTGAAAACAATCGAATGACATTTCAGGAAATGAAGGCAGCATTACAGACTGGATCGCCGGCAGTGTCGAAAGTCCTACACAATTATCTTCGCATCAGGAAGGCTTCATCCCAATGGGTGTCTCACAGGTTGACGGATGAGCAAAAGCCCATCCATGTTGAATGGTACAAAGAAATGTCTGCCAGATTCGATGGAGCCAATTCTAGATGGGTTTCTGACATTGTTACTGGTGACAAAACCTGGATTTGCCATTTTGACCCTAAAAATAAAAGTGAATCGACAGTGAGGATCTTTCCTAATGAAACTCCAACGAAATTGAAGCAGCCCCAAAGTGTTGGCAAGAAAATGGTGGCAACGTTCTTCTCCAAAAGTTTCCATATCGTAATCATTCCTCTGAAGGAACAAAGGACTGTTACTGCCCAGTGGTACACTACAATTTTCCTACCAAATGTTTTTGGGAGGCTTCAAGACCAGCAGCCAAGAACATGACTGCAAGGGATCCTCCTCCACCATGACAACGGGTTCGCACACTTAGCCAACATCACCATCTGGGTCCTAGAATCTACAGAGGTGAAACTTATGACCTCTCCTTCCTTTAGGCTAAGAACGCATATGGTTATATTTATCCACGAACTCATAAACCAAGTCTCCCCTCCGCAGGGAAGGGTTTATTAAAACAACCCTCAATTCGCCCAGGGTCTTTCATCAACGCACATATACAGTTGAAATCTATATTTTTTCCTCTTCAAGAAGGGGTCTCCACAATAGGAACAATTATGACATTCCTTGAGGGCAGCAGTAAAAGGGGAAGAAGGGAAGAGGGGAGAGGGCAAGATATTACTTTATGACTTCGTGGATATGCAAGTGCGTTCTTAGCCTTAATCCTGTTCTAGCTCTTTGCGATTATTTTCTGTTCCCAACAGTAAAATGCCATATCTGTGGAAGGAGATTCTCCAGCCCTGAAGAAGCTGTTGATGCCAATGAAAGTGAGCTTATAGCGCTTGACAAAAATGTGTGGAAAGAGTGTTTTCAAGAATGGTTTATGAGAATGCACAAGTGTGTAGATTGTGGTGGTGATTATTCTGAAAAAATAAAGTAATCAAAATGATTTCTTGTGTTTTCATTTTTGAGTATCTCAAAACTTTTGTAGTGCCCCAAGATATTATTAGAGAAAAAAATAATAATATAACATTAACAAATAAACTACCTGAAACATCCTTTGCGATAATTGCTGCCACCAGAGAAAAATATTTCTGTGTCGTAAAAACAATACTAGAAGCAACAGAAAGGCAATCTGCAACGTGGCTACACAATAAATTGATGTATTTTCTAAGAAGTGATGCAGCACCTGGACTGTCTGAAAAAATAAAAACAATACTTAATAAGAATTACTTTAGTAAGTTATTACTATAATTGAAGCATCATCCAAATATAAAAATCTAATTAGATAGATACAATATATTAATTAAAATAATAAAAAAAAAATTAAAAAACCATTTTAAAAGGTGCAATTATATCTATTTTGTGATAAGTTATGGTCTGTGCTGTACTTACAAACTCAGGAAGCACTAAAAATTAAAATTAATAAATTAATTTTATTTTTTTCTTATTGTAAAATGGGTGCTTTGCTACAATCATAAGGAAGAAGACTGAGATTGCCACTGGAATTTTGTTCAAAGAAACGTGAGCAAACTGGAGTTTTTCCTAATTAGTCGAAGTTACATGAAGCTTCGGATGAAGTCACTTTCAGACCAAAGATGTTAGTGACAGACAAATCAACTGATGTTCCAGTTCTACTGCAATTGCAAGAAACATAAAGCTATTCTTTCATTCCAGTTGAAGACAAGGGAAGATAATGGCTGGATAGGAGAATGATACACTCAGAAGAGATTTCAGAGCAGATGACAGGTTTCAAAATTCCACCAAATTTGCAGGATTAATGATCAATGTAAAATAAACATTGAATCTGTACAATCCACAACAGAACCCAAAGGTAAATGTATTTATATTAATTTTAAATGTGAGAAAATAACAACAGTCCAGCATAGATCAGCAGTTTTGAGTCGAGATGCAAGAAAAAAGTTAGTGACTATTATTATATGCACTATCAATTTTATATTTTTTCCCCTCCTCAGAACTTTATTAAGTCTGCAAAAAAAAAAAGGTAAAGAGCAATCCTCATTTCGATACCCCCAAAGAAAAACAGTGTAACTCAAAAAACATGATATTTGAGTTACAATGTTCTGAAGACGATATCCTTGAATATTCAAAGGCTACCACACACCTTGAAGTAGTTGTATACTGTGAACATACTTAAGGAGTCTTGTTTTGTTATTTTAAATCCTTATTTTTGGTAGATATTTAAAACTTATTTTGATGCTCCTTAAAATTGCTGAAATTGAGTTACAATGTTTTTCATTGGGGGTATGGATTTAACTGTGCGTTGTTCTATAAATTATCTACAGCGGCCAGTAATAATCACTAAGGAAATAAAGATTACTGACACATCATACATTGGCACTTAGCCATTTTGAAATGCAGTAATATTTGCTTGTCCTAGGAAACTGATATAGAGCATGAATTGAAAGTAAAAGTAATTTTATTAAAAAATGAGTTCCTATGAAGATAGGAGTCATATGTTTGTCTTAATAGGTGGGAAATATGTATAGAAGTGTATAGATGCAACAGGTGAAGGATTCTGTTATAAGTCGTGGATTTTGCATTACCAGACACTCTTTTCTGTGTAAACTATGTCTTTTAGTCATTGGGATTACAACCATTGTGGCCTATTCTTCAGTGATATCTTGCACAACTACATGCTTCCTAAATTCTAGGTATTTGTGAAAACAGTGTTATCAAACTATTGTGAGTTAGATCAGATAGAAGGCATTACTAAGCTGGAAGAGTGAGCAGTAGTCATTGGAAAGAAAGTGGCAGCAGCTTTATAGGAGAGGGAAACAATCCAAGTCGATGTACATATAAAACTTTTTAAAAATAACCATGTTTTCAAATCTTTATAAGAAAAGTTCAACAAAATCAAGAATAAATGAATGTATTTCAAGTTGAAAATTAACATTGTTAGAGAACTGAACATTGAATGTACCTTGGGCAGATGTTGAAACTCTTTCTTTTGAATCTTTCTCTTCTTCCTTAGGGTATAAATGTCCAATCAGTAGTCGCTGGAATCGTAACAGAAGATTTAATGATGCAGAATTATCAGCTCTGTCGGAATTTTCAGTTCTTGAACTATGAGACATTAACATGTTTTCTGGAACAAAATTTACCAATCTGGCCAAAGTTTGTGATGATGAATTCCTAAAAATAAATCAATAAATAAAACAAATGAAAAACTTAAAAAGTCTTACTGTAAGTAAGATTATGTTATATTGATATATTGTTAGTAAGAGTATGTTATATTGATATACTGTTAGTAAGAGTATGTTATATATGAATGGATTGTTAAATTTACAGTTGATTGTAAAGATTAGTAATGAATTCTAAATGAGGAAGAGGAAAATTTTTTTCTTGTCCTCGCTTAACCTGAAGAAGTTTCTTGTACAAATGAAATATTGTCATAAAGAAGGCATTTATTGGAGATATACTGTCGACTGAATGTCTATTATATATAACTTAAAAATCTATTTAAATGGTATATTAATTAGTAAAATTACAATACATAAGTTTCGAATATTAATAATATCCTCTAATATGTATACTTAAATTCTATTTTTGTTTAAATTAGCCACACTTATTAGCTTATGAAATAATATATTAAAAAAGCATATATAAAAAAAACTAACAAACCTTCCTAAGTTTCAATGTCAACTCCAGGTTGACATGCAAACTGGGAATGTTTTGAAATGTGCTTTTACATATTTTTTTTTTTTTACAAAATATTTTTTTAATATCACAATAAAAAACATACACTTACATACATAAGGAATCACTGATCTGTTTTTAATGTTTTAATACCAGGAATCCAGAATAGCTGTTTCAGAGGTTCCAAACCATCACCCAAACACTAAAAACAGATAAGCGATTCCTTATTTATGTAAGTGTATGTTTTATATTGTGATATTACTATTATTTCCACACGTTAAACTTGTTGTTAAATGTATTCTTTTTTACAATTTAATCCCTCATAAGCTAAGTGGTTGCTAGCGGGGATTAAATTTCGGCCCTTTTTTTTCTTGATTTATATATTGTTGTTTTTTAATATGAAGGGTCATTATCTTGTTAACTTTTGTTTAGTTTATATATTTCTTGGGATCACTGACTGTAAGATACTGGGTGAATACAGCTGATGAAGGTTTGGAAACCTGAAACAGCTGTTCTGGCTTACTGATATCAAAAACACTAAAAACAGACGACCAGTGATTCCTTATTTGTGTGAGTGTATGGTTTTTTATGGTGATGTTAACATTATTTCCACACATTAAACTTGTTGTTAATTTATTTTTTTTTTAATTCGTTATTTACTCACTAAATACACTTCTATTAGATCCTGCAATTCACTCCTATTGATATTCTTCCAGGTCTAGGAAGAAATTAATTAAACTAGCAATGGACAGTTTAGGTTACAAAGAGGACAAATTAGATTTCAAAGAAATATTTCTCCAAAAATATGAAATGGAACTTAAAATTGATTCACTATGTTAATGAAAAATCCGAAGTTAAGCTGATAATTGAAATGACAGGAAAGTAGGCAGTTTAGATGAATACAAAGAGTTAAAAATGTCAGTATTAAGTCCCCAAAAGTTGATGAAGCAAGGCTTAATGCAGATTTTAAAGCTTTCACAAAAAATAACTTTGGCTGATAGAAATAAGGCTGATACAAAAGGAAGAGGTTTGAAATAATAAATTTATTAATTTTTTTATTTATTATTATTATTATTATTATTATTATTATTATTTGATGAAAACAAAGATAAATCATGTTGACACTGCAAGTTTTTGCAAAGACAAACTTTTAGTTAGGAAAGAGTTAAACATCACTTCCAAATTAAAAGTCAATGGCTGACGAGTTTGGTAAATATGAGTTACTGTCTAAAAGGTCATAGGGAGATTTAAAAGCAATTTTATTGCATTTTTTGAATTCTTGGAAGATCCAGTCATCCAAAGACAAATTAATCAATGAAAATTTTGATTACAAAAAAAGTAAGTCCTTAGAAAAGAAAGAGAAAAACTTTAATTTGCAATCAACAACTGTGAGTCGAGATGCTGAAAGTTGCAGAAGTTTTATAGAAGGTTAAAATCACCTGCTATGTACACATCCAAAACCCAGAAGTGCATAACACAATATTCAAGCAATTCTTCCCCTAGGGTAGTCAAATGTTGAAAAATGCAATCATAATTACTTTACTACAAACATATACAATTGTTCAATTAATATAAGCAATTGTTCAGTTAAAAACACTGACAAAAGCAAGCAAACAGAAGATGAGCAGCATAAAATGCAGTATGTTACAGTCTGCAATAACAACATTAAATCGAAGAAACTTTGCTTTAATGAATTAACTAGCAGCTAGTAACTCTATCCACTATTTTTCAACTTATATACTGAAGAAATTTTTAAAGAAACTGATGACGTAAAAGGCATTTCTATAGGCAGAATGATCATCAGTAACTTGAGATATTCAGACGACACAGTTCTTCTTGCCGAGAACTATAAAGACCTCAAAATATTGATCGACAAAGTTAATATTGCAAGAGAAGAATATGGCCTTTATTTCAATCCTAAAAAAAAGACAAAAAGAATCAGAAAGAATCAGATTGCAAAATTTGATATTAAAGTTAATGGAGAAGCCGTTCAACAAAATAGATAAATTTATGTATTTAGGACATCTAATCACAGAAGATGGGAGGAACCAAAAGAGAAATAAAGAGAACTGAAATAGCAAGAAGAAAATTCTGTGAAAAATATTTTGTCTTATTGGGAAATCAGCATAAAAAAAAAGGATTAAGATTATCTAATGCTATACAAACAAGAATGCCTTTTTGAGTCGAGCCGATACTCTGGAACGGCCGTTTCAAGCTTGTTAGACTCTCATCAGCCAGAGATAATGTGCAAGACTCCACATTTTGTTCTTGTTTATTATTTTCTTGCTTTTAGTTTTTGAGGGGTCACTGTCTCCATTGTGTAACTAATCCTACATATGGTCAACATTACTGTATGGCAAAGAAACATGGACTTTGCTTTAGGAGTCTGAGGATAAAACTGGGACTTTATAGATGTGGCTTCTAAGAAGAAGTTGTGAGAATACCTTTGGAAACAAAACAAAAATAATGAAAAAGTGCCATAGAAGACAGGTCAAAACTGAGTTTCACTTCTAGTAAGAAGAGAAAAGTGAAATACATCTGCTAAGACATGTCAGCCTTCAGAAGACCCTCTAATAAGGAATGATAGAAAGGGAGAAAAGGAGTGAGAAGACAGAGGATCACCTGGAATGATAAAGAAATGGATCTTCCTGACTTAAAACGAATGTGCAAGGGAGCACAAAACAGGACCTGGTGGAAATATATGGTAGTCAACCTCCTGGATGGAGAAGACATGTGATGATGATGATAAGATTACATTGATTTAACCTATGAGTATAACCAATAATTAATGTAATGTAGCCTTTTGTGATTTAGGTCCTAATATAAACTTCTTTTCCCCTCTGATCTAAGTTTTTGAGAACAAATAGAATATTATCATCATCATCATTAGGAAAATTTGTTTTATTTCTTTACTAAGGCAGGCTGTCGATAATCTTTCAACAATTTAAATTTCAATATCTAGATAGGACGAAATGCTGTTAGCCTATTTTTTTTTTTTTTTTTTGATACTTTCAGTTTGAAAATTATCTAAATTTAAAGAAAGAAAGAAAATGTTAAGTACCTTAAAAGCTGCTTAACAAGATGAAGCAGCGGAATCGTTGAATGCCCATCTTCTGAAAACGTAGCTTCTTGGGCCCGTTTGGTTTCTGATTCTAATAATGCTTGTTCAGTCATTAATCCCTTGCCGTCAGTGGATACTTCAATATCTTTATCCAATTCTTTTTCCTAAAATTACATTAAGTGTAATATTTCAGTATAGTCCATTCACAAGAAATTATAAAATACAATGCTAAATTGTTAAGTTTTACTATCAAGGCAACAGATAGATTATTCTACTATTTTGATAGAAATAATAATTTTGTGTCTTCATTTCTAAAAAAAAAGCAGATGATCAACTTACTTTCAGTTCATCCATTTCTTGAATTTCGACTTTAATTGCAGTTTGTAAAGCTGTTTCGAGCCCTCCATCTGCCATAAGACTACTTACTAACAAATCTGTCATAAATCGGCGGCCAGGGTTTGTCATAGGAGGGTCACCTAATGATAAAAAAGATTTAAGAATTCAATTTAAATAAAAATCTTGAGGGAATAAAAATCTTAAGAAGGTCAAAATAAATATATTTATAAAAAATATAAATAATTTATATGTATTAAATTTAGAATCTGGATTACATACAACGACTTACCTGAGTTGGGCAATAAGGCTGACAAAGCTCGGGCTCGCTCATCTGCAGTGGGAAGTAATATACTCCAACCACTCTGAAGTGCTGCCTGGGCTGCCATTTGCACAGTGGTCAAAATGCCGGCATTGCTGGCCAGCTCTACAACCCTCTGTTTTAGGCTTGACAATAAGCAAGTCCCAACACTAAGGCCTAAACTTTCCACATCTACTCCATTGCTAATAGCTGCATGCAACTATAAAATCAAAGCCAAATGATAACAGTTAATGAAACAAAATATTCTATGAAGTTATAAAGCTTTATCAAGAAATATGATAGAAAACTATGCAGAATTGATGCAAACATTTAAAAATATCTTCAGAAACATTAACTGAATAGCATAGATTGACAATATTTTAAATGTCAAGTTAATATAATTTACACTAGAATTTCATAACAGTTTAAACTGAGAATGTGTTTATAATTCTTTCTATGATCCCAAAATATCCAGACTGTGATATCCTATAGAAAATGGCAGTAATATATTAATTAAAATGCAGAGACTGCAACGCAGTATATTTTGGAAGTATGGGTAGGACCCTCACAGAGAGGGCGAGAGAACACATAAAGGCATTCCAGAACAATAAGCCACACATTTCAGACTGGGCAGATCATTGCCTCTCCAAAAAACACAACCTGGACCCAAAAACCGAAGTTCTTTATCAGGTAAAAGATAGAGAAAAAAGACTAAATATAGAGACACTTATTAAAAACAATGAATAAAGCAAAAGGTTTACAAATAAATAAGTATTCAATAGAAAGTTTTAAAAAAGTTTTAAAAAAATAAAGCAATATTCACGTAAATTGTTAAAATTATTTAAGTGAGTATTCAATAGATTGTTAAAGCTTATTATTTTTAACAAAATAGGCATATCAAAATGTCTGTAAATTATTTAATATCTAAAGATTGAGTAAAACAAAATAAGCATATCAAAATGTCTGTAAATTATTTAATATCTAAAGATTGTTTAAAACAAAATAAGCATATCAAAATGTCTGTAAATTATTTAATATCTAAAGATTGTTTAAAACAAAATAAGCATATCAAAATGTCTGTAAATTGTTTTTTCTATTTGTTGTAAAATTTGAAATCTATGTACAGTGATACCTCGGATCATGAACGTCTCGGTCTATGAACGAATCGGTTTACAAACACCATTTGCGAACAAATTCTGCTTAGCTTCACGGACGATGCTTTGGTTCACGAACATGCATGCACGTGATTTGCAGCGCACAAAATCCTGCGCACAGCCACCCCCCAAGCAGCAACTCAGTTCGCCTAGCTCGCGTGGTTGCAGTAGAGTCCCAACAACAACTGTTGATATTTTAGTTTTTTCTTTATTTAATTAAATTTATCCATTATTATGGCTCGCAAAAAAGCAGTGGAAATTTTAAGTGATAATATAATGACCTATTTTCGCAAAATTTTCAAGCAAAGAAAAAGGCAAATTTCTCTGGATCGTTATCTTATGAGTTACCAACTGCCTCTCCTTCGAAGGAGTAATCTTCCTCCTCCCCCTCTCCACCTCCTCAGTCTCCGTGTGCCAGCAATTATCAACCGCAAAGGTAAATTGTATATGTACTGTAAAATTAGTTTTATTTTGGGTATTAAACTGCTTTCTTCTAATATTACTGTTATTTTTATTTCCTTTCAGTATTATTTTCACAAATAAAGCCATAACATGTTAAAAAAAAAATTTCTAGGACAAAAAATGTATTATTTGGATTTACATTAATTGCAATGGGAAAAACTGATTCGTATCACGAACTTTTTGGTTCACGAACAGGGTCAAGGAACAGATTATGTTCGTGAACCGAGGTATCACTGTATTATTAATTTTTTGAAGAAAGCTTGAGGAAGTCAAGAAATTCTCTCGACAAAATATTTTTCATGAAAAAAAAAAATAAATAAAAAAAGATGAGATAATTTAAAATAAATAAATGAAGATAACTTTAAGTGATGACTGAAAAAAAACACATACAACAGCAAACAATTATTTGTCATGATTTTTTACTACCAGTTCTCCAGCAGCTTTTATACATTAATAGTTAACTTTCAATTAAAGTGCAAGTTTAGTATGGAAGTAAGTACAATGCCATTCCAGTTAAAATAAAAAAAGGCAGTGAATATTCCCTTGATTATGTCACAGGGACAAAATGTATTTTTCATGAGCTTATTACAAATCAAGTTGCATAGTTAGACAGAATGAAATGTAGGCAATTTCTAAACGAGCCTTCATGCTCATGGGATTCCAAAGGTATACGCCATTTCAATGACCATTGGGATTAGATTGGATTGGGTGAAAAGTCCAATGACTTTACTCTCAGAAAAGAAACCTGGTTCCCATTTTACAGAGGGTCTGTCCGGAAAAGAAATAACTAGGAAAAATTCCAGAAATCTGTCGGGAATTGAACCCAGCTCCTCCAGTCCATAACATCTACGACCCGACCACCGAATCCACACATAGAAAAAAAACTGAAATATAATTCTAATAATTTATAGATTTTCTTAAGACATTTATCTTGAATGACATATGGGTTGCTTTACAGATCAGAATATCTAAGAATTCTAAAAGCTAAAACTATTTATGAATCTGACATTATTAGTTTACTCTGTTAGCAATTCTTATAAAACTGATCACTATACCGATTACAATTAAACTGCTATAAAATTAATTAACTAATTAATTTTACTCTCTTACCTGCAATCTAAGAAGATTTAGACTTGCTACAGCCATGCATTCTTTTTCTTGGGGTGGTGGCCAATCATTACAGCCATCCATTCCTTCACACACTTGGGTAAGTACATCATTAAGTAGCTCAAAGGTATTTTTGCAGACATCAACAACAAATGGGATCCGAAGACCAATAATCCATTGATTACTTGATGACCAAACAAAACTCTGTAAAGATATTTTAAAATAGTTAAAAAAAGGTATTTCTAACATTTTATAGAAATCATATTTAATAATTAAATAATGAATTGATGTCAAATCTCATGTATTCTACATAAAATTATGTCTTTATGTCTTATGTCTTAAAAATTGTCTTAAGGAAAGAAAAAAGTTTAAAAACAACAGTAATATTTAAAGCTCTACAAATACAAAGAGAAAAATTTATTGTTGTCCTTACTTGTGCGGGACCACTTGAGGCACCAATAATATTTTTCCCTTCAAGCGATGTCACTAGAATTGGCTCAGGATTGCAATTATTGGAACCTCCTCCAAGCTGAGCTTGATCATTTTTCCCCCAAGTCCAAACTTCTCCTTCATCTGTAACTGCCAAGCAGTGCATCGGACCAACAGCTAGATCTATTACCTTTTTGCCTGCCAAGGCTTCAATCTGTTTAGGAAACCTGACGTGTTCTTCTGTTCCATGACCTAATCGATGATTATCACCTTTACCCCTAAGATGAAATATTATTATTATTTAATAAAAATCTTAGACTAATTTCCTTTTACATAAATCTTCAGTTTCACCCAATATAATTACAATCCAATTTTTACACTTTTCTTCCTATTCTAAAAAAGCAACTTTTCCTTCCATACTGTGATAAGAAGGAAGAGAAGTTTCACCTAATATTTATGTTAAAATGGAAGTAGAATTCTACAATTCCATATTATTAAATGATGATGCTTTAGCACTGTACTTGAGCCTTTTATTTCAGATGGAATTCCACCTATATTATACAAGTAGCATAGTATAAAGTAGTAGTATTATACAAGTAGTATACAAGACATGAAATAGCGTGACAACTAATTTAGGGTATAAGAATTCTTATTTCTTTTCTAAATATGTTTGTGCACATGCATGGCCTTCACCTCTAGGTTTTACTTACTTTGCACTGAGATGTTAAAAAACCATTTTTAAGACAATTTGATGCATAGACAAAAAAATACATTGTAAGCATGATTTTTTTTCTTCCTAAAATACTTACAACAATCACTAACCTCAAAAACAATTCTAATTACTTTCCAAGAAAAAGAAATACAAATTCAATTCATTCTAATGCTTCATATATATCTCTAAATTTTATTTGAAGAAGGCTTGAGATTTTATATACATATATATATATATATATATATATTGTGACAATACTCATATGTTGATTTATTGTAATTTGAAATATTAGAATTTAATATTATTATTATTGTAAAGATAAAAGGAATGTCAGTTAAGAGAAATAATTCCAAAATAATTGTTTTGTAAAGGCTAATGGCAAAAGACTTCATTATTTTAGTTTTAGTTATTGTCAGTGATTTTATTTTATTTTATCTTTTTAATTTAGACTTTAATTTAGCTTAGCCCAGGATTTAGGAGTAAAATCTTTAAATTAAGATATTAGGATTTAGTGTTAGGAATTTAAGTATTTTAGGCAATTGAATAATTTTAGCTTAGCTTAAGTTAGATTTAATTAAGGATTTTAAATTTAAATTTAATTTTCTCTTTGCTTTAAGTTAGCTGAATTTAGTTTTTAGTTTGGGGAATTTCTGTTCTTGGAAATTTCCATGAAATCAGCATTCCATATTTGGAATCGTTTAATGCACTGTAATCCCATTGGATAATTATCATTATCACCTCACAAGAGGTAATCTCCCTTATTTGGGCAGATAAGCTGTTTTGTTATCGCAGTGGACGGGAAAGTTCCGACCTCACACTGGCGGCAGGGACGAGGTTATTTAACCGCATGTTTCAGAGAAATCTCTCTCTTGCTACGCCGACCTGCGGATTCTCTTGCTTCGCCGACCTACGGATAAAATCCTCTTGCTTCGACGACCGGTGGTTACCATGCATCTTTGCTCATCGACCTCCGTTTTGCGATAGCTTGCAGCCGCACCTTTAGTTCTTGGCAACAGGAATCATACTCACACGTTTGTCAGAATAGGTGTGTTAAACTAAGTTTTTTTAGCTAGACAGGCAACCGTGGATAGCTTAAAATTTCCCATTGGATATTTGTGAGTGAAATTATCGCCACCAATTTGCAAAAGCCAACTTTGCAAATTTCAGTGCTATTAACAAAGTAAGTGCTACGCAATTTATTTAGTGCTACTCAGTTTATTAAGTGCTACGCAATTTATTCAGTGCTACGCAATTTATTCAGTGCTACGCAATTCCTTTAGTGCAACACAACCCGTTAAAGGAGAGTCCAATTAAGTGAAGGGAGCTTTATTTTTTCAGTGCGAGTTTTTATTTATTCAGTGCGTTAGTGATTTAACCACGCGACTTATGAAGTTATAAGCCATAGCTTTGCCGATAGTTATTAACATCAATTTAAGTGATATATTATTTTAGTGTCAAATAAAATTGTTGAATTTAACCTGCGTTGCGAGTGTGTCTTGCCTCCTACACGTGGACGTGAAGTGTGGCTCCCCTGCACCCCGGAATGGACTGAAGCTAGTTAACCCGGCATGTAGCGACTTTCGAGGGGGTAGAGGAAGATTTTACCGAACGGACTTTCGGTTGGCGCCCAACAACTAAACAAACGACACCCCAAAATACCAATCGACCCCTGGTACCGTTACAATATATATATATTAAGTACTAGTTGTAATAAATTAATAAATTTTAATTTATTACAACTAGTACTTATAGTGAGTTTATGATTCATATACATAACTGTTTGTAAGTTTAGATATGATATTGCCCATCAGCATAAAATGTCTACATTCAGGAATATTATAACATTATGAAATTTAATATAAAAACATTAAACATACGGCAGTTTTTCTAACTATGCTGCCTGACTTCCTTTAGTGATCAGCAGATGGAATTCCCAGATATTATTTGAGAAACCAAAATGAAAGGGATGGAAAAAAAGTTTTTGAAATTTTATTTAAAAGTATTGTAATAGTCAAAAAGAATAATGACTTTTATTGAACTTCTTTTGTTAAAAACTCATTCACAAAAGTGATCGGCACAATTGGCAGTGGAACATCCTAAATATACAGAATATTTTAAGTAGCATTATGAAGATAAGAAAGAAATGATATGACAACAGTGACAGCAATTGGAGAGCCATAATTAAAACAGATAGAGGAGGAACTTGATCCTAAAGATAGTTGGTAAAATAAATAAATAAATAAAAATGCTAAATTTGGCTAAACAAAAACGATGTGGAGACATTCTAAGGCCCACATTGCCAAGGTCCAGGAGTTTTTGAAGTCCAGGCTAAAGTATCTTAGAATACTGCATAAAGGAAGCACAATATCCATGGTGATGAACATAGGAAACTATTAACCTGATGGAACTGGATATTTTCTAGGATGGTGAAATGACCATATGCAGAGACCACACTGTTCAGTTACTGATCAAGAGTCCAAAATAGGCATAACAATCGCAAAAGGTAATGATAGGTCTTACAGAGTGATGTATATGTTATGCAGAAAGCATTAAAAACTCAAGGATTTTATTCCCAGATAGGAAAACCCAAATTAATCCAGATACATGAAATGTTTGTAAATTAAGGCCACTTTAGACACACCATTTCAACAGGCAATCTGTGCGCCATCGGCGTGCCATGGCAGGATGGAAAGCACATGGCCCCTCCTGTTCTAATTTAGAATGTGTTCTATTTTCAAAGAGATGGTATGCCATCTCGAAGGAGTCATCTGACACTCGCATTCCTGGTGGTGAATTGAAGAACTTGAAGTCCAATCGATTAGTCAAAATTACTGACTACAAAAATTTCCCGAACAGGGGTCATCTTTTCCTTATGTTTTTTATGAATGCTTCCAGAAAAAATTTCTTATTGCAGAAGAAACCCAGCAGAAAATAAATTATTTTTTCAAACCAATGAATATAAGCAATCAACATGAACCAGGACCTTCTTGTTCTAAACATTAATGCAGTGTATATGTATACATCTTTTTCGATTCAACCTACTATATTGAAGGCTGTTTTTTATTTGATATATAATAAAACACTTTTTATAGCTAACTATTGTACTTTCATTGATGTACATCCTGCTGCATTACACCCTATAAGAATTATTTGTTATAAACCGGACTTTCATTAAAACGGACAACCTTCAGCCCCTATTAGTCCGTTGTAATGAGGTTCCACTGTATATCTGTAATTTTTTTTTTCCGGGCCAGTTTTATTTTGCCCACCCTTTATTAGCAATTAAAAGAAGACAGGTAATTTAATTCTTAATTCTGTGAATGTCTGTTGCATACAGTGCACTTTTACTGTCACAATCTACAACAACATTACTAGAGAGCGAACATTTTACAGTCGGACCTCTATTTAACGAACCTCTATTTTGCGAACTTTTCTTTGGAACTAAGAACATTTTGCTAATTTCTTCGTAAAATAACCTCCAAATAACGAAGTGCATTTTCTATTTAACGAACTTTTTTCGTGGTATCTATTTTTTTTTTTCTCCTTGAAATGTTTTTATTCTCAACATTCCCATAGAGGAAATGAAAAAAATTTGGATACAGCTGAGGGAAAAAGAAGAAATTAACGATGATGTGCTGATTGATGATTATCTTTCACTTGATTTTGAAGTTGAGACCTCGGAAACACTAACTGAATCGAATATTTTAGACAGTGTGAAAAATAAAAACAATACAGCGATTAAGTTGCGATGAAGATGAAGATAATGAAAATGGAAATGATCATGATGCAGAAATAAAAAAAAAAAACCTTCGTACGACGAAATGCAAAAATCATTTGAAACAATCCGACACGGATTACAATTTGAAGAAAATACTGAAGGGATTTTTAGTGCATTACAAAGATGCGAGACGTACTATGAGCGAAAACACTTTCAAAAAAAAAACTCAAGACAAAATTAACAGACTTTATTAGTAAAATTTAAGTACGCATGTGGTAATGTATGCTTTATGTCATTAAAATTATTACTTTTTTTAATAATATTTATTGTTTATGTATTTTAAATCTGTTTTATGTAGTTTAAAGTAATTTTAAAAGGTGAATCTCTATTTAACGAATTTTCCATATAACGAACTTTTTTTCGGGATTTAGCGACTTCGTTAAATAGAGGTCTGACTGTATATTAATTAGCAAATTAGTGTTTCTCTAAATCTTCTATCTATACCAGAACACCAACCCTTCCATTCCATCCTATTTCCTGGACAAGGACAGCAAAGGCACTACAACAGTAACAATGAAACGATGTGTTGTGCCATGGTCAGTTGTGCTTCAATTGCAATTTTCAATGGCAGTCAGCAGGGAGGTAAAACAAGCTGAAATGAAATCTGAAACTGCTGTAACAGCAAAGTGCCACTAATGCACCAAAAGCTTTTATAGATGGAATATTGGTAGAGACATTAACTTGATTATTTAAGGTATTTGAAATAGTTACGTAATCTTACCAGGAATAAACTTGGCCATTTTTGGATAACGCTAAGCTGAACTGAGCTCCACAATAAACTCTAACTATTTCTAATCCCTGCAATTTGTCAACAAGTTTTGGTGTTTTGCATCCGTCACTGCCACCTCTTCCCAATTTACCATAATCTCCATCACCCCAAGAGTAAACTGAACCTGCAAAATAAGAATGGACAGAACATTTAAAAAACAAACAGGAAAATTGGTTTATACTTTACAAAATTAAAAGGATTTAACATTGTCCAAACAAAACTCGGTCAAATACCTGTATCTGTCACTGCTAGTGTTTGAGCATCCCCACTACCACAAGCAACATCAATTACTCTCTGACCTTTCAGACAATACAAACATGTCACTAAAATGGGAGTATTCTGATCTTCACTACTTCCTGCAGAAATGGCCAAAAAATAAAAGTATTAATTTAATAGCTTATGAAAATTAACCCTTATCTTAGGTAACAAACAATATTAAACTACAGCCACTAAAAAAT
This sequence comes from Thereuonema tuberculata, assembly GCA_023159025.1. Lineage (NCBI taxonomy): Eukaryota > Metazoa > Arthropoda > Chilopoda > Scutigeromorpha > Scutigeridae > Thereuonema > Thereuonema tuberculata. The sequence continues at coordinate 21,418,869 of JAFIDM010008419.1, read as the reverse complement.
CTATTTCTTTTAACACAATAACAAAGAATATACAATGAAATTAGAAACCGTTTCAAATGGGCTCTTCGGTATATGTTATTCAAATAGGGAGATTATTAATCCAAAACATACTTCAAAACATCACAAACTATTTCTCAGAAAAATTATTCAGAGACTACACACTATTTAAAACAGTTAAAAATTGATATATCCTTACTTTAACCAGTTACAACAATTTCTGAGAGTTAAATTTTGAAGCATCTAATTATTGAGTTTTCACATATACCTTAACAAATCACATAATGATACTGGCTATGCAAATCATGACTGCATGTACTTACTTTAAGCCTAAGCACAATGATAACATTAAAAAAAATAATAACAATATTGCTTACCATGGCCTAATCTACCATAATTTCCTCTTCCCCAAGTGTACAGTTCTCCAGATACTGTGATAGCTGCACTGTACGTGCTTCCCGAGGCTATGTGACAAATATTTTTTCCAACTAAGGCTTGAATCAAGGTAGGTTCTTCTCGGGAACTGAAATATTATTTAAATAAAATCATTCATATATAGCACAAATAGGAGTTGAAATAAAAGAATTGCTTTTTTTTTCCCCCCTTGAAACTCTCTCAGATTAATATCTCTCTCCAAATACTAAGATTCTGTACACAAAGACAGTCTGTAAGAGTCAATTCTATAGCTGCAGCATCTCATCGTCCCTTCTCTTCCTCAGATTCTTTTCTTTTTTCTTCCCACTGTGCGTTTCTGATTTATTTCAGATGTGACTTATTTCTAGTATAACATATTCAACTTAACTGTTCCACCATTAAAATTCAAATATTTAATGTATTTTACACTAGTATATGAGGACCCCAGAAACCAAGGGATCCAAGTGACATTTTTGAAAAAATCGAGTTATTGGCTGGAACATGTAGTAAAAATATTGTTCTGTTGAGTGGACAAGTGATCTTGTCAAGAGTCAAAGACTCAAACTGAGAAATGACACATTGAAAAGCACTCTACTATTAAAACCCATCCAATAATAAAACTTTGACCTCGATTATCTCAGAATAATTTTTTTGTCACCTGGATCCCTTGGCTTCTGGGGTCCTCATATATTAAAAACAACAACAATAACAAGTTATCTAGATACTGCCAGGTTATATTTTATTTATTTCAATTAGATAATACTTTAAAAAAATATAAGTTTGCTACTAAAACTAAAGCAAACCTGTCACTATTTAACAGTTGTATAGAAGAGTTAAGAACTACAATGTTTTAACATTCCTATTTTAGGTCTGTGATATACAGTAGTCTCTAGCTGCATTTATAGTTGACTAAAATAAGCAGAAGAGAATCGATCTCTTCTATTTGAATGTTAGCGAACGGCCAGGAAAGGACGGTCTATAATCTGCTTTGCATTCTGGGAGTTTCAACTCTCAGCACGAGCACTTTAAAGTTACAGTTTAGGACTGAGAGTAGGCCTATCTTGACATTCACGCAACAACTTTTGGACAAGGAATGTCAGAACTCAGGCCAGATAGTGTCGTAAGGGGGAAAAAAAAACTGACCAGAAATAATTTTTAACAGGATAATAATCAAGAAGGATAGGCATTAAAAAAAAAAAGTATTTGGAAAAGTTGCAAAACGATACCATCAAAACTGAAAAGTATATAAAAAAGAACATTTTACTGTCAGATAAAATAATGTATTAAAAATGTTCATACAATATAATCACCATAAATTTATTGAATTTGTAAATTTGTATAAAATAATTAGAAAAAAGTATGTATAATTTTAAATATAAATTAATTATAGCAACAACCATAGCAAATTAGACAAAGACCAATACATGTGTGCATATACTATTATCAACTACAAACGCTTCAAAAGAAACAAGAATTAAAGAGGAGAATGCAATTAAAGAAGCATTCATTTAATAATTCCACTTACAATGCTTAGGGCTTGGTATCACACCAAGTCCTAGTAAAAAAAGATGTTTAAAGTAAATATACTATTTGAAGAAGAAGAAATCTCCTAGGGTTAATAGGCACTAAAAGGAACAAACATGTCTAATCAATAAAGCCCAAATCACACCATCATATTTTTTGCTTCACTGAAATGATCATTGTTTTCAATGAAGTGTTCCCATCATTTTTTTCACCGTAAACCGATCACACGATCGAAGAAATATGATGAAATAGTGCATACGATTAACAGAGCATTAGCCAGTCATAGTTGAGCTGGAAATCTTTTGGTGGCAACTCCAAGTTAACTCCCAGTTACGAAAGGAAGTGTGTAGTTCGTTACTTCAGACTTTCATCTTTTTTTAGAGGTTAAAATCGTGTTTTAGCAACGCAATTTCCATAGAATTTGAAATTACTTTTAGCAGGCTGTCAATCTGTTTGAAACTAATTGTATATTGTATTCTAGCATCTCTACTATTTAAGCGAAAGCAGAGTGAATCTCGATTCGAAAAGCGGCAATCCCACAATTCTATGCGAGCGTGCCCAAGCGTCAATAAGAAATGAAATATCTCTTTAAAAAGTTGATACCTGCACATTCATGATGCATAGAATTAATTTATTTCCTTAAAAATATTTCAAAGATAATCTCCTCACTGTGATACTTAATTCATAATAGCCTTCGATTCAATCGAAGCGATGGCCAAAATGGTGCCGGCCAGCTTTTTTGCAATCGGCTGTAGGGTCTCTTCTGATTGGAGCTCACTAACGATCATCATTGAAAACAACGTTACGTTTAGAACAGTTCCTAATTTTTTTTCAATGATGGGATCAGTAATGAAAATTGTTAACAGATGAAAATCACACGATCATAGACCGTCAATGATAGGGTCAGTAATGAAAACAACGTTGAAAAATATGATGGTGTGATTTGGGCTTAATCAGTAGTAAAGTAGTGACAAATCAAAATGTAGCAGATAAATGCTTCATTCCTGGATATAAGAAAGAATTGTTCACTGGGTAGCCTAACCAATCTGATACCAACACTGGATGCCATAAAATATAGTATCTTTTGATAATTGTTCAAATTGGCTAACATGGATTCAGTATCATGAACTAAGTTTGAAAAAAATTCAGGGCATTGAAAGTATTGTTCACCAGCAAAGTTAATTGCCAGGGACTCACTGACAACAATAAATATTTCAGAATCTAAGGTTAATACTAACTTATTGTCTCCATGTCCAAGACGTCCTCCATCACCATTGCCCCATGAATAAACATCTCCATCACTAGACAATGCTAAGTAATGTTTTCCTTCGCAATGAGCAGCCAATCGGATAATTTCTTTATCCCCAAATCCTTCAACAGGTTGAGGAGTCTATAACAAGAAAAATATAAATCATTACTAAAGATGACAATAACCTATAATAAAATAGCTAACAATAAATCTTTAAAAAAAAGAAAGGAAAACATAAAAGCAGATTTATTATATCAAAACAAAGGAGATTTTAATTTTCATAAATTATATTTTTCTTCACAATTAACTTAACTAGTAAAATAAAATAAAAACTAACGACCCTTTTTTAGCAAGTTTACCTTTCTCAATATATATACAAATAATACATATATACAATCATATATACAAATAATATATAAAAATATATATCTTTTTTAGCAAATTCACAAATTTATCTAATTAAAGGGGATAATTTATAAATTTCTCATATTATTAATGTAAGCCAGAAAAGAAAAGAAAAATAATAAAAGAAAATACATAAAAGTAAGAAAAAACAAAAAAATTAGAAAAAGAGAGAAAAAAAAGAAAGAAAGAAAGAAAAAAAAATACATACAGCAAAATGAAATCCCAGCACCTTGAGCATATCAACCAAGCATTAGCCATCATGTTATCACAGAGAATGTAACTAACCTTTGCCAAGGACACATAATGACACATAAAAACTGTGTCATGTATCTCAAAATCCAGAGTGTTTTCCTTTTCACTTTCCAGAAAAGAGCATTAAATTCTATAATGTACAGCTTGTGTCGTGTCCTTTTAAGTCACATTAGCGAATGTAGCAATCAAGAAGGACAGCAAAAACACACATCATCTTTACTTTACAAAGTGAATTTCTATTTACAAGTAAAGAAATTATCATACACAAGTAGAAAGCAAGAAATACAGGAACTTCCAAGAATAAGAATTCGGAAAGATTAATACACAGCAACATCGTACAGGTGGGCTGACACAAAAAGCTGTTCCATACAAATATACCAAAAAAAAAAAAAAAAGATTCATTGTTGTTCAGGTCTTGTAATTACTGGCAAAGAAGGATGCCTAAGAAATGTAACCAGGTACCTGTTGGAGATCCACCAAGGAATGCCATGCAAAGAATGAGGATGAATGGTTTGCAGGGCAAAAAGTATTAGAAACATTAGGCAAAGGTTACTGAATAGAGCAGATTGCAAATTAGCTTCTGAAAGAATGCAAACTCAACTACTGAACAGAAGCAGTGACATATCAGACTGAGCAAATTGATAACTGCACTGAAGAATTGAATGGGATATCGTAGCAGTGTATAATTCATGATAAAAAAGGCCAGAAGTGTCTTAAATTAGCTGAAATCATACATCTTAGAGACAAAGAAATAAGACTTACTAGACTGCAATAATGCACTTCAAAAATAAAGCATATAGAGAATTATTTAAGCAAATAATCTTTGTTCAAGTGCAATCTTAAGTTTGAACAATATTTATAAGAAACATGGATGTACATCAAATGCCTGTAAAAATTAGTCTACGAAGCAAACTTTGATAGATCTTGGAAAGAAATAACTTCTGTAAATAAGCCTGATCTACATCTCTAGATTAAAGGGTATAGTCTAGACTCAATACAAAATTTAAGTGCTTGGCTTTTTAAAATTTAGTTGATCAAGGCATGGATAAGGAAAACAACAATGTCCGACAAAAGAAATAAATAAAAAACCCAGTGAGATTGGAGTTTATGGTAGAAAAAGGAAGGAACTAACAATGAGAGTAAGTCCATATTGAAGTAGAGAGACAAAGTACCTCACAAGAATACGAGACAACTTCAAAGCTGATCAACTGAAGTCAAAGGCATTGACAAGATGGATTGTTCAACAAATACAAGAAACATATTATAAATAGTAGAGATGAAAAGCAGAACAGAAACTCAAACCAGCTGGCAAATGAAGGGAAAAAATGGATATGTCAAGATCAACATCATGACACTAAACTTATTTAAATAGACAGACATACTAATAAGAGATTTACAGACCAAGACAGAGGATGCCATATCAAAAGAAATTTTTTTTATTTGAAGGAATGGAAGAGAGATGCCATGCATAATGATGTGGATATTTCATTTTGGGATGAAGGAGGCCAATGTAAAATTGATAAATGGATAAAACATTAATGGAAAGTCATCCTGATCTCAAATAAGTCGATTTCAATAATTTTTTTATACTGAAATTATTTTATAACTATTTATATAACTATTAAAAGAGAAAATACTTTACCTGTGATTCAGCATTATAATATAAGGAAAAAATTTTTCCCACTCGTGTTAATATTAGTAGACATTTCTCTGCACAGCAAATCTGTTGAACTTCCAACTCAGCAATACTTTCACACAGCTGTGGTCCACATCCAGTACTCCCACCCATCCAGGCTAACCAACCCCAACAAAACACCTCTTGGCAAGAAGTGGTACTTTGGGTCTGCAAAAACAAATAAGCAGCTTAACATGCATCGCAAAAATTTAACGTGCGTGGAAGCAATTACATAAGAAATAAATCAATGTATTTCTTATTTAACAATTAATCCTTTACATGTTAAGCGATCGATATCGGGGATTAATTGATTGGCCTTTTTATTCTTTATTTAGGTTTTGATGTTTTTTTTAATATGGAGGGCCGTTGTGTTGCTTGCTTTTGTTTTTCTTTATATCTTTTCTGAGTTGACTGAGATGTAAGATACTGGGCGGATCCAACTGACAATGGTAAGGATAGCCTGAAATAGGCTATCTTGGATTCCCGGTATCACAATTTCCAAAAACAGACCAGTGAACTCATAATCTTGTGCGTTTTTGATTTTTTTCTCATGTAAGAAACTTAACACTTTATAAAAAAATAATGAATATTAAATTGTAATTAAAAAAAAAGAAAAACATTTTATCATTCATTAACGTTCATATGAGTTGATTTGAGTTACAAGATCAACTTGTTCACAAGAGCTTCAAAAATTAAGGCAAAAAAAGCCCTCCCCCCTCCTCTATTAATACCCTCTTGCAAGGTATATTCAGATAACTATGATCCTCTTGTCACACCCTCTTAATCCGATTTAAAGTCTTAATCCTTATTCATTGTTTCCTAATAATTCACATACATGCAAAAAAATCATCTTTTTTGTAATATTTTATTATGCAGTATAACAGTATACAGTAGAACCTCATTATAACAGACTAATAGGGGCTGAAGGTTGTCTGTCGTAATGAAAGTCTGGTTTGTAACAAATAATTCTTATAGGGGTGTAATGCAGCAGGGTGTACATCAATGAAAGTACAATAGTTAGCTATAAAAAGTGTTTATTATATATTAAATAAAAAACAGCTTTCAACGTAGTAGGTTGATTTGAAAAAGATGTGTACGTACACACTGCATTAATCTTTAGAACAAGAAGGTCCGGATTCATGTTGATTGCTTACATTCATTGGTTTGAAAAAATAATTTATTTTCTGATGGGTTTGTTTGCTGCTTATTTCATCACTTAATAACTGATGGAGGTGTTCATAATATGCAAACACATTTTCATTTGCCAATTGTTTAACATATTGAATAACAAAATTTAAATGGTCTTTCACTTCGCTCACCTTAATTGTAGGCTGCCATTTTTTTTTTTAAAACTGTCCGTTATAAGCGACGTCCATTATAATAGGGTCCGTTATAATGAGGTTCTACTGTATCTTTAAGATAACCGTGCCATATATGCACAGCTGATAAAGATGATAAATATGAAGACAAGGTATAAATAGGATAAAAAAATTCTTAAGATGTTTTTACTCTACGCTGTTGATTATAGTTACATAATTTATAAGTTTAAAAGGTTTTCAATGCAATAAATTTCTTTTTGGAATTTGTTTAACTAGAGACATGATAAATTGATTAACTTAAATACACGATAATATATTAAAGTATAATTAAAGAAATACGAAATTAAATACTATCAAATTTACCTTGGCATACTGATGAGGGGGACAATATGGGGCTGCAAGTCTATCTAAATGTGACATTATCACTACTGCTGTCTGCCGAAGGTCTATCGATATACTGTCATCATCAGGCAATGTTAAATAACGCAAAAAACATTCATTTGGACTAATAATCACTGGTTCTGACTGTTAAAAAAAAAAAAAAAAGACATTTAGCATTAAATAAAAGAAGGAAACTATTTTCAAAAAGAAAGAATATTCCAAGTAGCATTGCTAAATTCAATGTTAAAAATTACAATAATGAATAAAGACAGTCAATACATCAAGATAAATAAGATCTAAGAACTTAACTTTAATCCATATTTATATTTTACACTTACTTCATCATAATTGTCTGGTTCTTGAGATTTTGTTTTAGAGCATGGAATGTCTTGAAACCGTTTCAGAAGGGGTACCAGTGGCGCACTTGTCCCATGCAAAGTAACCCTAAAATAACAGAAATAAACTCTTTCATAAAATATTAACTTTCAATAGCAAAACTATTCAGATTTTGTCTGCATTAATGACATTTATGCTACTCATCAAACAATGCTACTGTCAACTAACATTTTGTATTTAAAAAAAAAAGCATGGAGTTAACAAAAATAAAATGCTTTTTTTCAATAAAATTCTATATACTTGATAAAAGAGAGGAACATTTGTTAATTGTATTTAGTAATATTAGAATCACACTCAAGAATGCTATTCATAAATGTATTTATTTATTTAACAGTACAGATGAAACATTTAAATATACCGGATGATTCATAAAGTACTGGAAAGTACTGGTGGTTTTCACCGCCCCATATCTTTTAAAATACTGCTCATAAAAATCTGAAACTTTTTATATAAAATCGTCAAACATATAAGAGTTATATTTTCATGTTATTATTTATTCATTATTATTGAAATTCATTTTATTTGCGTTCAAACACCCCCAATATATCGAAATTATTATCCAAAAAAATTATTCGACTGTCTCCCAAAAAAAGTCATTTGTCAGAATGCATTTTCAAAAAAATACAGTTTATTTTTTAATTAAACAAAGGAATTAATGACAAAGTGTTTAGATTAAATTTTTCTAATTAGGTTTCTGTCATTTGAATATTGGATCCAGACTTTTAGAGTTAAAACATCATCACAACAATTATTTAAATATAAGATATATTGGGGGTGTTTGAACGCAAATAAAATGAATTTCAATAATAATAATGAATAAATGAAAATATAACTCTTATATGTTTGGCGATTTTATATAAAAAGTTTCAGATTTTTATGAGCAGTAGTTTAAAAGATATGGGGCGGTGAAAACCACCAGTACTTTCCAGTACTTTATGAATCACCCGTATAATATAATTGAGGCACAGCACATCTTTTAAACTCTTTTCACACAAGTCTGTGAATTCCTATTTCTTATTTTCCTATTACTCTCAAATGTGTCTAATTTTTATAAAAGATTTTATTCAAAATTAAAAAAAAAAAAAAAACTGCAAGAAAATTTTGCAAAAACACAATATAAATTCAAAATTAAACACACCTGTTATCCATTTCATATTTCCCACTGTCCCACAAATGAAGCAAAAGTAGAACAGCATTGAGAATGTGACTTAGAGAACCACGCTGAACGGCCAATTCTAAAAGGAGAGCCAGAGCTGTATGTTGATCTGCAACAGGAATAGGACTTGAATTCCGTGAACCAGAGCCACCAGTAACATCTCTGCAAGAAATTGACATAGCATTTACTATACTAGGGAATAAAACCAAAGATACTAAAAATCCAACCACAAAAAATATTTCAGCAACATTTTTGAAAACAGCTGAAATTCTATTAAATAATTCATATGGATGATCTTTTCTATGTTTAAAAAGTTACGAAACTAGATATAAGTGTATCAGCTTACTTTTATTATTACTATTTACCTTTAGAGTAATGCTTAAAAAAAAAAAAAGAATTCCTCTTATTCCTCTGGTAAAACTAAGGACCAAGCTTTTTTCTTAATAGTTACGGCTAAGAAGATTAGTTATCTATACCTAATAGCATTAGACTTTACAGGAGATTTTTTTCACAAAGTATGATCTTTCAAACTAAATCCAATGACTTTCATTTTAAAAATAAATTAACTATTTTGTTGAGTTTTATCCATTTCTTCTGGTAAAAATCTAAGAAAAATAAATAAATAAATTATACATAGATACATATATATTTACCCCAATACAACGGAACGGAGAAATTTTGAAGCTCTTTCAACAACTTCCAGCCAAATATTAGAGACATTACTTTCATCGAAGAGGGTAGCTTCAGGTAAAGATCGTAATGCATCAAGCGACTCGTTTAGCAGATCACTGCATAAATCAGCATCTTCTCCAGATCTCCATGCTCTTCGTAAAAATGCAAAGGCAAAACTTAATGCAGCTCGAGATCCGACTCGAGCTAAGCCAATTGTTGCTTTTTCACCACTCTTTATCACGCTGCAAGAAAAAAAAAGAAGTAATAAATACATTATCAGAATTGAGAATTAACAGAGTTTTGTATAAAAAAACATCAATCTATCACCGTTAATTAATTATTTCTTCTTTTTAAAGAAAGAAAAATAATTTCAAACATTAAGTTGATAATACTTTCCCAAATTTTTAATTACCTTCTAGAACTTTTGTTTCCTACAGAAAGTAAATGCTGAGGTTTGACCACCTGATTGATCTCGGTTGGAATTTGCTGAGAAAGTGCAGCAAAATACCTCTGAGCAATTACTAATCTTTGTCGCAGACGAGAAGCTGATAATGTCGTTCCAGCAGCTTCAGAACAGAGTTGTTTTTGTTCATAAATTATGGATTGTAAACATTCATTTAACTGCTGTACACCTGTAAGTAAAACACATTCCATAACTAGACTGAAAAAAAAAGATTATAAAGAAGTCTCTTGTAACAAGCAAGAATATCATTGTAGAATGCAAAAAAAAAAGTATTAAAAAGAGGTATTTCTATTCATGAATTAACTGGTTTACACTACTGTACACATTTTAAATCTTATCAGCAACTATTATTACAGATCTTTGTTTCTGTTTCACGTTTAGCCAACATATTGCTTAACCTTATTGCTTAGTGTTTTCTAACATCTTTACTGTCATTAATAAACTGTTATATTCTTTTTCTCCAATTAAAAACAAGATTTTTTTTTGAGACCACTGAAAACAATCACTCAAAGAGTACAAACTTTGGAAACAAAGCAATTCGAAACAACAGGAATGTGACTGATCTGGTTAATATGTACAGGTCGACCATCTAACTGGATTGGCACTAATTTAGGTTAGAATAATTTCAAATTTGCCAGATCGTCGCACCAACTTACCGCTACTAGTTGGTGGCGCTACTTGCTGCACAAATGATGTTGGTGTCACTTGCAAACATAGGCAAACCATCCTAATGTGTTTCTCTCCATTTATTGTTATAACCTGTTCACTTTTTTGCTCCAGTCATGGTTCCAATGAATAAAGAAAACGCTTCTCCACTTTGGAAGCAGCAGTTATGAACTTTCTAAGCGTAAGTCAACAGAATTACCCGTCTTATTTATTTTACCTGTGCTTCATTAAAATTTCCCTTGATTTTCATTTCAATATTTTTTTTTTTTTTTTATTAATAAACTTGTAACGATTTACATGGTATTTTAAAGGTAGGATGAGGTGGTTAACTGTTGGATTAAATGTGTATCCTAACTTAACCTTCTCTGATCTGGCAAAATCAGTATGCCGGCACCCTACTGGCCCCGATATTGCATGATTAATGATGGTCGACCTGTACAGTATTCTTAATTATTGTATGCTGTAATTGCCTTCATGCTACCTAAACAGTCACCATTTCTTATTAAATTGAGTCAGCTGCAAATTTTGGGCTTTTAACATTAAAACAGCTTTTTTTTTATTAAAACGATCATCTAATTTTTTTAAAGTTAATTTATTTTAATGTACATAAAACTTTATTAATAGGCTTGATAAAAAAAACAATAGTCCTTTTATTCACAAATGAAACAACTCATCAATTGGAAACAGCAACTCAATGTTGTGAATCTAACCTAACCCAGATAGAAATTTATTACAATGTCATCACTCTCAATATAAAATAAATCAGTTAGCTCTTGTTGAATTAACAACTCAATATTGTAATTTTATCTAATTTACATAGAATTTACTGCAAGTTTGTAACTCTATTCTACCTATATCTGTAAAAATTGTTTTTACTAACCTTCTATTCTATCTATACATTTTTTGCATTTTAAGTCGTTTCATTTATGAGTCTCGCAGTGTGTATTTCTCTTCCATTCTTTATTAATATAATTTGTTCTTTTGTTGATTTATTTTTAAAACCTAATTTCATCTTGTAATTTTCTTACTAACTGCATTTTTCCTGTAGTAAAGTATTTAGTTTTGTTAGAATTGGCCATGAATGGTCAAAATATTTTTTTTAACATGTTATTAATCTTTGCTTTTATTTTTAGATATTTATTTTTTTCCTTAAAGATATGCAAATTTTTTTTTGAAAATTTGAAATCACATGACACACATTGTGATAATTAGATCACCATCTTAAATCAAGTAAGACCCTAAAAATAAATCTTAAAACTATCCTCGAATCATAAGACGAAATTATAATATAGGGAAGATAATGATAATATATATATATATATAATACCTTTATGCATTATCAACTTAGTAATGATCTTGGAAATTTATCCAGATTTTAATCTATAATTACAAGTACCATTCGAAAACCTTAACAACATTTTAATGTTATGGCTTTACCAAGTCTAAATATTAAATTGTTCTTTTGTAGCAATTACAATCATAATTTAACATTTCAAAATTCATTTATGGGAGGTGAACTTACTTGGCTTTTGGCCCCAAGTCCATCGATCAATTTGAGGTTTAGAAGGGGGAGGGCATTTAGCTTCTTGTTCTCTTCTTTCTTTCTCTTCCTTATCCAACCGTTGACAAGGTATACAATTACAACCATCTTGAAGGCCACAACAACCATCACAGCAAGTGCAAGTCAAAGTTCGCATTCCACAATAGTATTTACCTGTTTCGCCTATATCAAAGAAAAAGACAATTGGTTGTTTTTATAATAATCTTCAACAAATTTTTTTAGGCATTTTTCAGATTATTTAAAAAAAATATAAACACTGTTTAAAATGCAAACCAAAATGTTTTTGGGTCGATCCATAACAAATAAATCTCTCTTTCAGATGTGACAAAAAGACAACAAGTACAACTACTAAGCTAATAATAATTCATTTTGAATTTTCAAAAGTAATTGGTTGGCTTCAAATTGGTTAATTTTATAATTTCAAGGTTAAAAGATTAAAGAGGATTGAAAATAATCTTGGAATATAAATTACAATAACTTAGTTACAATCAAAATACATACTAATATCAATATTGAAAGAGGTTTGCAAATTTTGATAAAAATTTGTTATACTACATCAATACTACTAGCTTTAAATATTATAAAAAAAAAAAAAAACAACCTGAAAGTAAAAGGATGATTACTGTACTGGAATTTTTTATTGCTGAATAAAACAGTGCAAAAATCATTCTGTCTCTCTGTTAGATGTTGATGACAATTTCGACTACACTTACTTAACAGTACAGTATCGTACTGTGATTTAAAATTTGTTTTTTGTTTTTTTAAATCATTTCTGCATTATTTTCTCTTTTAATATTTATGTAATGTATTCGTGTAATAATTTCACCATCTTGGCATCTTAATTTACAATTAAGAATATATCAATGTTATCCTTTATTGATCAGAAACATTTAAGCATTAAAGCTTTTCAAAATCTGTAATCAATTATTACCAGACAATATCCATGCATGAGCAGAAAGCAGCAGTTGTAATTTACATAACTAGATGCGCTACCAAGCCTCATGAAAACACAACTCATTCTAATTTCAAGAAATGAAGATTTAACAGATATTACAGTATCATGGATTAAAAGATATATCAATTGAACCAGCTTTTGTTCACAACTGTCCTTATCCTATATTAATCTCTGCTGCAACATAAACTTAATTCTATCTGCAAATATGGGGGTTTTCCTAGCTATTTTTACAACTAAAGCCATCCAATATATTCAAATATTGTAGATCAGTGTTTCCCAACCGGTGGGTCGCGGAAGGGTTACAGGTGGGTCCCGACTTCATTCTAAAACTATCAGAAACCATCAAATAAACCATCAGAAAAGATCAGAAAATCGAAAATCGATATTTAGAAGGAAGGGATACGATACAAATATGGTTTTGTTCTATATTCTGCTATTCCTATATATGTGGAGGTATTCCAATAAGGAAAGGTGGGTCGCCAGCTGAAAAAGGTTGGGAAACACTGTTGTAGATAATCAAATAGATGGACGCTTGAATTTGCTGGTAATGGCAATTCTCTTTCTTTCTCTGAGTTTGTCCTCTCGTCTGGAGAGGCCAGTCCCATGTACAGCTGCATTTCTATCAAATGCAAGTGAGAGTGAAGTGTTTTGCAAAAGACGATCTGAGAAGGCAGAAGAGTTGTGATTAAGGTGAGGCGGAAGTCAGTTTGGACGATTTGGAAGCCTAAGTTCAAGTCGTACTGTAAGTGTTAAAAATACAACAAAAAATCTAAATAAAAAAAAAAATTAAAGTGTGACAGTTTAAATAGGAATGAATCATATTCTCCTATTCTTGATTTTAATATGGCAACTGAATTAATTACATTTACACTCAAATTTTCAAAACAATTTGCTTTCTATTAAATTATTTTTGCTTAAAAAAGCTCCCATATCTGATTCTATGAATAAATACCGTAATAATTCCCTGAATTCAAGATTTCCTTTACTTTCCCAATAGTGAATTTAGAAAAATAAAAACCATAAATTTGATAGTTTCCCAGTATTATGCGCAGTGGCAACAGTGCATTTAGAGGCAACTTCCCTTGGCAATCAGCATTCAGCATGTGTCTTCAACAGTTCCTCTGTTGATTTTGTGTTTGAGAAATAGGGTATATGTGTATTTATTGTTAAATATATCGCGATATTTGTGCAACATGGCCCCTACTCGCCCAATCAAAAAAACCTTGTAAAAGAATCACAGAAGAAGAGGCAAGCAATTGATTCTTGAAACGAAGTTGCAAATTATAAAGCAACATGAAGCTGGTAAGCCTGTCAATGTGATCGTATATGACTTTGGATGGTCTCTTTCTACAGTGACAACGATTTTGAAAAATAAGAATAAAATCACAAAGGCTGTGAAAGGATCTGCTTTCATTAAAGCAACAACAGTGACGACGCAACGACAAGGTCCTTTTCAAATATAAAGTTACGAAGTTCAGCAACAATTATGCTGAATATTATGGTCTCTTTCATCATTATTACTCTTCTTCTTTTTTATCAATAATAATTGTTAACAATCCAATATCAGTGAAATATACAGTGTTTGGGACAGTGTACTAATTATGGTTAAGTTCCTAACTCCTATAACTCTGTTGATTTAATGCAGTGGTATATTGGTGTTGATTTATTGCAGTGGTGTTGTTGCAGCCCGGTATATTTGCTGCAGCTCGGTAGTGTCATACTTAAAATTAAATTTGAGCCTTTACATTGCTACCAACAGATACATTGAAAAATATCAAAACTTGCAATAGCAACTGTCTTAGACTTTATTATTGGAATGTTGGTAATAAAACACAACTAGTGCATTATTTGATAATTTGAAGTTTATGTAATTTACATGTATGTCATTAATTATTATTATTATTATCGAAAAAGTTTCAAACCATGGGATTCCCCAGCTAAGACAATATGGCGGGTCAAGGACCAAAGCACATATTGCCAAGTGTATTAAAAAAAAAAAAAAATTTGGAAGAATAGTTAGGGATGGGTGCTTGTGTCCATAAATTTCCGAACTATGCGTGTTGTGTTGAGTACCACAGCCTTCTGGAGTTGTGCATAAGTGTTTTTATGAAGTCCTAGTGTGCTGAGGCTGTGATGCAATGTGTGAGGCACCAGACCAGTAGCAGACAGGATGATGGGTACAACACGTACTCGGTCCTGCCTCCACTGCTTCTGGAGCTCGTGTGCTAGGTCTGTGTATTTACTTATCTTGTCAGCGTGAGTTTTCTGCATGTTCTTGCTGATGGGAACTGCAATATCAATGAGATAGGTCTGTTTGTTGATCTTATCAACAAGTGTAATGTCAGGTCTGTTCTGATGTATAGTTTTGTCTGTGTGAATGGGACGGTCCCAGTACAGCTTATGTGAGGGTGACTCTAGTATGCTTTGTGGTGTGTACTTGTAGTATGGGACCGTGTTCTTAATAAGTGAGTGTTTGTGTGCTAGCTGTTGATGAACGATCGATGCTACCTGATTGTGTCGGTGGAGGTAGTCTGTTTGGGACAGAAGGGGACAGCCAGATATTATGTGTTCGATCGTCTCATGTGTAGTGTGGCATTTCCTGCATCTGTCGTCCTGTGTGTGTTTGCATCGTGTAGAATGTGATTCTTGTAGTTGAGTGTGGGAATGACTTGGTCCTGTATCGCGATCATGAACCCTTCGGTCTCCCCAAACAGCTCACCACTCATTAGCCATCTGTTCGACGCTTCCATGTCGACATGAGGTTGGCTGAGTTCGTGGCGATGTCTGCCATGGAGTTCCTTACGAGCCCATGATTCACGCAGCTGCTGTGTGTGGGTGTTGGGAGTGGTGAGTGTTAGAGAAGGGTTTGCGAGGTCCAGGGGTGTTAAGTGTGTGTCAGCCTTGACAATGGCTGAGTGGAGTGAGGAGTGTTGTGCTCTTTGGTGGAAGTGTTCCCTAAGTGTGTGTACTTGTTTTTCGTGTAGGGTGATGAGATTGATGAGTCCTCGGCCTCCCTCCTTGCGGGGAAGAGTCATCCTTTCCGTAGCGGACTTGGGGTGGTGCATGTTGTGTTTCGTGAATGTAGTGCGTGTTGTGCGTTGTAGTGCTTCAAGTTCAGTGTTTGTCCATGAAATTATGCCGAACGAATATGTTAGTGTGGGGACGGCAAAAGTGTTAATGGCTTTAATTTTATTTCTGGCATTGAGTTGTGTTTTGAGGATGTTGTGAACGTGAGCACAGTATGTTTTCTTGAGTGCGTTTCTGATGTTTGCGTTGTCAATGACGCGCGCTTGCTGGAAGCCCAGGTACCTATAGGTCTCTCCCTCTTCCATGGATTGGATGGCCAACCCATGGTCCAGTTCAAAACCCTCCAAATTCGTAGTCTTCCCGCTTATTATATGTAGCTTGCGGCATTTGTCGATTCCAAATTCCATCCCAATGTCTTTGGTGAACTGTGTTGTGACTTGTAGTAAATTAGTAAGTTGTGCACTGTTTGTGGCGTAGAGTTTAATATCATCCATGTAGAGTAAGTGTGTGATTTTGTATGGTGTCAGAGTGCCTGAAGTAAGCTTATAGCCGTGTTTTGTGTTGTCTAGCATGTGGCTTAATGGATTCAAGGTGAGGCAGAACCAAAGAGGACTCAAGGAATCTCCCTGGAAAATACCTCTCCTTATGGGAATGGGGACTGTAGTGATGGAGGTGTTGGAGGTGTGTAGGTGTAGTGTTGTGTTCCAACTCTTCATCGTGGCATCCAAGAAT
>JAFIDM010008419.1:21385999-21402015 GCA_023159025.1 Thereuonema tuberculata | reverse complement strand
TTATTATTATTATTATAAATCACATTATAAAATCATTAATTCAGTGGTGATTTGCCAAAAGGGGGTGAGTTCACAATTGGCCATTTTGAGATAACATGTCCAGTCAATCCATTTTAGCTCGGAAGCAAATTTAACTTGAAAGTCAGATAGATAGATTGTGAGCCTCGCTAACCAAGAATACACCTCCATACAGAATGCAAAGTTTTTATTTCTTAAACAACTCTGAACTTTATTTTTCATTTTCCCAAAAATGTTGTTCTGGAAAAGGACTTAACTCCTTTTGCACAGAATAAATCAGCACAGAATTACTCTAATGGGTGAGGGGCGTTGGAGGATGGGATGCTATAGCCCTCTATATTTTTTTTTGAGCAGATTTTTTGAGATAAAGTAGACAATGGGAAGCAGTTTTGTAACCTTCATTTCTACAAAATCTTTGCATTCTTTAAACA
Organism: Thereuonema tuberculata; assembly: GCA_023159025.1. Lineage (NCBI taxonomy): Eukaryota > Metazoa > Arthropoda > Chilopoda > Scutigeromorpha > Scutigeridae > Thereuonema > Thereuonema tuberculata. The sequence goes on along the minus strand of JAFIDM010008419.1, from coordinate 21,401,566 downwards.
AACAAAATCTTTAATTCTTTTATTCACAATCAGTTATTTTAAAATGATTTTAAAAGAATTTTCTCTCTTTTCTCCAAAGATTATTTTCATGATTATTACTTATTTTTCAACAGTTCAAACAACCATAGACTTTTTAGCTTTTTTTTTTTTTTTTTTTTTTATAGTGATTTTTATTTAAAAATTATTCCTTTACTGTCTTAATACAGTTTCTTTATATAAATATATAAAAAAATGAAAATTTAAAATAAATATAAATGTGTATTCAACATTTAATATTATATGACATTAATTACTATAAGTCACTATAAATTTTTTAAAAAATGAACATTTTAATAATACAAGAAACAACTTTATTTAATTTTATAATTGTTTCATAAGAATACAAGGTAGGGATAGGATTAGTAAACCAATCACAGAACTTCGCAACATCTTCTGATAGTGTAAGAAAATATAATTGATATTGCTTTAATTTGCTTATTATTATAAATGTGATTGCTGCGAAAGCAAAAGGCGCAATTGTTGCGATTATTGTGATTGTTGCTGAGCTGTATTATAAATGTGATTGTTGTGAATGCAAAAGGTGCAATTTTTATGATTATTGCGATTATTGTGATTATTGCGATTAATGATAATTTAATGATATTTTAATGATACTTGTCCACAGACAGACAGACAAACCGGGATTATAAGTCTTTTGATACTTATCAGAAGACTAAAAAGAAGAGAAGCAGTCTGAGCCACGACTTGACTAGAGGCGTGGATGTAAGGGAATGAAGACACTAGTCAAGCCAGAGTGTGTGTGTAGGGGAGGGGTTCCTTTGGCTTGTGCCACATTTACCGACTTCTTGCAGGAAGAACAAGCCCAAGCCTAGATGATCCTATCTTATACCTGTTCCCTAAGGGCACAGGCTCAAGATTTGATGAAACAATGGGATCCCGGCTTTACAAGCAAGTCAAAATGCAGTAAGCACTAGGATGAGGAGTTGAAAAATGCATGGGGGAAATACCAAGGTAACTTGTTAAGCTTTCTCATGACTGCTAACGTTTCATGGGAGTTGGAAATCAGATTGTGTGAATCAGCCCTGTAATAGTTGATAGTTATTGAAATAACAAGAATTAAATCCATTTTAAGTTTAAATTCACTTTTAAAATTATCAGCTTCTAATTTAGACAGATAGGGGGAGGAAAAAATGTCAATCAATCAAATCTCAATGTTTGAAATTAATTCTAAAACTTCAAATTTCTCATGGTGACAAATTCTAGCATTTTCCAAAGTTACTATACATAACCCTAAGTATATTTTACACAGAAAATAGAACAAAAATTTCAAGTAATAAAATAATAATGATTGTTATTAAAATTTACACTACAAAAAATATATAAAAAAATGGAACAACAAATTAGGACCTTAATTATCTTAAGAATCAGAGAATGCAGGTGATACAAAGAATTAAACCTAATCAAAATCAAGAGATGGTTCTACTGATAGCAAAACCAGTAAAGCTATTCAGGCCTCTGGAATGTTACATCTCTTATTGCTTAAAATGGCTCTTGAATTAGTAAAGAACAGCAGGCAAGAAAAGTAGATTAGTTTACTAAATGATTCTATTGAATATCCATTCAGTGTAATTTTGTATTTAATGTCAGATCCAAATTAAAAATGCGAAATAGAAGAAATATATACAAACACACTGACTGTCTTATTCGTTAGTTGATGCAACAGTAATAAAATATCAAGGCATAAAAAAAAAAAGTTTTATATGTAAATAATAGGGTTGCTCATCGCTTTTGCTCCGGAAGCCTTGATTACGTAAAGGAAACAAACATTGTATTTATTAAAAAAAAAAAAAAAAAAAATGCATCAAGTAAACTAAAATCTAAAAGCTCAAATTAAAATAAAAATAAATTAAAGTTTTAATTCTAAAAAACACATGCAATAGAATACTAAAACCCACTTGTAACAGTCGGAAATTTTTTAACAAAAATAAATTGCATTAAGTAAACTAAAACCTCAAGCTTAAAACTAAAACTAAAAATAAAGTGTAAATTCTAAAAATACATGCAATGAGTATTAAAATCCACTTGTAACAGTTGGAAATGTGTTGCCTGGCAACGTATGTGTGAAGTTACATTATTGTGCACAGGGTTGACCAAGCAATAATACTCCTGTTGCCAGGCAACGCATGTGTGATTGGACCCAGGCACGCGCACACATTTTTTTTAAAATTTAGACTATATATAGACTACATATAAAACTTAAAAAAAAATTTGTTTTAAAATTGTAATAATCAAAAAGAACTGCTAAGTTCCATAGAAAGAATCACTATTATAAAATCAGAAATGTTTCTCGAGTTTCAGCAATTAAATTTAACATTCTTTGAAATATCTGCTTCATTTATTAGTATTTTCTTATCTTCCATTGTAATAAACTGATTGTACCCAGAAAATCTTGACTTAATTTTTTAATATTCTTGATCAAGTAGATGATTTTTTTTTCTTCAAGAAATTAGGCAAGATCTTTTGGATAAAGATCAACTTTATTTGTAAAATACAAGGTGAGGAAACTGATAAATGACTTACATAAACTTTCCCAATATCTCAATAAACCATGAATAACAAACATTAAAAATCGGAATTAGGCAATAAGAAGTGGAAGTTTTCCAAGAAAGAATCTTCTTATAATGCACAAAAGGAAATAGATAAATAAGGTAGAGAATCTTTCCAATATCTCAAAAAAACCTTAAATACAAAAACGTGTTGTATTTAATTCATTCTTTCTCTACCCTTTCCAATGCTGTTCACTTTTTCAGGTTCTAATGTCTAAGCAAATATTTCAAAAACTGGAGAATCAATTTTGAATTTAATGAGAACTTTGTCAAATAGGTTATTCAGAAACCTTCAAGAAAATGGATACCAAACTGCAGATAAATAGCAACGGAAATTCCAATATGAATTCTTGCTCAACTAGCCATCAATCAAAACAATAAAATGTTAGCAATAAACTTACCTTTCTTTGCTGGCATTCCAGCACTATTTATAACATTTTCAGATGAATGCATAGACAGCTCCCCATCTTTGACCAATTCGTTCCACAACTGGCTTAATCCTTCTCTTGTAAAGGCTAACTGCAAATCTATCTTCAGCCATTTGCTGTCAAACCGAGTCTGTGGCCGAAGGATGAATTCTTGTTTACTACTCATAGCAGCTTTTTAAGGTAATAAAGAACCTATAAATAAATAAATAAAAAATAATAATTAAGAAGAGAAGAGCGTTACAGTGTATAGGAAGATTAAAAGAAATAAAACGGTGCTAAGTCGCTCTCTCAAACATTTGCCTTAGCATTCTTAATGTCTTGTGAGTCCGGTAGCTCACTGGTTCAGCTATTAGACTGGGGACTGAAGGAGCCAGGTTCACTTCCCAGTGGTGATCAGAATTATTTCCATAGTTAATTCTCCTCCAGCGATATCCTAGGGTTCACTCTGCCCTCTGTCAGATGGATACCAGGTTTCTTACTCGGGAGTTAGGCGAGGGTCGGGCTGACCATCTGACCTCCACTAGTCCTGTTGGTTGAGAATTGTTGGAAGCCTAAACCTCCTTCATACCCAAGGACCTGCATGGCCTATAGTGAAACACCTTTTTTTTTTTTTTTTTCTTAAATGTTTTAAATATTTTCTTTCTCTCTCTGTCTATTATCATGAAATAGTACTCTGAATGCTTCCATATGATTCATATGACCAGAGTAGAAAGAAAAATTCTCAAACAATGGAAAAGAGAGCAAAACCGTTTTTTCTTTACCCTCCATTACTTTCTTTAAGGCAATGAGTAGAGCCTATCTTATCACTTATTTAAAATTAACTATAATTAGTTAAATTAATTTAAGTTACTATTTTTTTTTAATGCATTCTGAAACCTATGGAAAAAAGAAAAAAAAACTATTTTATAATAATAGAGTTTTATAAAAAAACTATAGACTGGCATTTTTCTACAACAGATTAACCTTTCACCTATAAGTCTTTAATTCGATTCTGGGAAGATATCAATAATTGCGAGTGCAAATATGTATCTATGCAAATACAGTAAAACCTCATTATTGCACTCATCAAGGGACCGTGACCTAAAAGCGTAATAGGCGGGACTGCGCTATATCGAGGTTTTATTGTACATAGAGAACGTCCAGGGACCGTATAAAAGGAGTGTAAAGAATGGGATAGCGCTGAAAGTGGGAGCACTATATCGAGGTTTTACTGAAGTACCATAGTTAGGATTTTAATGCTATCTGACATACAGCAAAACAGAGATGATGGTCACAAATACTGTAGTTACAGTAAAAGACACACGTGACGCACCAGAAACTTGTAGTAGCAGTATACAGCATTGTCCGTGTGGCCCTAAGAGTCTTACACACTGGCATCATACTAAGACAGGTATAGTTTACATTACTGGGTTCCTGGTAAAGTTTCTTTGGATGATGAACCATGTATATAACAAACAGCACATCATCTTCTATGATGGCTTACTTGTGAAATTCATAAAAAGATGGAATAATTGAATCAGTTGGCTATTATTTTGATTAAGTGATTGGTGTGCTCTTTATATATATTTACCCTTTGAAAATAAAAGTAGAAGTTGTACCCCTGCAGAGTAATCTGCGCTTGCTGTACAAAGTGATATTTTAGCATATAATTCTAAATGGTGATCACTGCAAGATAGCACTACAACCTTCACACTTAAGAAAGGAGTGCCCCTGTTTTAAGTATATTCAATAGAAATTTTGACAATTTCATTTTGTTTTTGCTTTCACTAAGGCATTGACAGTATCTTTGGTAAGTATCTTTTGTCATAAATGACATATTCCGACAAACGTTGTTTGTAATGAGGTGACAGTTCGACTGTATCAATACATTAGGAAGAATCTTAGTAGACCAGATAAACAAGAGTGAGGATCGTCAAATCCTTTGACAAGCTTGGACAGTTCCATAGCCATCACTGTTATTAACTATAAAAACATATAGCACCCTCTATGAATAAACCATACGATATTGCCTTGAGGGTTCAAGAAGGGCTTCATTGACATAATCAATAACATCGTCTAACATTAACACCACATAATTGAAGATTATATGCGAACTGATATTGTATCAAAGTAAAAAGGATATCTATAGAATTGTGACTCCATTGATGTATCCCATCTTTTCATGGAGCAGATGATTTCATATAATGTTTGCAGCAGTACTATTAGGATGCAGTTCTTAAACAGCATGCATCAGAACAGGAAATGCCATGGTATGGAGTGGTTTTGCTTCCAACCTCTGTTGGCAATTAAAAAGATGTTTGACAGCATCCTAATGAAGGTTGATTTAAGTTTCTCTCGCCAATTGTTCTCCCTTCACTACAGCATCTTTCTGCAATTACTTACCAACAGATACAATATCAACTCCATTACATCTGTCATTTCAAAATCCGGCTAACTAAGTTTCTAGATCTGTCTCCAATCAAATATGCTTCAGATATTTTCAGATGCTACTATAACACCTTCATTATCCAGCAATGAATAGACATACAGAAGCAACTGCATATTGTATGGACAGTTATTTAATAGGCCACCATATGGCAATTACATGACTCAAAGCCACAATATATAGTTGCTTCAAGACTAGAAGGAAAGTTTTACATCTTACTAAAGCTCACTAATGCCCAGGTTTAAAAATTATTGTTTATTCTCATATCCATTATTCCATATGCTAATTCACTGGACAACATTTTTTAATAAAAATATATAATTTTTGCTAGTGTATATCCCAGTTGTTATTTGTAATATATTGTTACAAAATATATGCAATAATATTTTAGCAATTATTAAAGAAAAAACATTACTTACTGAGTAGTTTTATATTTATTTTAGACTAATGTAAAATTAATCTCACAAAATAAAAAAAAATCTTTAGAATGGATTTCAAAATAAATGTTCTAATGTGTATTACCCAACAGTTAGATCTTTTAATGTAAGATAAACTCTTACGACATCATCTTACATTAAAAGATCTAACTGTTGGGTAATACACAAAAGTATATTTATTTTGAAATCCTTTAATATTATTTGGAGATCAATCACAAATATTCAACAGCATTTAGGAAATGCCTATGATATAATAGTGGATAAAAGCACAATCAACCATTGGGCAAGGCAACTGGCATCATCAGAACAATGACAGGGCAAACTAATTAATTCTCTCGTGCTCTGACTTTTGCAACAAACTGAGAGTTTCATTTGAAACGATCAGAGTATCTCAAACCACCGCTAAAATAAGAAATGATTATTCAAGTGTTCACACTATGATATCCTAGATAATATATTCAAAGGTGTATGTCCTATGGGCCTTTCAAAGCTTTACTGAACAAAGATCAATCATCTGTCAAGAGTTGTTTGCTTATTATGAGAGTAAGGGAGGTATCATGAAGGCAGACAGGTTCTTGCAACCTTGAGGAATAAGATAAAAGAATTTAGATGGCAACTCTGTTGAAAACTTAGTTTAGGAAGCAACAAGATTCAGGCAACAATATGACACATTTAAAATTTTAATAAAAGAAATTGTGATGATAAAATAAGTAAATAAATACACAAATTGTTGCACTACTTCTCAATGACTTGCATACTTTACATGTTGTTTTTAAAGATACCGACAAAAATCAGTGGCATGTTCTACAAAAACAAATCAGTAAGAAATTTCCAATAAACATAGGGACTATTTGATGTTGCAGAAGGTGAACGATATGTTATGTAACTGTTTTGTTTGTCTCTACATGCAGTCAGCATCCCTGCACATGGTGAATGGAGCAAGTGATTTAGTGACTGTTATAAACCTCCACCCAAGTTTATTGTTAACATGCTATTAAAAATCCAAAGAAAAAAATTGCTTTTGGTATTTTTTTTTCATAGTTGCATAACTGCTATCAGTATATCTGTATTGTTTTCTGAAATGACAGACATGCATTTGATATATGGACTGGCTCATGGAAATGGACACGAGGCACATCAGCTATACCAAAAACATTTCCGAGGTAGGCACATACCTCACCACATAACATTTATTGCTGTTGGTTGATGCTTCAAAGAAAGATAAATTTGAGCCACAAGCAAACAGTGCAACCAAAAGTGTTGCACACCTGAAAGAGAAAATTGAATTCTTGATGCATAGCTGCTGATCCAGAAATAAGTAGTACGGCAATAACAAGAACAAAAGGGATTTTGCATCAATAGTCTGGAAGGTACTTTCATGAGGTCTACTACATCCCTATCATCATGTGTCCAAGCGTTAGTGGCCACAGATTTTTCCTTTAAAGTTGCAGTTCTGTTGTTGGTTTCTTGCTCACTGTGTGGATAAAATAACTTTGCATCTGAATTTTATTAACTGATGAAGCTCATTTTCCCGAAATGGTATAGTGAATTTCATAATGCACAGGAAAACCTACATGGAATCTTCCATAGAAAATGGCAACAACATTTTTCTTTAAATATGTTGGTTAATATTTGGGATTAGATAATTTGTCCCTACTTTCCCGTTCTCCATTAACGGCAAAGTTTACTTTGTTTACCTTCAAAGGCACCCAACTGAAATGTTGGAAGACATTAATCTTGAACAAAAAAGCAATTATGGTTTTCAAACATAAACAATCTCCGGCCCATTTTCATCATGAAGGGTTGCGTTGTTGCTTGGCCTGCATGATCCTCAGATTTAAATCCTCTTAAATTTTTATCTTTAGGGCAATGTAATAAAAGCAATGTTTATCAATTAGATGTATCTATGATTGCATAGCTGAAACAGAAAATGGTTTTCAGCTAATTCGGAACACACCTGTATTACAGCAGATGGTGGATATTTTCAAACATTTACTTTGATGACTGTTGGTGGAGGCTTCATTGAATATTGTATCAGTTGTAACATGTTTGTAACTGTTATGTTTATTCACATATGCAATAAAAATACAAATATTTTTTTCTTTGTAATTCTTGGAACATTTATACACAATACATGCACACAGTATCATTACTGTATGTTATTGTTTATATACAGTATTATGCATGCCTTAATAAATCTAATGTAATACTGGATAATTTAACTCATAAATGATTGCAGTTCCGACTATGTTTATTGGCATTTAATATTGATTTGTCTTTGTAGAACCTGACATCAATGTTTGTTGTTAGCTTAAAAAAACACCCTGTATAGAGGCAATTTGAGTATCAGATAAAATTTTCAATTTCTGACATTCAGTTGCCTCAAGGAAGTAAAGCATGGAACAGTCAGGCAACAATGCAGATGCGCATTAAAAATTTTTACAACGATTATCAGTCCCACTGCTATTGCTACTACTGTGCAATGTCAAGAATAATAAAAGTAAAAATAGTTTTTTTTTTTTTTTTCTTTTATCATAATATAGAAATGATATAAATATGTAGAAAGCAAATTAAATATAGACCAATGATGCAGCAAATTAAATAATTTTAATTAAAATAAAATTCTTCAAATAGCTAATTGTCTTGACAGACTCTCAATGCAGATGGTATTGTCATGTCACATGAAATGCACATATTTTTATATTTTTTTTATTTCCTTTTAAATATTAATTTTTTACATATCGATAGTTTGTTATCCAGTTTCTTTAACTGACAATAAAGAAAAAAAAATTTAAGAAATCTAATGAAAGAAATTCTTATAGCTAAACAGACTGTGAAAAGACATGAGCTACAGCTGAAGTTTTTAGGAATTAACAAAAGAATGCTTAGAAAAAGCATATTTTTGAAGGATTGAAATCGTTTTACTACATTGAGAAAACCATTATATATTTTGAATGTAAGTTTTCATTTATGGCTATTACAGTATGAGTGGTTTTTGGCAAGGTCTTTCACATATCAAGTGATGAAATTTGTCAATCCCTTTGTCGATCTATTTTTATTCTTGTATATACAAGGAACAACAAGTTTTAGTTCACGAATTCTAAAATATGGACAACTATAAAGCAAACAGCATACTACATTATTGGAAGTAAATGGAAACAAACAATTAGCACCAATTCAGTAATTCTAAACTACAGTGGAAACTCGATTAACCGTCACCTTCGGGACCGGGACTGTGACGGTTAACCGAATAGACGGATAACAGAAATTTCACAATAAACATACACAGTAACGAAATTTCAATGCTGGTTTGGGACAAAAGACAAACAATAAATTAATACAAAGAAAAATTTATCGGTAACAAATAGATATCGTCAAACACCAAACAAATAATAATAAAAGAAACATAAAACAGTAGGCCTACTAGATAATAAGGTTTATATGTTGAAGCTGTAATCAGTCATCTTCTTCTGTTTCTTCGAGGCTCGAGTTTTTTTTTTTGCGGCAATGTCCCGTATTTTACGGAGAAGTAGGTTTTGCGATCGATGACGGATAACAGAGAGTGACAGTTAATCGAGTTTCCACTGTATTACATTTTCAGTATATTTTCCTATTCTAGATAATAGTTGGCAATTGGAAACAATAAGTTCATATGTAATCAAAGTATTATAAAATCAGATGCTACATTTCGATAATCCAAAAAAATTGTGCATAACTCTTAAGAAATTTGCTTGAACTATTATATACCTACAAATAAATTTATATTAAATATTTTAGTTTATTCTTTTATCTGATATTCTATTGGATAAACATTAAAAAAAATGCAAAAAGATTAGACATATTTGCAAAGGTTACATGGAATTCCGAAAAGTTAGAAAATGAGAAATAAGAATTAAGGGTAAGAAACAAAGGAAGGATTATTCAAATAAGAAATAATTTATCTAAGTAGCAAAATTATCTAAGTAGTAGAGATGAGGACATGATTGATTATTGTGACTATTACAGACAGCACAGATGAAATAGTGCTCTGCCCCTAATTGTGACTTAAAAAAATGTAAGAAAGTTAACAATTATTTCTTGTAAAACAAACATACACTTTCTCAAAGCAATTCTTTCATCAGAAAAATAGACAAAAACAGACATTCTTAAAAGAAAAAAAAAATTCTCAGATGGATTGTGGTGAAGTCTAAAGCGTAGACTAATCAGAGATGACAAAACCAACATTTCCAACTTACAATTTTGATAAATTTAATAAGTTACCTTAGTGACATTGATTTCATCTCTATTAGTTTTATTTTTAAAAGACTGTAGATTTTAATGTATCAATATTTATTTCTCAATAACTTTAGAAATTTATTTTTTTTTATTCTGTTCAACATTCCACCACCTCCTACTCTTGTTTCTTCTTCGACACACAGCGTTTAGACAAGGTGTTGAATTATGCAGAGGTTTTTATGAACTTAAGAAAGAAGTTTACAAAGGAAATGAATTATGGCATCATCAGAACTATGGAAAACTGGAACAAAGTTTCATGGCTTCATTGGAGAAGATAAGTAAAGCAGACAAGGCTGTTGCAGAAAACAACAAACATCATGTAAATAATAGATCGAACACATTTTAAAATATCAAATAATTAAAAACAAAAATAAGGCGAAAATGGAGGGGGAAAGAAGGCAGAAGACAACTGTTTAGCAGTATGAAAGTAAATAATGAAGGATACAAGATCAAATGTAAGGAGGTAAAGATAGCCTCTCTTTAATTAGTAAATCATGTTTATTCTGTCTAAAACTTTGTTCCAAATTAGGTTGTCAAAGAAACAAATCTTGATAAACAACAAATATTTTAGGAAAAGGTTAAAAGGTTCATAACACTGATAGCTAATTTCATACAAATTAGATTTTTACAAAATCAGGTAAACGTTTGAATATGGTGGCCTCAAGACGAGATGAAAAACTGCAGATCAATGAGACTGGAGGAGAAAGCTTAACATGTGTTGATGAAATAAAGAAAAGAAAGTGAAAATAAAATATACTTACATATTAAAAATAAAAATGGAGTAATGGCTAATTATCTGTAAGTTTCAGGATACACAGGGGATGCTAAGGAGGCTTAACGTGCGTGTAATGAAATAAAGAAAAATGGAAATAAATAAAACGCACTTACTTACAAAAAGTTGAGAGAATTATAAACATGGTAATAATCCGACCGTTTCGGAATACTGCGCGTATTCCTTCATCAAGGACGGCACAAACATATAGGACATAAAGACAACATTTAGGACATGATGAGGGAAGGTATGTTGAAAGTGAGGGAAGTGAGAGGATTAAGAAAATTTAGCAATAGTGATGGGCGTTTTGCCCGCCGGTTATTGGGTTGTAAGCTTTAAGCTGGATTATATAGAAGGATTCAGCTAGGAGACGGTGGGATAGTCTATTATGGTGGGAAAGGGGTTTAGCAGCTGAGAACAGGGGATGGCACAAACATATAACCCAAAAAATAAGTATGTGGGTGATGGTATAGAGATGGTTAGCAGCAGTGACGGGCATTTTGCCCGTCAACAAATGTTTTGGATGTTTCAATTACTTATCACAACTTCCACCTCTTCCGCAACAGTCTTAACCTTCTACAATACGAATTAAGAAAACCCACAAAAACTACCCAACTTAAATCCTTCATCAAATACATTCCTTTCCCTTACTGTCCCTTCAGCATTTCATTAAACAATCCCTTGCCCCTTAACGACATTATCCTGCCTTCAGATGCACAAACATATCTCACACAACACAGCTTACTGGATCCCCTGCACACAATGTTTCTCAGGCAATGTGGAGGACAAACATGTGCTCCTATCCACATGCATCAAGGAACAAGAAAATAGTTTCACTGCCAAAGACCTCGTATGACCATACACAGTAACAACATTTCAATGAAACAGGACACACACCCAACTTCAGATACCAAACCCCTCATCCACTGCAATAAAGTAACCACTGTGGAAAAACACCTGTCACTATTGCTAATCATCTCTATACCATCACCATGTGTTTTCATTTTATGTTTTTCTATATGTTTGTGCCATCCTCTGATAATGGACTTTGCAAAATTTTCCAAAACTGTTGGATAATTCTCCATTACTCCATTTTTATTTTCACTTTCTTTTCTTCATTTAATCAATGAGACTAATGGAATATTTTAAATAATCATGAAATAAAAAAGTATCTAAGCCCATTTCAGAAACTTATTCTAACAGTCAGTCGCATAACTAACCACGGGATCATGCAGAAATTTCAGGATCTAAATATAGAAATTCTAGCCTATTTATTCATTGTATACTATCATTGTTTATTTATGGATACACTATGCTTATACAATCTAAACACACTAGACATATGATTTTCATGAAATTCTTTTTAATATGACATGTGGATCTAAGCTCAACAGAAAGAAACTTAGTCATGTATGATTTTTAATCTATTTCTTGCGCAAATATCCATCTCACTGCCCTCTTAATACATATTATTGTATTATAATTGATGTAACATAATTTGTAATACATATTATAACAAAGACAAGGTAGATATGATCAATATTAAGGGAATGATAATTTCATTTGGCTAGAGTCTAGAATATGGTACCCCTCAATAGGATGATTCGTAAGGATATATTGGTGATGGGGGTTGCACAAGGATACATGACGTCCGATAATTAGCCTTCGAAACAAATTTCATCCAAATGAGGTCCAAAGGACCGAAGTGTTTATTCCGATTAGCTGTAGGTTAGGTTAAGTGAAGCATCGTCAGCTCCAGGATGTATCTGTTGATAACTTTTGAAACAATTTTTGCCCTTCAAAATAGTTCGAAAACGGCCATGTTTGACGACGCGAAAAAAAAAAGACCAACACCGAATACTGTGAACTAGGCTTTTACCTTTCATTTTTCTAATTCACACAAGAACAATATGATTGAAATTTAATGAATAATTTGATTACCATGTGCATCTAGAAAATTAGAAGACAGTTTAAGTACCATCGGAGCATGGGTTTTATTAAACTGCACCCAGATCAAGCTGGATTCTTCTCAACCTCAAGCCCAGAGGTATTTCTGGCTAATTATTCTTTCTTCACTATCTACAATATTTGAAAATTGTTCCAATTTGCTATTACTAAACTATGATAAAAAAAAAATGGAAAATTTATGATTAAAATTATTTTGAAAGGTTAAAGAATTTACTGTTTATTTTATATAGTGTAAATTATTCTGATATTCTTACTATTAATAATTATGAAAATTAATCACGAAATATATGACGGGGCAAAAAATTGTACATCGATAATAATAAACATCAATGGGAAAACAGACCTTAATCCGAGATATAAACAGCGGGGTTCATTTAATTGCGAGATAGAAAAGGTTAGTAAATATTTCAATGCTATTAATGGTCATGAAAAGAAGAAAGAAACCAAATAGAAAAAAGAAAAAAAAAAAAACACACAAAACAATAAACTGCATCCGATGATTCATAATTGACAATCGTCATCTTTCTCTCTATCAAAGAGCAAATAGTCAATTCTGACAAAGATTGCCTAAGTATAAAATATATATTGACACAAAACAATGTAAACATACACAATCTTCGTTTTTATTATCTTCACAACGATATGGTTTATCATTCAAAAATTACAAAACCCAAATATTTTTTCTTTTTCTTTTTTTTAATTTGAAAAACCTATAACAACATGAATAAGATTAAATAAAACAGTCTTCTAGCTGTTTGTAATAATAAGATTGCTTTTATTTATAGAAGTTAATGGTTTTAAGTGAAAGTATACGTTTAAACGGAGAAGGTTATGACCGGTTCCAAATAAAAACACACTGCTATCTCAGATCGGATGAATTAGGGATAAGGATAATATCACAAAAGCTATCAAAATCAATTAAATACATAAACATAACACAATTTCATTTTAATAAGTCTTTTGTCATGATTTTAATAGTGCAACTAATTATGCAGTAACAAAAGCAACTGTGCAATCTTCTGTTTTGAATGCCTCACATGGATCAGCTGAAAGGGAAAAACTGACTCTTCCAATTTACGTCTACCAAATAAATGTACTCACCAATGGCTTTCTCATCTTGGTTGGTTTCCATTGCCTCTTTAAAACTGAGATTATAGTAATCGTTACATAATTTCATATTTCTTCAATTTGCTAATAGGTCAAAGCTGCATTTAGCTAAGAACAGCGTCATTGACCTGCAATGGTGATGATCGGCCATTTTGATGCGGTAGCTTATTCCATTTTCTATCACTAGAGGTCTTGCATTCTCCCAAATATCCACTGAAAATATTGAACAAAATAACATCAACATGTATAAAATACTTCAGTATTTAGTGCGTATAATTTTAGCTTGTAGAAAGAATGTAAAAACGAAACAAACGCTTTCAGTCTTCAATAATTAATCTATATTTATACAGTTTCCTAATAATAATAATTTTTTATTTAAGTGACATTACATTTTTTAACTGATTTTAACAATAAATTATACTTTTTTCGATAGAAAATTATAATTTTATTGTTTTTTTTCTTTTTTTTTAACTTTCCTTAAATAATTTATTTAGCAATTTTTTCCCTCATATTGATCAATCATTTCATTTCAGCCTATTCTTTACTATAAGGACTATAAATATAGTATTTTTATTTATTTATTTATTTATTTATTTATTTATTTACCGTATTTTACGGACTATAAGACGCTACGGACTAATTTTTAAGCAATTTTTTTTAAATATAACATTTTACCATTTTTATCATTAGATTGCAAAGCCAGACTAAAAAAAAATTCTTGGTTTATAAAACCGATCTGACCTTTAAAATCCCTGAAAATCGTCATCTGAACTTTTCCTGTTTCCCGCGGCATCGAATATATGACCATTTTTAAGACTGGCGGGAATTTTAAATCAAACACTGGACATTTTTATATTAATTTCGAGTATAATATGCACCTGCATTTTGGAGGCAATTTTTCGAAGAAAAAAGTGCGTCTTATAGTCCGTAAAATACGGTATATATTTATAACCTACTGTTGTGAAGAGAGTATACTTTGATAAAATGTCGGTATGCTTATATGTGAAAATCCCTTCTATGAACTTTGAACCAATGAATCTTCTTGGAAGTTGCAGATTATCTAAATGGAACGATCTCTCTTTTGTAATTTAATAAATAAATGTCTTCTCGTGAATTCCTGTGGATAAATTTTCAATCGAAGATATTCGAGACTGGAAGTCCAGATCGTCGCTATTGAACAGAAGGTTAGGTTTCGAGTTAAGGTAAAGGTAAAAAGCCTACGTAATTCAAAACTCTGACACTAGATGGCACTACAAGCAATGACGTCACGTCTTTATTCTCCCCCCCTTCTTTTACCTGAACACCCTCCCCTTCACTTTCTAATCCGGTTGTAATCTCTTAACAACTCTGCTCTCCCTCTTCATCTCTTTACTCAAGGGAACCTGGGACTTCTTCCTCAACACAACACACCAAATGCTAAGTAATTCATATCTTCGCAAATTCGTTAGTAAATTGAAGAATAATAAAAATTGACAGAATAATGAAACTTGACATATTCTTTATTTCTTTGTTTATCAATAGATATAATGTTTGAATGATAAAAAAAAAA
>JAFIDM010008419.1:21321767-21365834 GCA_023159025.1 Thereuonema tuberculata | reverse complement strand
ATCCTTAGCCCCCTCCCCCCAGCCTTAATTCTAAGTGCGCCACTGTCATCCAAGCATTATCAAATGTCCCTTGAATATCAATGAACAGAGCTATTTTATATTTTTTAACTTCCAAGCCAATTTCAATGAACTTTGTTAAGGTATAAATTGGCCCTTAAGCAGATTTTCCTTTTGTAAAGCCGTACTGTTGATCAGAAATCCACGTTTTTGATGAATACCACTTAAGTCGGTTTCAGTAAATAAATAAATAAATAAATAAATAAAATCTGAATTTTCAGTCATTTCTTTTCTTAGACTTCAAAAAACAAAAATCATCCAATTGTTATTTCTTTTCCCCAAAATTAAATTCCTTTATTCCAATGCCAGGCGTTATGTTGTGATGCTTGGTTTACTTTCCTGGCAATTAACACCTAAATGGCGCGATGATGTCATCGCGGCAGTTTTTGCAGACGAGTTTACGGAGTTGCTCTGCAGAGGGAGCCACGCCTTTAGCTTCTACGTAGTTGCTATGGTAGTTGGTTCGTAAACTGAAGTCGCAAACTGCTAACTATTTGGTTTGAAACAGATAAGGCGATCCATTATTTATAGTAACAATAACACAAATTTAAAGGTAAATATGGAAATATTTGATCTGACTATTTTTATAAATGTTACAATGCTCGGGTTTTTTTTGGATAATCGAAGTTAGTTACAACTCATTCATTTCCTGACTGGGCGGGCAACTTATTGTAACTGATGCGCAGATAACAGATTCGGATTTATTGCTCTAATATGAACTGCGTTGTTTTCTTTCATTAAAGAAAGAAAAGAAAAAAAAAGGCTAACCTACAGAATACTGTAGAATGGCGGGCTGTGAATCATGCACTTCGATTAAGCCTAAATACATTGTGAACTCTGCGAAACGCCTTTGGGATTCATCATCGACAGTAGGAACAAATCTACGTTCTAAAAAAGCTAGATAACTGTTTCCAGGTGAAATCTTGACAGTTTTTTTTCCCAAGATTTCAATAATGGAACCTTGAGGTTTCGTGTGATTTCGTTGCTATGTCGAACGAAATACGTCGCTATGTAATAGCTTCTATCAATTCTAAAGTAAGCTGATCCTTCAAATTTGATTGTGGGAGTTGCATTGCGTACTACTCCTCTCCCATTGCATCCGAAAAGATAAGAAATCTAACATTTTGGACCTGTTTTTGTTTGTTTGTTAAGCCATCGTTTTGTAACACTCTTCCCTTTCCCAATTGTGAAAAAGGACTTTTTGGGTGGTTTCGAGGTTTGAATGACAGGGCTCGGTAAGACATTTTCGGTGGTCCATAATCAATCCATGATCGATTGGAAACTATTAATGCAGAAGCATTTCAATAATAAACCATTACAGTTCATTAAAAATTGTTTATCGACTTGACATAATATCCTGTGCCAATCCAGATAGAGTTGTATAAATCTGGGATTCTTGACCCTAAGAAATCTTGTTAAAACATCCTTTAATGACGACTTGTGAAGAGTTTTAAGTGCCACTACAGCATGTGGGCTACCCTGCCATTTACACTGCAGCGTATAATCTACCCTGACGTTTATACTACTGCGTTTAGTCTACCGTGATATTTATACAGCATGATCAGTTTATTAAATGATCATCAAATAAACACAACATATAAGGATGTTAAATAGTGGTATAATATTAATGACTTACCTTTAGTATCACATCCTTGATTGCTGTAGACTGCTCACTCCAAATTTTATTAATTAAAAGAATGGAGGATCGATAGATGGTCAAGGATTCCTGGAAGGGGTCATCAGTCATAAAGGTTTGGAAATCCGTGGGTTAAGATCGTCATAACCCTGCCCCCACCCATTCCAAATTCCAGGGCATGCCTTGAGTGGAGGCTGTTTTCCTAGTGGCAACAAACAGAAGGTAGACTAGACTTCATGCACTACATTATCTTTACAAGAGTATATTTCAACCAAACATTGACTTGAAATAATTGTCAATTGCGTAGATACCACTATATTCTTATCCATTTACTTTTGCTAAACATGACATTCTCCACAGATAACATCATCAGCCTTCCAGGCAAGATTGTGGAGTTTGATTTCATCCTTAGATCTTCACTTTCTATTCTTTTTTTATTTCAAGCTTGATAGAATATTTTGTTTACATCTACTGTGCTTAGCAATTTTTTGAGCTTTCAATTTGCCTTTATAAAGGAATGTTAAAAATTTGTGAATATTCATGCAGTTATAAGATTCAAAAAAAACTATTCAAATTAATTATATGTTTGCATTTATAATGTTTTATTTTTTTTTATCTTTTTTTCTCAGAAAATGGCCAATGTGGAAAGCATTATCGAGCAGCAATTGTTGCAAGCCAGCAAAATTGTTGAGGATCAGGTAAAAATTGCTTAAGTAAATAAATAGCATTGCAATAGCTATTGCAAGACTTTCTTCACACTAAAGAATTGTAAACAGTTTCAGGAAAGACATTGTTGTTGTTTTTTCAAACAGAAATAAAGGAGTTCTTAATAGTAAAATAGATAAGTTAAAAATCTCGTCACCAATCTACATTATGTAATCATGCTCTAAAATAAAAAAATAAAATAAAGGATTGTTTAACTAAGCATATGCAGTAATAGTCATAGAAACTGTTGAAGGAAAAAAAAAACTTGTCAGGTGATCAAGTCCCTTAACCTCATTTCCTGTTAATTTTGTAAAAGTTGTGTGTTAAAGTAATCTATAGTGGTTTTGAATGTAAAGAGGCACAAGTTTTCAAAACATGAAAAAACGGAAGAATTAGATATTTCCATGACCACATCTTGTTATCAATGAGAATCTGATATAATTACTTTGATTTTATGAAACTTCATCAATCAGATGATCCTTATCCTTTAAATCTAAATATATTTACACTTCAGTTTAATTATCTTAAACTTACAATTAAAATTTACTATATTTTATTTATATGCATAATTATTATTGAACTTTATCTCAAATTTGATTATTTCATTACCAGTAGAAACTCTCTATTTATCAGACTCCTGATATATTATTATTATTTGCTATTATATTGTTTAATCCTAAGATTGTGAAATCACATCTTGATGTGTTACCATATGATATCCTTGTATTAAGCATCAAAAATCTAATTCAATCTTAGTCCAGTATTAGGATAATTGAAGAGATTTATCATGGGCAATAAAATAAGGGTGAGATTAAATAATAAATAGTACATTGCTATTCATCTGAATCAGTTTATATTTAATAGAAGATCTGGATAATTGATTTGAGTCCATTAACTTTCATGTGGCATTCTATTTGCTTGCTGGTTGAAATTAGTAATGTATCAAGGAGCTAACCTGGCACTCTACCCATTCAATGCAGATACAGCCATTTGTTCTGATAAACAGGAAGAATAAAAATTTAAATAAATCATACAGGGTACTTTTTTTTTTTTAGTTGTAATTTTTAGACTTTTTGTCTTTTTATTCATTACTTTGCTAATGGAAGTTAAACCTTGTATTTTTGTAAGAAGCATTCATAAAACTATTTGAATTTAATAAACAGATTTTTCTTTACTATAATAAAAGTATTTCTGAACCTTCGCAGATCTACTAGTCAGAGAGAACGCATTCTCCTTCTGCAGTTACTTTTTGTTTTATCAGTAATCTGACAATTGGATTACCAAGTTTTACCAATAAAAAAAAAAAATGCTATTTAAATGAATTTTGTCACTTACCTTGTTGTAGGTCAGTTTATTTGTTTCAATAAATACGTCATCTACCATCTTATAGCAGCTATTGCTTCTTAAAATTGAATGATTAATCATTGATTTGTTTCTTTATAGTTGGATGCTGAATTAGAACGACTGGATAAGCTAAAGGAAGATGATTTAGAAACTATAAGAGAGCAGAGACTGATAGCCATGAAAAAGCAAGCAGTCCAACGACAAGAATGGCGTTCCTTAGTAAGCATTCTTTCTCTCTCTCTCTCTTTTTTTTTTTTAACACAGTTCTTTTCCTTAAATAATTTATGTGGCATTGGAATTGAAAATAAGTAGCATATACACTCATTGCCAAAGAAATTAGCTCACCCAAAATGAAGGATCCGGGAACGATGAAACTCAATAAACAGCACCATCACAGATAGATGAGCCATTGATTGTAGTTGTGCTGCAACTGCTTACTGAGAATGGAGCATTGGTATAGCTAACGGTATTGTCATGTGACCACTACATGACTACTGTGTGCTTTGTAGTAATAATGAGGATGCTTGTGGAGTGCAGGTCTCAGTATTCCTCAGCAATGTGTTCGAAGCAGTTTTGAACAACTAACAACATTTGAGAGAGGTCATATTGGATTGTGGGAGGTAAGCTGGTCATTCCGTTGATTTGGCTGCAACCTGGACCATTCTGACTGCACTATGCGATGGTGTTGGAAGTAGTGGAGACATATACACAGGGAAGGCACTGGGAGACCTAGGCAGTCTACCAGAAGAGAGAATGGTGTCATCTTCCGACAGGCGGGAACTGATTTCCATCTTCCAGAGACATAGCGGCATCACTAGAAAACATGTACCCTCACAATTGCGAGGCGACTTGCAGAACAAGTCTTGCATTCTTGACGAACCTTTACACCATCTGCTATTAACACCGCACCATCCACCACTTTGTTTGCACTTGTGTAGTGAGCAGGTGGCATGGATGGCTATGGATTGGCAGTGAAGTGTGTTTGGTGACAAATCCAGGATTTGTCTGGATACAGATAATCACCATACTGAGGATAGAGAAGCACTGGGCAGAGCACAAATATGGACTTCATTGTTGAATGACACACTGCCAGGACTTGGCATCATAGTGTGGAGAGCCAGCTCCTACAATTATCAGTCTCTGCTAGTAGTGATCAGGGAAACATTGATGTTGCAGCGGTACGTCCTGAAGATTCTGTGGCCTCATGCTTCCTTTCATGGAGCGGCTAAAGTGGTTCATTTTCCAAGATAATGCCCACCCACCCACACACACAGCTCAGTTTCCCTGGACTGCCTATGTGCTGCTGACACCCTTCTTGGCCTTCCTTCCAGATTTGTAGCCCATTAAACATGTGTGGGACCAGCTGGGACAGCAGCTTTGAACATTAAGGGCATGAGCTATCGAGAGGACACATGCAACAGTTACGGGAGAATCTTCCACAGGATACATTTGATGTCACTACAACTCCATACCAACATCACTGCATGTAATCACACTAAGGGCGCTATGATCCAGTACTAAAGGGACTATTGACCTGTTGTGTTTTGCTGGAATAAACAACCCATTTGCTCAGATATTGTAATCACTTATTTGCAGCATCATTCTCATTGCTTAGGTGTGCACTAATTTTTTTGGTAATGTGTGTAGTGAGTTCATCAATTTTCAGTCATTTTTTAATTATGAATTTGATGTACATATAATATTGTAATATATCCCTTTTCATCTAATATAATCTTGTCAGAATAATTAACCTGCATATAAGTTGCAGTCTGTCTTTGTGAGTGTTAATTGCTTCTAAGTTTGGATAGTATCCCACTCCCAGTATCAAAAAATAAAAATGAAAGTAATACAGTTTTCAGTAATACTAAAGTCATGTTAAAATTTTCTTTTTTGCAAATCTGTATTTATTGATTCCTTATAAAGCAACACAAGGGAATGAAATAGATTGCAAAAATCCTATATCCTCCTCTCAACTTCCAAGAAAGTCAGGTTCTGGGCACTGAATTTACTGCTTTTGATTTAGGTTGGATAGAAAGCTAGCATAACTAGAAATCATTCAGGATATTAAAATATATTTTATTCAATTCTGTTCCTCAAAAAAAATTAATAATGTTGACATTGAGGAATGGAATCTAATTCTGGAAAAGGCGGGAGATATGTATAGTTAGTTCTAACTATAATTGATTAGTTACAAAATTTTGCTTAAAATGAATCTTTTTTATTGCATTTAGCATTTTATGTCTTCTTTTTTTTATATGTGGAACCAAAAGTAATGCAGTTGTTTTCTTTTTTGTTGCAGGGTCACGGGGAATACACAGAATTATCAGATGAAAAAGAGTTCTTTGATGTTTGTAAGAAGAGTGCAAATGTTATTTGTCATTTTTTCAGAGATAGCACGTTCCGCTGCAAGATTGTCGACAAGCATTTATCCATTTTGGCAGCACAACATATTGAGGCTCGATTTGTAAAACTGTGTGTGGATCGTGCACCTTTCCTCTGTCAGCGTTTGCATATTAAAATTCTGCCAACCATTGCACTTGTAAAAAATGGAAAGACGGGAGATTATATAATAGGATTTGATGATCTTGGGGGGAAAGACGAGTTTGAGACGGAAATGTTGGAATGGAGAATTGCAAGATCCGATTTAATCCATTATAATGGTGATCTTGTGAACCCTCCGGAATCACAAGCAGTGAAAGCTAAGAAGTCTTTTCTGAAAACTCAAACAAATAAAACTATTCGAGGACGTGATTCTGATTCAGATTCAGATTAATGTATGTCTACCATTTTGGCTTTGTTATTAAATATATATATTTATGTATGTATTTCAACAGATTTCATTGATCAGGAGTTTGATAAAATTATAAATTTTGGATAAAAAAAATGTATTATCTTTACTTTACATTTCTTCAGACATATTCTTAGTAAATAAATTGAAAGCAAAAACAGAAAAAAATAAATGGGATGAATTTCAGTCAACTCTAAATTAGCAAAATTAATATTTCTCCATGATTTTAAATCTACAGAATTTTAAAAATTTAATTTCTGGAATCCCTTTAACATGTTCACTGCCAACTACACAGATGTGTTGTCGGCGCTAGTAGTAGACATGCCGATTACACAGTGCCATGTTGTGGATAGGCAACTTCTATTGAGTAGTTTGCTACAGAAACTTACAAGAGGAATTGGTATTGTGTGCGGCATCTCAGTAGACACCTCAGACTTGTAAATGGTTGATGGCACAAAACTTTTATGATTTTTTATTCTCTCCCCATAATAATTGGTGATATACCAGGACCTTGAAAAACACTAGGTTCTCTTAATTTGTTGATTAATGATTTTTAGAATTCAGAATTTGAAAAAAAAAAAAAAAAATAGAAGTTCTTGATCATACACCTAATTTAATTTTGTATAATTTTTTTTGAGAACTTAAGTTAATTTTTATTAATAAATAAAAAATACATCCTTTATTCTATCCTATTTACATTTAATTTTGATTTCCTTACCATATCAGTGGCGAAACTAAAAAAAAACTACTAAAAATCTAATACACTGAAACCTCGTTTTACGAACGAAGGTGAGAGAGAGAGAGCAAAACAAACGATCGTATACAGTACAAAGTTACAAGTTAGGGGCCAAATCACACCAAAGGCATCTCACCTAGCATCTTAAAGTATCTCCGCGCCCATATGATTCTTTTTCCGATGTAAACAAGACATCATAATGTATTTATTAAATGTAATTATTTTATATTTATTTGGTTGTTTTCTTTCTCTTTATTTAATACGTGAAGTACACGTATTCTTTGCGTTTTGTCAGGTAAACGACCGGATGTTAATAAAACGGAACGATTCTTTCATCTTGGAACGGATCGTATTTCATTGATTTCAACGTTTTGGTTATGAACGTTTCAGGTTACGAACCGCGTTCTGGAACGAATTAAGTTTGTAACCTGAGGTACCACTGTATTTAGGAGGCACTTGGCACAGGAATTAAACCAGAAGTGCAGCCTACTTGGAGATGTGATAGTTGATTTGAGCGCGTTGGGAGGGGGAGAGGAGGTTGAAATAGATACGTACCGACATCTTATTTTACCATACATAATAAAAATGTAAAATAATCTAGTGGCACTTGTGGGTCACCTATCCCTATATTGGTGGCAGTAAACATGTTAATCCCTCTATAAGACTTGGATCGACTCTTGCCTACTGAAGGAAAAAAATAACTCGGTGGTCTTGCTATGTATTTCATCATTTACATATTTGAACGTTGTTTAAAAATCAGGAAATAAGATACATTGGGATATAATAGAATTGGGCACATTTTGTATTTGGCCTTATTTTTTTAATAAAAAGATCTGATGAATAATAATACCTAAAAATTAATGATTTTTTTTATTGTTAGTAGCACTACTATTTCAGACCTTATAAGCTTGCTTCACTTATTGTGCCATCAGCAGGTCTGAATTTGTCAATGGAAATACATAATTTTCTATTAAAGTCTTGCATTGTATACTTTGGATCTTGTATTATGTTTCAAAATAAAAATCCTTTAAGAGAATAGAAGATATGCTAACTTTTTTAAATCTTATAAATTTATAAAGATACGTATATGATTAGCAGAGTGGCACTGGGAGAGAATATGAAAAACTAAAAAAATAGCCGGATGCTAAATAAGTCATTAAAAAAAAATTCGTCCCAATACCAAGAGTTATAGTAGTTTTGAAAAAAGAAGGGTTTGCCATGTATGGTCATTACATAGCAATCAATTGTGTCTGGAACAAACGTCACCAGTCATGACTTCATCAACTTGACCTCCCAGCAGTCAGTCCAAGATGGCTTCGTTTTGTGATTGCATAAGCGTGACCAAGAAAGTACAAGTGCATAGCCAAGCAAGGGGAATAGTGTGGAACGTTTGTAATTATTTCAATTTTAATTATTATGTTTTCATGTTTATAAGATTCAGTTAAGGATTTTAGCAATAGATGGCGCTGTTAACGTCCTGGAAACATCAATCTATAAGGAAATTACGACTTATATTACGACATGAAAGCTCTTCTTTCATGAACTGAACTGTAGAACTAGTTTCAGGAGAAGATTAAGAAAAATGTAGTCAGCTGAAATGAAACATCTAATTGGCTTAGGACAAGGTTCAACGAAAATTGCTGAAATGCAAGTTCAGACAACTAATATTAAGTATGTAGAAGGCATTAAAAATAGCTTGGAAGATAAAAATATGGCATCTGTAGAAAAGGCATCAGAAGTCATTGGTGTAAAGGAAGAGCCCATGGATGAATGAAAGTACTGTGGTTGGTGTTTACATCCTTTAATTAAATAGCAAGTATTATATCTTTTCAGCCTGTTTTTTTTTTTCTGAATTGAAGAATTAAATCGACTTCATGTAGATGACGTAATGCTTTTCTATTTCGTTTAGATTTCAGTGTAACAGATATAATCTCTTTCAAGGTTAGCATTGAGAACTGACGACAGCATTATTAAAAGGCCAATGCAAGTGGTAGCATCATTTCACTAAGATATTGGAATTATGATTCCAAGTGTCCCAAGTTGGGGTATGGTGGCAGTTGAAAAGCCTCGTAGATGTGCAGCATCGCAAGTCATATGACTGTAACCGAGTGATATTTTGAAAAGATTTTTTTTTTTTATTGATGTGAAAACCTAAAATGTGAGAATATGTTAAGTCTTTAATATTAGTAACCAAAGGAAATAGGAGGGGTGGGGGAAGGGAGCTGTTATTGAACAAGACTAGAAATAAATTTAAGGAAATTGTTTATTTAGAAAAGCAACATGAATTGTTGAATGTTTGAGCTTCAAATGGAAAAAAAGAGAGATTGCAAAACGTACAGTGGATAACTGAAATCCAATACTTTTAAAAAGACCACTACTGATATCAGTAAACCTGGAAAGTTATAAATTTCAAATATTTTTTTTTAAACTTGTAAGGCTAGATTTTTGGCTTTATTTTTATTGAAGATCACAAAATCTTGTTAGCATTATTTTATTCAAATGTCTTCGTGTTAATGAAATCAAATATAGAATAACATGAAGTACTGTTGTTAGCAATAAACAGTTTATTTCTCTATGAAGAACAATATTTTATAATTAATATTTCGTTAAAAAAACAACAATATGAATTTTGAAATTACCTTACATTACACATTATTGAAGGCAGTTAAAAATAGTAAGCTTCAAAATAATTATTCCTTTTTTTAGTGACCAAAATCAGTAGCTATTGCGTTTGTCCAGTCTGTCCACCCCTAACAACTCCTGAACGGAAGATCGGATCGTCAAACGGATTTCACTATCGTGTTCAGAGGCCCAAACACCGTAGGAATGGGGTATTTTCAGGGGCCAACGCCCCCCCCCCCCCCACCTATATTCAAGATATTTGGCATTGTTTTCATTGGATTTATGCTGTTAGCTTAAATATTAGCCATGCAATTGCCCATTTCATTTCAGTTGTCAGCTTGATGAGTAAGGTCTCAGACGCATATGCTGGAGGTTATCGGTTTAACTACGTATATCTACTGGGTTGGTTTTGTTTTGTCTTTTATATTTCTTTCCTAATTTTTTTTTTATTTTTCCTTAGATTAATGTACCTTTTTTTAATTATGGGTTGCCCTTAAATTTATGCTTTAAGCACAAAATTACATTCACTTGTTTTAAAGATGCAATTTAGCTTCGAAATGAAGATATTTAGAAGGAATTTGTCTTTTAGTTAAGAAACATACTTTTCATTTTTATTAAAAAAGCATTTATCTTTACTTTTTTTTTTTTAAATTAAATTGCATATTTACAGTAAAATGCATTATTAACACAACAACTCAGCAATGCTACATATTGCACATGATATTAAAGGGGAAAAATTGTTTTTATTTCACTATATTGTTGAGAATTTTAATTTATATCTGAGAACTCTGAAAGTTGTCGTAAAAATATTTTATAATGAAGAAAAGAATTGATATTTTATCAAGTATTAATATTAACAAAATGCCTGGAGAAAAGCGTATTAGTATGGAAAATAAAAAAGACATTTAAAAAAAAAAAAATTGTTTTTTGATTAGTTTTAAGGTGTTGAATATATTTATGAAATGAGTGAAACACATATGTAGGAAGAAATAATGTATATTAAAAATTATAAAAAAAAGAAAATACATTACATAAATGAGCTTGAGGGCCAGATGTTTCGGCATCCTATGCGGATTGCCATTCTTTTTTTTCCTGTTATGATTCCGTTGCGAATGGCAATCCACTTAGGATGCCGATACATCCACCCTGAAGCCCATTTATGTAAATACAGTCGGACCTCTATTTAACGAAGTCGCTAAATCCCGAAAAAAAGTTCGTTATATGGAAAATTCGTTAAATAGAGATTCACCTTTTAAAATTACTTTAAACTACATAAAACAGATTTAAAATTCATAAACAATAAATATTATTAAAAAAAGTAATAATTTTAATGACATAAAGCATACATTACCACATGCATACTTAAGTTTTACTAATAAAGTCTGTTAATTTTGTCTTGATTTTTTTTTTTTTTTTTTTGAAAAAGTGTTTTCGCTCATAGTACATCTCGCATCTTTGCAATGCACTAAAAACCCCTTCAGTATTTTCTTTAAATTGTAATCCGCGTCGGATTATTTATTTCATAAGGACAAGAACATTTCATCATAAGGATTTCATTTCTGCATCATGATCATTTCCATTTTCATCCTCTTCATCTTCATCGCAATTCATTGCTGTATTGTTTTCATTTTTCACACTGTCCAAAATATCCGATTCAGTTAATGATTCCGAAGTCTCAGTTTCAAAATCAAGTGAAAGATGATCATCAATCAGCACATCATCGTTAATTTCTTCTTTTTCCCTCAGCTGTATCCAAATTTCTTTCATTTCCTCTAAGGGAATGTTGATAATAAACACATTTCAAGGAGGCAAAACAAAATAGATACCACGAAAAAGTTCGTTAAATAGAAAATGCACTTCGTTATTTGGAGGTTATTTTACGAAGAAATTAGCAAAATGTTCTTGGTTCCAAAGAAAAGTTCACAAAATAGAGGTTCGTTAAATAGAGGTCCGACTGTATTCTCTTTTTTCTTAATTATTAATATACATTATTAAAAATTATGTTTCCTACATAGTATGTCAATGTTTTACTCATTTAAAAAAAAAAAAAAATTAAGTCTTATATTTAATAAATTAAAATATTTCAAATAAAAAAGAATAAGTTACGGAGAATATATATTTACGGTATTTCTAATCTTATATTACTTACCTATACATAAAAAGGAAAAGAGTTAAAACAAACAAAAGGAAAAAAAAGCTTGTTCGTACGTATCCAGTTGTGCATCAACCCCCAGGAAATTTGCTTAGAATGTACAGAATGAAACCCGAAAATTCCTATCATTCAATTCCATTACAACTAATACTTCCTGAAAGAACTTAAAATCTACTTTCCTTAAAATTTCTTTATTTTTTTTTTTGTTACAACTTTAAATCCAAAGCCTAAATTTATTTTAGATTTTATCTGCTGAATATTAAAAAAAAAAATTTTCCCCCTTTCTGAAAAAAAATTACTACTTTCACGTTTACTGAATTTATCTACGTTGGATTAATTTTAATTGTACCAGAAAATTAATGGATTAGCTAAAAGGATTAATGATGATCGCTTTGGATCTAATGCTTTTCAAGAGATTTTTGTGGCCTTTTCACATTAATCTCTCGACAAGAGCCCATTTGGGAAAGATTTTATCTCCACGAGGTCCTGAAATTCAATGCAACATCCATTGAATAATTTTACGTTTGGGTCATTTTGTAAATGACATGTTCTATGGTATATGCACTACAACCTCGTTTACCCGGACTAACTGGAACCAAAGACAATCCGGAAAATCGAAAATATGGGTAATAAGCAAAACAAATCCTTAAATAAACAGACTTTCCGTTTATTATGATAAAAAAAACTATGTTTTGTAGCTTCAACGCCCTGTGACACTAGTAAAGCTTTCTTAAACTCGACAAAAAGCATTTTAATACCATAATTTATTGTACAATCCATGCAGGAACTGTACATTTAATCAAAATAAAAAGCGAATGTTTGGCATACTTAGTTATGTTCTTGTTATCATAGTTAAAATTATTATCTATGTTAACATTAAATAAAAAAAAAGAAAAAATGTCTACAAATCTGATCCGGATCAACGAGGTTGTAGTATATTAGTATTTACAAAAAAAAAAAATCACAGGCTGTGTTACATAAAAAAGGAGAATTATTATTCAAGTTTATTAAGAGTTTGAATTCCAAAACGCCCACTGATAAGTTTTAATTTGGGGGTGAAGGCTAAACAAAATTAGATAAAACAAGAAACTTGTATCATATAGTGCACGCATATAAACATCTTGAATCAACAGAATAAATACCTCATGGTGGCTACAGATGTCTAAATGCAATTAGCTACCTTTCCAATTTGAACCCAGAAAAAGATCACTTACACTTGAAAATTTGTGGGCTAGCACAGTGAAAATAGAATTAAACATATCAAATTTTCGTTTAGTTGTACATTTTTGGGGTAGGCTCTCGCATTACCATAATCTTGGTGTGCATATTTATTAGAAAGCACAAATATTTTTCATTAAAAAAAAAAAAAAAAAAAACTTAGTTAAAGATTTTAATTTTTATGTTTACAATAAAAGTATTCTGGCATCTTTTATGAAGTTTGTGTGGACTTTCACACAGGAATATTCAGTCCAGTAATCACCAGTCAGTTTATTCGATAAAACAAACTGATACGAGCATATATCTTAGTTCTCTGACCCTTCTTTACCGAATATGTGCACTATACGATTCAAGTTTTTTGTTTTTCCTAATTTTGTTTAGCTTCCAATCCAATATTAAACTTTATCAGTGGGAATTTCAGGGTCTATACTCTTATTAGAAAACATGAAACGTAAAAAAACGAGAAATATGAAACATAAGCTGTGACATTTTTAATAAATACAAATTAATTTGTTGAAATTTTTTTTTTTTGCTTTGAGAAAATGTTTTAATCTAACCACTATTATTATTTTCAATATCACTTTTTTGGATGTACCCTTATATCAGTATGAAGCAGCAGTCATTCTAGCGAATACATATGTAAATATTAACTTACATATCGCACATTCGATATGGTACGATTTTTTTTTTTCATTTCATAACTGATTTCAAATAAATACAGGGTGTTGCAAAATTCGTGTCTAACATTCAAACCATGTGTATTATTGTCCTCCAAATGAAAGGTGGCCGGCGGAAGTTTGAACTGCGCAGCCCTTCCGGTAGCTGATCAATTATGTTTTCCTGTCACAATGGACGACGGCGTCTGTTTTCACTGAGAAAGACATATTGATAAAGCCAAATTTCTCACGACTATTTATCGTTATTTCAATACCAGTTGTTAACAATAAGTATTTATATAAATAAATAAATATATATTATTTATAAATAAAATGCTCTTTTGCAAAGTAACAAGCGATTACCGTAATGGCGGCGTCCTGTCATAAAATCAGACGGAAGTGCCTGACCAGACTAATCGATGATACATGCGCAGATCTCACAAAAACAAGGCGGCCATCTCTCATTTGGAGGACAATAGGGGCATGGCTAAGAATAATATTCTTTGCTACAACATAAGAAATGTTTGCAGGAGAGCTATTATTTCAATTGTTTCAACAAAAATAGATCGCCTGCAAAACATTTCTTATGGTGTAGCAAATATCATCTCTAGGAAAGGCTCACTTTAGGACCACCTAGCACCTTAATGGGGCGTTTCCAGACATGGGTTCATTAGGAATATATTGATCCTCATCCATGCCCCTATACATGGTTTGAATATTACACACGAATTTTGCAACACCCTGTATATAACTTAGGAAATAGTTTATTTATGGAAGGCCCATGTTTTAGTGGTTAGATTCGCCGACTGCTGTCAAGATATATTCAAATCCTGTACTTTTCTTTAAATATATTACTATCCAAATCATTTTTGGCTCATTTTCTTTAAAACATATTAGAAATAAATTTTCTATCTAATCACTATTTTTTGAAATAAAAACTAAAAATCAAGACACCATCTCCTATTCTAGCTTGTAGGATGTCCTGGTACCATGTTTTCGAGAATATCTGGGATACCAGGAGGATTAAAAAAAAAAACCAGGCACATGACGAGGATACTCCGTGACAACGAGATGAATCTAATTATGTATCAACCATGATTCTAGGTGCTATAGTTTTGGCTGAAGGTCCGGTCGAGTAAAAGGTAACAAGAACACCAAGATGTGAACAGTGGCAAAACCTTTAAAATCCAGATTTTCGTTTTGGCTAGTCAGATTTTAATTATTGACACACTTGTAGTTTACGATGTTGTGAACTAGTTTGCAAAATATGGAACAGGGCCAGAGATATTAGCTGCCAAAATTTCACAATTTAACATTTTTGGGAATATCTCAATACAGTTGATTAAAAATAAAAAAGAGGCACATGACGAGGATACTCTGTGACGAGACGAATCTAATGGCATATCAACCATAATTCTAGGTGCTATAATTTTGGCTCTAGGTTCAGTATAAAGAGTAAACAACAAGATGTGAACAATGGCGAAATTTGTATGATCCAGATTTTCGTTTGGCTAGTCTGATTTTAATAATTTTAATACATGTTATAATATTTTGAACTACTTCGCAAAATTTCAATCAAAAATATGGAATAGGCCCCTTGGAATAGAAAAGTGAAAACTCACCTTGTTAATCTCCTTCCCACAGCACAGGAATTTAATCTATGAAATCAAACTAATGTATGTAAATTTTACCTAAACTGACAAAATGGAGTTAATTTAGCATGAATAAAATGAAGTTTTGCTATAAGTAGGTGCAGAGTCCTTTTTATTCAGCTCACACCTTGAGAGGTGCCGATTAAAAGGAGTGCTTCTCGTTTGTATTTTATTGTGTGTTTAAAAATATTCTGAAAAGGGATCCGTAGGCTTCACTAGATATCAAAGGAATCCGTGACCAAATAAAAAAAAAAAAAGTTAAGATGCCATGCTCTAATTGAAACATTGTTTTTATTTACTTTGTTTTAGAAGTAGACAGACATACAGGATTTAGGTTTCAGTGTTTAAAACAATTTTTATTGCTTAGTGCAGATGCCATGATTTTACCAATATCTGCCATACTTAAAAATATTTTTTACCTTTCATATACATTTTTTAAATAAGGATTTTGTATGTGATAAAACATTCTACCAAAGTCAGTCGAATGAAGGAAAAGTTTTCTTCCAGCCGTGATCATGGTTTTCAAATTACAGAACCTAAGGAACAGTAACTTATGGTCCAGGTTGTCAATCCAATAAAACATAATACCTGACTTTAGTATGTAAGATTGAATGTAAAGCAAGCAAAGGTGAAAATACTGTTTTCTGAAGTGTAACTGTCTGAGAAAGATTGAAATTGTCATGCTAAATTATGAAATTAACATTTTACTAAAAAACCTTTTTGTTACATAAGAATCTTACGTGTTCAAGTTATTTACAATTAAAAAAAATATATAAAAACATACAGTCAATTAAAATAAACATTTACAACAGTGGAGTTTTACGAATCCTCATGAGATTCATCATCAAGGCTTGATAATCTCATGAGGATTCGAAAGACTCCACTGTTGTAAGTTGTGTTTATTTTTATTGACTGTGTTTTTATATGTATTTTTAATTGTAAATTCATTTTTGTATTAACTCTAGTGTGATTCATGAGCCACTCCATCTGAATTCAAGATACATATTAGAAATGTTCTATAAGGATGTATTTACGACAATTACTTTTTATTCAATATCTTTTAAACCCACACCTAGTGAAACTGTCAATATGAAAAATAAAAAGGCCAAAACAGAACGACTGATGGGATATTTATTAGAATAAACATAGAACATCATTACAAATCATTTTTCCCATTGACTTTTCCAAAAATAGTACAGGAATAAATGCCATAAAATGGACAGGAACCCAGCCACCCATGACCCTGTCCTCCTGAAATGAGTGTGGTCCATTTCCTGAGGATAAGGTAATGCCATGCATGCACAAACAGGCACAAAAAGCAAAAATAAAATTAAAAGTACTGAATTGTGATCAAAACCCATAGAAAAATTGTAAATTTTGTTAAAATCACAAAAAACTCCCCTTAAATATTTATTCAGAATAACAAAACACTTCTTCTCGAAGTTCCAGTTTTTTACACATTACAATTAAGTTGGTGTGCAGCACATTGAACGCAGTGGCAAAAAGTTCCTGATCTTATATGAGGGTATTGTTCAGCTGTGCCACTGATTCCAGGCACAGATTTGAACTACAAATATGTATGGTTTATAACAGCTTGTAAAATGAGCACCAAAATATATTTGTATTAGTGCTTGTAAATACATAAACATATCTCAAAAGTTTAAATAATGGAACATAGTGGCCCAATACAATTTTGCATAGCTGATCAAAAAGGAATTCTAAAATACAATGGTAAACAAGTGCATCTTATTGATATGTTTCATAAAAAAAATAATTTTTTTTAATAAAAAAAAAAGTGTTTTAATAACAAGAAGCAACTAAGAATTTTTGGTGCAAAAAACAGTACAGTACACAGCAACAGTTGCTCATGCCATTTCGGCTCATCACTACAGTTTGGAGCCCAATAATGTAAAAAAAAGAAGAAAAAAGTATAATTACACCACACTGTTAATAAGACAATCGGCATATATTCAGAACTAGTTTGCAGGCTTGAACAGTAAAGTGATATAAAATTTTAAATTTTCAGATGGTCCCACCAAAATAAAGTTTAAAACAAAAATAAAAATAAAATAAAAACAGGAAAAAAAAAATCTCACTCATTCGCTTGCATAAAGCAGAATATGTTATGTCTCAAATTCATACTGTCAAGTTTAATCTGGAAACAATTATATAAAACAAATTAACAACAACATATAAAAAAAAATTGATCTAAATAAAATATTTTTAATAGTCAGATTAAATAAATAGATATAAAAATGGTGTATAAGAATAGTGAACAATTAGTTATGCCTTTTTATTAATTTTTTTTTTTTTTTTTTAAGTATCGGTTCTTCACTGGAAAACGATTTAGAACTTTTTTCTTTTCCCCTCCAACTTCTCGTGTTTTTCTTTTTTCATATCTTGATGACAAATCAGATCAAGCATTTCCAATCTAAAAAACAAGCAGCAGCACATTTTATGCTCATGACTAGGCCCCAATACTGCATTTAAAACACACGAAAGGGAATATGAACAACTAAAGTAAAATTTTAAACTCGCAAACTGATTTAAAATAAATCCTAAATATTCAAAAAGAAAAACTATATATAAATATATACACAAATAAACAACTTTCCAGTAAGGGAAAACCACTGTAAAAAAATGATTAGATAACTACAGAATCAGGCCACAAAGTGGCAAAAAAATTGAAATAGCAAATAAGGAAAATTTGATTGTCAACGCTAAATACTGTTCTTAGCAAACAATTTCTGAACTCTTGATTTGGTTTCAGTATGCAGGCCGTGTATTCTATTTCGGCGTCTGCAAATCACTCAGTAGATCAGTACAATCAAAAGTTACTGCGTTTGGCACAAGTCTATCTTCAATAACTGTGAGGAAGACTACTGCTTTTACCATATCCTCTTTATTGTTAATGGACAAATCATTTTGTTTTGGAAATGCAAAGTGTCTTGGAACTATTTCAAATTTATAATAAATTTACTAAATTTAACTGCCGAAGATTAAAAAAAAAATAAAAATAAATGACTAGGATATTTCGATAATCTGCATCTTGGGATTTATTCATATACTTTTTATTTACTTCATTTAGTTTTGCTTTTTCTTTGAAATGTCTTCAGAGATTGAGTATTCCAAACTTAAAATATATCAACAACTGTATACAAATATTTGATTTTTAAGAAATAAATAACTTAGAAAAAAAATAAAATAAATAACAATTCTTTGGGAGTAAATACATAATTAATACTGGCAGTGCAATAATGAGAAGAAACATTATTATTTTCTCTTTTTAAATCCAAGATACAATATATTCATTAAAAGAAACTTAATTTCTTATCACAATTACAGTAAATAAGTTAAAAATAAATATAGAAACTTAGCATAAAGAGTTACTTGAGGCTACTTGATAAATCTAAATACAAAGTATTACAGAAATTATATAAACTACTAATAAAAAGTGAATGTCAAAAATATAAATTGCTAAATTTTTTTTTTTTTTATTTTTTTTTTTTTTAGAATTGTATTACACTGATTACACTAAACTTACTTAACTTGAATAGAATGTATTGAAGTTAACAAAAAAAAATATTAAGCTAATTTAAGTACACTATTCAACTAAAAGAAGCTAATGATATTTTAGTTAAAAATCACCTAAGATACTGTTAAAAAGTTTAATACTGAATACGAGGAGCTTTCTTAATTACATACAAAATGTATTTCAAACTGATGTTGAATATTAGTGTTTTATAAAAGACCGGGGAAAAAAAAAAGGACTCAAAAATGCCGTAAATAGGAAAAAATAAAAATCCATTGAGCTATGCTTTCTACGTTCTGTAAGTAATAATTATAATAATAAAAACATCAAACAGATTCAATATGAAATATATAGTAAAAAGAAAAAAATTAGTAATAGATTAAAACTAAATATCCGTGAATTCAAAAATATAAACAAAAACAGATAATAAAAAGAACAGCAGAAGGATTTAATTACAAGAGTAAGCTTCATACATCATTTAAAAAAAAAATAATCTAAATACCCTTAGTATATTTTAATTACCTGACAGTATGAAATTTAGTTTGCATATATTTCAGCATATTTGGGCAATGTATTTTTTTTTACATATATACTTTAATTGTTTCTTATTTTGTCCTTCCCTTTGATACTAGAAACATTAAACTTCAACAACAGCTGAAAACCAGTTCTGAATTTCAAGAGCAAAATATTCATTCAAAATTCTACCCTCAACATTAATATTACTATTTATTTTATTTTTTTTATCTTTTTTTTTTAATGATTATTTTAATGGATAAAAACACTTAAAAACAATATGAAGTATATAACTACAAATACGAACTATAATTATGAAAGCAATTGTAAGCTCTGAGAACACTTAAATATATTAACAAGAAGGAATGAAGGATTCTTCAAATTCTCTTTTAAATTCCCAAAATTTGGTTGGTCACTACCATGCATATTATAGCTTCCGTTTTTTTATATATATATATCTTTATAAAAAAAAAATAAAAAAAAAAATGTATATACACATATATGTATGTACTTCAAAAAATATAGAAATAATGTACATACATATACAATTATATATATATGTGTGTAAGTATTGATTAATATATATGTACATGCTACACATTACATGACTAGGAGACTGGATCTACACAGCAATAAATGCTAAACTTATGTACGATCATATCGGCTGACAAATGTACACTCATAATTACTTCACTTTGAGATTTATATTTACTTTTATTATTATTATTATTATTTTTATTTTTTATACTATTTACACTATGTACTGTTAAACAAATGCAGTGGAGTACAAATCTCCAACATCAATAACAATTTTACTGTTTTTAAATGTGCATTTTTTTTTTTATTAAATAATAACTTCTAAAAACGTAAATATGAGGGAGTACACATGCATATGTTATATGTTTATATATAAAAATATAGTAAAATGTGTACAACATGTACTGACAGGCTGACCAATATTAATAACAATGGACTTTCTATGTATGAATAGGCCTCCAACCCAAAATGGGAATTTAAAAAAAAATCATTCCATTCATGGAAAGTAGGATATATATAAATTTTGATCCAAGCTAATAATAATCAAAAACATGTATACATTCACAAAACATTCAAGAAAACTTGAACTTCCAGTACCTTAACATTTAAAAAGTTATCACTATAAATGGGAGGAGGGAAATTACAAAATAAAAATAAAATAATAATAATCAACAATATTAACTTATATTCAATACACACAACCACTTAAAAAAAAAAAAAAATTAAGGAAAAAATATCTGGGATTACAAAAAAAAAAAAGGAAGGAAAGAAAAATACGTACACAGAAATTATTAAATATATATATATATAAATATATATTTGTATATGAAAAGTGTAATAATAAAGTATTTCAAAAATAATAAAGAAATAAACACCAAATCTTTCTTTAAATAAAGTACAATAAAAAAAAAAGGGGGTGGGGTGGGGGGATTTTCGTATATATCTATATATATATATAAATGGAAGCTTATTATTGTCAATTACGGATAAAGTGGACTCAACTATTGTTATCCATGAATGTGGACAAACAGGTAAGCATCTAACACCATTGACAACCTACATTTTGAGAGATGAGAAAAAGGAAGACAACAACAGGTTGCCATGGCAATAAAAGCCAATCCTTGTTCACGTGTCATGGCAGTTTTTTATTGTCTTTACAAAACAAGTGGAAAATAAAAAATTAACATTAATATTATATTTTTGTTATATCTCAAGAGACCAAATGGATGGAATGATCATTCAAGAAAAAGGGACTTTTAAAAGACTAGGATAATAATATTTTCTCTGAAAGAACAATTCTGTACAGTTTCAAGATTACAAAAAAATGTATAGATATGCTTGAACAAAGTATTCCATCGATGCATTTTGGCTCTAACAAAGTCAACAGTAACATGCACAGTCGCAATAAAATACAGTATTCATGAAGCGAAACAAGACATCACCCCTACCCTTTCTTTTTATCTACAGATTCACGTTTAATAATATACGCCATAGAATTTATTTATTTATTTTTTAAACTCACAATGAATCATTATAAAATATGTGCAACTGAATGCTCTGAATTACAAGTACGTATGATGATCTCAATACTTTACACAAATTGGATTTCGCAGTAGATTTGTAAAGACTGCCATAGTAAAACCTATAAATTTCGTAACAGCAATTACAACTACGTCAAATAGAGGACTTCAAGGAATTAAAAAGAGCCCTTTTAAAGACAGTTCTACCATATTGAAATATATAGCAGGCACAGGGAAAACATTTTTTTTTATTTTATTTATTTTTTGTATATAATAATAATTATTGTTTATTTAAACTACAAGTGCAGCATACCACAATAACATGAATACTGCATTATCAAAATTATCTACTGCTAAGGCCACTCCTATGGCAATTACTTGAATTTTCTATCAAGGTTCATTAAACAGGAAAAATTCAAACACCTGCCATTAAAAAGAAAAAAGAAAAAAGAAAAAAAGAAAAAAAGTTTCATCGAAAGGTAAATTCTCCCAAAAATCAAGTCACAATCTTTGTATAATGGTAATATTTGTAATGGGAAGGGGGTAATCTAAAGATCATAGAAAAGCTGAGAATATAAAGCTGTCAATAGAAATGTGTGGTAAAAGTTCCTGCATCACGGATTGTCCCCAAGACCCCCCCCCCCCCCCCCAAAGCCTCGGTAAACTTAATCAATACATGTAAAAACATAAGCTCAAAAGGGAGCTAGTTCTTTAATCATTTTAAGTTGTGATCCAAAATACTAAGAAGTAAAATACCAAATCTGTTAATATATTCCAAACATTAAACAAAACTATGTCCCACAATTTGTGAGTTTTATAATAGAACATAACCATAAACTGGGTTAATATAAGTAGATAGAAGAATAAACATGTATTATAAAATCACAATTTCACTGGATTTGTTACTGTAGAATTAAAGCTAGTGCCCAAAAAACAGACCAAGAAGTATTTGTACACCATAGCTAGGAACAATACTCTTTTAAAATTCCTTCTTCTATCCTTCACTAAGCTTCCCTTCATTCAGGTACATTTCAACATGTGAGTAAAAGAATTTAACAATCTCCGAAATATTTAATATGGCTTTTGCCCGTCTTTTTTTTTTTTTTTTTTTCTTATATAATCTTATTTATCTTTGTAATAGAAACTATATACAAATGTGTTCAACCAACACCGTGTTTTATTATTTATTTTTTTTTAATAAAAAAAAAAAAAGAAAAGAAAATTAAGAAGAAAAAAAAACGCACACTCAAAAAGAAAAGAGGAAAAAAAAATCTTTGGCAACTCTGAAAATATGGTCAGCCCTGTACGACAGATGGAGGTCATTGCACCCTTCCATCAAAGCGGCACACACAAATGATAGCCATAGATTCTACAGGATTTCTTTTTCAACAGGGTTATCTGACATTCCTGAGCAAAGATGACGTAAAAATATATATATATTTTTGTGTATACATATATATATATTTTTATTTTTTTATTTTATTAACTAGACCTTAGTTTAACCATGCTTGAATGAACAGTAAATAAAAAAGGAAAAAAAAAAAAAAGGGTAAAACAAAATTAAAAAAAAAAAAATAATAACTTTTCATCTTATAAATAAGAATAAAAATAAATTGCAAGCAAATACAACTGGCTGTTTTGTATTTTTCAAAATATCAGTTATTTGTAAATAATACATTATTAATACCAATTTTTACAGAAATGAGTAAAAACTAGAAAAAAATATATATATAAAAATGAATACGTGAATATACCTACACCTGAGATCAATAGTGCTAATGCTGTACAATAAAAGCAAATCGGTTATTGCCACACTTTTTTTTTTTTTTCTTCTTTTGCTTATAAATGACTATTTGACGTTAGTCTACATGGACAACAATTAATAATATCACAGTAACATGGATTTTCCATACCATAAAACTTAACTTTTGCAATGAGAAATTGATCTCATTGCCACAGAGTGGATTCTGCAAGTTATTAATATATGCCATCAATAATAAACTATTTGTTTAAAAATATCTCTATTAAAAAATAAAATAAATAAAATGTAAACAATAAATCTATACGTTGCTTACATCTAATACTTAGTATTATACTTAAGTTTTGCATTAATATACAGTAGTAGTATATATCCAATACATCTTAAATAATTATTAAATAGCACTTTCAAGAATCCAATCTGCTATTTTTGAACTGTGCCATTTTTATGACCTTGGCAAGGTTACTTTTAATAAGTGTTAAAACTGAGACTAAATAATATAAAGCGTATTGAGAACAAGAACGTGGTGATTGTTTTTGGCCAGGGTGACCACAAATCCTTC
The DNA here is from genome assembly GCA_023159025.1 of Thereuonema tuberculata. Taxonomy (NCBI): domain Eukaryota; kingdom Metazoa; phylum Arthropoda; class Chilopoda; order Scutigeromorpha; family Scutigeridae; genus Thereuonema; species Thereuonema tuberculata. The sequence continues at coordinate 21,341,845 of JAFIDM010008419.1, read as the reverse complement.
CGACGTAATCTTCAATCCGCAGCAACGACTAACCTTAACATAAGGACATTCAAATTCAGAAAGCAGAGATCCATCTCTGGAAAAGACGGCAACATGAAAGCGATTGCCATGACTGTCCCCTACCAAGACATCGCCAGCGTCGCTAATGTCAATACCATTTGGGTAATTTGTTATGTTTTCACAGCCTATGCGGCGCAAAAATTGGCCCTCCTCATTAAATACTACAACACAATGACCCTTGAAATCACAAACAAAATATTCTTTTCCACTGATAGCAATATCTGATGGCTCCCGCATGTAGTCACTGCAGTCAAACCATCGAAGCAAATCGCCAGTCTCAGCAATTACAAACACAGTGGGGGAGACACTGTCGACAGCTACAATATGGCCCTGATGGGTGATTGCTAAACCAGCTACTATATCTATATATCTGTAAAGAAAAATAAATTTTACAAAAACTTAGAAGCCCATTTAAAAAAAAAAAAAAAAAGAAAGCTATGATGTAAATATTAAGGGGGGAAAATATAAAATTAGATGCGAGAAAAACAAATACAGGAAACTCCAATTATCCGCGGAATTGGTTGGTGCGGCAACCGCAGATAAACCAAAATAGGGCGAAAATCAACACAAAAATGCTTTGAACACATTTTATTTACATTAAAATGGTAATACATACAGTTACAGTAGATATATTATAAACAATTATTTTATTTTACTTTATTTACTCCCGTAATTTAGTGTAACCTGCCAGCCTAACCTCCGTCCACAAGGTCGTTCTTTAAATTGTTTGTCTATAATTGTCTTCACTTACTTTGTTAGCCTCTTTTATCGTTTACCTTATTCTAGATTTAATTTTTTTTTTTTAATTCCTTACTTTATTGTACAGTAAAAAAAAAAATGGAAACAGGAGAGGTCCGCAGATAATCAGGAGTTTACTGTACATTACGTCAGATGAAAACAACCTCATTGAATCTCCAAACTGGATACGTACACTAAGTGGCAAACTGAAATCTATTTCACCATTTAACTTATTTAAGCTAAGATATCTATGTATCGAGATCAGTTATGCACAATTTGCCATTATACAAGGTGAGCAACTTAAAACCAGCCGTCTCAGCTCGTGTGATGCTGCTTATCGGTTGTAGTTGTAGAGCTATCAATTGAGGCGTTGACATGGGAAAGGTAGTAAGTCAAAAAAAGAAAAATTTTATAGGGAAAGCAAGAAACAGTTTTGACAATACTAAATAACAAGTTATATTTGCCATCTTGTTTGTAGTGTTCGTAGGAACTACATAGCTCAAAATTTTTACTTACTGCCATTTCTACACCATGGGCACTATGTCTTACTACCTTTTGAATGAAAAATCTGAAACGATTTTTTTTTTACTTACTACCTTTCCCATGACAACGCGTCAATTGTTTCTCTTTTCAGCTGGCATAACAAAGTGGTATAAAATCGTCCATTCTTTACATGTGAGACCATATTGCACAGGGAGCTTACTTTCAACGTTTTGTAAGAGTAAACATGTCAACTTCTACAAATACACTACCCCCTACAGTAATGGACAGGACACCAGCATAGTTACATAAAATCAGACAAGATTGTCAAAGCGCATGCGAGCACGTGATCAGGCAAAGTTCATTCAAATAGTTGCTACGGAAATGTCGGTAGGAGTGTCCAATAGTGCGAAGAATATGCTGAATCGCAGGAACTTAGTGACTTTGAAAGAGGCATTATAGTTGGCTGTCACATTGCTGCAATGTCTATTCGTGCAATTTTGGTGAAATTATCACAGCCATGTCGGTGATGTCTTCGAGAAGTGGAAGAATACAGACATTGGGAACTGCCTGTTGGTTGTCCCCGGAAACTGACCGAATGCGATCGATGCGTCCTGAAGCACGAATTTCGTAAGAACTGCAAAAACCCCTCTGAATCATAAACAGCAAGTTTCAACAGGCATCAGGGGCTACAGTTCATCACAATACATTGCAGAAGGAATTGAACGATCTTTAAATCCACGGATGTGGTTGCCGCACACAAACCACACGTCTCACCATTCAACAGAGCCACCAGACTCAAGTGGTGTTTGCAACATCGCAACTGGACTGTAGAGCAGTGGAAAACAATTTTATGGAGTGAGGAGTCACGTCACACTCTCTTCCAGTCGGATGGACGTGTGTAGGTGTGGAGAATGCCAGGCGACATCTTTTACCCGAGTGCATCATTCTAACTGAAGTTCGGTGGTGGGGGTGTTTCTCATGGTATGATCCATGACCATTGCATGTTGTTGCAGGAACCTTGAACTCCAAAGGATACAAGGACATTTTGGACAATCTGGTTGTTCCTACTCTCTGGCAAATGTTTGGAAATGACAATTGTTACTTTCAGGACGACAACGCTCCATGTTATGTTTCTGTCCAGCAGTGGTACACACAGATGGCCATAAAGCAGCTTCCATGGCCTGATCAGAGTCCCGACCTAAATCCCTTAGAAAATTTATGGGAAAAGTTAAGAGCGTCAATTGAGGGTCAGGAACCATGTCCGGCATCTACAGCTGCACTGGCCATGTTCTTGAAGCAGGAACGGACAAAAATACCCATAGCTCTGAATCACAACCTTGTGGAAAGCATGTCCCGTAGGGTGGCTATTGTAATTTGAGCTTGTGGGAGCCCATCCAGCTATTAAATCGGGTACAATTTCACGTGTTTTCACGCATACTGCCCGGTCCATTTAGTGTAGGGTAGTTAAGAGTGAGCATTAAGAGTTTTTGCATTTTCATTTCTTTGCCAAGTGAGTGGCTATGTGCAGCGCACCAGAAACAATCGTTAGTAGCACTTCAACTACAACTGATAGGCAGCAGCACAGACTAGCTAACGTGGACCTGTTCTAAGTTGCTCACCCTGTGTAAAGGACAGATAAAGTTCAAGCTAATTTCTTTTGTAGAGCTTTTGCTCTAGAATTCCCGTAAGTGTTACTGCAAGGTTGACATATTTGTAATCCATTAAAAGTTCCAAATAGAGAAACATTATTTGGCTTTAGTGTCTTCAAAACAGACATCTTAATGCTATGCAACTCAATGTGCATTAACCTAGCGGGATAGAGGAGGATTACCAATTTGCTTAACTTCCATTGCTACAAAATAGGCTAGAGGCAAATCAAACAGTTTCAGTGATTGTATTCTCTAGTTTTCAGTTCTTAATTGGCATGTCGTCGTTGCAAATTTAAAATCTCCCATGTGTAACAATAAACTTCCTGAGAAAAACACTATTTCATGCGTGCACGACGTGATATTTCTAAGATTTAGCCAAAGACAGCATTGAGTGATCACATAGGTGTTTTTTTTTTATGTCGAGACATATTAGGAAAAACAAAATGGTTATTAAAAACTCTTGTGTTCATCAGGCACATAGATGATTTTGATGAAAAATTTAATGTTGACGGTCACTTAGAATATTTTGGGATATAACAAATGGGATATACTACAGCGAAATACAAAGTTATGCACATAAGAGATTTTTTGTTCGGTACCTAATAGAAAACGCTATTCAAATATCTGCAACATTAATTTTCGACAAAAATGACAGGAGATTTTAAATTTGCAACGACGATGTAGGCTATTTTAAAAACCCGTAATAACTCTTTTCAATAAAATCAACTTTATTTTAACGAACATTCACACACATCCAACTTTGCCTTCTAACAGAGCCGAGTCGAGTAAATTTCTAATAAGAAAGCACTGGATGCTAAATTCTTCAAAGTCATGATCGACAAAGAAACTTCCTGATTAATTCCCTTACTAATTAAATGGACTGTGCATGTGAAGCATATCTGAATTTAAGAAGAGATTGAAAATGAAATGCACTTACTTGATAATGTTAAAATATTAGCAAGATGGGAATAATCCAACAGTTTCAGAATACTGTGTGTATTCCATCTTCAAGGACGGCACAAACATACAGGACAAACATTTAGAATACAAGATGAGGATCTTTCTTAATTTCATACATGCACGTGTTAAGCCTTCTCATTCAAAGCATATCTGGCAAGACTTCACACACACTCGTCGTTGGGTACAATATCTAATCCATTCTAAGTTCACCAACAGCAGGTTTATCCCCCCTCCCCAGTTACTTTCACAAAGTTCGTAACTCCCTTTAAGGACATCCATGGCTTATACACACAATATATATTGTACTCTTACAGGCCAGGAGTGGCTTAACGATACAACTAACTGGTGAGGAGAGGACAGGTGTGATATATAAGCTAAATTTGAAAAATTGTTTATTAGCAGCCCTTTGGTTACAGCTTGCCTGTAAAAAAAAAAAAAAAGAAACCGCTCTTGGTATTATGCTTGCTGGATGTCGCACTCTGTAGTGGCCAAACGGTTAGAGATGTTAGAATGAAACCTTCACCACTGTGTTCAGCATCAAAAAGTAGGTGACCACGTTAAAACAAAAATCAGACCTCTAGGACCACTCCCTGGCCGGAAGTTGGGGGGGGGGGGTCAAAAGTGGTGCTTGCTGGATGTCGCACTCTGTAGTGGCCAAACGGTTAGATATGAGAATGAAACCTTCACCATTGTGTTCAGCATCAAAAAGTAGGTGACCATATCAAAAAAAAAAACAGACCTCTAGGACCACTCCCTGACCGGAAGTTGGGGGTCAAAAATGGTCGCTTTGATAAAGAGGAAAACAGCAATAGGCATTAGGTTTACTGTAAGCAACCATTAGATTTGCTGTAAGCATCCATTAGGTTCATTGTAAACGCTGGTTAGGTTCACTAATTTTGATTATAAAATTGTGCATATTTTGAGAGCACTTTGCTTTGACACTAACAGCATTAATTATCTTGTTTTTCCTCTTTTTCTGAATTCCTGAATGGAAAGACTAACTCAAAATATCAGTCCTTAAAGAGTTAATAAATACCTTTTCCAACATTAAAATTGGTTTTACTTTGTAGTTATTTTTGCAGATGATTAAGAATGTATATTGTAGGGTATATTTATAGTAAGGACATTTCATAGCATAGATTACATTTTGACTATACCTTGAACTCCAACTTTCTAGCCTCTGTTTTAAAAGTTGGGTCAAATCAATATATAATTAAGGAAATGAGACATTTTTCACTTTTAATAGATTAAAAGCTTAAGGGTAATTATTACAAAATAATTAGAAATGTGGAAAATGTGGTGCAGTCAAGGAGATAGTAAACTGTGCACTGTATTGACTTTATGTGGTGGTCTTATTTCACAAACAAAATGTCAAAATAATAAAAACTAATCAATGCAAAAGTAAAAAAAATATTGGATTAGTAAATAAATGCATTTTAAGATTAGTGTCCTGACATTGTGAACTTTTTTATCAATGTGCAATTTTAGACAGAAGGAAATTGCCTTAACAGTTTTAAATTAGTTTTTTGAGAATTACATTTATTATGGGTCAATCCATACCAAACGGTCCAGAAAACATTAAATTGGTTGCTCGACCATTTACAAAAAAAAAAAAAGATTTTTTTACTGTTGTTACTCCTTTGCCTAAGTACTTCAAAACAGGCATTTTTTTTTTTTATTTGACTTCGTTTAAAAATGGCGTCCATTTTTGTTTTATGGTTTCTGGCATTTTTGGCCTTTACAGACACAGTTGCAGTAAATTTGATAACTCAGCTAAGAAAAATGATAGAAAGCTCTGGTAAAAAATATTTTCAGCACATTTTAAGCTACATTTTATGTCCTATACCATTTTACCTTATCTCTAATGCAAATGGCTGAAATTTAGAACCAAAACTGGATATTCGCTTTTGAACAAAAATCAAAGTTATGGTTTTTTTTTTTGAGCAGGAAGGAATGAAATAGAAAAGTTATAATTTTTTTAGAGAAAAGATATTCAACCAAAGTTTAAGCAAAAAATATTTCAGCTTTGTTACTGGCTTCCTAATTTAGTTATAACTCGTGAAAAATGCTCGTTTTTAATTTTTTTTCTTCTTCAAAGTTTGAGCCTCAATATCTCTGGTGGGGACTTAATGAAAATTTGATATTTACAGTATAAAAACAGAACTTTGAGAGATAACTGAAAATTTTTTTTTTTTTAGATATCTGGGTTAGATACAATTTTTTTCAGTTACCTCTCAAAGTTCTCTTTATACTGTAAATATCAAATTATTATTAGGACCTCCACCAGAGATATTGCAGGGTGTTTACTGAATCTCAAACAAAAAATTTAAGGACAATTCCCATATATTTAAGGACATTTTCACAAAAATTTAAGGACATTAAAAACTTGTATCGTATCATAAAATATTTAAAATACCCCAATCTGGGCCTCCAAGATAAATCTTTTAAGGCGGTACAAGATGAATTTTGCGGGGCCCTTGACAATCCTTTTTTTAACAACCAAAAAAAAAAAAAAAACCCCTGACATCATGCTCAAAATTTTAGGACATAGTTCGATTTTCCCGTACATTTCATGTCAAACCAAATTTCCCGTACAATTCTCGGTTTTCCCGGTTGGTAGACACCCTGTATTGGGTCTCAAACTATGAAAAAATGAAAAACGGGCATTTTTCAAGAGCTATAACTAAATTAGGAAGCCAGTAACAGCTGAAATATTTTTTGCTAAACCTTTGGATGTATATCTTTTCCCAAAAAAATTTATAGTTTTTCTACTTCATTCCTTCCTGCTAAAACAAAAAACCCGTAACTTTGATTTTTGTTCAAAAGCGAAAATCAGTTTTGGTTCTAAATTTCAGCCATTTGCATTCGAGATATGGTAAAAAAGTATAGGACATAAAATGTAGCTTAAAATGTTTTTTTTTTTATTACCATATCTTTATCATTTTTCTTAGGCGATTTATCAAATTTACTGCAACTGTCTGCAAAGGCCAAAAATGCCGGAAGCCATAAAATAAAAAAATGGACGCCATTTTTAAATGAAGTCAAATAAAAAAAAATAAAAATATGCCTGTTTTGAAGTACTCATGCATAGGGGTAACAACAGTAAAAAAAATCAATTTTTTTTTTTTTTCTAAATGATCGAGCAACCAGTGCTGGACTGCTTGGTTTGGATAGACCCTTATACAAATAACATAATAGCAATGATGCACAAATTCATTATATTAATACTGTATAGTTAAAAAGTTAAATGCTTTTAAAATTTATTCCCAAATACACTTGGCAAAGTAATTTGTAGGTAGCAATTTAACACAGTAAAAGAACTACCATCACAGTTCCTTTTGATTTTTTTGATTTTTTTTTTTTTAAGGATATCAAAGTGTTTACAACAGTATATTTCCATCTAATTAAGCTAAAAGAAATCAAAGAATTGAAATTATAGAAAAAAAAAAAGAGTCTAAAAAGATTAAAGTGAGCCAATAATGAATGTCGGCTTAAGAACTTTAACAAATGTTGATGTGTGTAACTTGTCATAATAATAATATTTTCACTTAGAAATTTCAAGCGTTTTCACTTGTGTACAGAATTGCATTAACCCCTTCAGCGCCAAGTTTTTTTTTAGTGCTGACGACCTAATATGAGAGTTGTTTTTGTTCACTGTTTGTTTTTTTATTTTTTTGGTTAAAATAAAAATTCAGATCATTTTGTTTGACAGAATTTTGAAATTTTTACATTACAGTTTTTAATTTTTATTATAGTAATTAATACTTTGTATCCAGCACCTGCTGCTCAAATATTACTCTAGTCTTAATCCGATTTACTACTTTCACAGCAGGAATAGTCATTGGAAATTTCTAATTCATAATCACTATCACTGAAGCAATCGAACTCCAAAAGTTTTTCAATTTCTTTATGATACTAAACTTTTTTCGCTTGAAAGCCACCATTATGATTTGAGGAGAATCCGCTCTTAAGAACTATAGTAGCTTGAAGATCGCAAAAAAAAAAAAGAAAAAAGAAAGTCGATGCTGCTTACCATCTGTGACTGCCAACAGAAACTTTCCCTCAAAAATTCCGTGCAATCTCTCGATAAAAACATCTATATGCACGCAACTTTTCTGGGGGATCGCAATTTAAATTTTCCAGGCAAGGCACTGAAGGGGTTAAGATTTGTATACTGTGAACACAAACTGCCTTTAGTTTAAGTGTACATCAGATCTGAACTCTGGAATTAACAATTATAAACATACCTTATCGCAATCTTCTTTATAAAATGACCATTTTTTGTAAATATCTGCATGCGGGAGCGTTCATTACCACGATCACACACAACAAATTTTCCTGAGCTTCTCATAACTGCAACTTTTCTAGGATACCACAACTGGCCCTCTTCTTTTCCAGGTATGCCAAACTGATATTTAAATTCGCCAGTTTTCTCAAAAACCTAAGGAACGTAAGGAAAACAAATCAACATGAAAACCAACCACTTTTCTAGACATCACAAAATGGTATAAAAAAAATATATCAATTTTAATATATGAGGGGGCTAGAATCAAAGGCAGCTAAATCCATGTTTTGAAATTTCACAAACTTTTTTTTTTTTAAGGTGGCAACATTGTATGAAGAAGGTTCAAAATACTGAAGAGTAGAAATTAGAACTCAATGGATAGCACACTGAACGCCTATAATGACAGGTTATTCTTTTATTGAATAATTAAAATGGATTTAGCTGACTTCCATTCTATACACCTCATATTTCAAAGTGAAACTTATCCTATAACAAAGGCTTTTTATAAGAATAAGTAATGCCTTTTTGTCAAGTTAAAGAATCCAACAATATTTTGAAGTATATTTCAGTGTTCTTAGTTTTACATAACTACACTTAATCAAAAACAACTACAACATGAGGCCATAACTAAAAAACAAAAAACGATTCCTCACAAAATGGGTTAGGGTAAAATGCATTCTCAAAATGATCAATCAAAAGATCTTCAACTATCCAATAAACTTAGTCTTTTTTTTTTTTTAATTTAAGGGTCTCTTTTATTTATCTACTTGTTAGAAATTATGTCAACTTAGTAGTCATCAACAATAAATGAATGTTTAAAATGTCAAAAAAGCTTTGATTATTTTTTTGTTTTAAATAGTTACTGAATCTACCTGGATTCGATGATTATTTGTATCTGCAACAATAATATCTTCTTCTATACCCAAACAAAATCCATGGGGGGAGTTGAACTGCGCCTTTCCTGGTCCTAACTGACCAAACTTACATCTAAAAAAAAAAAATAATAATAATAATAATAATAATAATTAAACAGGAAAAATTATCACAAATTCGTTTAAAAGAAAGTTATAACAAAATTTTCAATTTAACAGTGAATTACAGTATATCGAAGATTCATATTTTCAAAATTAATTTCAACAGTATATAATGTATCTCATGCTCCCAAAAATAAACTGATATCGGTAACAGCTGCATTATCATTGTGCCCTTGTGGGATTTTGCTGTTTTGTGGTTTGTTTGTTTTTGTTAAGCATAAGATACACTTATGGCATCATGGATATCATGCAATGACAAAATTAATAATTTTGCCTTGCTGTTTGTACCAAAGTCTGAAATTGGTATGAAAGAGATTAAAGATGTAACCTAACGACGTGCAAAACAGTTATAAGATTGTTAATGTAAAAAGTTGAATGTAATGTTGAACATATAAAACTCGAGAACTGACTGTGTTAAGAAATTCAGATATCATAAATTAAATGTTGAACGATTAAAAAAAATTATGAATAGAATAGCTCAGTGATACACAAGTTATCACAGAACTGTTTTTAGAATTTTACGGATTCCAGAACAATCATTTTTCATGTGTGTGAGAAATGTCATAGCTGATATTTATCTAACATTTAATTCCAAAAGGGCACCATTTTACTTAAGCTCCATTGGTTTAACAGAGCTGATTAATGCTGGTAATTTAAGGTTTAATGGTTTAATCTAAACCATTCTCTTCTTGAAGCCAATTAAATTCTAAAAAGTTTGACAACTAGGCAAATTTGTGTTCTGGAGATATTGTCATTCTTCAAGTGATTTTGCAGTACATTAGTTCAAAATATGATCAATTGTATTTTATTTCACATTTGTGTTCCAGGAAACCACTTACTTGTACAGGTATGCACTTAATGTCCAGGTTACGTTAAGCAAATCCATGTACGGTACGGTACTTACATTCTGTATTGCCTCAATACTGTACTGTATTCCAACTAACACATTATGATGTACTGTAATACATGAAATAACACTAACACAGACCAGACAATAAAACAATACAGTATTATTTGGTTAAGAGGATCTGGAGTAGCAGAACTTCCCCTGTAGTAAATTTAACTTCTCGCGGATTACTGCCCCAACCCCCAAATATTAAATCACTTTGAATTTAAAAATATATGTAATCTGTAGTTATCACGAACAAAGCTGTAGTTTTCAAACATCAATGAGCAAAGTTAATAAACGTTACATGGATCTGGATGAAGTTGGAGTTATACTGTAAGCTTCTATGTTAAGTTATAATAATTCACACTAATGATTATGCACTAAATGATTTTTTTTCTTATATTTATAACTACCGTTGCTTTGCATATGTAACATAAAAAAAAGTTTTTATTTAATCAAAAAATCAAATTACATAAAGTAAACTAAAAATTCGCCAATTATTTGGCAAAAATCAGATCTTTACCATCACTCAAAATAAAAGTAATAATTTACATTTATTTTGAGTGATGGTGAAGATTTTATATAGATATTGTAGGAGGAATGAACTACGACATAAGTATGGATCAATTGTATATAAAAATCAGATCATTGTAAAATCGTCAATTATATGATTATCTTTCTTTTAATCTTTTTTGACATTTTGTTTCTATTTTTGGTAGTTTATTGCTTTCTTGTATTTTTATGTTCTTTTTATCAAAAGTTATCATGGAAACAGAACATTAGTTTATTTCCCATTATTATAAATTTGTCAATTATCTTTTCATACGTCATATGTCAGACTTTGCACCTGTACACAATTGTTAATTTTGAACTTGGTTCACTGATGACGTAGTTATGTTTATATAGCCAAGCATTTTGTAAGAATAATTAGTATTTACGTAGTATTCAAAGAGTCTTCTTGAGTATAATCTGACCATCTGGCTGTTGAAGACAATCAGTCTGAAAATGGTCTAATATTTAGAGATGGTGAATAAGTCTATTGCTATCTCTCAGCAAAACGGGACAAGAAAAACAATTTTTTGTTATATGCAGTTCACAACAGACTTAAAAGAATTAAAAGCTTACTATATCTACTAATCGCCAAGACACTAGAAAATTTGCAGTGACGACCAGAAGCAGACGATGGCCGAAGCAAGCAACTAGAAGCGGAGCAACTCTGACACTTCTCCAAGACTGAAAATTGGGTTCATAAAAGTTGGATCAACTGCATATGCCTTATCACCTGTTACTGTGCCAGGATATGTTGTGGCACAAATGTGTATGTTTTGTTGGAATTCTGAAATAGTGAAACTTACGAGAAGTGTGCTTCTTGTGCTCTTCTTCGTCAAAATTTGGGATCCAAACAAATAAAATAAAAAAACAATCTACGATGGTGACTCTGCTACTTGACTGTAAGTACCTCTCCTTTCATCCCATCTTAACTGTAATCCAAAGTAACTAAGAAAATAGGAATCCTGTTTTGGATTCAACTATACTAAGTGACACAGCCAAGCAAAGGCATTATTCCTAAACATTCTTTCTTATAGCTATATAATGATATTTTGTATGTTTTAATAGTAAATTTTGTAAGAACTACATAGTATTAAGTTAAATTTTTCATTATCTCAGTGTTTGTTTATTTGCCAAATATTTATCTTTCATTTCATAAACAGTTGTGCTTCAATATTTTACTCAAGGGCCCAGCATACTGACAGTATATTTTTTTTTTTATAGATTTTTTATACAATTTTTTTTTAGATAAAAAAAAAATAAAAATAATAATCTAAAGTTAGGATTAAGAAAGTGTTTTTTGTGTTATTTTTGTTATTTATCTACCACCCTCTCCGTAACAATAATAGTAAGGATTTTTTGTATCATTGTGAATTTTTCTTTTTGATTGTTCACGAGGAATAAATATCATCCATGACAGCATGCAAGAATTTAACTTCCAATCTTCACCAGCTGCAAAATTATTGCCAAGTTTTGCCTTTTTTTTTTTTTTTTTTTTTTTTACATAAAATTTGAATCTAGTTTCCACCAATCATAGCTTAGAAATACATACGGTTCTGTATTTCAATGGAATAGATTTATCTGCATAGAATTTTCGTTAAAATTACACCAAAGAATAAATGAACATCAATTTTAAATTTAAGTTTTATTACACATTTTGCAGAATATTTATTGAGTACTACCTTTTTTTTGGCCATTAACCATTATTAATTACAGGAAGGAAATTACCTTATCTGCATAGGACTTAATTTAGTTGTTGCACTTCTTGGAGCAGGAAAGTTTGACTGATTGGTCATAACTAAAATAAATAAACAAAGAAATAAATATTTATTTATTATTGTAATACTGTAATTTAAAAAAAATATAAAGATTTCTTGTAAATTCTATTATAACAGCCATTTTGATAAAAAGTTTAACTGAAAATAAACCACAATGGATGCACCTTTCCACATCAAAATTTCTTAACTAAGCTCTCTGCATAACTTCAATTTATAATTGTAAATTTTTCTCTCAACCTTTTACCATCTTTCAATGCAGTTACTGTTTCAAATCAAAAACTGTCAATCACTAAATAAGATTAAAGATAAAACTCCAAAGTTAAACTAAACAGATTTTTAGTACAGGTACAGAGGAGTTTGGCATAGAAATTAATGTGGTAAAGCCTGTTAAATGGAGTCATTAAAGATATAGTGAATTATTATGCATCAAATTTGGATCTTATAAGTTGAATCTAGAAGAAACCCAAGATTCATTTTGATGAAATAAGAGCTAGTGAATAGAGAAAATTAAATTTCAAGCAATAAACCAATAAAATAAGTTATTTGAAAAGAACAATTTTGTGGACCTGAAAATTGTTTTGAGGCTTTTCTCCTGAAAATAGCAACATATATAGGAATTTTTTTTAAAAAAAAACCTGCTGTAATCAAATTAATGTAATATCATAGCTGAATTAGCACATCTCAATATCCCATGTGTGCATTAACCTTATTCAAAATCCACAAAGAGCATACTGTTTGTCCATCACTACTTGATCCTTAACCACGCCTCTTCAAACGGAGAAGACATTTCACAATAGGGGTGATCGGTTGTAAAAGAAAAATTTGGGAAAAAAAAAACAAGATTAAGAAATTTTTTTTTAAATATTTACTATTAAAGAAAAAAATTATTTATAAAATAATTATGAATAACATTTATAATTTGAGAATATTGAGTATATTTAACTGTATTGCCAATGGTCTTAATTTGTATATTTGTAAATGTTGTGTGGAACTTTACGGAATTGTTTTTAAACAAGTTTTGCTTTTTATTTTAACTGTCAGCAATTAATTGTTAAGTAAAACATTATTACCATGAAGTGTATATATTTATTACTTACATTAATTAATATAATTTATATATAATTACGATTTTTCATAATTTAAATGAATAAGAAACAGTATAAATATAACAGTTCTTAATTAGCAAATCAATTTTATATATCGTTACAGTTAAAATATAACCTAGTTATTATTATATGTAAGAAAAATAGATATATAATGTCGTATTTTATATCATCAATTCCTCTGTTATAACCAAGAAACAAAATCTGTGCATTTCCTCTGAAAATGGAAAACTATCACACTGACCCCTCAAATCACTTCTTGAACTCTTCGCCTACCACGTGACATAGGCATGGCTAGGGATCAACTGTTCGTGGACAAACAGTAAGTGATAGCGCAAACAAAATTGCTAGGAATACTTTGTACAACATCCAAAAATAATTTTTGTCCAAAAAAGGAAGATTTAAAAAAAAATTTCCAACATGCTTTTTGGCAGTGCAAACAATATTCCTACATCCCACAATATCTCTGTAGGAAACTATTAGGTGTAAAGGAAACCACATAACTTCCAATGCCATTTGTAGCACTATGATAGTGATAGCATGCTATGCCTGAATAAGCTTTATCTGTAAAGCTCTATTTTCAAGCAAACAGTGCTGGGCTGAAAAGCAGTGGTTAACAAGTTAAAAAGCTCATACTCTCCCTAATTCCCTGGATTTTATGGTGCAAGAGTAATAACTGATTCTGCGTCAAGCATGTTTAACAAAGTCACTAAAATTATAAAATTATTAGAATCACTGCTATATTTCTCAAGTTTATCTACTGGAATAATAGTTTTCAGTCAACAGTCGGAAAATAAATTTTCCAATCTTATTTTAATAAAAATGGAAAGAACATGTTGTAAATTATCAGAGACAAGTTATCAGTTGTCTGAAGCATCAAGTAAATCATATTTAGAACAAGATAATTAATGCTTTTAGACAGTGTCACACTATTTAGCGGCCAAATAATTAGATATATTCGAATGAAACCTTCACCATTGTGTTCAGCATCAAAAAGTAGGCAACCACGTAAAAAAAAAAAAAAAAAATCAGACCTCTAGGACCACTACTGACCCCCCCCCCCCAAGCATTTTCTTTCTTTTAAAAATGCCTTGGGGGGGTCAGGGATTGGTCCTAGAGGTCTGATTTTTTATACGTGGTCACTAACTTTTTGATGCTGAACACAATGGTGAAGGTTTCGTTCGAATATCTAACCGTTTGGCCACTAGTCTGTGACATCCAGACAGGATAAAAGCAAGAACAATCCCCTAGCGGTTTTACAGGCAAACTGTAACCTAGGGGCTGCTAAAAATGGAACGTTGTTTGCCTCTTAATGGAAACAAAGTAAAGTGGAATACCTTTAGCCCACTGTTTGACAGCTTCATGAGTCTTGGCTCAAGTTGCTCTATTAAATACTTCAACTTTATCACAGATATGACTGTTTCATGCAGAAAAACAGCCATACTGAATGAAGGATTATAGCCGATTACTTAAGCTGATTACTTTTCAATCTGAGCTGTATTCCTCATACCTGAAGTATTGGGAGTTAGAAAACTTTTGCAATTAATCCCACTAGATCCATTTCTAATAAATGTCACATCAATGTAATAACAGTCCAACTACAAGAACATATCCTTTTCAGTTCACTTTGAATGTGTGGAAATGCCTTAAATATTGTATTTTCTTCTTCTAAGTCTTGTATTTACTTGAATAATTTCCCCAGTTAGATTTGGGAAACTCAAATTTTGGACTTTAAATTTTCCTTGCATACCCCCCCACCC
This sequence comes from Thereuonema tuberculata, assembly GCA_023159025.1. Taxonomy (NCBI): domain Eukaryota; kingdom Metazoa; phylum Arthropoda; class Chilopoda; order Scutigeromorpha; family Scutigeridae; genus Thereuonema; species Thereuonema tuberculata. The sequence continues at coordinate 21,326,557 of JAFIDM010008419.1, read as the reverse complement.
TACTTCCTGCTTGAAAATTTAAGCATTACTTGCTATTTCAATAACTTAACTCTGGCAGGCTATTTAGTTTGCAACTCCCATGAAACTAAGTCCTTCGAAATCTTCTAACCTACTGCTCCCTGGGTAGTCAAGACATTTTAACCCATTCTCTGAGAACATGACAGATTTTGAATATGTAAAGAAAAGTTGAAATAAATGGTTTTCTAATAAATTTTCACTAAAGAAGAAACTAAAAGTGGGAGAGAGGCGAACAAACAGCAAGATGGAATGTAGGTGGAAAGGGTTTTTAACTTAGTGAATAGTTCTTATAATATGCATGTTGTGGATCCTAGATAGCAAAATTCTGAATTGCATTGTAGAGATGCGAAACTATGCAATGGCAATTCCATAGAAAATGCTGCAAATGATTTAAGACATGTATAAGTTAAAGCATAGAGAATAGACCTCAGGTCGCGGTGCTAGGTATATTTACCACCCATCTCATACATTACATTACATTATTGCATAGAGCATCATTGTGCACGAAACAGTTTGGACATGAAGTTCGCACTTGATGTATACCAGAACAACAGAGAAAATTAGGATTTTTTCTGCAACGTAAATTGTATATATGTATAGAAAGAATCAATATAAAAAATATTTCTATTCATTATTTACACCAATAATACTGTCTCATACTGGAATTTTGGTATTCATTGCATAATTTTCCTCCCCATCTTTTTTTCCTTGAAAATTTAAGAAAAAAAAAGGGCAGGGATGTTACATAGTAAGCAAAATAAACACATTTAAACTACTATCTCAAATACAAAAATAATAAATACTTATTTAAATAACTGAAGTGAGTAATGTATTTGTGTGTGTAAATATATCTCTAAAGTAGTTATATCAAAGTACAGATATGCATTAAATATTAATACAGTGCTCACCTGGAGAAGCAAGAATAGAGTTCATATTATTTGATGTTATTCCTCCATTCAATTGAGCTGTTGAATTTCCATTTAAGAGCTGTGTGCCATCTAAATGTGGGCTTGGACCTCGAATGCTGTTTGGAGAATTTGCTGAATGAGACGACAGGCTGCCATTCAAAAGAGATCCTAAAGTTGGCTCCAAGTTTGGCGGTGGCTGCAGAGGTCTCATATTTGGAGGCTGATTAGGTGGTGAAGTAGGAGCTGATCGCCTTCCTTGAGGACCATGAAGGGTATCAATAGTGAGTCCAGGAACCACTTGCCCATTCAAAAGAATCTGACCTAGATAAAAATACATCACTCAAGTAAGTCATCTTTGAATAAAAATAGACACTTCAAAATTTTCAATACACATATGGCATCATTTTTTTCACTTGAAAATTTATCACAAATCTGAAGGATTCAACTTAGCACTGCATCTCAGTAAAATTTAAGCCAATTCAATTCATACCCAACTGAAATAGCTAATTTAGTTGAAGTGGGCTTATACTGAATCTCTTTTTTTTTTTTTGCTGAAACTTTCTTTTATTAAAAATAGCAACTGCAGCTTTAAAATTAAAAATTCTAAAAAAACAAACTAAAGAAAAGTTACATGTCAAAGACTTCTCCCACAAATAAAATCTTCTATTGTACTTTGCTTCTTAACATTTAACCAACTCGTAAAAGCTAACTATTTAACCCGTTCAAAAATTAAAAATTTTCGTAACTAGCAGATGAAAGGGCCAAACATCCTGCTAATAGGAATAGGTTATGAGTAGTCAAAGGCAAACTACAGTAAAGGAAGTTAAAATGGGAGGTTTTAAAGGTTTTGACAGATTTAAACTTGAAAATTATTAACATTAATCTGATGAAATTACTTTTGAAAAGGTATCAATTAGGAACAGAAAAACTGTAAAGAAATAACTTACTTGCATTCATCCCTGGATTGCTCAAAGACACAGATCCAAGCTTAGCCAATGCTGACAAATTATTTAAAGCATTAATGTGACTGTTTGTTGTAGCCAAAGTGTCACCAGCAGCCGATGTAATTATATCGGCAATAGTAAGTGTAGGGCTCTGAGAATTACGTGAAGCACTGCGTTCAGCTAAAGTTGCCAGCTGTGCCAAATTGAAGTCAGACACAGATGTCGAAGACAAGTCGGCAGCAGCACATTCCGGACTAAGAACACCAGCAGGCAGAGCAAATCCTTCACTCTCAAACGACGAATGCATTGGTGAAGCTTGAATGGACTCTTTAGTCTGGTCTTTCTTGAAAAATCCAAAGGTTGCCTGGAAAAGAAAAATTATTAATGTGTCACAAATGAATTTTACAATTTTTCTAATAATTTAAAAAAAGCGGCATAAAATTACATTAAACTAAAATTATATTTCCTCATTCTTAAGTCATCCACAATCCCTACTTTAAAGTTTCCTACATTTATTTTCTGCTTTATTTCTATTAATAGGATATTCTTTAAATAAACATTTGACAAATTAGAATTACAAATCTTGATAAATTATGGTAATTTTATCAGTTTGAAACAAATTTACCTCAAAAAACCAAAGAACTTTTTATTTGCAACTAGCGGAAAGACCCGTTCTTCGCTCGGGTTACAAAAAACAAATGTCCAAATGTGTATGATAAAGAAATTGCAATTGCGAGATCATTTCGAAACTTTCCCGGTTGGTACAAAAACAAAACAAAAAACAACAACAACTCAAAAGGTCTGATCTCATTACAAATCTATAGCTACCCGAATCCCTCGTAGAAGTATCTTTGAACCATGTTTGCTCATCCACTCACCGTCCTCCCAGTGTACACTCCTAGATCCTAGTATGAATTCATCCTAGTATGAATTTTGTAACTCGACATTCATAGATATGATAATAATATAGAGATCGGAAAATATAAGATTTTCCACCCCTTTCTCTGTCCCGTTTATACCCCTAGTTCAAGATTCGAATTTTGTAACATCATAATCCTATCACGTCAGACCTTTTCTAGTTCGTAAAAATTCATCTGATCATTATACACTATTATTCATTATGTCGCTATTATGCACAACCATAGTTTAGGTCCAATTGTTGCACAACAATAGTTTCGTGCCAATTGTTGCACAACACTATGGGTATAGTTGTCATTATCGCCGAGCTCCAATTGTTGCATAACAATATTTGTGTGGAATTTACTCCTTTTCAACCCCTGGGGGTGGTGTTTCCAGGTTCTACGGTAGCCTATCTTTTCTGCAGGGTCCTAAAGAGTAATTCTGCAAAGTTTGGTCCAGACAGGTCAAAGGGCCTAGGAGTGTATAAAGGACAGACAAAGAAAGAAAGAAAGAAAGAAAGAAAGATACATTCATTTTTATATAGAGAGAAGAGAACATGTTCTTTGGTTGTTGGAAGCCAAATTCAAATTGCCAAAATCTGGAGGCCTATGAACATTTTTTGATTGCCTGCATAAAACTCTTAATATGGATTTTTTTTTTTTTTTAATTACTTTGAAATATAAATATTGAATGTTAAAATTTTAAAACATTTAGTTTATTTTTTAACTTCTAAGATTAAAGCCCGCTTATATATAGAAAACAGGCTTTTGACTTATAGTGTCATGGAAATTTCCAAATAGCAAGTCATAGTTTCAATAAAATTGAAAAAAAAAAAAAAAAAAAGGTAATTTTGCCAGCAGAAATAAATTTCAATTTAGGTTGTACAACATTCCAAGATCCTTAAAAAATATCTATAATTGCCAGTAATACTTAACTAATTTCTTATTCTCTTGCATTATCAAGATTTCCACGTTTTTTGTTTTATATTTTAATGTATGCCAGTTGTATTTTAATGTATGTTATAATATAGTATACCTGTAGTATAGATGCTATTGTTAGTTTATCTTAGTCTAGGAAAAAAAAAAAAAACCTATACATTCCAATTTGTTTTTTCTCAATTAAGTCGTCAATTAATTGTCATTTTATAGCCTTTATAGTATTATGGTTATATTTTGCCCAATTAAGTTGATCAAAAAGTTTAAAATTAATAAGATTTTCTTGTCTTAAACCAAAACCATTTTTTTTTATATTGATGCAATGTAACCAGTTATTCCTGAACATATTTCGAATGAAGAGGTGTTACAACGAAGCCAGCTTCCTAGCCTTAGTAGACGTCGCCCACGTCTGGCAGGCCATGTGTTTCGTATGGACAATACTCGCATCCCGAAACAGGCATTTCAGTGGGTTCCACTCAACGGTCAATGGGGCCAAGGACGACCACGGTTAATCTGGCGCCAAACGTTCATCACTGACCTCAAAGCCCTTAACATCACTTGGGATGAGGCCAAAGACATTGCCTCGAATCGTGCTTGATGGAAAGCCCTGGTTGCCCAATACGCTCATTAGCGTTAATGGAAAAGAAGAATAATAATTCTAATTCAGGTTCAACAACATATTAAGGTCTATTTTACAAAAAACGAAAGAATCCACAATCTTGTATGATGATCAAACAAATACTGTATATACTCATATATTGGTCCCACCTGTGTAACAGTCCCACCCAAATTTTCAGAGATTTTTTTTCAAAAAAAAAAAAAAAAATATTTCTAACTCAACATTTAAAAATTTTCCTGCCATCGGATGTTTGATATAATGACCGATTGTGCATTCTGGCTTTGCCTTAAATGGTATATCACTTGATGCAGTAAACAATGGACACAGGATCACACCTAGGCTGGCACTGCTGTTGCCACCAGGTATTATACTGACAACTGATGTTTCACGCTCTACCTATGCTCTTGTACTCTCTCAGTTCAAGTTTGGCAATGGATATAGCAGAAGTGATTTGTAAAGTCGGCAA
>JAFIDM010008419.1:21274136-21321367 GCA_023159025.1 Thereuonema tuberculata | reverse complement strand
ACAGAAGATCAAATAGAGGTTTAACATTCTAAAAACTTGAAGAAAAGAACCAGGGGAAAAAAAAAATACCTTCACAGCTTCTTCAAATTTCTCTGGTTCAGTAATAAATTCCAGACAAATCGAAACATCTGGTTTGGGGGTGTTGTTAATAAGATACAAAAGCTGTGATCCTACAATTCTCTTCAATGATAGAATCTCAACAGAACTGCCATATTTTAGAAGTCGCTGAGTAAACTTACAAGCATCCTCAGTTTTCTCCATGGATTTTTCAACACTAAGAAAAACAAGGAAAGCATTTTTAATTAAGCATATAATATTTCAAGCATTTATCAATTACCAAATATTTGCAAAACAAATATTACAGTATGGAAGTAAATTTTCTCACTTAACTATAAATCATTAAACAAGAATTACACATTTTGCAAACAATTTTTTTCATTAATATACAAAGATTACAATAAATTCAAGCAATTGTCAAAATAAAATGTTTTAACTTTTAGATCTAATGTAACTTACTTTATTGGTTGCAAAGCTCAGCCATTAAGATTGAAATCCTATCCTAAGTACCTTTATATTATCAAGACATCAGATTTAAGTTTCTAACTTTTGGAAGGAAAAGAGTTACCATGGAATGAGGAAGTTGAAGAAATGGGTAGAGTGGAGATTGGTAGGGAGTTATCATGCGGAAGGAAACTTTCAATTTATTTATTTATTTTTACTATATTTACTTGTATTTTTAGAGGTTAACTTCCAGCTTCTAAAACTTTAATTGGGAAAATGGCTGAACACATTTTAGCATTCTCATCAATGAAAATTGATATGAGTAGAAGATATTATCCTACTTCTGTTGATTGATATCACACATTGTTTTCATACGTTCTCCAACTCTCTTACAACTGCGAACCTTTTCATTACACCTTTTTTGTCACACTACCTAAAAGTTGGTCAGCAACTTTGGCATTGGCTCAAACTGTAGTTTAAGCATCGAAACAATCACACCAACACTTTTCTGCCGATCACTATTAGGGATTAATTCAAAGATTTTGACTATCAAGTCAAAATCTTGATATCGTTGGCTTAGAGTTTAAAGTTTTAATTTATGATAGTTTTCTCGTTGGCACACAGCCATTGATTGATTTGAACTTTTTTTTTTTCGTATCTTGAAACAATTAAACGCTGATGTGAAGGATACTGTGTATTTTTCCACAGCTGTGCAAAACTAATACAGGAGTTCGCATTCACTTTTTCTTCTTCAAATACTCAGAATGTTGGACTTAAAGGCTTACAAACCTATTCTAACATGTATCAAAACTACAATATATATATATTTCTTCTTTTGTTTCACAAACAATTTCTTTCTTTGTAATTTCTAACATCACAGATAATTTGCCAAAGTGAAATTATAATTGTAAAACAGGATTTTTTGGCTAATACAAAAAAAAAAAAAAAACTGACTTCCAGCCAAGACGTTTGTACCCGAGAATGGTATTTTTCTACATTAATTAATTCATCATCATTCATTTGAGCAATTTCTCCCATTGTCATTGTGACGATCTTTACTGACTGAATATTCAGTTATGAAAGAAGGGATTCCAAACCTATCCAATAAGAAACTTTATACTTCTCATAGGGAATCAATTTTCATTAGATATTAGCCGGTTAAGACTAATTCACTGTATGTAATGCTGTAAAAGCCGCAGATTTGTAGTTTTGTTACTGCATTTTTTATTACTGCCAATCACTTTATAGGGACCATTTGAAAAATCCATTCGAGTTCTGCATCAATCTCTCCATTAGACTTAAGAGTCAGCTTTAATAACAAATATTTTACACTTAGTTTAGATGTATCCTTTTTATATCTATACCAAATCGAAAACCAAGCCAATTAGGGTTAAAGTTAAAAATTCCTGTTATCAAAATACAAAAACAATTTCAAAACACTTGTGACCCATTAATAGTCATTAGCCAAATTACATTATTCTCTAAAGTTTAACTCACCAATGAAAAGTATCCATAATACTCAGTTCCTGAGCTGAATGCAAACTTTCAAGCTCCTTTAGCATTTGGTCCTGTCTCTTCTCGAGAATTGCCTTAAAAGATTAAAAGAAGATTCACAAATTCAGCTACTAATTTAGAAGTCAGAGCAATAATGTAATTAACTTCGTAATTCAATATGCACAATAAAAACAATAGCATCTACATTGCATATACGAGTTTGTTTGTTTTTTAATCCCGGGACAATCGTGCTTATCAAAAATTTAAATTACAAGACTGAAAAAATTTAACATTTAAAATCCTTATCGATATTAAGAAAATACTTAACTTATGATAGTAATAGTGAAATTAAGTAGAATAATTAAAACCATGATTTTAAAAACAAACAAAATATTGAAGGAAAAAAAAAAACAACTTCAATTTAAGGATTTACTTCTTCCTTTAAATGTATACATATACACTGTCCGGCCACTTTATTAGGTACACTCCTGCTATGTGCACAATTGCTGTCTCACAACAACTCTTCAAACCAGTGGGGGATGTTTTCTTGGCACACATTGGGTTCATTGATACCTCTGGAGGTATGTCAGGATCTAGAGCGTACCTAAACGTAGCTGACCAAGTGCAACTGTACATGTTAACAGTTTATCCTCATGCAGATGGTTAGTTCCAGCAGGATAATGCGCCAGTGCCCAAAGTTTGAGGAACATGACTATGACTTTTCCTTGCTGCAGTGGCCCGCTTAATCCCCAGATCTCAGCCCAATTGAAATTTGTGGGATAAGATGGAACAGGATGTTCGCTCCTGGCCTATTCCTCCATCAAATCTTCAGGAACTGCATGACACTCATGTCTGCATAGAACACAATACCTCCACAATGTTTCCAGCATCTTGTGAAATCCATGCCTCGACAAATTCAGGCTGTTTTGAGGGCTAAAGGAGGCCCAGCACGATACTAGGTAGGAGTACCTAATAAAGTGGTTGGACAGTGTATAATTCAACGAATTGGTAAGACATCTTATTAGATAGATAAAAGTATTAACAAAGCAAAAGGTTTTGAGCCTTATTGGTCAAAGCTTGTCTTTCAGCTGAAAATATTTACACTAACATTAGTTTATACATCACAAGGATTGATCCTTGTTAAACAATTTAAAAAAAAAAAAAAAAAATCAGCAAACTGACCTAAAGAACAGCTCTGGCCAGTAATCAGAGAAATTATTTGCATTATTAATAATTTATCTATTGTAACAATAAGAAGTGTGGTAAGTTTTCAATTCACTGAAAAAAAAAAAAAAAAAAATTATCCCAAAATTTTTTTGAACGTAATAGTTGTATTTTCTGCAATTTTATTTTTCTTCTTCTTTCCTGGCACTACAACCCTGGGTGGGTTTTGGCCTCTCGGACAACATCTCTCCACTTCAATCTGTCCATCGCTTTACTTTTCCATCCTCTTATTCCCATCACAACAAGGTCTGTGGTCACATGACCAACCATCTCGTTTTGGGCCATCCTTTCTTCCTTCTAGAATACAGTCTTCCTTTCAACATTCTCTTGGGCATCTGAGTGCCATTCTCTCTAGGTATCCCAGCCAATTTATTGCAATTTTATTTTTAACTGATAAAAATTGTTAAGTTTGTGAAAAAAAATTCACGATTCAAGAAAAAAAAGATTCGAGTAAGTCTATAAAACATTTTGTAATTTGTTTCAAGAAACTTATTTGCAATAGCAGTGGAAATCCACGGGCACTCCGAAACGTTAAGCGTCACTGATATGAACCATCAAAATATTGAAAATAAGATTAATAAACATATGTTATAGCAATGGACTGAAAATGATTCAAACATTCTCCTTACAGTTCCAGATGAACCCAGCAATTTATAGCTTTGTGTTTCTGAAACAACATGTCTGCAGTCACAGCTAATGTGCAGGATATTGTCTCCGCAAATTTGTTGAAACCAGTTCATGGCAGACACGCACTATATAGGAAGCATTACTCAAAGTTAAGGGTCTTTGTGGCATTATGCAGGACAAAAAGATTAAGATTATTCATCCAATATTCATTATACATTTTTACCTCCCAATTCACTCTTTATTTTTCTGGCAAATGGGTCAATCAACTATTCTTTGTACCTAAGTGTGTCCCGATCACAAATTTAATAAATATTTGTTTTGGAAATTATTATACTTTATTTTTTACCCCAAAGTATTCTTAGATCATTGATCAAAAGCTTTACAGTGATCGATATTAGTTTAATTACAAATATTTTAGTATTTTTACTATAACTTAGGGGACAATGTTTCCCCGCCATACAAATTCACATGGGACAAAAATTACAGCCAGAATCTCACTAAATAAAGCAAAATATTGCTCTTCAAATTAAAAAAAGTGCTCTGTCCGTTATCTTCACTAAAACTTCATTAACTAATCTTTAAAATGTGCTACGTAGGAAGTTAGATTTAATGGATAAAGTTCATAGGAAGTTAGATTTTCGATTTGATTTCAGTTTTTTTTTTTTTTTTTTAGAAAATCACTATTTTGTCACTCTTGTTTAGTACAAAGAATAGTTGATTGACCCAAATACATTTCATCTTTCTGAAATATTACTAAATTAAGAATACTCTGCTTACATTGTTATCTACTCATTTTGGTAATTTAAAATCTTTTTGAAAGGCCACTGATCTTCCACATCACCAATATATTTTACTTAGTGAAGTGAGTAATGTTGAATTTTACTAAAGCAAGTCTTCGAACTTCAGTAGACCAAACCAATTCAATCATTTATTTGATTACACCGACTGAACAGCAGCAATTTTCAATCCAAGATCTGAATATTTTCTCCTTTTTACACCTGGAATAACTAGCCTTAAATTTTTATTCTCCTTTCAATGTTTCTAATTCATTTTTAATCATTTAAATAGAAATCAGTGCTTTTATTGCTAATCGATTCACCAACATAAATTATCATAAATTAACATTGATGCTGGCTGTTTGTTAATAGGACATTTTTAGCAATCATCTACCTTATAGCTTTGAAATGTTTCTTGAATTAGTGAACGGACATTATCATGCTGCAGTTGCAGCTCAGACAAAGTTGTTTCCAGTGCAGTTGATGCTTCTTCACAGAAGCGAACTTTACTCTTGCTCTCAGCCATCAGATTCTGCAGCTCCTCCCGTTGCTTCTGTTCAATGTCAGAAATACGTTCATAATGATGATCAGGCTGTTTGTGATCAGCAATCATACATTCATTGCATATAGGTGTCTGTAAAATAAAATAAAAATTTGTCAATTCTAAGTATTTCATAAAACACTGACAAAATTATTTATGAAGTTTTTGCTGTGTAAGAAAGATTATGGAAAAATTGATATTTTTAATTCCCCCCCCCCCCCCATTTCTACCTCTAAAAGTCATGTACGATGATATAATAGTTTGAAGTATCCACTTTGCAAATGATACTCAGATAACATTACAGTTGCAGAAAATTATTTGTTTTCTCATATTGGCAGCATCCCTTTCCACCCCAACAGGACAACAGCTGAAATCATTCAAAGAATATCAATTTCACAGTAACAATTATAATGAACCCAAGTAGTAGTTACAATACCACTTTCAGGCCTTTTTTTTTTACCCTGCAAACTTCTACAGCTCATTAGATGTAATCAATTTGCACTTCAAAACTGATATTACATTATCACTTTTATCATACAGTGCAACTTGGATAATTCGAAGCTGAAGGGACCACTACAAAACTTCGAATTAAACAAGTTACATCTTTTAACTTTAATTTCAGGTCCACTGAATGCTTGGAAAGATTATTCTGTCAATAAGTAAATATTTATTCGGAAACATCATGGTATGAAAGACGTAAACACTATGTATGTAAACAAAATAAGATTTACATTTTGTAAGCTAAAGTACATATTACATTCAATACAGAAAATTATAGTTTTTCCAAAAATTGTGCAATATCTGATTGTTTTGTAGAATTCAGTCGCTTAAGGTTAGCAAAATCATCAAGCATGTTTAGTGAACGGAAAACAGCTTCACTTATGTTGGTTTGTCCTTCAATGTACCGACGAAATTTGGCGCTATCCAACGCTACTCGTTGGAGATTTGGCATTTCTTCTTCACACCCTTTTCCACCTCGCAAATGACACAACCTTTTCAGCGAACGTTAAATTCTTGTACACACGTGGTTTACTGAAAGACATGGAGACACTGACAGCAGGAAGCTCGAATGGAGTCTGAAGCGTCACATGTCGAACGGTGGCGGGAAGAGGATTTCAGTTGTAATTAATGTAAATGATGTAAACAAGCATAATGTAGTCACAGATACTAACCAACAAATATTCTTCAATCAAATAAAAAACAAAGGCCTGCACATTAAATATGCTTTTGTATTCTTCAATAACTATTGTTAGATTTGAGATATGTAAAAACAGATGTACCATTAGTGATTCAACCTTAAATGTTTCTTTCATTGCAACAAGACAGTTAGCAAGTGCAATAGAACCTTAATCAAGTGTCATGGGTTATAATTTTATTATTTAAATTTGCTTATAATAATTAAAAATAATCAAAGCAGCCTTTTCATCAATCATTTAAAATCAGGAATACACAAAAAATGGCGGGGGAACAATTTGGGTTGCTCTTCAATTTTGGCCAAGATTTAAAAAGCTGAAAATACTATATTTCTAAAATACTGGTGCAAAATTAAATTTGATATTAATTTCCATGGTACTGGGAAATGATGTTTAAAGATGTTAATTTTTGATGTAAGAGTTCATCAAGATTAGCTTTCATTTGCCAGCTATCTATACTAAGGTGTTTAGAAAGTAACCCTCTTGGTTAAGAACATAAATTATATATATATAATATATACAGTATTACTTTCCTCTATACTACTTCCGGTAGATGGCTTGCAACAAAAACGTTTAACTTTGGCATCCCCCTTTTAACTGGATAATGAAATCCTAATACTGTAGTGATTTTTATAGTCGTATCACAGTTTTATCTATTGTAATTTAGTTATTCTGCATTTCTACTGTTCTAATCAATCATTATTTAATTTACTGTTCGTTTCGAAATTTATCTGTTAATCTGTTTATTTTTAAATTCTTAACAGTTGTGATGTCCTTTTTAATTCACATTAATTTAAATCACAACAGTTTAAAACCCGTTGTGATCACATGTTATTTAAAATCAACCAATCAATTGTTAAAGCCACAACCAATCAGATCATTGTACATAGTCTTCAAATACCCATGTAATCTCGAAAATAAACAGTTCAGTTCCGTACAGATCCAGCTAGTCCCAGTTACAGTCTTTTACTACGAACCAGGTCACCACAGAAATCACACCACAATACTCTTCACTACCTGAACGTCTATTTATCAACTTGCCATGGACAATTGTATACAATGGGTCAAAATATAAACAAAGTAATAAAATTAACTTTTTTTTTATACCTGTTAATTCTCTTATAAGAAACAAATTACATGAACTACGTTGAAACTGAAAATTCTCGGGCGATTGAAATCCCATTCCCTCTTGCCCATACATGTAGGCAGTCAGGCATAATTATTCTTATACAATACACAACTTTATTTGCATTTTGAAAAATTCTCAGTGTGTTTGTGTTTACCTGACACGAATGACAGAAGTATTTCATTGCTTCATTAGCATGGTTGGGGCAGGTAATTGGCTTGTGTATTGGAACACCTTCCCCTGAACTCTTCATGTCATCGAAAGAAACCACCTAAAGTCAAACAAAAAACCAAATGAAATAAAAATCAACAATTTCTCAATCAAGTAAATAACTACATTGGAAACTGGCATTTTAAGAGCCATGAAATTTATAAATATAATGTTAAATGCTAACATGTTTGTTTTTTTTAACACTTCTGACATATAACCGTATCTACATGCTTCAAAAATTCACATCCCAAATAAAACGGGATTCTTGCTAAGCAACAAAATAATTTTCTATCAAAATGACCCAATAAGGCTAATCCTACTTAAACAGAACCAAATTAACATTTAAAATGTTTTGGCCTATTCTAATAATCAATTGGACTAACTGGAAATGAAAGGCCATCCATCTTCAAAGACTGACCATTCTCAGATCCGAAAACATTAACTTCCTGATTATGAATCAGTAGTTTCTGAAAGAATCTACAACCCACTTCTACATTGAGAGACAATGTTCTCGAGTATGACATACCTTGTGATTTTCAAAACATCGCATATACTGATGGGCTGTAACACAGTTGGGGCAAAGAAAGTTAGCACAATCACTGCAACGAGCAACAGCTTTCTCTTTAGCTTTACAACTCGTACATACTATCTGCATATTTTCAATTGCAGACATATCCATCAAATTGCACAAAACATGATCCGGCGACAATCCAGAAATTCCCTTGGAAGGAATCTGAAAATAAATAAAAATGAAAAAATTACCTTTGTTTTTACAACATTCCAGTTTTCAGAGGGAATTTTTTTCAGGAAGGGAATCAACAAGTATGGGGTTTTTTTCTTTCCAAACAGGTAGGAACTACTTATACTCACACACCAAGTTTCAATCCTGAGAGTTGAGAATTTCTGGAAAAAAAGGAGGACAATATTTGGAAATTTGAAAAAAAAAAATAAAAAAAAATGGACTTATCAGAGCTCAATCTCAGATGGGGGACGAGATACAAATCTGAACTTTTTGGCACAAAATAGTACTATATAAAAATATTATTCAGAAAAAAAATTTAAAGTTTGAGATTTGATGGTAAAAGTAGAGATAATGCAAGAACAAAACATCAAAAAAATGTTTGTTACATTGTGTACGCATAGTATTTAATATATTAAGTCAATATATGCACATAAAAAAAACCTTAACAGAAGTTACAATCAGTGAATACAACTGACCATGCCGAGATGGTTTCAGTTTCAACCAAGAGAAAGAGTTTTTTGAATGTCTAGCAGAAAACCTCAGGTTGAAGCAGGTATTCTTCAATCTTTTTTATTTTTTTTTTACCTTAAAGAGAATATTTTATATGAAATAATTTTTTTTTTTTTGACATTTCGTCCTTGCATTATCTCTACTTTTTAGACATATCTCAAAACTTTTTTGTGCATAATACTATCATGGCTCAAAAGTTGGGATTTTTATCTCGTCGGCCACCTGAGATATTGGAGCTCTAAATGAGTGTCATTTTTTTTCAAATTTCCAAATTCTCAATTTTTTTAGAAAGCATGAAAATATGAAGAAAAAAAAATCAATGGCAGTTTTTCTGCTTACAGTGAAAAGAAACTTCCACCAAAATGGATGGATGGATATGAAGCTAACAAATAATGGAAGTGAAAAGGGCAAAGAATGAAAATCTTACAGATAAGAAAACCTACATCCCGTTTGAAAAGAGGGGAAATCCCACAGAATGGAGCAATGAAATAGTGAGTTTGAAGGAGGTTTCACTTTCATTCTGGTAAGAAGAGCATTCATCACAAACTACAGGAAATACGCATTAGTGAGCATAAGCAGAGCTTTAAGGATGATGGCAACGAGTACATTAAGGTAAATAAAAAGAAATTTCTATTTATCAGAAATCCATGGACAGCCTCAATTCAAAATCCTTTTCTTGCAATGCTTGTCTTGTTTTAAATTAAGTATAATAAAAAATGGAAGTTTTGCTGAAAACAAAGGATTTGAACATGTTAAAAACACGTTGAAAAATAAAATGAGGAAGTTAAACTGAAATAAAACCTTAAAATGAGGAATCTTCGATTCTTTGGATAATTAGAAATCAGAGCTGCCACAAAAATAATACTTCATCATTCACATGGAATTGGTAGAAATTTCTTTTTTAAAGCTTAGAGAAGTTAAAAGAATGATACAGAGAAATGATAAGTTATTGAATGAAATCCTACAGAAAGATATATATATATATATATATATATATATATATTGTCAAGTTGGCTATTATATCAAATCGACAAGTAAATGGCAATCAAGCATCTTACTGTGTAAAAAGCACTACTATCATAATGAAAACGTTAAGGTGTAGACTAGGAAAGCAGGAAGTAATGGATATCGGACTGCTGAAAATCACAACAAATTTTCAGTCTAGGATTGTGTTACTACAAAATCAAGGGAGGAAGAAATACAAGATAATCATGAGCAAAAGCAATACAATACATAAATGAATGTGGGGGAAAAAAAAACAAAAAAAAAAACACTGCTCTTCTAAAGGACTGCACATTTATTGGATAAAACAAAAAGCAACACTAAGTTTACTTTCTACAACAACAAAAATGAATTTAACACAAACTGGAAGAAAATATGAATGAAAAAGCTGATTTTCTACAAAACACTGAGGCTCAAAAAATGGAACCTGCAGAAGTTGCTTTGAAAGTAATGATGACAATAGGACACAGACACTAGATATTCATAGAAAAGCAAATCATAGCAGCATAAACATCAAAAATTCTTCCCAAACAAAGCATTCAAGTTCTTTACTGTTGCCCAGCACTACCAGCTGTATGAGGATAGCAAAATGCATGTTTCATTAAGCGGCTATTTAGAAGTTTTCTGAAAACACCAAATTTTGACAGAACACTTAAATACATCCGGACATATGAAATTCAGTGAAAGAAACTTCCACATAAAATGAGATTTAATTAAAGCTATGATGTCATTTTTGAAGATACGCAGGGCTTGATCAGTTGAAACGCTGTTTAGTTTTTAACGAACCTCCAGACTAAGTTGTTTGAAAGTTAAATCATTGTTAAATCATTTGAAAGTTAAATGTAGAAGCTTTTTAAAGTAAGGGTTTGAAGAGTTGTGCTAGAAATGTATTAGGCATTTTATTACAATAAATTTAATAAATAGCATAATTCAAAATTTAAAATATTTATACATCGCAGAATAACTGTAAATTCAGTCTTTTACATACACTAGACTATATAGAAACTGCCACCTTTTTATATGGGGGGGGGGGGCAGAATCTCAATTAGGCTCTTCGTAATATAGCTAACATTCTTTCATATTGTAAAAAGTTGTTCATTTTATACAAAAAAAAAAGCAAATGCAATGTTTAACCAATTAATAATTATTCTGATCCAGCCCAATTATCAGATTTTCAGTTCCCATCTGTTAGCATATGTAACTGAACATGAAAAATGGTGGCGATAGGAGAAGATCGCCCGCCATTCCCAGTTTAAAAAGTTCAAACGACTCCACTAAATGTGATGCAAAACAAACGTGGAGGGTGAATTTAAACAAAATTTGATTTAAACGGTAGGTTTTACACAACAGGATTCATTGATTTTGGCCCAAGATTATCAAGGATGTTAAGAATGCAAAAGTCACACACTCGGCTGATGGGATAACCTATTTCGATAGAGTAGCTCCAACTTCTAAGTATCATGTGATAGAAACTAAAGTAGAGGATATTCAATATTTAAAACTAAAGACCTTGGTGAATTAGTTGAACATATTGTCTTCAGAAGATTAATATTAAAAGTTCTGATACATAGTAGCAGGGATAAGATTATTTAGGCCTTTATTGGAAAAAGTTCGGGTGCCAATTTTTTTTTTTTTTATTCATACATTTGTTGCTTTATGCTAGATCCTAGCAAAATATGTCAAACAAACGTATTGATCAAATGATTTTAATGAACAAGGACAGGTAGTTTTGACTGATTTAGAATCTGCTGCAAATGGCAAGTTTAGAGGTTCATCAACTATCAGGATAATGCAACTAAATACTGTCGGACCTCGATTTAAGGTCACCCTGCATATAAGGTCACTTTTCTAAAATCCCGGCTCATTGAATAGGAATTCTTTGATATGGATTATCGGATAAATGGTCTTAAATACCGTAATCGCATATAAGGTCACTTTTGTCTGTGATTTCATTGCCCCACTGATTCAATTCCAAGAATTTTTTCATGGGTATGATCTTTTATCGGCATCATTTCTCCTACTGACGGAGGGGACAGCTTTTTCACAAAGCACTTCATCCCCTCAAATTCTAGGGAAAAAAATGATGAAGACGATATTCCTTTACCTGTGTTAATACAAGATCTCAGAAATCGCGGCTGTGCTGTAGAAGGGGAAAGTGAATATGTGAGAATTGATGATGAAATTGCTACCACTTCTCAAGCTTCGATTTCCGAAATTGTTTCGCAAGTTTTAGAGATTCCAATGCATTAGAAAGTGAGGATAATGACAGTGATACTGAAAGTGAAGCGGTGACAAGCAGAAGCACTCAGAACATTAAATGTCGTTAAGACATTTTTTTACGAGCCATGAGGGAGCTGAAGAACATTTTCAGAAACTATAAAACTTATGAAACATTGTACAAAAGATGAAAGCAAAATCGCGACAGTCCTGTATTATGGATTATTTTAAGTATGGTCAGTTGTACGTCAGTACTTTGCTTGAGCATACTAGTAATATTTGTATACAACTTTATTCCAAATTAAAATTTTTAAAAAATAATTTCTTTCTGATTCCATTAATTTTAATTGGTTCAACTAAATTAAAAAATTATAACCTAATAAACTGATATTTTTGTACTTATTATATTTTACAAAGAATTATACTGTATTTATATAATGCTTATTTATTGACAAATGCATACGTATGAATCGGTTATAAGGTCACTTTCGAAAGGTCCCAAGGGGTGACCTTATATCGAGGTCCGACTGTATTCGCATCTCAGACTACTGCAATCAAGAGGAAACTCTAAAGTTGCTTTTGAATTTATGAAAAAAAAATTTAAAATTTGGTGCACCCCATGTCCTAAAGTGAGACAATAATCAAAAGCTTCTTATATCATAAAGAATTAGTGGAACTGTGGGCAAAGTGCAGAATGGTAGATTTCATCATCCCTAAGCCTAAAAGAGTATTAAACTGAGCAACTGAAGATGCTGAAAACAAGCTTTGCAGTTGGACGGAAAACAAAGAAACCTACAAAATGGTTTCATCAGCTGTTAATTCTTCATGTCATCGAGTTATTGAGATTGCTGTATCATGTTCTTTTCGGATGGGGAGCCAAAAGTTGAAATAAAAGGTTATCACAATCAGTTATTGCTATAGAAGAATTAACTAAACTACTATTACAACTAAATGACAGATGTTTGCATTTTTCAGTTTCTATCATTATCCCATTCATTTTAACTGCAACCAAATTAAATCATAACAGAAGGATATTGTAGCAATTTACTCAGTTCACTGCAGAAATGAAAAGCCTATCTTTTGAAAGGGTCAAGCCTATTAAGGAATAAAGACAGGCTACAGATAAAATTATGGGGATAACTAATGAAAACATAGGACAGTACACATTGGCAAATGTGTCACTGTAGCAGTGCCAAAAATTGATCATGGACACAAAATATCCTAGAAATGATAAATTTCAGAGTGTCTACAGAATAGGCAGCTGCAGGGTTTATTAGAAACTAAGTTTCCATTCGATGAAATAGTTTTCTGTAGTAGTATCCAAATAATCCCCATTTGGTGATCAAGTTTTCTGAAGTGTTTTATGCAAGTCAAAATACAGCATCAACTAAAGATGTGCCTGTTTCAAGAACAAAGTTCAGTGAAATTGAAAATGTTATCCTAGTTTAAGTTGAGCTAATAAACGGATCTTACCCCCTCCCACCTAGAAATTTCCAGAAAATGTATATCCCCCCACCCTTTTGAAATCATTGCCTTTGATTAAAGTTGTTACAATCAGCATTTATCATTAGCTTATTATTTTGAAATTTTATTTATTTTCCAAAAAGTATCAAATATTTCAAGATAGAATTACAGAAAATCCATATAAAAAATTAAAAATGTTACATTAAGTGCTATTATAGAGGGTATACCTGAAATGTGCAGCCAAACTTAAAGGTTGTATTCAATCATGCAAAAACAACGAATGTCATATAAATATGGGTCTGGAAATGCTTTATTTCGAAGATATGAACGATGCCAACAATTCAGAGGTGTTGGCCGTATAGTCGCTCAGTGTCACAAAGAGCTCAAAATGTCCTCCACTGGCTGCAAATGCATGCAATACAACGCTGTTCCATCGATTGCCGAATACTGTCAAATATGCCAGGTGCATGTCGAATTGCGTTGCACTCATCCACTATGTAATCATACAGTGCGTGGGCATCAGGGACAAGTGTGGTATACACTAACGCTTTAAGATAACCCTATAACAAAAAAGTCCAGAGGAACTTTTAAATCAGAGAACAAGCAGGACATGTCACAATTACTGAGGAGCAATTTAATGACTATAATGCGATCAACACCTCTATCGTTTTATCGTTCATATCTTGGAAGTAACGCATTTCCAGACCCAAGTCTATATGACATTTATTCATTGTTTTGCATGATTGAATACAACCTTTAAGTTTGGCAGCACATTTCAGGTGCACCGTATATAGAGAATCTCTTGAAAGATCAGATTAAGGCAATCCTTCTGACTTTCTATAAAAATCACTTATCAGATTGTATTTTCCGTAATTTTTTTTTAAAAATTTAGCAAATCCCATCATATAAAAAAATCTCACGTAATAACTTTCAGTTAAATTTATCAATGGAAGATAGATTTTAAGAATTTAAATTCTACAAAACATGAACCTTTCTTCAAACATTCAGTTGGTTTTTTTTTTTAATAAACAGAATTTAAAAATCATGGAGAAAATAATTATAAGGAATCGTAATTGCGGCAAATGCAAAGCTTTAAAATTTCAGATTTTTATCGACATTTGTAAGAAAAGATGTGATGATTCAATCAAATTTTGTTCACTACTGTGTGTCAGATAAAAATTTGAAATTTTTAAACAGGAAAAGCCTCGATTCCTGACTCACCTTAAGTACGTGGATTACTTCAAATATTCTTTTAAAGTCAGAATTATTTTCCTTGTTAAATTTTATCTTGAAAAATAACAAAATAATAAAGCCGGACATAACAATTCTACAAATATTTGACAGGAAAACATTTTGAAAATCCTAATATATATACTCACTCTGGTCTCTTGCTCACATTCGGGACAGAAAACTACATTATTTACGCCAAGTCTATCAGTATTCCCTCCATACGCAAGTTTCTCCAAACATGATTCGCAAAAAACATGCAAACAGGAAAGAACACGAGGTTGCTGATATTTTCCATTGCATAGGTTGCAGATAAAGTCACTGTCAGGTGACGGTGATGTAAGGGGAGAAACTTCTTTGGATGCCATCTTTACCTAATAAAAAGCAAAATGTACATATCAGTACAGGACAACTAGTCATATTGAAGGAAAAATTAGGCTTAATGTTTCATTTTAAAAGTAAAATTTACACTGTTTTCATTATCTTATAGCAGACTGCCAAAGGCTCAAATTTCACATTGTCCCTGAAATTATTTCAAATTTTAGAAATTTTGAAATTTTAGAAGAGCAAAACCAACAGTCAATCAGAAAGGAAAAGTTTGAAAGAAAAAGATATCCATCACTGATTTTCAACATTACACCAAACTTCACCCATATATTACATATTCAATTTGATGCTGTTCCAATTTAAGCACATTCTGCTGATTATTTGCAACAAGATTGTTAACAAATTTTGTCAGCTATGAGTGTTATATGTAGCTATCAAAATCAGCATTAACAAACAGTTCCTAACAATTGTGAATGCTGTTAAACTAGCAAGCAGTTAAATCAGAATATACTTTAACCCTAGAAAGAACTGGTTGGGTCTCTCAAACCCAGGTGCTTTCAGTTTTCCTATTTTCCTTTAAGAGTTCACAACCTATTGGACTGCTGTTCCTCGTAGCTTTTGGCAATCACCTCTAGAAATCTCTCGTTACATCATCACGTCATTTTGTGCGTCAGTAGTTGAGACGTGTTCAAAATTGTCCGTGGGTCTGTGAGACCCAACCAGTCTGCTTTTGTTTTATCTTGTAACTTGTGTAAAGTGAATTGTAAGTTATACTACTGGCTTCCAAAGTTATGGCTGTCAACTAAATACTGAAGAAATCGAAAAACCTTTATTAGAAAGTGATTTCGATTTTCAGTTTAATATTTAAATTTTTCACACAAACTTCAATTGAATTTTATTTTTCAGAAAGTCGATGAAATAGTATTTGTAATAAATATGTGTATGGTTATGTTATAATTTTAATATTGGATGAGATAGATACAAACATTGTCATTTTACTATAAATAATTTGGTACGATGTATTTTTTAGTTCATTTAAATGACATAAAACTGATCGGCCCTAACAGACCCAACCCCCCATTCTAGGGTTAATTATTCAGAACTAGAATTCTGTCACTTCCGAGAATGAAGGATACTTCAAAAACAATCATGTATTTTCGTTGTTAATGGCTTTGGTGCTTAAATAAGGCATTATTTCAATTCCTGATGAAACAGAATAGTCATTTTACAAAGAATCTACGAATATTTAAATGCCATTCATTAAACATTGGTTGATTTAAAATGGAAACAAAACGGGTAAATTAAAGATCTTATATCTAAGTTGAACCATTTAAGAGCATCTACACTATCATGATCTGGGATATAATCCCTCTAATGAAAATCTCAATGCCCATATCTTAATGGGTTCCGAACAATGTTAGTGTGCAAGTTGTTTTAAGTCATACGCTTATTTCTACAACCACTTTTAGAAATCATGGTTGAATTTCTCAGAAATGTAAGAGACCTAGTATATCTGCATACAGTAAACGAAAATAAGACACAGAACTTGCACAAAGTTACTTTCTAATATCTTAAGTGTTAATTTTGACTTAGGGTAGCAGTTATTTTTTTTAACTACACAAAAACTAAATGAATAAAAATTGTGAACGTGCAACAGTCATAAAAAACATTTCCTAGATAAAGATATTTGAAAATCCTCAGCACTTAATTTTGCAATTTTAAGAAAATCATTGTTAGCAATCAAATTAGATTCTGTAACAGACAAGTTCAATCACATGAGAAGCTACGAAGGGTGACCATCTGGAGAACTTCTGCATTTCTTTTTTTTTTAATATTATTAATTACTCAAAACTTAGAAGAGTTACAGTCATAATACAGTTATCTAGTTTATTTCCCCATAACTAGGTGAAGAAAATTCGTCTTTTTATTTATAATCCAACATCAGCAGTAAAAACTTTTAGAGATTCTAACAGAATTGGTATTTTTCATTTTCTTTAGTTATCTAAAATTAAAATAACATAAGTGACTAATATTGTTACCAATGATTCTGTAATCTTGCATCTTTCATGCAAAAAAAAAAAAAAATGGAATCAGGATATCCCAAACTGAGGCAAGTACAAGACATTTCCTAAAATATATCTGTTAGAATCATTAAATTTCCAATAAAAAATTAAATTATGTTGACCAACCAAAAGCTAAAAAGAAAACCTATTATTGCATTTTTAAAATTATTCATTCAACTAAATCCATAATTAGCTATCACTTTAGGAAACATTAACATTTTTATGTTCAATGTTTACAATATCACTTTTCAAGCAAATTATTTGAAATCCCAGTTTCAGGAAAAGTGAATAAAATCAGAGTTACCACCTGTCTCATACTACAAGAGAACCTGTATTAGCTGCCAAATTATGCTTCTTGTTTTATGACTAAGATTGTCCCTCATATAATCATAAAATTAAGGAAAAAGAAAATCAAGTCAAAAATCCTAAAAAAAAAAAAAAAAAAATCTTAAGTTACCATATTTCTTCTATCATTTTTTCGATTTGCTAATGTAGATCTTTGTACGAAAGCTTGAAAAAGGAAAGATGTCTTCTTTCCAAAAATTTGCAATAATAAAAGATGTGTAGTAATTTAGTTTATGTTCAAATGAAAACTATTTTTTTTATTTCATTCTCAGCACAAATACACTGAAATACAGATGAAAATTGAATCCCAACACCAATATGGAGTTATGCTAGGTGAATAAAAATTACACAGAATATTCGTCTAAATGAGTTATTATGCCGATCAAGAGGGTGGATTTTCATTTTGTGATATTGTGGCAAGAGTAGGCAAGAGTCCGCTTGGTTCTTCAATCTTTGGCAGCAATGGTCCCGGTAGGGCACTGCTACCAGAAGATCGGGGTTTGGGCTCTTCTGGTCCACTGGAGATTGCCCTTCGCCCTACGAGCAAATTGCGTGTTTGCCAAGAACTCCTGCCCACTGTTCAATTCGTCTTCAGTAGTGACACGCAAGAGCTCACTAGAGGGCAGAATGGAACTCTGTGGTATTGAAGGACTACAGCAGTTTTTCCTCGGTCCAGTGACGGACATTCACAGGTCAGATGGTGGTCTAGTGAACGGACATTCAGACTGCCACAGGCATTGTGGTACGGGAGAGATTTCGTATGATAGTAGCTCCCCACCTATTAAATGTTGACAATGTTAATCTAATTACAGACTGAAAATTTTAATAAACCCTTAAGCAGTTAAGTTACTTTACAACTTGTAAAGATATCTTAAAAGGATAAAAAAAAAATTGCAAACATGTCATGGTCATTAACTGAAAGAAGTTGGCAATGACGAGCATCTTTTTTTTTTTTATCCACATATTTTAAGGTTGGTGCAAAGTATCCCCTATTTCACTGAGTGAGATGGCAACCTTATTCAAAACTGCAATAGCCATAAAAATGGGAGATGGTTTAAGAAAACGCACTTAATGGTCAAATATTTAGAAGTAATGATTAAACTTAGACTAATGAAATGTTGAACTGAATTCTATCTGAAGAGACGGCAAAGTAAACAAAGTAGTCATTATATTGGAATTTGGCAGTAAGAATGATAGGATTACAGTAAATTTGGTTGATAGTGCACTAAGGAAGGTTATTTATTGTAGATAAGGTATTTCAAGAGATAGCAGTGTTTGTCAAAGCAAATGGAACTTAGTCAAAACATTTCCTAAGGAATTATTTGTACACGTATCCAATTCGTGCAAATATTATAATTAGAGATAGGGCAGCAAAATCAAGACTACAGCCAATCAATTTTATAAATAAGCATTTAATAAAACCAGAGTATCTAGTAAATTCCAATGTCTTCGACATTAAATCAAATAGAAAATAAATGAAACTGGCTATGAACAAAATTCAGTAGTAAGAAAGTCAAAGGACTTATTTAAAAATGCCCATTTACATTTAAGTCAAATAGAATGGAACAAATAAATATACAACAAAAGCGTGAAAATTAACGCAAAGCAATAAAGATTGGGGGGGGGGGGAAATAAGAACAGAAAACAAAAGATAAAACAGATACAGTAAAACCCCGTTATTACGCTCCCGCTTATAGCACTATCCCGTTCTTTACGCTCCTTTTGTACGGTCCCTGTTATTTCTATATATCTCTGTATACTTTTGCCTTCTTGTAACGCTTCAAATCCCGCTTGTAGCGCTTTTTTTATATCGGAAATTTTGTATCGAAAAGAAATGTAACACTGTAAAGATTCTTTTTTTTTTTTTCCTGGTAGGAGGGAATCTTTGAACTCTGTGAACTTGCGGGTCTGTGATACAGTAGTGCAAAATGTTGAAGCGGAAATCCCTTTCTATAACTGAAAAATTGCAAATTCTCCGTAAGTACGACGAGAATTCTACAGTAGTCAGAAGGATTTCGCAGAATCTCTAGGAATTCCCTAATCCACTCTGAGAACAATAATGAGAAACAGGGATGCAATTACCGATGCAGCGAAGGGTTGTTGCAAACGTAAAAAAGTAAAGAATGCACTAAATGTGCTCCGAAAATATATTAGTATTGCTCCTAGTGCTGTATCAATTGACGTTAATAATTACCTGACCCACATTGAAAATGTCATAATTCATAACAGTAGCACGCACACATACGGCGAACTACAATCAAAGATTTTTATTTCAATAGGAAATAAGCTCATATTTGCACTGTATCTATTGCAGAATCAAGTATGACACCTATAAAATGGTGTCCAAATCTTCCATCAAATAAATCATTTCCCGTCTATAGCGCTATCCCGCTTGTAGGTCTTGGTCCCTTGACGAGCGTAATAACGGGGTTTTACTGTAATTGGATTATGATTTAATTGCAACTAGATTAGGAATTATTCTCCTCTTATTTTTTATTTTAAATATTGTTAATTACTCAAAACTTAGAAGAGCTACAGACGTAATACAGTTATCTAGTTTATTTCCCCATAACTAGATGAAGAAACTTGTCTTTTTATTTACATTTTAATCCATGCACCAACAGTTACGACGTTCAGAGATCCTATCAGACTTGGTATTTTTCACTTTCTTCAGTTATCTAGAATTTAAACAACATTTGTGACTAATACTGTTACCAATTGTTCTGTAATCTTGCATCTTTCATGTAAAAAAAAAAAAAAATCAGAAGGGAAAATCTTTATATCCATCGACAGAATCCTTCACTATCAACTGGCGCGGAAAGCAAAGAGAACCTCCCATAAAATAACTTCAAATAAAGAAAAGCTCTGGATATGCTATATAAGATAAATTTTCATTTCTTTCAATATACATTCATAAAACACAATTCTTCCGTAAAAATTGTTAAGACATGATAGATAGTTTGCACATGCTTAGGTTAATTGTAAAATTTTTATATTGTAATGAATTCTGAGGAGGAAAGAGAAGATTATTTCTTTTCCTCCAGTATTTAATCTGATGAAGTTTTACATTTAGAGAAACGAAATATTATAAAAGGAGAAAAGTTTGGAAGAATTATGTGAATATGCTATAGCTTATAAGTTTATTCGAAGAAAACAATTAAGTTATGTCATATACATGAAGGTCAACTTCCCTTTAAGATTGAATATTAAAACACCTGTTGTACAAACGCCTTTTTCAGTAAATCTGATGACCTATTTTTTTTTAAAAAAGCCATGGGTACGAGATGCATTATCAAGCAGACAATTTGACCTTTCCACTGCCCGATGATAAGATCTTTGATCTTTTGTTTCCCTCAAAGTTTATCTGTTATCCTTAAGAAATGTTAAGCGTAAGTTGACTTATTCTGTAAAAATCTCAAGCAATTCTGTCAACAGAAAAAAACCAAAAACAAAAAAATTAAAGGAGTG
Source organism: Thereuonema tuberculata (assembly GCA_023159025.1). Lineage (NCBI taxonomy): Eukaryota > Metazoa > Arthropoda > Chilopoda > Scutigeromorpha > Scutigeridae > Thereuonema > Thereuonema tuberculata. The sequence continues at coordinate 21,300,310 of JAFIDM010008419.1, read as the reverse complement.
TTACACGGTTCATTTAATTTTTAGTTTTCCGTGATACTTGTTTGTGTATTTGTTTTTCTTGTTTATCCATTGTTTTAGTCTAACTTATTCTATTATATTAAAAAACATATATATTTGTAACTTAAATCCAATTACTTAATATCTTCATGTAATCACTTAATTGTATTTATTCATTTTCTCAATCTTTGTGTTCATGTGGCAACTTTAATTATGATTCCCACTATCGAGTGTAATTTTTTCTCATGGTCGTAAATACTGTCATTTTCTAAACGCATACCTCTTAATGATTTTTGTATGAAGTCATGACACTTTTAAGTAATCTAATATTTTGTGTGTGTGTTTTGGAGTTAAGAAAACAAAGATCCAAAGCTGTCGAGATCCATCGAGTACCTATGATGGAAAAGCCGAGAAAATACAATTAAGACTGGATAGGCCTGATACACTGCCACGATGATCAAGTATGTTCGCTGCGTCAGAGATTAGGCTCTGCTTTCACCTGCAAGCTTTTCAGGCCAGGATACAATGTGGCATGTTTTTTGTGTAACACAAGATAGTGAAAAGACTAAATGTCAGCGATTTATTTGTCAAGAATCAAAAAACCGCGAGGCCTCTTACTACCATTTTGGTGAAATGTTATCTAATGTAAGTACTCTCTTTTCACCTTAAACATGCCACTCAAAGACATTCCACAACTTTTTTACCTACTTAAAATTATCCTTATAACTAATTTAATCAAACAAAGACAGTATTTATCCTAAATATTTTTCTTATCTTAATTTTGTAATTATAAGTGTATTTTAACTAGTTTCTTAAGTGTCAATTTAGCTTCATAATCAATAGTATCTGTTAATTTGTTTGAGCATATTTTGTGTTTATCTTATTGTTTATAGTTCTAATCATTCTTTACTTATTCTCACTTAGGCATTACTCTTTGGGTCCAGCATGTCTCCAGTGTCACTTTCCACATTTAATAAAAAAAAATTTTTAGCCTTTACATTTTACATTTTATTTGATGCTTTTATCAGGCACTTACATTTTAGCCAACAGACTGTAGTTTTTATTTTTAATTGCTCACGATAAATTCCGTGATAGAAGTTTAAGCTGGTAAAACTATTTTACTTCACAGAAAAATATGCATTAAGAAACACTTCACTTTCCATCATTAGAAATATCACTCCAAAGATAAAGCAATTTTCTTGAAGTCGAATTAAGATTATAAAAGTCGAAATTAAATTATTTTTGAAGAGAATGTAGTCTTTTCAATATTAGATTTTGGACACAAACAAAACTATAGTAGTAAACAGAATTTACTTGTCTCTACATTTTTTATTTTAACAGCATTTCAAGCATCTTAATCACTAGGTAATGATTAGAACACAATCTTTGACGATCGAGGAGATTAGTCATAGCTCTCTCATATCTCACATCAATAACATCATTGTTTTCATAATGGCTATAGATAACAGTAAGTGCCTTGTGTGATTCCAAATCAAAATTCTACAGTAGAAAAGTCATGACAATTTTTCTGGTGAAGCTTAAATATTTGTAAATAGACAAATTAACTTAACTATCACAAAAATTGTACTCAATAATGTACATACAAATGAAAAGCCAATTTAATGAAATACAGAATGTTAAAAAAGAAAAAGAATCATAATTAGTTTAAGATATTAAAATTAATAGTAAACATTTACTCGTGAGTGATTTTGCATATGTATTTACTTTCTGACAAATTTAAAATGCATTAAATATAAGAGCAAATGGCATTATTGATTTTCAGTGAAATTTTAGCAATTAAGTAATGTGCAACCAGCAATAGCAAGTTCTTCCCCTAAAATCTTAATAAAAACAAGTCAATGTAATTTTGTGCAAAGCATAAATTTAAGGCGACCCATAATAAAAAAAGGAAGTTCAATAACGCAAGGGAAAAAAAGTTAGGAAAATAAGAAAAAAAAAAAGAAGATATGCAGGTTTGAACCAACAACCTTCAATATATGAGTCTGAAACCTTAATAAAGCTATACGACAACTGAAATATGAAGGTTGCATTTCTAACATTTAAGCCAATAGAAGAAATCCAATGAAAACAATGCCTAATATCTCGAACAGGGGGCGGGGGACATTAGCCCCTGAAAATATCCCATTCCTACAGTGTTTGGGCCTCTGAACACTATGATGAAATCCTTCTGTTTGTAAGTTGTTAGGAGTGGACAGACGGACAGGACAAACACAATAACTACCGATTTAGGTTGCTATTACAATAGCTCCCAAATGGGTTGTTAATAACAGTAATCTGAATTTCAAGTCATATATAGAAAGACACTTAAAAAACTATATCTAGATTGGGCATCTCCACTGACAATTCTTAAAGATGGTTCTTCATAAGTTCTTGGATGTTTCTTTGCTGTTAGCCTTCATCTCAGATATAGAAAGATAGTGTACCCAGGTCAACATCTTCTCTGCAAAATAGCTTTCAATAAGTCTCGTGTTTAAGATTGCAGAAAAAATTGCCAAGAGCTGTTTGTTTTAGTTTTAATTGGACAGAATAATACAACTAATGAAAAGGAATGGACAGGATTGAATTCTGGCAGTTAAATTTTCCTCTATTTAAAGAGTTAAAAACTGAATCTATTTTCACATCAAGAAAGCATCATAAAATGTTTGAAATAGAGCAAAGTAATGTTTTAATGTTAATTTCAGTATTTCTGGCTTTCGTAATTTAAAAACAATTAAGAACCTAAATTGTAGCAAAAATTTGTCCTTGTAAAGGAATTCACATAGCTGTATTAGGAAACTTATTCCAGAGCTCTTTTCTAAAAAGTTTTGAAAAATTTTCTTTTTCAAAACGTTAGAAATACTTCTTGCCAAAAACTTGCATTCTTTTCCATGCCGATACTTTAAATGTAGTTTTAACTAGCATAAAGTAGATAAAGGATCTTTCTTTAATATACATTACAGAACTTCTACATTAAGGTTTATGTTATCCCACAAATACTATAAATGTTTTTTGTTTTTTTTAAGGACGCAAAAATACCTAAACCAAGAAAAAGAAACAGCAAAAAACGACTAGTATCCCAGTCAACTCTAAGAACTAAATCAGATACGACTTCTACACCATTTTGGCCACATCAGAAAATCTCTACGAACTTACGTCCAATTCATTGAAAGAAAAGTTATGGCAAATTAAAGGAAATGATGAAACAAAAGACAAAATGAAAGGACTTGAGTTCTAATTTTGGCACCAGTTGGGGGTTGGTAGTTATTCCTTTTTCTTTCCATAATTTCATTAGCACTTATTAAGCCTCATCTTTCAGAGTATAATTAAACATGAAACAGTTGCACATAATGCCTCTTGAAATCAAAATTTTTATTCTTTATCAGCGTTATATTAATAATCTGATTTTTTTTTTTTTTTTTGCACAATGAAATTTTACTTAGAGTTAAGCAGGTTATTACCATCTGCCTTTTTTCTGCTCCTTAAAACTTCTGATTATTACTAAAGTGAATGAAATTAATAAACAATCATCTTATGTTTAAACTGAAAACTATTAATACAATTATCATTAAAAGGCCACAATCTACTATCACAAATACCAAATGTAGGGAATATTTTCTAATTTTTATGGAAAAAGGATAATAAAATGGGATAAACTATGATGCAGGGGTCTAACAGATGCATGTCATTTTTTTAAATAAAACATATGCCTCCAACTCCCTACAAAGATTACAATTAGTAGCATTTTCTTCAAAACATTTTTGCTATGTATTCTCTGAATACTGTAACTATATGAAAGCAATTCCAAATTCGTTCCCACGATATAGTTTTGCAACAAATGAGAACTAACATAAATCAAAACTTACGATGTTCAACAGTTATTCAACTCGCGTCACCCACAAGAAAGGTACGAATTTCTTTAGGGAGTTAAAATACAGCATTTCATTTTTCTTTGCGCATTTTTAAATGCCGTATTTATGTTTACTATTTTTTTTTAACAACCGCTGAAGGTATTGCGTATGGTTGGGAAACCTCAATAAAATGAGCTCAGCATAAAACGACTCGATAATATAACGATAAACATCTCAACCACAGAGTTGTCTCGAAAATAACTTAAAGGCTTAAGTAAAATGAAAAGCAATTATTCTTTGCAGTGAAACGTAGAACCCTTTTGGTTCCAAAGACTAACTTCTACCTGATAAATATTCAGGAGAGATTGCAAAAGCATAATTGCTCCGTGACACGGCGGTTTAAGAATTAAAACATCTTTAGCTTTGTGTATTAAACCGGTCGAAATATATTTCAAAATAATATACAATTGTAATCGAATTAATGCTTTTCATGTAAACGCTGGGTACGAAATTCATCAGATTCAAAAACTTTCCATTCAGATTGTTTATTTAAAAAAAAGCCGATTTTTTATTATTTATTTTTTTTTAAAATGTTTAAATTTTCTTACCATCCGAAGAGAAATCACTTCAATATTTATCTCAAAAATTTTAAAGATCGTAGAACGAAATAAAAAAGAATTAAGTTTTTAAAACAAGGAAATCAATAAGTTCAAAAGGTATCTACTTGTTAGGGGGAGGAACGCTTCACTTAGTTACCATTTTTCTTTCATCGTTTTCAAACGAAATTGCATTTAAAAACAGCGTATACCCGGAAATCAAAATATTAAAACCTTCACCATGCTTAGAACTTAATCCTTTTGTGAAAATTAGAGAAATTCTAGACCAGATTTAATTTCAATCAAGTGTTTGTAATCGTTTTTATTAGGCCTAAAATCAACAAAAATTGTTGACGCTTTCATTTCGTTTACGAAGATAGGTACTTGGACTGTAGGGCTTTAAAAATATTTTAACACAATTTCCTATGGCCCATTTCAAATGTATTCTTTAAAATGGATAGTTTACTTAATGCTTCGTCTCAATATGAAAACAGTGGTGGAAACGTCGTTCATACGAAATTCGGTTTGTTTATATTTTTAGAAGTATTATATAATCATTGGTAATCTTCGCGTAGCCCATTACTACCGCAACATTTAAACGAAACGCTTTCTCCGTGTTTTTATTAATTTGCTGGATCAGTTTTCTTAAAATAATTTGAATGCCACGTGATACAGGTCGGTTTCTGCAACCAAAATACAATTTGCAGAGGTCACCTGGGAGAAATTATATCCATCAAATGCAAAACACTAACCAAAATTAAAACCAAACGTGTCCAATCCTCGAACGATAAATAAGAAAGCTGAAATGTTACGATGACGCAAGTGGCTCCATATCAACAGCTTCGTCGAGAAATTGTTTTAGGACAAGGTCGTAGTGTTCTCACTCAAAACAAGTATGGCGAACAACCTCCTCGACATTGGCGCCCCTTCCATATTACATAAGCGCTTTTTGCTGCATTAATATAATAAATGCAGCCGTGCTGAAGACAAGCGATTCAATTAAGAATAATGGATATATCAGAAGATTAAAATTTATGTCTAAAGAGGAAAATAAAATGAGAAATGTAGGCTACATGGTACTTGCTTACCTGCGGTAACTACTAATGCTTCCCGCCATGATAGATGGAATAGGGCGTGAACGCGTCATGCGCATGCGCATGCCTTTTGGTCGCTAAACTCGGGCGAAGAATCCCGAGTCTTTCCGAAAAATTCCGAAATCCTTAAACTACGCACTTGACAAACAAATTGATTCTTCAATTCGTGCATTCAAAATATGCGCGAAATATTTTTTTAATATATACATTATAATTATTTTCGTTTTAATACACTTCGATCAATTAAAAATGCACCAGAAAAAAAATTATAATTGACAGACAATAATATTTTGGAGGCTAAATGAAGTTTTTTTTTTTTTATATTTTGTGTGTATTTTCCATTCTCAGTGTACAAAGAATATAAATATATTGGTCTGTTGTCAAAACCAATATATGTGTATGTGTTTATAATATTATAGTGGTCTATTTCGGGTTTGGGACGATCACCGCGGGCAGCAAGAACAAAAGTTGGCAAAACTGCCTGTAAATGCAGAATATTTCGGAAAGACTGGCTTCGGGATTTTGTGATATTTAACTTTATATGTATTTATTTTTTGGTTAGATGGTATGACTCCTTCCCCCACCCCCTGGTGGGAGACTGCCATATAGAGCTTATCAATTTTTTTTTTTTTTTGAAAGAGAGACCGTACGGCATGCCGGCACCTACTTATAAAATATAGACAGCAAACATTTACATACATATATTTATTTACATATGTTTTTTAATATAAGTACATTAAACAAAAAGCAAGTATATTCATTGCATAAGAAAGGTTAAAGTAATGATTTGACATTTACTTTTGATTAATATGAGCGTTGAATAAAAAAAAAAAAAAAAGACACACATACTTTAGGAAAGAAATGATATATTAAAACTTTATAAAAATATAAAGAATATATTACAAAACAGGACAGTTTCGTCCGGCAGTGGATTGCTCAGGACTTCGTCAGCTAACTGCTGGACGAAACTGTCTTTGTTTTGTAATATATTCTTTATAAAGTTTTAATATATCATTCCTTTCCTAAAGAATGTGTCGTTTTTATTATTCAATACTCATATTAGTTATATTTTCAGTCATGTTAAACTTTTTAACATAACTTTTGATTGGCATGATTTTTTTTTTTTTTTTAAATCAAGATGAAATTTGAAAATGAAGAATAAATAGATAAGTTATTACGTAATTAACATAAAAATAGAAATTTTTTTTTTTTTTTTTTTTCAAAAGCAATCTTTCTTCAGATTTATTTGCTGCTTATGCATTGAAAACTAACTGTTGGAGGCTGACAGTTTCCATCCAATGGATGGCAGCTAGGTCCAATGGAAGAATAAGTTCCAAAGTACCGCCTTTAGGAGCCCAAACCAACCAACCAAAAAAAAAAATCACTTATGTAATGGACTTTTGCCATCCTGCAGAAGCAATTAATGAGTTGCTTAATGTCTTGGGTCAGCATTTCCAAACTGTTCAGCAAGACGTGAACAACTGTTCCATTATTTTCAATAATTTGATTTACATTTTAAATTTTTATATGCACAACTATAGAAACTTTTGCCACTGATTGTACTCCAAGCATAATCAGTTCTCTCTTTCTAATCGAATGTGTTCTCTGTGAGCATAACAAATAAGGTTTGGAAAGGCTGCCTTAGGTACAGCCCTAGGGGTTTAAGATTCGATTGAAGAGCCGCGATGTGGATAACGAGGGATGTGCAATAATGATTTACCGCATTCCCTGAAGCGCTATCATGAGGGGCAGCTCCATTTTTCAGACAGGGAACTGGAATAAAGAAGAATCCTCCACCTTATCGTTCTTTAACTAGAAACTCTTACATTTTTTAAATTTCAAATTTTCTTTTTCTTTTTTTTTTTGGTGTGCACTCGTGTATTTTTTTTATGAAAAACTAGCTAAATCAGGCATTCGTTGCAATGCCACTCAAAGAAAGATAATATTTGTGTTTTAATTCTGATTATTAAAATGCTTTTGGATACACAATATTTTTTGTTTATTCATGCTTACACGAATAAATCAGAAGGTTTCCCGACGAGTGAGCAGGCCTCATACAACTGTCCATTTGTTGTCCCTGTGCTTTGTTGATGGTCATTGCAAATGCGAGTAACACCCGAAACTGCAAACGTTGAAACCGGAAATACACTCATTTGTTGCAACAACTTGCGCACCAGATATTTAAAATGGTTCTACTAATTCAGAAACCTTCCTGGGTGTGCGCACAACAACTCACCAAAGTTTCATTGCAATCTGATGAATGGTATAGGAACGCATACAGGACAAACAAACAAAGAAACATTCATTTTTATATATTAAGATAAAAATTTCAAAGCTTAAGTACTTTCCCTGTTCTCTCAGTAAAATGCTGTAATCTATATGTGACGTCCTCAGAGATCACTGACCATCAATGAATTTCTAAAAGGAAAACTGCTATCTTATTTATCAAAATTTGAAAATCATGATGAATTAAATACTTATAAGCTTAGCGTGTTTTGTGTATTGTTTGTATTTGTAATTGATGTACTTCTATTCAACACTGTCTAGAGATAAGTAGCAATTCAAATGCAACGAAATTTAGTAGGGTGATATTTCAGAACATGTGGCTGACATTTCCGAAAAAAAAAATTAGTACCAAAAGTCATCACTAAGCAAATTGTAGCACTTCTCATATGCAGTAGGATACTGTCTTTCAAGATTGCCACTTCCAACATATCATCGATACACCACACTTTTTAGGTGTCCCACAACCAGAAATCACAAGGATTAAGATCCAAAGAACAAGGTGGCCAGGTAGTAGGAAAAGCACATTCTGTTCTCGTTGAAATCGTTCTGTTGTCAGTGAAATGTTGTTGTAGAACTGCTGTACACAGTGTCCGTTTGTGGAGGTGCTCCATCTTGCATGAAAGTGGTTGACTCAAGACATTGTGGCTGTTGCAGATAGGGTATGATAAAGATGTTGAGCCTCTCTTGGTATCTCTGGCCCATCACAGAGTATATCATAAGGCCATTGCGAGTAACTTCTTCGAAGAAGAATGGTCCAAGGTTAAATATGACTATAAAGAGAAACCGAAAGCCTGCATAGGGACATGGCCTAATAGTGAAAGTGATCTAATAGTGGGGAGACAAAATAAATAGCCAGGACAATTGGACACACCCAATCGATAGTATTCTAAGACAGGATCATTTTATCCTCTAACACCCATATTTGGAAACATGGGTTTCACCCTTAAATTCGACTTCAAAGTTAAAACTTCACTTGACAAATATACCAACTTAGGAAAATGCTACGAACTTCTAACTTGGCATGCATATACACCTCAATATATACCATTATACCATGTATATACCTAAGAGGTGCCAACCCCAAAATCTTGACTTATGGGGCCATAATCAGTTGACCATGTCTAAGTCACTTGGTTCTGGGGTTGTTGGGGGTCATGTGGCATACTGTTAGAACCAGTATCTTCAGGGCAGATGAATGCAACAAAAACCAGAGCTCTACCTACTACGATGACCGAGCAATTTGCATTTAAGCAAAAATAGTTGTAACTTGACATGGGTGTTATCTACAAAACGGTAAGAGCTGGAGAGATGGACCCATAGACATTATTCCTTATTAAGACCCCCTTAACCTATTTCTAACCTCAAATGGGTCACTTTCACTATTAGGCCATGTCCCTATGCAGGCTTGCAGTTTCTCTTTACACCAGACTTTACACAAGTGCAGTGGAATCTGCTGGAAACCATGAGGATTGTCCATGTCCGAAATGCAACAGTTACAGGTGTTCATTGCAACAGTTACAGGTGTTCATTGCTGAAAACACGCCTCCTCCCTCTACAAAATCTTCCATGGCCACGACTCATCCACTTCCATTCTGGCAATGAAGATTAATGCAAACATCATTTGGATTTCTTGTTGGTGGCTGATCTTATATGGATAACAATGAGCATGGATAGCAATGATACTTTCTCAGTATCTTCCACACTTTGCTGTAGGATATATGCAACTGTCGTGAAAACTTGCATTACTGAAGCCTGCAACACTATTTGTTAACTGTTCAACAATAGCTATAGTAACATCTTCAATGATTTGAGAAGTGTTAGGTTTGTCCCCTTCGCCAGGTTGAATCCCTACCTTCAAGATAATTTACATTTTGTCATCTCAAAGGTCACAGTTGAACTCCTAGATGTCCAGTTTCCTAAAATCGAGTGATCATTATCCTGAGAGCTTGTGGAGTCAGTAGTCCTCAATGTGCTAACAACAGCGGAATTTTCAAAGAAAGCTGTGGCTTTTCATAAAACAATGTTGAGAGCAATGTGCGTTCTGGCAAGTTGATGGGCATCGTAGTTGATACGACTGCTATCCAGCAGTTGTGACCATTTTTACCAACATGAACTCGGCTGCAACATGTGTGCCTTTGGAAATGAAACTCCATTGCTTGCAGCACCACAAGTGGCATATTGATGACTTTTGGTAGTTGTTTAGATTTATTATAGTACTTTCAGTATTAAGAAGCAATACTTCTTTTCTATGAATTTTAAGTCGTATTTATTTCTTCAGGAATGAACCATTTTGGAACGAAGTTCCTTTCATGCATGAAAGTAAATCTTTTTACAGACTTTTTTTTAATTTTTAAATCTTAAGAAAATGCATGTATTAAGCAAGCGCTAGTCTCATTCAGAGAATTACAAGAGAATATAATATTTGCATTGCAATAAGGAGACATAAGTCTTTATTTTATTTTTTTAATGTTGTTGTTTAAAGAAAGTTTTCATAGCTTCTTTTTTAGAAAAGGGATTTTTTTTTTTTTGAGAGAAACTGGCACAGGAACTAGTTTATATAAGAAATGAAACTGGAACTCATTCCTTTTTTAACGAATTTTCCGTGCATTGATATTTCTGGTTTTCTTCTTTTTAATATAATAGTTCATAATATGCCATAATATTAAGACGAATTTAGAAGTTCTAGAAATGTTGCTTGAAGTTGGTGATCATCACAGGGCTGTCCAATTTCTATAAATATTAGTTAAAATACATACATTTTAATATAAATATACATCAGAATGATTTAATCAGTTGTCTGACCCTATACTTCCAGACTCGTGCTGGATTCGGTTGACAGCTGATACCATTTTATTCTGACCCTAGATGCACTGATGCATTCCCGTGTAGTACAACAATGCAGTACATATCCAGTTATTAAATATATAAAAAAGCCCCCACCCAAAAAAAAACAAAAAAAACTTCTAATGTTTATAACTATCAAAAATATTTTTTTCATTAGCAAATTGAGTCACCAAGGTCCCAAAAGACCATTTACTTGAAAGTAATTTCGATTACTTCAGTGATAGCTATATCAGTGGATTTAACCAAATCGGGATTTTGCCAATGAAGTTTTACATAATGCTTCGCTATAAATTTCACCAAAATCCAAATGCGGTAGCGAATTGCAAGTAGAAGTAAATTGAAATTTTATTTTGCATGCTTTAATTTTCTGAAAATTAGCAACAGAAGATCAATAATGTTTTCTTTGGGATGAAATCTAGTCTTAAGTTTAAATATATATTATTTTTATCAATTTCTTCTTGCAAATTGTCAGTACAGTGCTAGATTTTCTGGCTTTCCTCTGCACCTCAAATCACTGTCCTCCTCTCTCACTAATGTTTATGTGGAAAACCGACAATATTTATCTAGTCATAAATTGTCGCCGTGCTGGCATGGCCGTGCGGTCTCAGCGGCGGTCTGCCGTGGCGGCCAGTGCGCCAGTACCTGGGTTCGAATCCCGGCAGTGGCATGAAACATGGTTGTTTCAATTTCCTTTCCTGTGTTGTCCAGCCTCTTCTTCACTTTCTCTTCGGTCTGACGTCATTCCTTAATGGCGTCCTGGGGAAGGCCACGGGAAACCACCCCAGTATCTTTCTCTTGAAATTCTAGGGAGTCTGCTAGGGGTTCTCCATCTTGGGAACACTAGCGCTCCCTGGAACACGGATGCTTCGGATACGAAGCTCGCACTTCAGTGCGTACCGGCAATACAACAACATAAATTGTTGTTATCATCTTTTTTATTTCATTATTTTTAATTTTTTTCATGTTGACGTTTACCCTATTATGATGCATCCCTGCAATGCTTAACTCACTCACAGTATTGCTTCTACAGATATAGAGATATATCTGTCAATTATAGAGCTATTAATGTGAATTAATATACCAGGTGTGCCTATTTAAAGTATCCTATTCAAACCCATCTACAGAGAAAGCTAATGGCAGCAACACTAACGAAATTTTAAAAAAATGTTAATGTTGTGTAATTTTAAGGCAGGGGCATAGCTTTTTCACAACCGCCTTAATATCCACACACTTAAACTCAAGAAAAAATCTAACACTACTACCCCCAAACCCCGTCAAATACATCCCCTTCCCTTATTATCCTCCCCTTGGAAGCTTCATTAAAAAATTCCTCAACCAATACCAATATGCCCCTGTCTTCATATGACACAACATTAACATAACACACACCCAACAACTTAAAAACTCTTCCAACATAGTATACTGGATCCCAAGTGGCCAATGCTCCTATGGCTATGTGGGACAACATCCCGAGCCCTATCCACACGCATTAAAGAACATCAACAAGCCTTTAAAAACACAGATCCCACACGTTCATACACTGTTTTCGCACTTTAAAGAAATGGGACACACACCCCAACTTCTCAGCTGCTAAACCCCTTTCCCACCATAATAAACTATCCCACCATCTCCTAGCTGAATCATTCCATATAATCCAGCTTAAAGCTTACAACCCCATCACTGGCAGACAAAACGCCCATGACTTTTGCTAAACTTCCTTAATCCTCTCATTTCCCTCACTTTCACCATGCCTTCCCATCTCGTGTCGTCTTAAATGTTGCTTTAATGTCTTATATGTTTGTGCCGTCCCTGAGGAAGGAATAGGCGCAGTATTCTGAAACTGAAGGTTTATTACCATGTTTATAATTCTCTCAACATTTTGTAAGCAAGTGCATTTTATTTATTTTCAACTTTTCTTTAAATAAAATATAATCTTGTAAACTTATGTTTGCTTTCAACCAATTTCCTTTTACTTGAATTTGCATGTTATTTTTATTTTAAAAAAAGAATCATCTTTAATATTTATAAAAGTTATATCTATTCCAATTTATGCTTTAATATAATCAAAGATAGCAGTCATTCATGGAAGTTGTAGCCCCAGGCCTTCCTTCACTGTACCTGTGCAGCTGACTGTATATTTTGAAATTGATTACAGTCTCTCATCTTGCTACTTCCACCTTCAAACAATGGTAGCACCACTCATTTGGAATGACAGCCTAACTCGGCATTACTTTTCACATTACATATAAAATTTAATGCATTTTGAACTTATTTTACCATATAATCATGATTTTTCTTTTTTTTTTTCCTTAATTAATGGAAACCAGTGTTTAATTATCTTGTTTGCCCATTTTTAAAATACTGGTAGATATTCTTTCATGTCAGTGGGTAAATCCAAATGAAGTGGTCTAACATAGGATCATTGCTTTTTATTTTAAGAACAAAGTATTTTGTGTGTGTATGTACCTGTATTAAATGCAAGTTCAAAACCATCAATATTCATTTTATTTGATTTAACTATGGCAGCCAATAACAATTTTTGAATATGCTAAAATTTATACAAACCTCAGTATCTCAGCTCTGATGAGTTCTAGCATCTTGGGTCAAAAACTGTTATCTTATAATACATAAAATTAACGTGCGTACAACATGATTAGAAAGAAAAATAAGAGTAAAAACGCACAAGACTAAAGAGTTCACTGATCTGTTTTTGGAAATTTTGGAAATGTTTCCAAAAACAGATCAGTGAACTCTTTAGTCTTGTGCGTTTTTACTCTTATTTTTCTTTCTAACTGTTATCTTAAGCACATTCTGGGCTATATTTAAGCTTTAGGTACATTTTCTTAAGTGTTTCCTAATAGGCTTAACTTTAACCTGAATTTAACACTTGAGATCACTGAAAAGTTCATTTTACGAATGAATATTTTTTGGGAAGTTTAAAGTCTCTGGCCTCAAAAAGCTGTTTAGGGAGACCCAGAGTGTCTTATCCTGTGTAAATAAAATTTGGAGACTTGAATTTTTTTATTTTTCTTTTCTTACTGGGCTGTTAAAGTGCAATAATCTATATTTTTCAATTACTTTGGGTCTGGTTAACTTTGGTGGGGGTCCAGATAATCCGAAATTACTTCAAATAAAAGTAATCCATGATTGTCAGTGACAGCTGTTCCAGGATGTCACTTGGTAAACAATTTGTTCACACCCTTTTTTGTTTAGTAATCTATGATATTAAGCTTCAATTAATATTCTAAGTTTGAGATTCGACAGCTAGTAGAATATTAAAAAAAATTGAGTTTAATTAATGTATTTGAGAGGTAAATAAATTCAATTTCACATCATTACATTCCATGAATCTATATTATTGTAACATAGTATGTTACTATACTACTCACTAAGCCATATGGTTGTTCAGGAGCTATGAAATATTCTTTCACTATCTCTCAGAAGCATCCAATATCAGTTATGAGTTCGGTTGCTGTGAGTTTCCTCAGGTTACCCGAACTAGACATCTTGAAGGAACTCTTTAAGTCTTAGGAATGAAAAAAAAACATCACAAATACATTACCAATCTCTTGAGTTAGGTCTTCATCACTCCTAATCACTGCTGTCTATCATAGACATGGAAACATTGTTGTTCATTCTCAAAATAAGCAATATTCTAGATGTTCAAACACCTCTACTTTGATAAAAGATAATACATCTTTCTAGTTTCTGAAGCTGGCACAAACCAAGGAAATTTCTATATTCCAAACCTATCGCACTTCTCAAAGATATGCCCATTAGCTATTCTTCATGTACAACATTGTTTTCTTTTTTCAGGCTTATCCCTTTAATTTTCTTTGCAGAACAAGAACATGTGTGAAGCCGAGATCTCTCACTGTCCTTTGAAGACTGATCTTAAATCACTTCCGTCTTAGTGGTTCTCAACCATAAGACTTAAGTCATCCTACTAAAATGTGGGTACCTAAGAAAACTCAGCATCTGAACTGACAACTGCTTCTGAGATGTTGTACGAGAAGATTTCACACTGATTTATGAATCAACAAAACTATCCTCTGCAACCCATCCAATTGTAAAAACAAATTCAAGAAGTCAGAAACTTATATGTAAATAAATGTACATTGCTGAAGAAAGTACTCCTAAACAAATAACAATGAAAAGTTTATGAATTAGGTTTTGTTTATATATTTAATGACATAAATATGTTTATACATATTAGATTCTCATTATTAAAACTTAAAATTATGTCAAATGTTGAACTTATTTGCATTTACCTACTATTTAAGTAGGTGCTTCTCTAGTTGCAAAAGCTTTAATAGGACTTACAAGATATCTTTAGCTTAATCATCTGTGGATTATTAAAAGAGTATATGTTTCTTAACCAAGGGAAATCTTATTAATTTAGTAATGACTAAGATGAAATATTGAAACAGATCTTCATGAAATCCCATGATTTTATAATCCTAATCTGCTTCCTAAAATCTGCTTTATCATTTCTACTAATTCTTGGAATGTCAATGCTGCCTGAGCAGTGGTTTCATTAATAAACTATGTTGAAGACATTTGCATCATTTTAAATAAACATGATTAAGATGAGCATCAACTGAGTTGTTAATCAAGACAGAAAGCACACATGAACATAGAAGTGTAGTGTAGCAAAAAATTAGTAACATAGTACAATGACAAATAAGTAGTGGGCTCGGTAGCCAAATGGTAAGCATTTAACTGGAGGAGGGGGTTCAATTTCCAGCAGAGGTTGAGGATTTTTCCATGTTGAATTCTCCTTCAGCCAGGTCCTAGGGTTAACCTTGCCCTATGCAGAATGATAGGGTGACCAGACAGCCCATATTTCGCAGCATTGTCCCATTTTTTTTGGATTTGTGTCCCATTGTCCCAATAAATTTAATTCGGTACACATAACTGTAGTGTAGTTTAATGCAATTTCAAGATAACTATTTTATTTGCATTTCTTAGTTTTATATGTAAAGTTCCCATATTTCTTTAGTAGATCTTTTCTCCTAAAGCCTCTACTGTTAAATATTTCTAACATCACACCAAAATTAAAATGCAAAACTACATTTAATATGAAAAAAGCAAATTTTCAAAAAGACATGTAACCTTTTCGAAAATTTGGTTTTTTCATATTAAATGTAGTTTTGCATTTTAATTTTGGTGTGATGTTAGAAATTTCTTAAGTTTTATTTTCAGTTTTGAGAACGTGAAAAACTGAAGAAATAAACGCATTTCACTTTAAACATCTGCATTGAGTGATTCTGCAGTGCAATATCGAATCATTTGTTGTGTGTTTCTGCACTAAGTTATGAACAGGTTTCCAACATTTGTGCTCGCATTTATACCGATTACTTATTATGTGCAAGAATGTTTTATTCATGTACCTACTTTAAGGTTCATATTAACGCTCGAGTGTCCATTACAATTCAACCTAAAGAAACACTTTCTTTAAGCCGTTATTTAATTGCAAATAATCAAGGAAACTTTTTTTTTTTCAGTTGTAAATGCTTTATGGACTATGGAAAAAAAAGATTTAAGTTTGAAACTGTGAAGGCTATGATTTTTGTAACGATGCACTTTCAAGAAGTATCCTATACTGCATTTACAACACATTTAAGGGGAATACACCAAACTCTTTCAAGATATTCAATCCTCAACCAAATATCAGACTGGAACAGCAGTGAGCCACAAGCCCTAGAGCCTTGCAGTTCACCTCTTCTCAGTAAGAATGGCATGTATTTCTTCCAAGTAAGTAAATGCCATTCCAGCTTAACCTTGAGGTCAAAGCGACAGCCTTTCACAATGCAGATGTGTCAGAACTTGGGTTCAAATCCCGGCATCTGCATGGATGTTTATTTCTTTTCCTGTGTCTGTCTACTTTGTCATCTTTCTCTTCAGATCTGAAGCCAATCAATAATGGCTTCCTGAGGAAGGCAAATGCAAAACCTCCTCAGTATCTTTCCCAGGATATCAAAAAGACCATGATGGAAACTCTTTAGAGCCCATTGAACCTGCTGCAAGCAGCAGTTGAAGAGAAGTAATACAAATAAAGTGTTGGTTGATTTTGTCCACTATATTAGTGTCCTGTAGATTTATTTTCAAAATCTGGTCACCCTGCAGAACGGGTACTGGATTCATTTCCCGGTGGTTAGAGGTGGACAGGTGTCAGGCTGACCATCCAACTTTAACTTAGTCCTGATGATTACGAAACACCAGAAGCCTTACCTTTTGTGCTCCCAAGAACTATATAAGCCTGTAGTGGAATACTTTTAACTGTTAACTATATTATGAAACAGCAACTCTTATTTCTAAAATGAACTATATTTATGAGCAGAAAAATTGCACAGTTGCATTTTTTTTTAAATCAAAATAATGTCAATTTTAAAGATTGCTTCATCATCTATCCAATGATACCATTTATTGTCCTCCAAATGAGAGATGGCCGGCGGAAGTTTGAACTGCGCAGCCCTTCCGGTAGCTGATCAATTATGTTTTCCTGTCACAATGGACGACGGGGTCTGTTTTCACTGAGAAAGACATGTTGATAACGTCAAATTAAAACTTCTCTCGACTATTTAGCGTTATTTCAATACCAGTTGCTAACAATAAGTATTTATATAAATAAATAAATAAATATATATTATTTATAAATACAATGCTCTTTTGCAAAGTAACAAGCGATTACCGTAATGGCGGCGTCCTGTCATTAAATCAGACGGAAGTGCCTGACCAGACTAATCGATGATACATGGGCAGATCTCACAAAAACAGGGCGGCCATCTCTCATTTGGAGGACAATAAGTGTATGTTGTCCCTTCAAACCCAGGACAATAACAACAACACCCCAAATTGATAAAATCAATGAAAAATCGAATGAGGACCGTAATTAAGGCTAGAGGAGGAAATACCCATTTCCCAGGCTGTATGAAAACGAGGTTTTTTGGTAGGCTAGGAGATTCCTCCAAAAAGCACTCTGCTGACACGCAATACACACTTAAGTGGTATCATTGGATAGGTAATGAAACAATCTTTAAATTGACATTATTTTGATTCAAACAAATTTCGAATTGCGAGGAAAATGAAACAAAAATTAAAAAATTGCAACTATGCGATTTTTCTGCTTTCAAGTGTATTTGGCGTTGTAAGTCATTGTTGTTCAGTTTCTAATCTAAATGTAGGTTTCAACACTAGTCTTGCAAAGTTCAGGTATTTTATTTATACTTCATAACTATCAACAATAATTTTGACAATAAATTACATAATATTTATAAATGATATTTTGGCAACCAGAAGCATTTAAATGGAAATTCTGTTTTTTTAATTTCATTAATAAAAGATTATTAAAGCAGAAACAATTTTAATTATACTTCTTATAGAATTATACGATGTAAACTGTCATTTCAAAAGTATACATTTGTTAAGAACAGGCGTTAATTAAAATGAGAGCTTATTTCAGTTACCAAACATTAAATACTGATTTAAATCAAAAAATTTCAGGCAAATGCAAAAAAAAAAAAAAAAATTCATTTAAAATATAACTTTACAGAAATTGTAGACTCATTTCCGAAACATTATATTTTAACGTTGATTTTAAATATAATTTATTATTTAGTGTATATTTGCCTGAAATCATCTGATTTAAAATGAAAGCATTTGACGTGAAATTTATATGTAAAAAAAAAAATGTAGGTCCTTCAATGATATACTAGAAATTTTGGTATACTTGTCAATCTGTTTATAAAAATAGATATGTTACCATTCTTATTACAGGAGTTTGTATTCTTATGATATCCAGTCGTAGAGCAGAGTATTTTATAACTGAAAAAGGCTTACTACAATAAATTATGAATATTTTTCACAATTAACATTTAAAAAAGAAAGAAAAAGTAAAGATAGATTCACAAGAGTTTGCTATGAGAAAATTCTTATAAAAATCAATTAACATTAATCAAAATTTCAATAAATCATAAAAAACAATAGTTTTTAAGGAAATCACTAATATTAAATACATTGTTGGTCTATTTTAAAATGTGTACACTAATTACAAATAGCATGATACAGGCAAGCATAAATAAATCAACGTAATGAGAGAGAAAAATCTTGGATAACCTAATATTGCATAGAACATACTAGTTAAATTTCATTTTTGAAAACCTGGTAATAGATCTAATATAAATATTTTTAACATAAGCACAAATCCAATACTTAGGCATACAGTTATTGTTCAAAATATAAAAATAACAATAGTTGAAGAACACTCAAACCCATTACATAAAAAGATGAAAATTGAAAAAGATAATTTATATCAAAATATTCTTTTAACATTGTTTATTTCTTAGTTGAGATTTTTTTTTTCTATTTTAATCGTTTTTCTGAAGAAAAAAAATACAAAGTTAATCTATTCTGGATAATCAAGATTAACTTTGATTAATACACAGTAATTAATTGTTGTATATCTAATAATTAAAAAGTTTTACATTTGTGAATTTCTCCATAGATCACAGAATTTTTAATTGTTTAAAAAACATAACTAATTAATTACATTTATAAGTTAGTAAAGAAAAATAATTATGTTAATTAATGCTGGGAAAACATAAGCAATTAATCAACAATAGTTAGTAAATGGGAGTTTTCTGTAAAAACAGTTATTAATGCCTAAAATTGAGTTCAAAAGATATCTAGAATCAAATTAATTTAGCTAAAAAAAAACTTAAATTTAAGGACAACGAACTAACAAGCAAAATATAAATGCCTCAAGGATGTTCCAAAAAGTTACAACAACTTGCTTCAAATTAATTTTTATTTCTTCTTATTCATTGAATTTTGTTATATTCTATTCCAGAAATCTACAGAATAGTTGTTAGGCTCCTAAAAACATGGTGTATAGTAGGCATTGCAATGATTCTATCAAAACGATAAAGTTTAAATATATATATATATATATATAAAATTAGAATAAAGTTGATTTAATAAAGTTGTGCTGGTGTTACATTTATTTCCTATAATGATATTGATCTTAAATTTGAAACTATTGGCCTAACTAAGAATTCTACACAAACAGAAATAAAAAATGAAAACAGGAACAGGGAAACTTAAAATTGTTTGACAGATAAGAAAACGAAGAATGATTCTATAATTTAGAATCACAGGGAAACAAAAAGAAATATATTAATTAAAGCTCGGACAGTTTCTAGAAGAGTAAACTACATTTCAACTCTCCAGTTTCGTATTCAGAATATAAACTCGATCAGGTTTCTGTAAGAAAGGGACTTCCAAAGAAAGGAAAAAAAAAAAAAGGGGGATATAACGCACTTGCTTGATATATGTGCAAGCAGAATTAGAACAAGCATCAGACAGTTTTAAATGTTATTCACATTTCATCCTCTAGGGACAACACAAGTATAAATAACAGCACAAAACAACAAGCGTATCAATACAGGAAAGAAAGGCCGTCCTGTATCTGTGTTTGTTGTTTTCTATTGTCCTACATGTTTATGCTGTCCTCCTGAGGACGAAATGTGCTTAACATTTCAAAACTGTCAGGATGCCTATTGTTATTCTGCTTACACATTTACTAAGCAAGTGCGTTATATCCTCTTCTTTCCTTCCATTATTATTTCAACAGGATAAGCTTTCTATTCTCTCAACTTCTAAACTGTCCATTTCATCTAAAAAAAGGAATAATACAGTTACTTTTATGCATTTTTGTAACAGAAAAAGTTAAAATATTTTAGAAAAAAAGTAAATTACAAGGAAAGGAACTTGGAAGCTTGCAAAAAGCTGTTCACATTCATTAAAAATGAACTTAATTCCAAAATAGTCCTTGCATTAAATTATGAAGTGTTACTTCTAAGCATTAAGAAAAAAAATAATATGAGCTAATGATACATTTATATTATCAATTTTTTTTTTTTTGGAAACTTCTTAGAAAGATGAAAACATTCATTGAAAGAATGATAGCAGCATCATACCGACATGGAATTGATGTTCTTCCAGAGCTTCGTGTGCTTATTTACCTAATCTGGAAACCACCATCAATACAACCACTGAAAAATATTAATTCAATTCATAATGCATCAGTCATTCAGAAGATGAGTTTATTTACGATATTGCACTTCAGATTTGCCATTGGGACAATTAATAATAACCTTATTCAAAGAAGTTGTAAATTTTATATCTAAGACTCAATAGATACTTTCTTGGAATAGAAAATTAATGATGTAAAAACAAGACGAAAGTAGCAATAAAACACTCCATGAATGAATAAGTGAATGTGGTTACTGATGTAACTGAATTGGGAAAACATAGAAATTGTGCAGATACCAGTAAAAAACATTTTGGAAATTGTGAATGAAAAGATCAAACTTTAATATCATAGACCTAATATTTGATGAACAGAGAAATAGTTTGGAAATCATTGGAAAAGGAATGTTTATAGAGGAAACATTAATGCTTTTGCAAAAGTAATATATAATTCTAATAGCAGAGGGGAAATATAGCAGAAAAGCAAACCACAAAGTTAAATTGACAATCAAATATTTTATAAATTAAAAACAAGATTCAGATGTGTCTTGAAATAATGAATAAGGACAATCTCTTTAAGAAATCACAAGCGCTCTAAAAGATAAGAGAGAGCTCCTGTAACAATATAAAATAAAAAAATAAATAAATTCACGTCAAAGTAATAAAATGGAAATAAAATAAAAAAGACAACAAATGATATCTCAATAAGAAAGATTAAACGTCATTAATTATAACTTTACTTTGACATCAAAATATATATTTTTAATTAAAGTTAGTCAAAAACTCAAAGAGATGATGAACTGTCAACATTCTCCAAGTAAAATGGAAAGTATCATAATGCCTCATTACATAAGCAAAAATAATTAATAAATAAATAAACAATCATTACCAACATATATTACTTCAAATTGCTTTACTTTATCATCAACTTAAATTTACAAATAACTGCTTTATAAAGATTCTTTATAAACCTTGAGATTTTGGGGACTTCATAAGTAACTTTACAGTGAAACACATATATATAAAAGAAAAAAAATACATATACTGTATAGTTATTTATTTCCTTATTTGATAAAAAGAAATCGGTAACTAAAAACTGATTGAAATTCAGCATTAACGAAACAGGATATTACACTTAATAAAAAAAAATCACTGAAGAATTTATAATATTAGATTTCTTTAATTTAATGATTTACTGAAATAAAATCAGAATAAAGTTATTTAAAAAACAAAAGTTGTTTTGTTTTTTTTTTCCCCTTAAAAGATATATTTCTAATACACGTACTTTAATACAGATACTTATCTTACAATATGACAAAACATTTCTTCTTTATTTCATAAAATATTTCAGTTTGTGAAAACTGAAATCAAACGTTAATAATTTTTCAATCTTTTCAAATCCATGCACAATAGATTCTTCTACAGTCTAGAAAAATTTGGCACCACAAGAATTAACAGCAATGACAAGAAATAGTTAAAGCTAAGAAGGAACTCTGAAGCTTTACTTTGATAAAGAAAGCAAAACAAATTTATATCGGCTAAATTAATAAGAGCAGTTGCTAAATTAAGAAAGCCAGTCTTTCATCCAAATTGAAATAATAATAATCATAATAGCAACAACAAATGATTAAAAGACATGATACATTTTGTAACTTATTTATTGTCAAAGCAAGTCCTTCCTTTTCTGTCCTTAATGCTTAACGCTCAAGAATAAACAATATTTACAACAATTCAGTCGAATTACAAAATTCTTCCTAAGAAAAGAGACTGTTACATTACATTTGTCCAACAAAACAAAACAAAAACCCAAAATATCTTCTTTTTGATTTACACTTATCTCAAGAACAGTTCAGATAAAGTCTCTGGATGAGAGAGAGACAACATCTAGGTTTCGGAGTGAAGAAAAGTCACCTGATGAAGACAAAAACACAAATTAACTCATATTACATTTATCACACTTACAAAATGCATTTATTACATCCTAAGTTACTTTTAACAATGTTTCAAAAACGTTTAATGTAAATTATTCTATCAGTTTTTTAACATCCATATACTGTCTTTGCTGTAACTGCCTGTGATAAATCAATCTCGAATCTATCAAACATCAATAATGTGTCTATACAATGTCTGCTTCTTTGTATAGAAGTGCATGCAGTGAAAGCACTAAAAAGTGAACGCAAACCAACACGAGCTTTTTATTGTTTTTTTTTTTTACATTTGAAACTTGCCTTAAAAGCTGAATTGAAATAATTGTTAACGCCATCTTTCTATGCATGATTTTTTGCTATACATAATAATTATTTATCATAGTACGAAAGGTAAAGAGAATACGACAGCAGAAATATACTACTTCTACAATTAAAAGAAGAATTCATTTTTGAAATTTCATTCATATATCGAAAGATATTTTGATGTAATGTCCTGAAAACGATTTGAATACATAAAAAGTTGTTATCCAGTAATTACTGAAGCATGCGCGCATTGTGCAGCAGCATATATCTTGCTGAAAACCTGACAGATAAACTTCCATTTCAATCCCTTTTATTAAAAAAAAAAAAAAAAAATTAAATGGTTATAATTAAACTATTTACACAGGGTGGTCGTGCGGTCTCAGGCGATGGTCTGGAGTGCGGCCTGTGTGCCGGTACCCGGGTTCAAATCCCGCTCAAGAGCAAGGATGTTTCATCTTTCTTCTTCTGTGTTTCTCCCCTGGGACTTACTATCTCAGGATTATTCTGGAAGGGATGTGAGTCTCATCCCCCTTCCGGAATTTCCTAGCCTCACCCTGATGTTGTCAGATAGGGCTAGCCCGTGGTCCATAGTTGGCCAAAGTCGATGAAAGGAAGGAAACTATTTTCAATCCTAAGACTGGGAGCCTCTTTGGTCAAAATGATGTATTAACGAAAGATGTTTATAGTTTCTCTGATTGATAGATCTATGGATTTTTGACATTGCTTTCTGATCTTAATTTTAAAATTTGGCTTACATCCATTGTCAAAATATGTTTAAATAGGGAAGATTTCTTTGTTTTTGCTTTCAAATAAATTTCATATTCTCATCTTCTAAAAGTTTTTTTTTATCATCACTAGACGACTGCCCATCACTATGTTCTGGAGGCTTCTCATGTGTAACAGAAAACAACATTTTATTTATTCAAAAAATAAATAAATAAATAAATAAAACAAATTACATCAAGTCAACTAAAACTAAGTTAAAGTTTAAATTCTAAAGAATACAAATTTGCCCAGTTGAGTTGACCATTTAACAATATTTCTGTTGCCTGCTAATGCATGCATGAAAATTAAATGTTGCACAATTCAGCATACAAGCTGCTTTTCTAATAATATAGATCTAGCAAAATCTCAGTTAGCATTACAAATAAATGTAGCAAATTAATAATTTTTGCTTCTTCTTGTTTGTTTATTTTGGTGAATTTTATCATTTTGTTGTTTTTTTTTGCGATGATTTTGCTGTTGTTTCAGGGCTCTGTATTTTTAATTGCACTGCTAATGGCAATATTGCAATAGTTAATATAGTTTACATTTTTGTTGTTGTTTTGAACTTGTTTGGACATTGCTAACCTTTGTGCAGTGGAGAAGACCTACCATGAAGGCCTGTCAATCTTAATATATAAAAATGAATGTTTCTTTGTTTGTTTGTTCCGTATGCGTTCCTATGCCATTCAACAGATTGCTATGAATCTTTGGTGAGTTGTTGTGTGCACGCCCGCAAAGGTTTCTGAATTCTGAACCATTTTACAGTATCTGGTACGCGAGTATTACAACAAATGAGTGTATTTCCAGTTTCCGTTGCGACTCGCATTTGCAATGATCATCAACAATGCACAGGGTCAACACATGGACAGCTGTATGTGGCCTGTTCATGCATCGGAAAACCTTCTGATTTATTTGTGTATGCACCAGATGGAAAAACAAAAGAATATTGTGTATCCAAAAGCACTTCAATAAACAGAATTAAAACACAAACACTTTCTTTCTTTGAGTGGCACTGCAATGCATGCCGGGCACAGCTAGTTTTCTAAAATAATTGCTTCAGGGACATAGGCTCATTGTTGTTGACAGGACCGATAACCTAAGATTATTCCAGTTTCTTTTTCCACATTCACTCAGAAAGGTATCTGCCAGCTAGTCTTTTTAGAGATCTTTGAGAATTCCACTGTATATGTGCTTTGACTGGGTCAACATTGTTTCTACAGTGTATTTCTAACCAAATTTTCTTCTTAAATTTCCATGCACATCAGTTTATCTGATTTCGTCCCATATGCGTTCATTATTGTTCTTGGTTATCATATCTTATAAGACCGATTTGATGAAGGTTTCTAGATTTTCAGTATTTTCTTTTTAATCCACCACACTGGACTTCAACACAAAATAATACAGATTTAACATGAGCATTAACAGATGTTTAATTTGGCGTTCTTGTGAATATAGGAAGACTGCCAAATTTTTCAAAATCTTAATAAGGCTCCTCTAGTTTTTTTAATTTGTATATTTTACTTCACTTCTGTCTTCTAAAACATTATTTCCTAGGTAATTAAAGTTAATTCTCATTTCCATATTCTCAAATACACTGGGTTTTTTTTTTAATCACCATTCTGAGAGCTCTTGCCATTATGCAAAATTCTAAAGCTAAAATCATTATGTCTTCCCATTTAACTATTGTACAAGGTGGTTATAATTACAGTTGGCCTATTTAGAGCATCCTGCAGCTGTCGAAGAGACTGCAAAAGTTGTACACATACTATTCAAAGAATGCGCTCAACGATTCTGCAAAAAAAATAAATAAATAATATATATATATATATATATATATATATAGTTACAAAATCTTCCGCTAGAGGGTGCTATTACAGCTATATGAACGGAAAAAGAAAACAGAATGTTCAAAAACACATTTATTTTCCACAAACAGTATCAGATGTTTGAACAAGTCATGTGATATTGCTCAATACAGTATGTTCTCCCAGTATGTGTCATTTGCAGACGATGAACTGAATGCTCAACTGCTGACCGTAGGTGATTACCCGTGATAGTTTGCACATGTAGCGTGATACTGTCTTTAAGTTCTGCTAATGTTGCAATTCCTCCATGATATACCATGTCCTTTAGGTATCACTACAACCAAAAATTGCAAGGAGTTAGGTCAGGAGAACATGGTGACCAAGCAGTAGGGAACATGCGACTAATTACTCGATCAACGGTAAAGTGTTGATGCAATAAAGTTTGCACGACTTTCCAATAAGAGGCGGTGCACCATCTTGCATAAGACGTTGAATCAAGACAATGTCGTTCCTGCAGTTGGGGTATCACAAAGTTCTGGAGCATGTCATATCTAGCTGCAGTCACGGAACATGTCTGAGGATCATTAGTACTAAGTTTTGCAAAAAAAAAATAAGGACCCAGGATAAAGTTGGATGGCACTCACACCAGACTGTAAGCTTGGGCAAATGCAGAGGC
>JAFIDM010008419.1:21263681-21274126 GCA_023159025.1 Thereuonema tuberculata | reverse complement strand
CGTTCTCAGTTCATGCCGATTATTTATAGCATGATGTTGGCTGCGTTCCTACTGTCTATGCAAATCAGATTGTTTTCTCTTTGCATAAAGATTAACCTTATGCAATTGTGATGATATTCGAACCACTTTTACAATAAAAAAAAATGAAATGTTATAATTAAAACTGTACTCTGTTGTTATAGCATTGCATGTTGAATGTTGTTCTACAATTATTTTCATTGTTATAGCAAAAAGTGCTGTCTCATGGACGATTCTGTAACAATTTTTTTATTTTTTTCAGAATTGCTGAGCGCATCCTTTGAATAGTATGTGTACAACTTCTGGTGTCTCTCCGAGTATTGGTTGCAACTGCCAACTTTAATTATAACCACCTTGTATTTAGCAGGAAGTTCTCTTTCTTTAAATGCAATATTAAAGGCAATCTTGGATTTAAATGTTGTTTTAGTTTTATATATAGAATGTACATCTTCGGGCTCAATCTTTTAAAAAGTAGAAAAAAATTGAAATTTTTTTTAACTACAAGATACAGCAAACTTCTGTAAAATATTTACTTGGTTTTAAGGTATATAATTTTTTTTAATACTATAATGTAATAAAATAATGAGTTTCAAAAATCACTTTATTAGGCTAATTTTACTATTCCGAGCCTAAACAATCTTATATTCTTATTAAGAAATATTATCAAAAAATATTTATCATGATCAATTACTAAAAAGAGTAGTAGTTTTAATCTTATCTTTTAAATGTCTCAGAATAATAATAAGTTTTCAATTTAAATGGCAATTGCAGCTTCTATTTTTTTTTTTTTTAATTTGTAGAATTGACATATGAGTTAAGAAAAAAAATATTAAAAAAAAAAAATAGAAAAAAATCTTAACAGTGAATTTAATGAAGTGCAAAAGTAGTGGCTTGGATGTTGTATAAATTGCTGATTGAGAAATTTATCAACGTTCTACACATTTAAAAAAAAAAATGAAAAAAGAAAACAATGAACATAGAAAATACAACTTGGAAAAAGACGGTACAATGACTACATTATAAAGTGATGATTAAGAATGATCTAGGTTAATCACCATATCAGAAGAACGTAATGAATGACAACGTTGCACAGAATATTTTAGAGGATGTTCCAGAGATTCTGAATGACCATCATCTAAGAATAATACAGAGTGATTACAAATGTTTTGAACGATTTCAAAAATTTCCTGTAAAAGCGCTATTGCAGTTATGATGTGACGAATGGTACAGTTGGATAGACCTCATGTTCAAGTGCTTTTTTATACATCTCAGAACTGTGATCTATGTCCTACATTAATCACACGGCAACTAGAAACCCGAAGTACACAGTCCTGGCTGTTGCGTCATATAACAAACGATTGCCTCTGCCTCTCACCAGATGGTGTTATTGACAACTGGGCGTTCACAGGCAAGGAAAGCGCATACTGTGTTTTAGAATATCAAGCAACCAGATCGGTGAAGGTGGTGCAGCATGGTTTTCCCAAATTTCAGAATGACCCACCTGCCAAGAATTCCATTGGTAAATTGTAAGATCAATTTAAGCGACCTGGTTGCATGATAATCTAAATCACAGTATGCGTTTTCCTCACCTGTGTACGCCCAGTTGTCAACAACACCATCTCGCAAGCAGCAGAGGCAATCGTTTGTTATACGAAGCAACAGTCAATGACCGACTGCTGTCGCGATAGCCAGGACTGTGTACTTCGGGTTTCCAGTTGCCGTGTGATTAATGTCTGTCATAGTTCACAGTTCTGAGATATGCAAAAAAAAACTTGAACATATGCTCTATCCAACTGTACCATTCGTCGCATCATAACTGCAATAGCACTTTTACAGGAAATTTTTGAAATCGTTCAAAACATTTCTAATCACCCTGTATTTATCTGGCAGAATCCAACTGTGACTATCTTGCTGCAACAATAAGCATGTTGTTATTTGAGATAAAGGCTACAGGTGATCATCAAAAACTCCCACCAACTACAACTTTTACATATATAAAACTTCTTCAGGAATCCTCATTTAAATGTTTAGCATCTTTATAAAAAAAACAGGTTTTTATAAAGATCTATTTATAATTCTTCAAGAAATAACTTATTTTAATGAATTTTTGTTTTCTAAATCTAACTTCACCAGCACACAAAAGAAATCCAATAATAAAGATTCAAAGATTACAGAGTGTAAAACATTAAAATCACTTGTTTAAAACTTTAAAAGAACCCTTAAAAATGTAAATTTCTTTTCCTAATAATAATCTCTTATCTTATGAATTCCTGATCTGTACCCTATCTAGAAATACCTTCAAAAATGCATTACTTACAAAAAGTTATACTTTAGAATTATCTGTATAAACCCTTAAAAAAGAAAAAGGGAAGTCGGGGAGGAAACGAAGCAACAAAAACTTCAAATTTTGAAACTTAGGCAGTATAATTACCAATTAAAAAAAGAAGAAATTCTAACTTACTAATTTTTATATGTATTATAAAAGCAAATCAAAAGTAATTAAATTCTACATTGATTTCTTTACTGACCTTTCTTTATTATAATGTATGAGTGTTAGAAATAACCATCCAACTTATAATAAAGTAGAATAAACCCATAGGGTAAACAGCCAGAGCTTTTCTTCTAGGTGGTTGACTATTGCCCAGAAAAGACATTGATGCTGAAATGGAATAAGCAAAGTATTAAACACTTAAATATATCTACATAAGAAATGAAAATACTGAAATATATTTATGTATAGTTTTTTATTTCATTTATTCAGGAGTATGGCTTTATCAATGATCTTAAAGTCTGATAGTTTTGTAGTGTTTTACTCCATCTTCATGCAAAAAGGGGGACAGCAAGAACATGGAGGATACTCAAAACTTGTAGAGACTGGCAGGGGAATCTAACAGTAATGGCTAATTAACACTGGATCTCAACTTGTAATTCAGAATTCACGGGAAGCCTAATTACTGTGCAAATTACCTCTCAACGGGAAGTGAAGAGGACCAGACTTCATAGTCAAATCTGATGCCACAGTAGTATACAACTACATGTCACTACTAAATAGTACGTCAAATACAATATCAATTACATCTGAGCTGAAAAATATACTCTGAAAGTGAAAGATTTCTTTACCAAAATATCAGAACAGAAGCATCTGTGAATAATCATATTTGACAGTAATAACAAAACCTGGTCAAGTATAAGTTGAAACCATTAAAATAGTAAGCAATCAAATTACTATAGCAAACCTTAAGACATGAATAACAATGGATGAACAATGCTGGAATGATGGTTGCATTGTTGATCTGTCTAAATAATCTTCAAAAGATGCAAGTGATAATTATGACCTTATAACAGTGATACATGATTTCGGGATGTATCAAAATATTAAAAATAGTTAAAGGGTCGCCACAACAGGCTTATGCAGGCTCAAGGGCTCGCGGGAGGTAAGGCTCCCGGCGTTTCATGACCAACGGGACTAGATTGAGGTCGGGAGGTCAGCCCAACGCCCGCCCGTCTTTAACTCCCAGGAAAGAAACCTGGTATCCATTCTAGAGAGGGCTGCGTAGGCCCTAGGACCTGTTTGGAGGAGAATGGAGCGTGGAAAAACTCCCGCTCTCCACCGAGGCCGGGAAATAAACCCGCCACCTCCAACCCACAGCCAAGCGCCCTTGCCACTCGGCTACCAGGCCCACTGTATCAAAATGTATATGATCAAAAATTTGCAACAAGTGCAGAATTTTTCTCTTTGATTGTAACACAAGTGCAAATAAACAAAAGTTATCATTGAATGAATAGAATAACAATACTGACTGAAAATTCTGAAGCCTCCTTCACTGTATAATCATTCTGCAATCTTATAATTTGTCGGTCAAACTACACCGAGTATGATATGTACACTTTCATCTAACTATTTATTGATATTACTATCAAAATGCCTTGAACTACTAGGGAATTTATATACTATTTTTGCTGGAGATGCTAAATATACTTTTGAAAATATCAGCTACATTTTTTTTCAATTCTGTAGTTTCTGGGACCATTAGAGACTGTTTCAATTCATTAACAGAATATCAGTTCGACTTTCCATAAGCATAAAAACTAATTACATTAGATAAATATGGAGCAATTATACAGATAAACTGCCCTTGCATGAGCAATTACATAGATAATTCATGACCAACAGATGGAAACTTCCAATTGAGACACTTACGAGGGCTATGTAATCCTGACATCACTGAATGAATGAATTCTGTGTTCTGAAAAGAAATCTTGTTTCAACTGATTCCTTACACAATATTGCCACAATTATCAATGTCAGTTAAAAATCATAATAACTGCTTGTTATTGTAAATAAGTAAAAAAAAATACTTAAATTTCAATGAGTTAATGTATGTCAAATAACTCCAATTCCTAGATTACTATAAAAACAAGGTAGGATAGTGATTAGTAAACCAATCACAGTACTTCTGAGTCACCTTTGCTTTAGAATAGACTGAGCTGGGGTGGTCTCGAAATTGCTCGTGCGAATCTGTTTGCAACCCCATGCTACTTGCGCACTCCTATTTATATGGAATAATCATCATTCTTAACTCAAACTTTGTTAATATACTGAATTTCTAATAATGATTTTAAAAAAAAAAACTTAAGTTGATGAGGCGATCAAACCCACGACCTTCGCGTTATTAGCACGACGCTCTAACCAACTGAGCTAACAGGCCGCCTACAACATTCAACATTCAGGCCACTTACAACTGAGCTAACAGAAGCCGTTGCGAAGCACTGTGGGATATGCATTCACAGAAAGACAAACCGGGGATATAAGGCATCTTTCAGAAGCCTAAAAAGTAGGGTTGTGAACTAGCAAATGCTATATATTCTCTACATATTTTTTATTCTATCTGTTGTATACTAATATTGAAATGACTGCAATAACTGGAGATCATGGACGTATGAAACACTAATATTTACATCAAATTAGATATGGTTAAGTATTTATCACAATATAAAAAGCTTAGAATCAAAATATGCTAATGATCTAGAAAATCAATGTAATTGTTTCTTACCAAAAGTAGCCCATGCAAATCCAAGCATAGTGACAAAAAACCTCACTATAAATAACAATGTTGATTGGGTTGATATTAGTAAAATTAACTTGCAAATAATCAGAGCTAGAGCTGGAGGCAACAAGCAGTAACCTAACACACAAACACTTTGGAAGAAAGATCTGAAATAAGAAAATAAATAAGAAATAGCTATTAGTACAAACTGAAAAAGTGTTTCAAATTATAAAAATCATTCTGTTAGTTTTCTATAACTCTTTCATATTGATACCATTTTACATCGAACATCTGTAAGGTTTTTTCCTTGTGAGAATTTTTTTTCTGTTTGAATGTTTCAGAATATTCATCTTCCTCTATTGTGTTTGGAATCAGTTTTTTATTGTCATGAAATCTGACAATTTGTTGAAACTGATTGATTTGTAAATTGAAAATGCCTTCTAAAAATAGAATAATTCAATTATTATGATTCTAATAGTTATTGCGGTTATTGCTCATTTGTTTGTGTAGCTAAGACAAGCAATATATCAGCTTTCAACTGTCAGTGAGATAGAATTGATTTTCAAATAAGTTAATAGATATTAGTATTACATTCAAAACAGCATTTTCTAATACAGATTTGAAGTCAATCAGCAACTATTTAAATTGTACTGTGAGTTATTGTCCTCAAAATGAAAGATGACCGGCGGAAGTTTGAACTGCGCAGCCCTTCCGGTAGCTGATCAATTATGTTTTCCTGTCACAATGGACGCCCGTCGTCTGTTTTCACTGAGAAAGACATGTTGATAACGACAAAGTAAAACTTCTCTCGACTATTTAGCGTTATTTCAATACCAGTTGCTAACAATAAGTATTTATATAAATAAATAAATATATATTATTTATAAATACAATGCTGTTTTGCAAAGTAACAAGCCTTTACCGTAATGGCTACGTCCTGTGATAAACTCATACGGAAGTGCCTGACCAGAGTAATCGATGATACATGCGCAGATCTACAAAAACAGGGCGGCCATCATTCACTGGGAGGACTTTAGTGGTTTAGCCCTCTGTCAAACGAGTACCAAGTTTCTTACTTGGAGATTAAAGGCGGGCAGGTGGGTGTTGGAAAGGACTATCTGACCTCAACTAGACCCACTGGTCGAGGACCGTTGAAGCCTAAGCTTCCCACACACCCAAGGGACTGCATGGAATGTTGTAGAATGCCTTTACTTAAAGAGTATTAGAATTAATACACAGACTTTTCAGGTTTCTTAACGACAACTCTATACATGATGCATTTGCATTTTAACAGCAGAAAAACAAAACAGCACAAATATGAATTAATAAGAAAAGAAAGGAAACTTAAAAAAAAAGAGAGCATGTCTATTACAGTTCTTTCCTGAACTTGTGATAGGGAATCACAGATTTCTGATAGCCTCTTACAGAACTGTCCAATGACATTATTTATTTGATTATACAAATATGCTACTATCTACATTGACTGTAGCTGCAGAGATGGCATCCTAACATCTTATAAATGTTCTCTTCAGGACTAATCCAGGAATATGGCTGATCCATACTCCAGAATGGTACACACAGTTTATATAGGAAATACACCTATTATCTTAGCGACATATGTTGCCAGATATCCTTCTTTAGCACAATATTGAGGAAATACTTCACAAATCAGTGAGCTACCAAACACTGTCTGTAAGGAGTACTAGAATTCTTCAGTTGTCATGATGTCAAGCTGTAACAATTATTAGTTTATTCCTTTTTTCTTGATCTTGTCACTGACTTCCAAACAGAAGTCAGATTTGTTGCTGAAGAAAACACTTATTAAAATCTATTCTTTCAATCACAGAACACTCCAGATGCTCATCATTAAAAATGACTAGATGACACATTGTACACTATACACGATTGTCCAGTCTTTGCTAATCTTTAAGATTAGGTTTGTCTTGTGATGGGATGGTTTTACAAGCACTTTTCATCAATCTTCTGGAGATAGATACAATGGCTTATGGTTTACTAGATCAAAATATCCTCCCGTGATCCATAGTAATTGTTCCAGGCTGATGAGAGAAACCACTGCCAAAAATTAATATATATTATTTTTTCACATTCCAAATATTGTTCAATATGGCAAATCAACCATGGTTACCACTATAACAAGAGCCATATGTCAGCAAATGCTGTAGCTGCATTGTTCTGATATCATAGGCCTGCAAAACTCAGGTCATTAAAAATTGTCTACAATATTTTGACTGATTTTCATATTTTTTGGTGTGGTGATTTCAAAAATGACATCTATTTTTTCATATCACATAAGAAGTTTTTAAAAAATGGATGTGATGTTATGGGATAAATTGCCTATTTAGAAGTAATTTGCTTAAAATATATATATTTAAAAAAAAGGTAAACTAATGTTAATTACAAAATTATAGTTGAAAAAAGTATTCTCAACACTTAACTGAATTTAAAAGTCCTTGTAATGCTTTTCTTTTTCCCTTCAAAGCTCCTTTTGGTACTTTTTCTTTTATAAACAGCATACAACAGGTTGTTCCCTGTGCAGTATCCAACAATAGACTGCAATCATGTCGACGTTCCATCTACCCTGGTATCAATGTTCCATTTCCTTGATATCTTGATGGAATCTTTCCCCTTGTTCTTCACTTACGGCACCAACATTTTCAGGTAAGAAATCCAAATAGGAATTCAGAAAGTATATTTTCAAGCTCATGGAAAAGCCTAATATTCTATAAATTTTGCCAGCATGTTTTCTACAATATACTTAAAGTTGGGATCTTTGTAGTTCCCAAGAAATTTTGTTACAACTTCTTTAAATGCTTTCCATGCTTCTTTTTCAATCATTTTCATTTCAAAGACTTCATCTTTCAGAAATTTCCAAACATCTGGACTGACGAAAACACCTTCTTTCAGCTTCGCTTCTGACAGTTTCGGTAATTTGTTGCACAGGTATTTAAAGCACATATGCCTTCTTTCGGCAGAGCTGTTACAAATTGTTTTATCAATCCCAGATTAATATGAAGTGGAGGCAGGATGAGTTTCGTTGGATCAATCCAAGTTTTTCAAACTACATTTTTGTATCCAATTTCTAATGCAGCCCTTATTGACCATTCCTTTTTGATCCAGTGTTGTTCCCTATTTCTGTTGTTGTATTCACACAAGAAGCAAGGGTACTTGGCATATCCTCCCTGCTGTCCTAGAAGCATGAAAAATACTTTAAAAATCCATGCATATGGTCCATCCATGATCCTCGTAATTCAGTTAGATGAGAAATATGGCTAAATTCAAAGTAATATTCTTCCAGGTACCTACTGGTACTGAGGTATATATGCTACTGTTATGAAGAAGAACAGTTTTGAGGCTTCTTTTAGATGACATAGTCTTCACTCGTTCACATTGTGTTGTATTAAACCTCTCCATCAGTACAGGGACATGTCTGCAGTAATGAGATCACTATCTTGCCAAAAACTTTTATTCTTTTACTTTCATTTTTATTTATTATTTCGTTAAGACCCATAATTACAATTGTTATTTAAAAACTTTGAAAAAAAAAAACAAATAATAATGAAATTGAAAAATTGATTTTGTGAAAAAATGGTGGGTGATGGAAATTTTTAAGTATTTTTTTTTCTGAAATCAACACCCAAAAATCTATAACAATCAGCCAAAATTGCTTGAAATTTCAAGCAATTTTTTCATTGCAGGCCTGTGCAAACATATGAAAAGGTGTCACAACAGCTGAGAGGGACTCTCTTGCGCATGTGCATCTCTTCAGAATACTTCGGAATCAGAACAAAATTGCGTGACGAGCGAAAAATTCCGAAGCGTTCTGAACTGAGCGCACGGATGCGATCTGAGCGGAAGCAGTGCATGGAGTTACATTGAAAAGCATGGCTTCCGAATTTTTCTGATCTGACATTCTGAGCTGATCTGAGACAGTGTGTGACCAGCCTTAATTAGCTTTGGATTATACAGAGAAACCAGTTGGTATCTATTTAATCCCTTTCTTTTGAGCAAGTTTCTAACTCATTTTTTTCTAGGGTAAGACTAGGCTAAATGACAGATGGATGATTTTTGGATTTCTTCTGTTTTCAAGTCATCTCAAAATGTTGCCAACCTATAAGGATCACATATAATTTAAATAATATTTACGAATGCACAAGGAACTGCACAGGAAGCCTAAATGTAAAAACCAATCCACTGCTTGGTTTCTCTTCACAACTACCAATAAATAAATTGCGTGCTTCTTGGAATATCATTTTGTTTCCTTTATTTGACCTGCATACTCAAATAACTGGTTTAACCGAAAACTAATAAAGAGTAAAATAACTATACTGGGATTTCATTTTTGAATACAAGATCTCACTTAAAGTTATTTTGTTTTCCTTTGATATGCCCATTTTCTTCTTTATTCTAATCCTAAAAACTAAAAAAATGTTTAAAAATATTATACTAACATTTTACCACCAAGTAATTTGGAATTTAGTGTTACTATCATCGATCCAACCCAAACAATCACAAACACTTGAGCAAACTCAGGTCCACCGTCATTTTTATCACTCTGGTCATCATTTGGACCCTGCAACATCCTGAAATAAAATAAGAAGGTAAAACATTATTTGAAGTGAGTAAAGTTAAACATTTCTTCCAGATTCCATCAACAACACAATGACATTGTAGAAGAATACTGTTCAAAATTTCTTCTCTAAAAGCAACTGAGCCCTGTTAGCTCATTTAAAATTTCCCATTTACGGCCATGCAATTTGTGTTCATCATTCTGCTGAATCTTAGTAAAACAGGAAAGGAGTGGCACAGGATGACCCTGGATGGAATCTTGTTGAAAAATTTTATTAACTAAATTTAAACATTTTCTCTTACATCAGACATTCATAGTGGAATTAAACGATTAAAAGAAAAGCAAATAACTGTGGTTTTCTTCCTTCTTTTTTTTTTTTCTTCATAAAGTAAATTTAAAGAGTTTAAAACTGAAATCAGATACAATACCTTTGCAACAATATACACAGTTTAAAAACATGCAAAAATAAAAGACTTATTACACAAATCACAAAATACCATTTGAAAATTTGTTTGAGAACTATCATTTTACCAGGTCTTATTGATTATAACATAAAATCAATAAGACCTGGTAAAATGATTTTTTTTTATGAAATGTGCAACCTGAAGAATCACAAAGATAAAAGATCAAATATAAATAAAATCTAAGCTTAAATTTCTAAATATGTTGAATACTTGAAGTATATGTTAGAACTTCATATTTGGAAAATAACATAATAATGTTTATACAATACATATTAAGCAAGTATCTATTTACTTACTTCCTACAAAATTTATTAATTATAATCTTTT
>JAFIDM010008419.1:21242582-21260777 GCA_023159025.1 Thereuonema tuberculata | reverse complement strand
AAATAAATAAATAAATAAATAAATAAATAAATAAATAAATAAATAAATAAATAATGCTTTATTTTTTTTTAAAATATAAAATTCCTATTATCAATAAAATTAAAATACTTTACATCTAGAATTATCTTTACTTGGAGAATACCTTATAGCCACCATTTCCTCTGTGGCAAATGCAATTCACTTGAAGTGTAGTAAGTGCAATGAAAATACATGGGACATAATCACAGAAGTATGGAAGAATATCTCTAAAACCACACAAAACATTTTCAAAGAAAATAATAAGCCTCTTAATTAAATATTCAGCCATTTAAAATATTAACTTTTATCATCCCAAAAAAATTATTAGTAGTATCAGGATGACCCAAACCAAACAGTACTGAAACACAAACATCATGGTTTCAGTTCCGCCAGTGAAGTTATAGAGTTTGACATCTGCAAATGACATGTTGCAAGTGGAGCCCCTCGCTAACAACAAAGTCCGTAGCAGCTCACTAAATTTTATAGCCTATCCCAAAATAGTGGCTGCTGCATTTTGCAGAACACACGAAGAGCCTCCTCTGTGAGTTTGGCAATATCGTTGGGATGTGCACAGAAGACACATTCCTTAAGCATTCCCCAAATGTACCCATCGGGATGAGTAATATCTGGAGAAGTGACGGACATGGAAAGTCTGTGAACTAAGAGATGAATTTCCATGAAAGGTGTGGATGAGAAAGTCTCTGTACATCCATGTTGTGTCGCAGGTTGCGCCGTCCTGTTGGAGCCATTGATCTGCAAAGTGAATATTCCTCCCTTGGCAGAAGGCATATGATCATGTAGTGATGTTGGCTTTGTGTCACCGGAACCCCATCTTCCTGAATGAAGTTGGGACCAATGACGCCGTACCCTTACACCACACACCAAATGGTTATTTTCTCTGAATGCAGTAGACATTCCTAAATGATATCATTGGTTGTTACAGTTCTGGGACACAATGTACATCCTCGGCGCCAATACACTACCGGTTGTCTAAACTTGTTAATCACTGCTAGGATGACACTGTTGCTGGGTGCAAGTTTGCTGTGCAAACAACACCTTCACTCGCTATATACTAGGACCATTATTATGTCATAATTCATTTGAGTGATTATATTGCTCCACAATAAACACCTTTTCCTCTGTTGTCAGCACCATTATCACATGTCCAGTAACAGCCACAGCAATGGAATGTTCCACACCATATTGTGTTCGTGTGGCTGAGGGGTGTGGCACCACGTTTCAGTACTGTTTGTTTTGGGCCATCCTGTCTTAAACAACTGATTTAATTTTATAAAACTATTGTAGGACAATTAGAATATAGCCTAAGTTCCGGTAATTGAATGGTTTTATTTTATTTTTTTATTCTAAACCAATAAAATTCACAGATGACTAAAAATAAAGGCAGACTAAATTCTTTGTTCAAATATTTAAAAAAAGAATTGTTCATTGCAAAAAGTACATGTTATGGGAAAAACAAAAACAAACCTAATATGGATAGCTAAGGATTTGTTTAAATTTAAAATCTAACAAAACTGTGAAATTTGAGGAATTAATGTATTAAGTATTAGGTTTGAGGTATTTATATTTGTTAACATTGACAATATTAAGTTGATGATTTTGTAATGATGGCAAGCTCGTTTCATTTGTATGTTACATATTGTTAACCAATTTTCATGTTCTCATATTCCTATTTTGTTTACGATTATGGCTTGAAAAAGGAAAGACCCAAAATCCTTTCCGGGAATTCGCTTGAATTAGATATATTTTATATTTAGTTGGTGTGAAGCTATGTTAATTTTAATAAACCTAATATGGTTTAAAAATAAAATCTTGTCACTTGAACTTCAGATTTACTGAATTTTAAATAGTTGATTCAAATCATTCTCAGTGAATACCTGAAAAGTTTTCAGCTAATTTCATACGACACGAATAATAAAATAAATCTGTCTTGCGAAGCCCATATAGTCTGAACTTATGTCCTTTCAATGTAGAAAATCTTGTAAAGTCAATTCCTATCTGCTAAACACTTTCTGTGGAGATATCTCAAAAATTCAAATTTTAATAAATACAAGAATTTCAGTAGAAAAAGTATCAAATATTTGATTGATAATCCTAATTTATGGAATGAATATGTAGGAATATGTAAAAAAAAGATATAGAGTGCTTTTGAAGGATCTAATTACATGAAAACAATGGAATAAAAATTTAGCAATTATTCTTAAGAAATACTAACATTACTTACAATCTCGCAACAAACTTGCTCTGTATTTAGGATATAGGATATGAAGAAATTTTACTCCAACAGCCTTCAGATCTCGGATCTAAAAGATAGAAACAATGAATTAAGAATTATAAACAAGTCATTTGCTTGTAATTTTAATTCCGCTAGTAGTAGCATCAACAGTGATAGGCCTTTATCAGTAAAAAAGTACACAAACTTTCTTTTCTAAAATCAAATAAAAACAAGGTAGTGACAGCGATTAGTAAACCAATCACAATGCTTCGCAACATATAAGAAAATATAATTGATATTGCTTTAATTTCCTTATTATTATAAATGTGATTGTTGCGAATGCAAAAGGCGCAACTGTTGCGATTATTGTAGAGCTGTATTGTTGCTAATGAAATTTGTCCACAGACGGACAGACAAACCGGGATTATAAGGATTCTGATAGGCCTACTTGTATCAGAAGCCTAAAAGATAATCTAAATGGAGATTTTTTAGCTTATATATATATATATATATTTTCAAATTGACATTACAACTATTGTCTTCTATAGTTGGTTTAAATATATGTAATTATATGTTTTAGAAACAAAACATCTCAAATATTTTAGCCATTGGCCAACAATACATTTCAAAGCTACAATAAATTTTTAAAGATTCAGGATGATGAACAGCTTTTATAATAACAAACGCTTAAATTTGTTGTGGGAAACCTAATTATTAATATCATATTTCTAGCAGAAAACGCAAAATTTTATTTTTTCTGTAGAGAGATGCTTTATGACAAAAGTGAAATCAATGTGAAAGAAACAAAATCAAAATTGAGATGATAGGAAAAGCTTTTTTGTTTTGATGATTTAATGTTTTCGCCTGAGTAATGTAGAGTTATATTTTCTAGTTAACAACACATCTAAAGCATATAAAACAAGATTAATCTAAACATTTTTTCCTAGGTTCTCATTTCTAATCAAGTTAAAAAAAAAAATTATAAATTTTACTGTTAATCTATGGAAGTCTACATTAAAAATTACAGCTGTTTATGTTCTTCAAGTGTTCCTCTTTCATGATGAAAAATATCACTATTATTATAGTTCCTGGAAAAGTTTTATTTGCTGCATACATTAATAATGGAAAACATTAATAAAACACAAAAGATAAGTTTTGCCAGTAAGATGCTTATTTAAAGTCTCCATTATTTTCAAATTGCTAGAAAGAAACATCAGAATAAATTAATTTTTAAATCTCCATCTACCTACTGTATCTTTTAATGTCATTTCTGCCGAAATTTACTGTGATGTAGTTGCGTAAAATTATGATAAAAAAACTTATTTAATAAACATTTATTTTTAAGGGTTCTTTTAGATTCTGCTTTTGGTCTTCTGATAAGGATCAGAAGCCTTCTAATCCCGCTTTGTCCGTCCCTCTATGGACAAGTATCATTAAATTATCATCAAGCACAACAATCACAACAAATGCGCCTTTTGCATTCGCAACAATCACATTTATAATGATAATGAAATTAAAGCAATACCAAATATATTGTCTTTTACATATCAGAAGATGTTGCGAAGCATTGTGATTGGTTTACTAAACACTACCTTGTTATATTTCAGTAACCTATTTTAAGCTCAAAAGAGTCATTGTCGGGGGGGGGGGGGGGGGTGCTCTAAAAAATTTAAAGCAATTGGTGAAAGACAGATGGCGAGTATACACAAGAACACTCTCTAACATGATTATATGTATTTGTAAAGTAAATAAAAATAAATATAATAAGTAATTACAGAATTACACTTACAATTGTATCCCTAATTGGCTCGTCAAGTGTATCAAACGCCTGGTCTTTCCCTCTTGAAGACGGTGACAGTGGTACTGAAATTTCTCCTTCCAAACTTCCACCATATTCATTGTAAAACTAAAAATACACAAACAGAATTAATAAACTGAGGTGGTTTTATGGGAGTGGGGAGAGAAATTTCCAATTTTCTAATTTGTGCAAAGTGGATGTCAGGATCACGGGACTGATTCTTTAAACTACTTGGACAGGAAGTATGAAAATTAAAATTCACCAATGAAAATGCTTTATTATTATTATTATAATTGGTCATGTATGTGGAACTCAATTCTATCTATCAAAAAAAGTCAGAAGGAAGTGTAATCAGTCCAACAAGTGCTTCTTTCATTTTTTTTCTAATTTTATCTATTTTATGTTCATTAAGATTCTGACAAAACAAATTTATGTTTCAATAATAAAAAGAAAAAACAAACAAACTACAATATACTTAATATCTTACATCTTCAATTGTAACTTCAATGTCATTTATAATAACTTATAATAATAAACCTAATTTACATAAACTTCAAATTGTCAAATAACAATATGGCACAGTTTAAAGAGAAACTGGCACTGCTTAAGTTTTTTTTAACTTCTCAATAATCTTATGCTTTTTGGTTGAAGCCATGACCACCAAGCTGTCACTTTCACTTCAAACATTTATTAGTTATTACAATACAGGCAACAAACTGAACCAAAATTTTATAAACTCAAGTTAAAGGTAACAATGTAACGCTTGACTATTACACAACACTGAGTAGCTTGTCTCAGAGTGGTCTGCTGACAGCCGCCGCTCGCAGGGAAACATGGAAGAATATAGTGATGTACTTAGTGCAGAGCAAAAGAGTATAAAGGAGAGTAACTCTTAACTGATGTTGATGGCGCTAGTTGTGTTTCATTCCAACATTCCAATTGTAATGTCTTAGACAATTGCTATTGCAAGTTACGACATTTTTCAATGCATCTGTTGGCAGCAATATAAAGGCTCAGATTTAATTTTAAGTTTGACAGTACTGAGCCACAGCAAAGTTACTAGCGGGCCTCCTACACTGTGCACCACTGGTTTACAGCATATGAGAAAAAGAACGTGAAGTATTTTCTTATTTCACCAATAGAGGACATGAAATGCAAATCTGCACTTAAAAAAAGTATACTTGTTTATTTAAGTGGGTTGTCTCATCTCTCATAACAATGTGTTAGCTATATGTAGATTTTTGATTGAAAATTTAGAAAGTTATTATCCTGAACTGGATCTGATGACTGAAAGAGCAGGTTTCAATTCTCAGGGGAGGCGCGAATATACCCCAGATTATTTCTCTGTGTTCTAAGGTTCACACAGTTCTCTGTATTAAAATGGAACCGGAATTCTTTCCTGTGGGGTAAAAGACAGGTAGTAGTCTGACCCACTGTTAACTGTTCAGATTGTTATTTAAATGTAAGAGCCTATATCTTCAGACTAATTTTGTATGATTTCAGTCTGATAAAGGAACTGTCACAAAGGCACAATTCAAGACTGAAAAAAGAGTGAATAGTCAACTAAAATACTTTAGTTCACTATTAACTAATTACAAAATCACAGTTTGTTTTATTCCTTTCATAAAAATAAAAAAAGAATTGTCGAAACATTAACTGCAATAATTAACTTAAGTTCATTGCTGTATAACTAGAGAGATAAACTGTACGAAATTATGTGACTGAAACATGAAACTACTTTCAATTATAAAAAAATACAGCAGATTATTTATTCACATTTACTTAATTCTTTAACAGAATTGTATTCACATTGAATAAACTTTTTTTATTGGAAAATGCTATTTAATATATGTACCGTTAATGGTTGGATTTAAAAAATAAACATATACTTTGTAAAAATCATCGATAAATGTATTAGTAATCTTTATCTTTACATTATCTGCTACATGACATCACAATTTAAATGATACATGATAAAAGTGAAAAATGTTTACAACACTTAATTTCTCATCTTATTGAAACTTAAAAAATAATTGGATGAAAACCACGATAATATAACTAGCAATTACATATTAGTTTTAAATATATTTAACCCATGCATTTTTTCTTCCTTTCCTTTACAATTTGAATTTATATTTTACTAACAACATTCTAGACGTCCGTCGTTTCAAGAGTTGGACTGTTGTAATTTGGTCGTAAGAATTCGTGCTTGTTTTAAGCTGTATTACTTTTCTGTTTCTTTTAAAATAAATCTAAATTCGATGATAATCGATAATATCAAGCTTTCAATATTTCAGAAATAATTTGGTAAAACACATCCTAAATTACGGTGTTAATAGCTAGACCAATCCAAAGTTACGATAAATGTCGCTCTTGTTATTTCTTACATTTACGGCAGATTACGTGTACGAAAAAGTTCAAAGCTTTTGTTTTAATGTGATGATAAACAATTTGATACTGATTCGCCACGTTGAAGCAATGTGAATGCAAGTTTGTTTCAAGTCGAATAAGACGACGTGTTACTATGTTTACACAATTG
Organism: Thereuonema tuberculata; assembly: GCA_023159025.1. Classification (NCBI taxonomy): domain Eukaryota; kingdom Metazoa; phylum Arthropoda; class Chilopoda; order Scutigeromorpha; family Scutigeridae; genus Thereuonema; species Thereuonema tuberculata. Next base: position 21,254,189 of record JAFIDM010008419.1, on the reverse strand, counting down.
ATTAAGTAATACCATATTTTAACTCCTAAAGTGTTTCTTTGCCTTTGACATTAGCAATACAGTTTCAAAAGTTTCAGTACGTAATTCTGCTTAATTCTGTGAAATCTTATAATTCTAAATGGACGAAGTCGGCGATTGTTTACTACCTCAGGGCTTTCAGTCCTCTCTACATTCGCCATTTTCAAACAGTAGTTACCGGAAGTACTGTTTATCACTTCCTGTTGTGGCTGACGTCATCAGGTGCCAGAGAGTTCACGCGCACGCAATGCTGTCCCAATTATACTTTGTCCTTGGCGTCTGGCCAGTTCGTACCAGCTCGCGGAATTTTTTCATACGTAAATCTTCTTTTCTGTAAATTTTCAATGGAAGGTTTTTTTTTTTTGCTCAAACATTATTCCGATTTATCAATAAAAAGAAATCGAAACAGTCAATACAGGGTGACCAGAAAATGTTTTCCATCAATGAAGATTGCAATTAAAGAAAAATTAAATACATTTACAATCATAGGCGAAATTTGGGGGTAGTGGGGGCAAGGGAAGGAAGTTGCCCCCCTCCCTTCCCCCAATAATCTGAAAAAAATAAATAAATGTAAGTCAATAAGCATTATTCACTTTTAACTTACAAATTTCTCATGAATTAAATTATCTACAAATTACCTTCAGTGGTAATTTAAAATACTTTACGGTTTGCGAGTGATTAGATTTTTTTGCCCCCTCCCCCAATCAAAATGCTGAAATTCCGCTTATGTTTACAGTTTCTATTTCTTTACTTAAATTAATTGACAGCATTTTCATACTACAATGTACTCTCGTTATCTCGAAAACATTGATATGTCGAAAAATTATATTTCCCCTTGATATTACATATTCATGTAATCTCGAATTTTTTTAGCGTCCTTTCGACTTCGAGATATCGAGAGTATACTGTACTATAAAGAAAAGTATTTAGTTTTAAATTGAATTAAATTTGCTTCAATTTCAATATTTTTCGTGCACAACAGCAGACAATGCAAGGGCTGTCTGTTAGTTTTTTTTCTTGTTTTTTTTGTTTTGGTTTATTTTTTTTTTTTTTGGGGGGGGGGGGGTGTTTATTTCCTCAATTTTTTTTTTTTTTTTTTTTTTTTTTTTTTTTGGGGGGGGGGGGATGTTTATTTCCTGAATCTATCTTCTTTTTTTTTTTTTTCTTTTAAATAAATAAATAAATTAATATGAGCTTACTTTGTTATCTAACCATCTAAAACGAATAAAAATCATGCATAATCAATACAGAACTCCTTGTTGGAAATCGCCAACGTTATCCAAACAATGGTCGGGTAATGCTTAAAGACAGAACCCTAATAGATTTCCATAGTGGGAAGTTGAACTGAACTCAACTTCAGAGTGTCAACGATGAATCGTTGTCCTACGCACCACGACAGGCAGGAAAGCGTATTCGAGAAAGTAGACGTACAGAAAAAAATTAGTTGTCTTCAGAGTAATCTGTACAGTAGACTCCCTCTTAACCGTTCAGCTTGGGACCAGACCCTAGGCCGGTTGGCAAAATGGCCGGTTAAACCGAAAATACATTTAAATTAGTTTTTAACTAAATTAAAGTACTTCTTCTGTTTAATTATATGAAAAGGTCAATATAAGAGACAAAGATTACATAATTTTACAAAAATAAAAATTTATATATTTACAATACGTACAATGTACAGTATACATTCATATATTTGTTGTCACAAGCACATATCACAATAACCAAAACAACACTTTCTTAGGTATAAATTTAAGAAACAAACACACACATTTGCTAAGTAATAAAAGAATACTGTACAGGTCTGTGCATTTATGAAAAAAAAACCCAATTACTTTAAAGAAATCTGTGATTGAAACCGCGTTAATCACAGTGCAGATGGACGACCAGTTAAACCGACGCGACGGCCGGTTAAGGTTCCCATAAAGCAATTTCGTAATTGATATTGCTGATACTAGATGGCGCTAAAAGCAATGACGTCACACCCTTTTATCCGCCCCCCCCCCCCATCGTTTTGTAAGAGTATCCTCCCTTAATTAGAAATAGAGGGAGTCTACTGTACTTCAAGCATAGTTTTTTCGCCCATACCACTTTTTGAAAAGCAATATTTCGAGAGCAAATAAAAAAAAATATAGTTGGAGAGCCAACTTTTGATTACCAGCCTGGTTTCAAGTCCATATCTCCTTATCTAACGGACGATATTATTATTAAAACTTGTAATAAATCGTGCAAAAGCATAGGTTATTTATGCCTAAATACATCTCTGTCGCACATCTACAGCATTAAGTGTATTTCCCAAAGGTCAACCACCTTGAGATTTGTGAATAGTATTTGTTAATAATATTTTAATAAGAAGTTTGATATTCAGTCATCCGATGTCAAGCTTAGTTTTAGCTGAAAAGCTCAAAATTTATGGAAGTTATCCACGAAACAACTTTAAGGTCATCTCCCACTTCTAAGCTCCGCCTTAGAAAAAGCCCGTGAACAGATGTCGACTTTGTTGTTACTTATTTGTAGTTACACTACTGCCCTAAACGCTATGAAAAGTTAACGGCAAAAGCTGTAAAAACAGCATCAGGATAAAGGTTTGAAGGGGGAAAACATCAAAAAATTGAAATTTCTATGGCCGCCATTTTGGACAGAGTGATCCGATTTGGCTGAAAAACAATTTCAGCCAAGTCCCTAAGGGTATCTATCACCCACAAAAGTTTTAGCTCAAAAGCTCAAAATTTACGGCAGTTATTCACGTCACAACTTTGAGGTCATGCCTCAATTCTAAGGCCCGCGCCCTAAAAACCCGTGAACAGATATCGAATTTTTTTATGCTTATTTGTAGTTCAACCATTGCCCCAAAAGCTCTGAAAAGTTTGTGGCAAAAACTTTAAAAATAACGTGACTATAAGGTTTCGAAAATTGGAAAAATCGTCAGCGTTCGAGCGAAGTGTAAATGGAATGGTGAGTTCCTCTTGAGAAAAACATGTTTTATATCAATATATTTACAAAGATATAGCTGTTATTTCTTTCACTTCCGTTTCCGTTTAAGAATCAGCCAATGTGAGCCCTACTGACTTTGCTATCAAATAATAAGTAGATAATAATAATAGTAGCCTAGGATATATCTCTACTGTTCGGTTCTGTTTACGAGAGCCTTCACGCTTTTCTGCATGCGTCAGGTCTCCTTCTATTTCATCGAAATAGAGGTTGTTTACTTTTTATCAGAATTAGTTTACCGGTAGCTGCCTACTATTATTAAATAGGTGCATTATTTACCTACTATTTGCGCTTTTCAGGAAAGAATTATGGAAAGAATAAATACTATCGCAGAAATGCTCCTCCTTTATTTATTTCTTTACAGCGAAAATGTCCAATAGAATTTCTTAGGAAAGTCCCCATCTCAGCGTATCACCCCTCTGCGGAGTAAAATCGTCTTCCAGTGGTGGGTCTGCTTTTTGAAACCGAACAGAATGCATATATTTTTTTAATGCTGATATATAGAAGTTTACATTAATAACTGCAGAGAATTGAAATTAATTATAGAACGATACATTAAATAATGACAGGCAAACACTCTTCTTAAACGAAAAAGAATATGCTGTTAGAAAGATATTTTAGACATTTGTAAACCGAGATACGTCCTGCCTTCTTAAGTTAATGAAAGACGAATTCTAGTAATCGGGTTTGAAACGGAAAAGTGATAACGATTCCAGAAAAGCTGGAGTTTAATATTCGTGGAACTTAATCTAGTCCTCCAAATATTAGAATTCGAGTTTCATTTAAACTCAAGATTTCCGATTCCATTGAATAGTATTACAATTCAAAGCTTTAAACAAGAAGAAAGAATTTAGAAATTATTTTCCTTTAAATGTTGCTTTTTTTTTTAAAGTCGCGAAAATAATATTGTCTTATCTTGAACATTTAGGGTTTAGACATATTTGTCTGTTCCGAAACTCTGAAGATGATTTTGGTCTCTCCATCTTGTTCTTGGACTACTCGATCTCTTTTTCCTTTGGATTTATATCTCAAAATTAAATTTGGAATCTTATCGTTGGACATTCTTTCTACATGGTTAAGTCAATTTTTTTGATAATTTTGAATTTCTTGAATTATATTTGGAGTTTTAAGTTGTACTCTGATATCATTATTTTTCTTTTTGTCGAAACGTGTAAATCCTAATAAAGGTCTTAAAAATTTCATTTGTGCATTTTCCAATCTGTGTTTGTTTCTTTGTTTCAATATCCAGGTTTCACTCCCATATTTAATTGCTGCTTTGGCTGCAATGTTTTGTAATCTTAGTAGTGTTTCTTTCGCCATTTGCTTTCCAAATGTTCTTGAAATTATTATTCCATTCATTCTGTTATATGTCTGTACGTTTGATATCAGGTTTGCCTCATCGTTATAACATGAAATTATGTTTCCCAAATATTTAACATCTAATACAGTGGAACCCCGCCATTCGTCCGCCTCGCTATTCGTACAACTCGTTATTCGTCCAACTTTTTCAAGTAAAATTGAACTCGCCATTCGTACGCTTGCTCGCGATTCGGACAGCGTGACCTTGTTACTGGCCGCCCCACGCGGTCGCTTCAGTTCAGTCTCGTGCTAGCTTCCGTACGCTACGCATTGAAATGAAATTTTGTGATATTTTATTGTTATTTTTTGTTATTTTAATTGAAAATTAGTCCAGCCATGGGTCCAAAAAAGATTACTGATTCAACTAAGCCTAAAAGGAAAGCAGTGAGAACGACATTTGAATTGAAAAAAGAACTCGTTGCGAAATTTGAAAGTGGAACTCGTGTCTCTGACCCGGCAACTCAGTATGGCATGGCGAAATCAACCATATCGTCTATACTGAAAAAGAAAGACATAATAAGAGTGGCCTATATATTTATTGTTTTCATAGTTTTTATGTATTTTACGCTTAAAGTATTATTACAAAGGTTTAAATAAGCAATCATCTGTGGGTCTGGAACGGATTAATCCAATTTACATTATATCTTATGTGAAAAAATGATTCGCCATTCGTACAAATTGCCATTCGAACTGCTTCCTGGAACGGATTGTGTACGAATAGCGGGGTTCCACTGTACTTGTTCTATTATTTTCCCATTAATATTAACAATATAAATTTACAACAATTTATTTTCACAAAAAAATAGGCGTAAAACGTATATGCTTGTATATGGTTGTATCTGCGCAATAAAATGTAACAGCAATAGATGAATAACAAGTTTGTGGAGAACGTGATCCATCATTGTTAACTATTTCACTATGGCTTTTTTTCCGTTATCCAATACGCCCCAACATTCGGCCCTACTTTTTTAAGCCTAACTTCGTAACGTAAGTCAGGTTCAAGTATGTTTGTTTGAATATGTGGGGTGTTACTCCCTAATAAATTTTGAACCCTGAATGAGCCCAGCTAATGTAATTAAATTTGTGATATCTTATCGTACCACTCTTATCGTGAGATCTAGTTTCATTTTTTTTGTTTTTTCAGATTTCTTGCCTATTTGTCACGTACCATACTAAAACGGATGGATCCATTTTATTAACACTTGGTACTATTTTTATTTATAACTATGACGGTGGTCCAGTAGTGAAGCACTGGGCTGCGGACCGGAGGAGCCAAGTTCCGGCGGAGATCGGAAATTTTTCCTAAGCTGCTTCTTGACCAGATGGGTCTTAGGGTTTACCAAGCCCTCTGTAAAATGCAGCCCGGATTTCTTAACTGAGGTCTGACCACCCCACCGCCACTTCGTTACCTTGGTTATGAAACGCCGGGAGCCTTAACTCCCGGAACCCCAAAGGCCACATAGACCTGTTGTGGATGCCTTATAGTACTTTTCAAAAAAGACAGGTTTGCCATATATGGTTATTACGTAGCGATCGATTTTTTCTGGAACAAACGTTACCAGTCATGACGTCATCAATTTGAACTCTGAGTAGTCAGTCCAAGATTGCGTCATTTTGTAATCGCATAAGTGTGACCAAGAAAGGACAAACTTTGCATAGCCAAGCAAGGGGAATAGTGTGGAACGTTTGTAATTCTTTCACTTTTAATTATTATTATGTATTGGTAACTGTAGAAAATACAAAAACCAGAATGTTTTCGTAATGTTTATACGATTCTAATTACGGATTTTAGCAATAGATGGCGCTGTTACGTCCTGGAAACTAAAGTCACTGTATGGTCTTTGTGTCCATAGACAAGTACGGAAAGCGATTGATCTCGGCATTTGCCGACAATGCGAATACGCGATTGGCTGAAGACCGCCACGTGACCCCATGTCCGCCATTTTCGCGACATCGCTTAACTTGTGTCGACGACAATACATTAGACGCTGATTTTGCGAGGCGACTACATCAGTTGCTCATACTTTTTATCATTTTTTTTTTGTGTAAAATAGAATGCCTGGTTGTGCTGCCTTTGGGTGTAGCAACAGAACAGGGCTTTTGTTTTGCTTTCCGACGGGAGAACGAAATAAACTTCGTTTGAAATGCTAGCTACACAACGTTGGCAGGAAAGATTTTGTGTATAAATATGCAAGACTCTGTGAAATAAGTATTTATTTTCTTCTAGAATACATTTATTATTTACAAAAAAATAACCTCTATTTTTAAAACAATAATTGTTGTTTTCCTGTAATTACAGAAGCATTTCACAGAAGATCAATTTGAAAAACATCGTGCTGACGGTAAACGAAAATTAAAACCAAATGCTGTGCCCACGATTTTCGTCCATCGTCCTGAGGAAAAACGAAGAGAAGAAAGAAGGGTTGCTGTCAAAAAGGTCCTTTTCAGGACCAAAAATTTATATGGAAGAGAAACCATTTTGATGATTATTTAAATAAAGTAAAAAAAAAAAATGTTTTTTCTAGGTATGGAAGACATCATCAAGAAATTTGTGATTATTGCTGTATCACTGTTATTAAGAAGATATGGCCAGTACATAGATTATATTTCCTCATTTATTTTCATGAATTATTTGATATTAACGTAAACAAAATAAAACGTTCTCGTGCGTACTGAAAAAGAATTCTCTTAATAACTAGACCTGTACTGGAATCACATTCATTTGTAAAGGAGAAAGGTAAGTTACTGTTAAGAAATCTCAGTATTTAATAATCATTTTATAAGTCAAAAATTAACTAAATTGCACTATATATATATATTGATTTGTGTATGCATATAAAATATAATTTTTGAAAAGTAGATTTCGTGTAATTGCTATTCAGTGGTTTAAAATTAGACGAAAAATAATACTAAAGAAATAACAGTAATTTGAATAAATATTTTACGTTTCGTTGAATTCATTACTAAAATGATGCTTCCAAAATCAACATGCTATTATTATTATTATTACTATTTTTTATGAAGATATTGTTATATCTATGAACATCATGCTCTTAACAAAATGATTAATATTGTTTCATATCCATAGCAAGAAAAGTAATGCAATTTACTGGACTTAATTATGTTTCTTACACAACATATTTTAATTTTTTTTTTGGAAATTCAGTAAAAAAGTTTAGAACTATAACTTAAAAATTTTAAACTGAAATTCTCAACATATATTACATGAATATATACCTAAGTTGCATTTGTGTGTAATAATTTGTTAGTGAATATGAGCAGGATGAATTTAGCAGTAAGTTATCTTTTCTATATTTTAATAATATAAATATCTTAAATAATTTTTTTTTAAATAATAAATTTTATGTTTTTAAAATCTTTTTTAAAAAAAAAATAACTAAGTAATTACTAAAATGAAACGAATCGTTTGGCCTTTTCAAGTTTTATTTTATTATTAGTTTGTTGTAACTTAATAATATTTTTATAAATTTTGTCTTCTATATAATCAATTGTAAAGTTAGTATTAAAAATAATCAAATCATCTATATATCTATAAATTTTAAAATGAAAAGGGGAATTAATACAAATTGATATTCGTAAGCCAATAAAAATAAATTAGCAAGAATGCTACTATAATATATATATATATATTATTTTATTTTTTTTCATGATTTATTACAATTTTTTTTTCTTTTTACTCATTTTAACTACTAACATAAGTTTTGATATGAAAGTAAAAGACTTCGTTTATAATGAGCTAACTATAATAAATCAACGATTTTGACATTAAATAAACATTGTAGATAAGGTTTATAATGATATTACTATAAAATTCCTTCAAATGCAATGAAAAAACAAATTAAACGGAGAACGTCGTTAACGCTTTGCGCGACTCACGGCAGTGCGTTGTCGCGAAAATGGCGCCGTACGGAGAGATGTCCATACTTGTCTTTGGACACAAAGACCATACAGTGACTTTACTGGAAACATCAATCTATAAGGAAATTACGTCATCAAAAACTCTTCTTTCATGAACTGAACTGTTGCTTTTTTTTAAATATGATCACGATTATTTTGGTCTTGTCCCTTTATCCATTAAAATCAAAAACAAAGCAACATCAATGATTTTTATATGCCAACGTTAAAGAAGCCCCATGGCCCATGGCCAGTCACTGTGCAGATATGTCCCATTTAAAATAACCTAAAATTTAAAATATTATGAATCAGGTTATGATGAGGGGGTTTGAATAAGGGCATTAGATACTTTGTTTAAATTTAAAATTGTTCCGATGGTTTTTAGAAAATTTTTAAAAATTAGCTTAAATTTTGATTGTGTAAAAAGAATCAAATAATTTTTTTGTACAGTATTATGATGATATGGAAAATCAAAAAAGCAGTACTTTTGTCGACAAATTTAAACAAACGACTGAACAATGGTGACGCCCTTATGAAAACTTTATGAAACTGTTTAATTATCACAATAGTAATTTGGAAATTTAGTATTGTTTTAATTCATTCCCTTCAATATGTAAATAAAATACTATTTTTAACATTTTTATAAGACAGTTTTAATTTTACTTCTATATAAAAAAAAAGAAAAATTAATAAATAAAAATCCTTAACATAGAAGACGTTAAGTTACAATTTCCGGAACAGTTTTGATATAGTTTTCATAAACTAAGATCAAATTTATACATAAATCAATGGCTAACATATTGTGATGAAAAATAATGCGTCTGCAGCCGGAGGGTCAAAGAGTCAGATTAGAGACGCATATGGTTCTCTCCTCTGTGACCGAGTGTTCGGACTCTAAACTTGACAACATAGGCTATACATTTCGTCTGGTTTCGAATTCCAGGTGTGGAATGGACATAATAGTTCTTCTTCCCTTTACAACAGATCTGTCACCCACACAAATAGTAGAACTTCCCTTGAACTCTATTCAAAAATTCTCCTTTGGGTTGTGCCTAGGACAATCATTGTTTGATGGACTTGGATAGCACATATTTCCCGATGGGATGGTCACTATTAATAGGCACTGGTTCTGAAACACGGAATATTTATTATCTAGCTGGTCGTGAAGGCCATTTTAGTAATTTTTAGTATTAACCTTATTTTTTAATCGAAATACGAAAAAAAAAAAATCTTTCAATAGGAAGTAAAATAAAAAGAAAGAAAAAGAAAACATTCAGATGTCTAATTTTTATTCGAAAAATACAAACAATTCAATGAAAAAGTTGATGATAATTGAGAATTTCCTATTATCAAGAAATTCAGGACAACAGATATCTTACGAGCTGTGCATTGTATTTTTAGTCTTCTGATAAGATCCCGTTTTGTCTGTCCCGTAGACAAGTATCATTGAAATCTCATTAAATTATCATTAAGCACAACAATCGCAACAATTGCGTCTTTTACATTCGCAACAATCATATTTTATTTATAATGCAGCTCTACAACAATCACAATAAACGCAACAATTGCGCTTTTTGCATTCGCAACAATCACATTTATAATAATAAGGAAATTAAAGCAATATTAATTATATTTTCTTTTCAGAAGACGTTGCGAAGCATTGTGATTGGTTTACTAATCGCTTTCCCTAACTTGTTTTATTCATATATAGTACTTCGGATACATTGACAACGGGAATTGTTTTATGTTATGGATTTTGTGACGTCTTTTATGAATGCATCGTGGATGAAATCGAGATAGATTTTGGCGTCCATTCCATCCGTGAAGTTGGAATTGTTAGGAAAATTTCCGTTAAATTTTCATGTAGAAGCAGTTATTTATTACTAGCCGGGTACCGTCGCTTCGCTCCGGAACCCTTGCGTATATAGCATTAAAAAAAAAAAAAACTTTATTTATTTAGCAAATTAATATTGAGATCGGAGAATATACGACTTCCCAGCCCGTTGTGCCCTTCTCCACTTAACTCAGGTGTATTGCGGGTTGGCGCCACACACCTGGGGTTGCCGCCATACACTTCATCGTCAGTTTGCCAGATTATTCCCTATCCCGAATTTCGAAAAATCCGGCCTTATTCCTTGTCTACATCATAAAGGAAACCTCTGTGCAAAAATTCAGTTTTCTAGATCCAAGGGTTTGGGGTGGACGTTGATGAGTCAGTGAGTGAGTGAGTCAGGACTTTTCTTTTTATACAGTATATGTAGATTTTCATGAATTTTGTTTTGTTAACATCATTGATTAGTTCTTTATATATTATAGTTGGATCTGTTATTTTCTCATTTTCAACTGTTATCCGATTCGTTCTTTACATATTATTCCTGGTGTTTTGATATCATGTTTATTTATGAAAATATGATCTAAATTTGTTTTCGTATTTCCATGAATTGTACAGTTTCTTGTTGTTCCGTAAAGACGATTTTTGAAACCATTATTGCACATAAGTTTTACGTATTTCTGTACTGCATTGTTTTTATTCATTTTGAAAATATCTATATTTACGTCGCCAATCAGTATAGTTGGACAGTTGTTTAATATCTTTTCATTTTTTATGAATAGATTCTCTATTTTAGTAACATTTTAGTAATTTGTAATTTAGCATTTTGCTTACATAATGACCGATAGAATAACGTTTTATAATATACGTTTTTATATATTATAATAATAATAGCCGGATACCGTCGCTTCGCTCCCGAACCCTTGCATATATAGCATTCAAAAACAAACTTTATTTATTTAGCAAATTAATGTTGCGATCGTCGGGATATATAACTTCCCAGCCCGTTGTGGCTTCTCCGAATAACTCGGATGTATTGCGGGTCGGCGTCACACATCGAAAATTCACATTTTTGCATGTATCTTGCAAACGCTGAAGCGTTTGTGAATAAGTGATATATCGTTCAATAGAACTTTTAAATGCCAACATTTTCTCAATATAATGTTATCTTCCATCTTTTATACTTTTCGTTTAAATTGAGAAAAAGTCAAAATTTGACCCTTTAAAAGGCGCCATCTTGGAAACCAAAAACTTTTTTCGAAAGATTTTTGTAGCATTTTGTTTGTCTTAAAAAGATCTACATTTTATCCATTTACATGACCAATCTATCTCTTATAGTTTGGTCACAAAATTGGAAAAACGTAAAGTCTTATGACAGACAAAATAACGCTTTTATAATATATAATTTCTTATATTAACAATAAATGACGTTAGTTTTTGAAACTTTTATTTATTTATTTATTTATTTATTTATTTATTTATTTATTTATTTATTT
>JAFIDM010008419.1:21183657-21242572 GCA_023159025.1 Thereuonema tuberculata | reverse complement strand
TTTATTTATTTATTTATTTATTTATTTATTTATTTATTTATTTATTTTATTTATTTTATTTATTTACTTAATTATTTATTTTCTATAGATATTAAATTTTAAAAACAATTTATCAAATGGTCAAGAAATCGAGGAATCTTTACAGTCTACATCTTATGATTTCAACTTTTAACTATGTCCTTGGACATTGGATATGAAGGAAATAAAAAATCTTATACAGAAGCCAAGGCAGCGGTAACAGACACTACTTTGCAAATAACAAATCAACCATTTCCAGTTAAATTTATCAAATCTAAAATGTTACTAAATGATAAAATGGAATAGATTTTGAGAACAGCTCAAAAAAGGTCAAAAATACAACTAAAAAAAAAAATCTAGTAATTTCTCATTCTTTGTCATCACCTGTAAGTGAAATCATTTTTGTAATGAGACAAATGCTCAGTTATGGTAATTTTAATGTTTATATGGTGAAATTTAACCTTTTGCGTAGTGCATTTTGTGAATGTGATAGTGGAGAACGGGAAACATGTGACTTATAAATGTATCAGATCTGGATACGCAGTAACATCAAATCTAGATACGAAAGATTAAAATTACTCTTGAATTTACAGAATCATGATATTGATTGGCCCTGCCCAGATTCCTATTATTGCAGAAACATATTAATTCTATAATTTTAAAGAAAAAGCCCGACAACCTTTAACCCCCTGCAAAGAAACGCGGTACCCATTCTACAGAGGGCTGGGTAGACCCTAGGACCCGTTTGTAGGAGAATGGAGCGTGGAAAAAAATTCCCCGCCCTCCGCCGAGGATCGAACCCTCCACCTCCGACCCGCATTCAAGTGCCCCTACCCACTCGGCTACCGGGCCCATATACAGTACTTATAGTAAGACACTTAATAATTAAAACATGATGGTTTAATTAATAATTCTGAAGTAAACAGCGTTATACTCCCCTAAGTGGCGCACTTAAGGAATTTCTTCTTCTTCTAGTTTTTTATTTATTTACCAAATCTTCTTTTTAATATCCTTTATAATTTATTACTGCAAATTGTAATAAATGCTTTAAGAATATAATAAAGTTGTGATCTTCGAACGAACTTAAAAGTCAAAAGCAAATACGTAAACATTGATGTAGATTATTTTAGAATGATGTATAAGGTCTTACTAATGTTGTATTTAAATATTCAATCTCTTATAACTATTTATTTAATTTTATACGACATTTCTTTCGAAATATTGAAAAGGTTATTCTGAAGCTTTGTTTATGATAAAAGTAAAAATTCCAATTATAATCTATGAAATACTTACAATAAAAATTGCAATTTGGAAACAAGGATTTAAGTTGAATCTGTTGATACAGTATTACGTTTAGACTCGATAATATATATATTTGCCCATTTTGATACAATGAAAAGTAATCGACAAAATAGAGAAAAAATCCCTGGATTTAAAAAAAAAAAAAAAAAATTGAATATAATTTTGTGCTAAAGCATAAATTTAAGGGCAACCCATAGTAATAAAAATAATTTAAAAATAATAATAAAAAGAAAAGGAAGTACATTAACGTACGGTAATAAAAAAATAAATAATAATAATGAAAAAGTAACAATAAAAAAATAATAAAAACAAGGAAAATAAGAAAAAAAAAACAAAAACCAATGTCCACGATTAAGAGAAGCTAAAGAATAAAAAAATAAAAAAAAGATATTTACGGATTCGAACCGCCAACCTTCATCAGATGAGTCCGAAACTGTAAGCATCAAGCCACAGCTAACAACTGATATAAAATGGTTACATTTCTAGCATTTAAGCTAATAACGGAAATCCAATGAAAACAATGGTGAATATCGAACTTGGGGGGCTTTGGGCTCTGAAAATACGCTGTTCTTTGGTGTTTGGGCTTCAGAACACGATGGTGAAGTCCGTTTGTCGATCCGACCTTTCGTTTTTAGGGGGGATATAATGACAACAATACCAAATCTCTCGAAAATTTGGGGGGGGGGGGGGGGGTTGGACCCTGAAAATATCCCATTCCTACGGTGTTCGAACACGATGGTGAAACCCGTTTGTGGTGTTCGAACATGATGATGAAACCCGTTTGAGGTGTTCGAACACGATGGTGAAACCCAAATGAGTCGCTAAAAACCTGCTTTGTATTATTTTGATAATACACTGAAGCTCGGTTATAACGCGGTTGTTTATATCGCGAATTCGGATATAACGCGATTTGGTCTTGGACCCCTTCTATTTTGGAAAAGGTGTATAATTGTAAAATTGCAAAATATACCGTTTTTTCGCCTAAAATCAAATCAAAGATGTAAATTAATATGCTTGTTTCCTTATTATTTACAGTAATTGAGACTCTATACCCATCCTAATGTCACGAAAATGCGTCAAATACAATATATTTTTAAAAAAATACCAGAATCGCGGACTTTTTCGTTTAACCAAAATGAATATCGAGATCTATTTTTCTGCCAATGATAACCAGTAAAGAGGCCCATGTAATCTAATAGTCGTATGAATACCTAGTTTCGATCTACGTGACTTGTCCTTTGTACAAGATGCCAAGATGGCGGCGCCAAATCGATTTTGGCTAATATACCCATCAAAGTGTTGAAAAGGTAATGATTTATGTTTTCATAAATATAAAATTCTCTCACATAGCTCTGAATGATGTAGGTAATCGCGAAATGATCATTTTAAATCAATTTGGAATCGTGTGGGCGATAATAGGGTGCGATATTCGACATTTGACGTCGCGAAGTAATAAAAGTTCGGTTATTTCGCGATCTTCGAGATCTTGGATCCTAAAGATCGCGTTATAACCGAGCTTCTGTGTATTATTAGCAAAATAGCAGTTCAGTATTTCAAATTGCAACTGAAGATTATATATAATCAAAAGCATTCAAACAGATAGTGTTGTTAAGTTAAGAAACATTTTGTTCATTTCTAAGCAACCCCCTCCCCCTTCTAATCCGGAAAAAAGAATGCATTTTTTTTTTGGTTGAATGTTGAAGTACATCATAACTCTTGCCATTTACATATTCCTGGGTAAGCCACTGCTTCTAAGTTATATTTTTAAGCTTTTTTATTTTTTGGAAATTACGAATTAAACAAAATCTTAAACACGTAGGCTGAAAAATGCCGGCACACGGTCATGAAAAGATTAGCGATACAATTTATCAAAACTGAATATAAAATCGTTGATTCAAGAAGTGCTAATGAATTAATTTGAGAATTTAAGATTACATTAATTATTTTTAATTCTCAGGTGTGATGCGATTCGAAATGAGTAGTATTTTTTTTTTAAAAAAAGCACATTTACCTAAAACAAATAAAATAGGAAGAAAGTAAGTTTTATTCTCCTTTATGCTGAGCGATTTATTAGTTCTCGCCGAAATGTTTGTTGGAACCCTGGTACTCATTTTACAGAAGGTTGAGTGATCAACTCCCTAATCACCTGCAGCCGTAGATAAGCGTCTATGCAGCTTCAGTTACCGGGTCTCAACACATGACATACATATCTAATTATTAATCGTATATGATTAATTGAATTTTCATCGAAAAGAAATATATAAAAAGAATTTAAAGTTTACTTTCCTTACAATGTTACGTATGTTTATTTATTTATTTATTTATTTATTTATTTATTTATTTATTTATTTTTAACACGAAAAGAATACTGAAGAGAATAATTAATTAATTTTTTTTTTTTAAAAAAAAACCACGCTTTTATTAACGATTACATACTTGGCACAGTTACGAGGGAGGAGGGGTAAGCAGGATTAAGCCCTCCCGGGGGAAGAGATTGGATGTTGAGACCTACTACCTGTTTTTTTTAATATAAGTTACATATTATCCGGCCACTTTATTAGGTATACCTACCTAGTAGCGTGTTAGGCCTCCTTTAGCCCTCAAAACAGCCTGAATTCGTCGAGGTATTGAATCCACAAGATGCTGAGAACGTTGTTGAGGTATTGTGTACCATGCACACATGAGTACGCAGTTCCTGAAGATTTGATGGAGGTGTAGGCCTGGAGCGAACAGCTCCCTTCCAGCTCATCCATAAATTTTCTATCGGGCTGAGATACGGAGACTGAGCGAGCCACTGCAGCAAGGAAAAGTCATGTTCCTCAACCATCCTATAGTGATGCGGGTTTTGTGCACTGGCACATTATTCTGCTGGAAGTAGCCACCTGCATGTGTATAACTGCTAACATGTACAGTTGCACTTGGTCAGCTACGATATTTAGGTATGCTCCAGCATCCTGACGTGCCTCCAGAGGTACCAATAGACCATACGTATGCCAGGAAAACATCCCCACACCATGACACTGCTCCCACTGGCTTGAAAAGTTGTTGTAAGACAGACGGGTCCAGACACATGCTCACAGCAGGGGTGTACCTAATAAAGTGGCCGGACAGTATATTATAATATATATATCATAACCTTACGCCGATCTTAAGTTGAATATAAATCCTTTTCAGATAATTCCAATTCAGAGTATCAAAATATAATTATTCTTGGGATTCACATTTTGATAATTTTAAGATTTAGAGGATATTTTAATTTTTTTTTTTTTAATCATAAAAAAATCTCATATTAAATTTGAATTAGGCCTATCTCATTTTTTTATTTACGCCAGTCCTCGATTATCATTTTTTTTTATTCCTACGACTGTTTCGCCGTTTTACAATGGTACCATAAGTTAAAAACCTCTGGCCTATATAAATAAACTAATAATAAAATCATCTGTTATTAAAAGGGATCTTCATAGCTTAATAACTGTATGAAGCCGCATATTTCTTTGAAGAAAGTGACACTTCGTAGCGTTTGCCGTTGAGCTATTAAATCACAACGTGATGTTCAGACGTAGATGGGTTTTCTTTTTATCGCTTTTCTAAACCAGCTTCACTGTGAATGCGGTGGCAGTCTCTCTATTATTGTCCATCCATGCTCATAATCGGAGGTAAGCCACATCGTAAACACGGGGGCGAACTTCTTAAGAAAACGACGTGGCTGCTGTTAGATGCCAATCTAGAAAAATCATAATTTCTAGGCATGTGACCTCTTAAAATTAAACGATGCAATTAGAATTATTCGTCTCATTGAGGCATACCCGTTGTTTACGTAGCACCTCTTGAATAGGCCTATGTATTTTATTTTATTTTATTTTATTTTATTTTATTTTATTTTATTTTATTTTATTTTTCTTTGTACATTTTGAGTCAGGATAGGATATTCTTTTTCTTTGTGTTTCATATTTCTTTTTTTTTTTTCTTATCCTGGGTCATTCTCCGAGTATTTGCGAATGCCAAATTCTATTTGCAACAGATAATAAAATAGGAAATTTGTCTTAAACATAGAATTGAAAATTTAGATACACCCAATTAAGCGGTTAAAGGACCCAGGATTAGACCACGAAGGTCCGGAAGGGATATAAACTAATTCGATCCGCAGTCTACCTGTAACCTCGGAAAGAATCTCACTAATAATGTGTTTGATCTGTCTATAGGAGAAACAAGCTATGAAAAATTCACGATACTGCCGAAACTGAAATGGTTCCTTCGGGCCGTTCTAGAAGATATTATGGTTAGTCAAAAAGAAAACTTTCTTATCGGACTATTTTTTGAACGACATCGACCCAAACATTTTGATGAACTGCTCTATGATTGGTCAATTACTAATATTCAAATTACTGAAATAATAAGCTGAAATTTATTTATTTATTTATTTATTACAGGATTTTTAAGAGAGAAGGAATGTGTGTACCATTCCTGAAATGAATTGACCTACTAAAAAAAATCCATCTATTCCATGAAACGCTCAGGAGCGCTGAAAAAAATGATAAATACGTTTTAATGTTCTTTGGTGTTACATTAATACATTGGAAAAAAAGAAAGACAGCTTATTTTCACAACCACTATTTGAATTGTCAACATTGGGAATCTCAGACAGCTATTTCATCTTTATTAGGACTTATCAGCCAAATTTCCCACTTTGATAAACTGTGAAGTTGGGGAACGTTGTGGATCTCCACAGCGCTCTCGCCAGTGAGAATCCAACGATAATAGTAATAAAAAAGAAATACTATACTGTTTTCTGGTTCTTAGAATTCCACTG
This sequence comes from Thereuonema tuberculata, assembly GCA_023159025.1. Lineage (NCBI taxonomy): Eukaryota > Metazoa > Arthropoda > Chilopoda > Scutigeromorpha > Scutigeridae > Thereuonema > Thereuonema tuberculata. The sequence continues at coordinate 21,236,442 of JAFIDM010008419.1, read as the reverse complement.
GCAAAATTGCGAGCGAGAGTTCTTAATCAACTGCGAAAATGCTGCTGATGAGTTCTAATAAGGACGAAACAGCTATCCCAAATTCCCAATGATGATAAGGTGTGATTATAAAATTGTTATTTTTTTTTTCTTTTTTTATTCATATTAGAAAGGAAACTCAAATGTATCAGCTTTTAATGTAACTGAGCGGAACTGGAGAAATTTTATACAAATATGTCTTACCTTTTAGCCGAGCTTCAAAGACGAAATATGAAAAATATCACTAAGAAGTTGTTTTTCGGCAGTTGTTTTCATATATTTATACTATGTATTTAAAATCCAAAGATCTGTCCTCCGCCCTTCATCTCCGAAGCAATGACGGTCGAACCAAAAAACAAAAAAAAGTTTTCAGCAAAATGAGTCCGTTTGTAGTAGATCGCTTTTCACTGCTTCTGTCTCCATAGGGGGAAAGGAAAATTACTGGTAAAAATAAAGATTAGGGCTTTTCAATGCAGATAGGATCAATATGAAGAAATTAATATTAACAAATAGGTCAATTACAGTCATTATCTTTTCTAAATCCTCGTAGGACCCCTTAAATATTGCAAGTTAAGCTTAAGAACATTTAAATAAATTTTACATTAGGTTTCTAATGTTTCCGAAAAAAACTAAATAAACACTAAATGTTCGGCAATTTTTTCAAGCCTATTATTTATTCATCTTTAGCTTTCATTCTGGGAAAGTGAGTTTTAGCAGATTACTCAACCTGAATGTGTGTGTGTCCTGTAATAACGTTTGAACCACTGCACTGGATGGATCATCTTCTTCATATGCATAGACTAGACATTAGAGCCGATTTAACTTTTATATTAATATTTGAAATCTTTTCCAAATGGCTCTTATCGAGGAATCAGCGCAGGAAGGCTACAAAAAAAAAAAACCCAAAAAGTATTAGAATATAAACAATGAATTTCTATCTTATTTCTATTAATACTTCATCGTTTCAATGAATCAATCATTAATTAGCGTATGGTTTATTATGATTAAAGCTAATCGGATTTCTACAACTAGATAAGTAATTCGAATTTATTTATTATTTTTAGCGACCCACTTGGGAGCTATTGAGATAGCGACCAAATTCGGTAGCTATTGCATTTGTCCTGTCCGTCCGTCCTTGTCTGTTCTCCCCTAACAACTGCCGAACGGAAGATCGGATCGACAAACGGATTTCACCATCGTATCCAGAGACCCAAACACCGTAGGAATGAGGTAATTTTAGGGGCTAACGCCTCCTCCCATCCATGTTCGCGGTATTTGGCATTGTTTTCATTGGATTTCCGCTATTAGCTTCAATGTTAGAAATGCAACCATCTCATTTCAGTTGTCAGCTATTGCATGACGCTTTAGGTCTCAGACTCATATACTGAAGGTTGTCGGTTCGAATCCGTATATCTACTTTTTTTTTTTATTATTCTCTTAATCTTTTCTTCTTCATGTCCGCGTGGACATTTTTTCTTATTTTCCTAACTTTTTTTTTACTTTTTCTAACTTTTTTTTATTTTTCCTTAAGTTAATGTACTTATTTTATTATTATTTTTATATTTTTTTATTATTATGGGTCGCGTTCAAATTTATGCTTTAGCACAAAATATATTCACTTGTTTTTCTTTCAGAAAAGCAAAATTAATTTTATCATTTACAGATAAACGTAGACTTTTCACCAAAAAAAAAATAAAAGAATTAAAAAAGAGCGTCTTAAGGAACGTATGTTTTTTTTTCGAACTTTTTATAAATAAATTCAGAAGAATTTCACTAAATTAAAAAAAAAAAAAAGGGAGAGAATTTCATTGAGTTGAGGGGCCGTGGGAGCAACCCACCCACGCAGCGGCCACAGGAAGACTATAAACATAAAGAAGTAGCCAGGGAAATCCGAAGTTGATCGACCTCAGAAGCAAACAAGATTCTTAGGGAGAGTGAAAAATCACTTTTACTGTTTGTATAAATTCATTTTTAATAAAAACAAAGAATTTTTAAAACGTTATTAAGTTTTAAAATCAAACACATATAATAATTAAAAAAAAAAAAAATTATACCTGTAATTACCGTAATTTTTGTTTTTATTTTTAATTTTTAATGATTATTATTATTTATTTATTTTTTTTTTTCAATATTTTTCCCGCATTTGCTTTTTTTTTTTTCTTTAATGTACTGTAGGTTTTTTTTTTCTTTATTTTTTCGTGATTATGTTAGGAATATTAAGGGAAAAGAAATATACGATTAAAAATATAAAAAAATAATGTTCTCCTTAACTTATTTTTTATTAGAAATATTTTAATTTATTAAATATAAAATTAAATATATACAGGGTGTTTCAAAAATACACGGCATAATTTCAGGTATGTATTTCCCACATGTAGACAATCAAAATAGTTCATTACAACATATGTCCGGAAATGCTTCATTTCCGAGTTATGGCCTTCACAACATTGAAAATCACCGGAACGTTTTTCGTTCCGCCGGTCGTTGCCATTACAGAAGATGTTCAAAATGACCACCTCCTGCTTGAATACAGACCTCACATCGATGTCTCATTGAACGTTTTTCTTTCCGCAGGTCGTTGCCGTCAAAGGACACATTAAGAGGGCACTCTGACAGATCATTCCGAGGCGAAGGTTAAATTCAGTGGTGTGTTTGGCGTTCGACTGTGTGTCATGTACACAAATCAGGAGCTGGCAGAGATGCACTTCATGTACGGTAAGGCAGACGGCAATGCTGCGCTGGCTCGTCGTTTGTACCAGGAGAGGTACCCACAGCGACAATGTCCAGATCGGAAGACATTTGTAAGTCTCCATCACCGTCTGTGCGAGTATGGAAAATTTCACTCTCCTGGATTGGGAAGGGGACGACCAAGGTCTACAACTCCAGAAGAACAGGAGGAGATTCTGGAGACTGTGAACAGAACTCCTTCTGTCAGCACACGAAGGTTAGCGTTGCAAGTGAATGTTCCCCATACGACTGTCTGGAGACTGCTGAAAGAGCATCAATTGTATCCTTATCATTTGCAACGTGTACAGGCGCTGTCACCAGCAGATTACCCTGCACGAGTTAGGTTCTGTCAGTGGTTCTTGCAGCAGTGTGCTGCAAATCCGAACTTTCCTGCCTTAGTATTATTTACAGATGAAGCACAGTTCACACGAGATGGCATAACAAATTTCCACAATCAGCATGTATGGGCGTATGAAAACCCAAATGCAACTGTTGTATCTCATCACCAGGTGCGGTTCTCCCTCAACATGTGGGCCGGTATCATTGGTGATCGATTAGTTGGACCCCATGTACTTGTAAACAGACTTACGGGGCAGGCGTACACAAACTTCCTGGAAAACATCATACCTCATGTTTATGACGACACTCCACTGATCGATCGTCAGCACGCTCACTTCTTGCATGACGGCGCTCCTGCACACTTCAGTCGTACGGCTCGCCGGTACTTGGATCGAACGTTTCCTGATCGATGGATAGGTAGAGGTGGCCCAATTGCTTGGCCTCCACGCTCACCTGATCTGAACCCTCTCGATTTCTACTTGTGGGGCCATTTAAAATCATTGGTTTATTCGTCTCCGGTGCCTGATTTGGAATCCCTTCGGAATCGAATTGTGGCACGTTCTGAGGACATACGCAACATTCCTGGAGTGTGGGATCGTGTTCGCAGGTCATTGAGACATCGATGTGAGGTCTGTATTCAAGCAGGAGGTGGTCATTTTGAACATCTTCTGTAATGGCAACGACCGGCGGAACGAAAAACGTTCCGGTGATTTTCAATGTTGTGAAGGCCATAACTCGGAAATGAAGCATTTCCGGACATATGTTGTAATGAACTATTTTGATTGTCTACATGTGGGAAATACATACCTGAAATTATGCCGTGTATTTTTGAAACACCCTGTATATATATAGCCTAGAAATATAAAAATAAAATAATAGAACTAAACAGTGGCGTATATAGAATATATTTTCGGGGGGGGGGGTCCAAGATTAATATAATTAAGTAGACACCCCATGGAAACCTATCTGTTCAACCAAAAAAAAAACAAAAAAAAAACCGATGGAAACCTATCCGTTCAACCAAAAAAAACGTTGGGAGGACATATCTTCATTATTTCGGGGGGGGGGGGGGGGTCGCCCTCGGCCCCCCCCTTACATACGCCCCTGGAACTAAACATTTTTTTTTTAATCTTGTCTTCCTTCTTTCCTATTGTAATACGCTTTTCTCTTTGACATTTTATCGCATATTAATAATATTAACAAAATATCAGGAGAAAAGCGCATTAGTATAGGAAATAAAAAAAGACAAGATAAAAAAAAAATAGTTAGTTGCATATTTTTATATTTGTCTTATTTTATATTTAGTTAATAAAAATACTTCTAAAGAAAAATAAGTTAAGGAGAATATCATTTATTTATTTCTAATCGTATATTACTTTTCCACCTAATATTCCAACATAATAAGGAAAAAAAAATACATTTATTATATTAACGATAAAAGAAAGCAAAAATTGAAAGAAAAAAAATGAAAAAGAAATTAAATAAATAAGTATACTAATAATAATCATTAAAAATGGGAAAAAAGAAGAAGAAAAAAAAACCACTTGTCCCCTACGAGAATCGAACGCACGATCCTTATATCTCAATACTATCGCTTTAACCCATTCACCACAGCACTTACTTACAAAACAAACATGAAGTTAATAAGCTAATACTCGAAAATCGATGAAAACAATTACAAATAACTCGAAAACGATTGAGAGTTGGCCCCTTACCCCATATATATTTTTGAAGTACTCTGTGAGTTTTTCAACTCACAAAGGGGCACTGATTTCAACGATGTACAGGCCGTGACCTCTCCTTATCTAATACTGATATTTGTAACATCGCTTAATAAGTTTTAAAATGCAATTTTAAGTCGAAATCTTTCTTTCTATCCATCCGTCCTTTTGTGATCAGGAGAATTCAAATACTCTTCATTGAGAAAAGTGAAATTTTAGAAGCAGATACATGTTGTTACAATACTCACATTGATTTTATTACATGTTCGATTAAAAGATAATGTGCTACGGACAAAAAAAAACTGCTTAAGTACCATATCATTAAGTCAGAAATAAATACCCAATTTATCTGAAATTTTAGAGGTAAACATATCATTTTACAAAAAATAAATAAATAAATAAATAAATAAATAAATAAATAAATAAATAATTCCTCTTGAATTTGCTACTTGTCCGACAACTAGATACTGTTTGTTTTTGTTTATGAGAACCTTCAGCGCTTTTGCGCATGCGTCAGGTCTCCTTCGATTTCATCAAAATAGGAGTGAGGAGAAATAAAGCGGGGATATGTACTTTTTATCAGTTTACTAGTAGCTGCGTTCTATTATGCTGGGCGAACACATACCAATATGCGGCATTATTGGTGGACAATATTGGTCATTTTCATTGGTACCAACCGTTTCCAGCAATAAAAATGAACAATATTGCCCGTTGGCGATTGTCGGAAAAAAAGTACCAATTTTAGTTGGCGAGAAATATTGCTGGTGAGCGAGCGAATCACATGAACGGATGAAATCACGTGACAATGGTGACGTCGAAGGAAGGCGGGACTTTGAAAATCGGAAAATCACTCACTCACGCCGGCCATTTTGTTTGAGAAACAAGGCATAAAATCAGCAAAATGGGTCGGCCCAAAAAAGGAAATCCAAACAACAACATTTATTCAATTGATCAGGAAAGACTTCTCATTGATTTCTACAGAGGGACGGCGTTTAATACTATAGCGATTCTGTACGGAAACACGCTCTCTTTAGCTCTCCCTAGTGAGAAACGCCGTAACCAGGCCAATACTCGTTAAAGGAAAACCTGGGTGTTCGCGGACAATACCAACCGCCAATATCTATAATGACCAATATTGTCCACCAATATTGCCGCATATTGGTAAGTGTTCGCCCAGCATTAGCGCTTTTCGGGAAAGAATTATGGAAATCAGTAAGCATCCGAAAATACACGTGCGTCCTACTAAAAAAACAAAACAAAAAAAAAAACAGGTCTTAGGAAAGTGGCCATCTCAGCGTATCACCGCTCTGCAGAGTAGAATCGTCCGCGAGTGGCGGGTCTGGCTTTCGAAAACGAACAGTAAGGAGCTAGGTGGGCAAAAAACAACAACAAAGACAAACTGTCAGATATCTGATGAAGTCGTCAAAATAACAATAATTAAAATAACTAAAAAACTAATTGCCTTACAAAGCTGAAACTTTCATAGAAGGTTCAGTACGTTTGTAAGCAGCTACGCAGCAACTCTTTTTGGCGCCTAGTGCGACGTAATTTGAGGCGGCTCTTTGACTTTTTATTAATGTTAGGAACTTAGGTTGACAATCCAACAACTAACAAAAGATTGCGAGGTCTCGACGGCACCTCCATTGATACGGCGCCTGGTGCGGGAACACCATTCGCACACCCTTGCTGTGGCGCTGCGTATAAGTAAAATCCCTATTGATTTGGCAAAAATCAGACAGAAACTACATAAGGAACTACGAAGAAAAATCTGTGAACGTAAGTAAATGAACAATATTTTTTAACAACTTCCTTTCGTGCTCTTATCAAACGGGTATTCGAAAGTAGGCACGCCAACTACATCTTGTTTTCAACATAAAATTTATTAATATTTTGATAAAAAGTCTAAAAATATGTAAGGACCTTTTCTACAGTAATGGGGATGGTAAAAACATGATATTGTTTATATTTAATAATAATCATAATAATAATAACAGTAGGTAGGGGGTAATCTATATTACTAAAATCGTTTATTTCTCTGTCTGTCTATCTGGCGCAATTGTTAATTATTAATTATTATTATTATTATTATTACTGAGAAAGTCAGATTATAAAATTTTCTTTGTTTTTTTGCCTTGCATGGGATTCGAACCGAGGACCTTTGTCCTCGCAGTCATGAACGATAACCATTGGACTACTGCTGGTCCCCCAATATCCAATCCTACTTTATCGACCGAGGCCAACGAGAAATGACTCGATAGCCTCGACTCGATTGGTATTGCTTTTCAACAAAATTGGATCAAAATGGCGAACGATAGAAATTTCAACATTTTGACGTTTTTCCTATCTTCAAACCCTTATCCTGACGTTGTTTTTACAGTTTTTGCCACAAACTTTGTACAGCTTTTAGGGCACTGATGTAACTACAAATAAGTAACAACGAAGTCGACATCTATTCACTGGTTTTTAGGGGCGGAGCTTAGAAGTGGGACGTGACCTCAAAGTTGTTTTGTGGATAGCGTCCGTAAATTTTGGGCTTTTCAGCTGAAACTAACCATGACTTCGGATGACTGAATATCAAACTTTATTATTAAAATATTATTAACAAATACTATTCACAAATCTCAAGGTGGTCGACCTTTGGGAAATAAACTTACCGCGATAGATGCGCGATAGATATTTTTTTAACTTCGACGCGTTAGTTTTAAAGTAGAAAGACAAGGGACTAAAAGTAGACATTTACGAAAATTTTTGTAAGGAAGATTTTGAGTTTTTAGTGTAATTGCAATTTTGCTCCCGAGTAAGCGCGTGATTATTGCCATTATCTTGTTTCGAAAAACTAAAGGAAACATAGTTGTGAATTAATAGTTTAATGCAGTACTTTACGTAAAAAATGATTTAACGTCAATTTAACAAATTTTGTAAAAATAAAATCATTAATAAAGTGCATAGGCGTTTATTGTGGGTGAACCAAGGGAACCCTAAAAATCTCAAATTGTATAAAGTTGGTCCTATTTTTCTTTCTTCCTTTTTTTTCTTTTGTGTTGGATGGCTGGTTGAGGAGATCTTGCCCCCAATCCTTCCGAAATTTTGAAGACGAATTTTTCTTTTTTTTTTATAGCTCTCTAACTTGACCCTCCTCGAAGTAAAATCCTATACGTCCCTGTTACAATGACATTTAAACAAACCTGAGCAATTTACAGAGTACGGAGGAAACATGCGTAGGATTTCAGCTGGGAGAAAGCGTGCTACTAGAACTTTTACGTTAGCTCTAACTAAAAAAAAAAAAAAAAAAATCAGGAATCACACAACAAATCGAAATTTAACTTTTCTCAGATAGTCTTATTCTCCCTTCGCTTATTCCCGTGGCTGCGTCCATGTACTCAGGATTTTAAAATAAAGGGGAAGGATATAAAAAACAAAACAAAAAACATTCAACCAAAAAAAAGAAAAAGAAGAAAAAAAAAAATCACAACTGGACAGTAAATATGATTTCGCACACGGAGCCAAGATCAACGGGAATCCTGAACAGCTCTTTCATTCTTCTTAGGAATCATCAGCAGAATTTACCCTTGATGTTTGGCTCAGTCTGCCCGAAAGCTAAGGGAAAAGCATTCTCGATCCCGGGAATGGGCCGCCGAGATAAAAAACAAACAAATAAAAAATAATCCTTTGAAATCCACAATATTAATCCCATGTCCTTTCACTGAAAGGCACTAAGGTATTTAATTATAAATAAGAAACATCATAAGTTCAATGAAAAGCAAAATTTAACGTAAGTCGTGTCTTTAGGGGAATAGGTAGTAGGGGGAGGAGAGTTACAAAAAACGAAGCAATGAACTTTCGACCCAAATAAATAAAAGAAATAAATAAACAAGATAGGGATAGTGATTAGTAAACCAATCACAGTGCTTCGCAACAGCTTCTGAGTCACCTTTACTTTAGAATAGACTGCGCCGGGATGGTCCAGAAAATGCTCATGCGAGTCTTGTTGCGACCTCGTGCTATCTAACCCACAGCTATTTATAAGGAATAATCGTCATTCTTAACTCGAACCTTGTTAATACACTGCATTCATGATAATCATTTAAAAAAAAAAAAAAAAAAAAAAAAAAACTTAAGTTCAGAAACTGAAAAAATTTAAAATGGGGAGAAAAAAAATGAAGAAAAAAAATGCCCATGAGGGGATCGAACCCACGACCTTCGCGTTATTAGCACTGTGGGATATGTGCCCACAGACAGACAAACCGGGGATATAAGGCGTCTTTACGAAGCCTAAAAAACAGGTCCAAAATCATATAATTTTTTTTTTCTATTTTCGGATGCAGTTGGGGAGGGGGAGTTACAACCCTTACCAACCTCCCTCTAGATACTCCAGTGATGTATATACTGTATATTTTGATTGTAACAATAATTCTTGGAGATGATTTTTCTACATATTGTATAGAGAACGAAGAGACGTGCAAAAAGCGATAATTGTTTTTGTCTCATTTTGACATTGTTTTTATGCAATTCGATCTAACGAACTTTGATTACATCGTCTCCTTACATTTCGTTTCTAATTTTATCCTAATCCTATTTGGTTTTCCTGTAAAAATTCCCTTTCTTTAGCGCAAGAGAAGGGAGAAAGCTCTCAATCAAGAATTACGCAGCCCGAGATGCCTGTGTAATTACGCGACCATCGGGATTCCCTCTATTACATAGGGCCAACTAATAACACGGTTCCGCGATTCAGGAAAATGATGGTTTTAGAAAGGTCAGTTATATAAGAATTCCAAATATCTGCGTCATTTTTAAAATAAAACTGATGTAAAATTCCACCAGGATCTGGTGATTGCTATTTGCTATCTTTTATTGCGGTTAAAAATCTAAACTTATCTTGATATCGAATCCCAAATAAAATACGGTTGAAGACTCAGAACCACTAGGGCTTCGTTCCTCTCCTAGACTTCGTTCAATCTCCTTCATTCACTTTTATATATAATGTCATAAGTAGTAAACTTATTTCATAATATTATGAAATCCAAAGGGTTTTTTTTAATATAAAATTATACAAATGTTGCTTTTTTTATCATTCTGTTAAGTATACAAGATATTTTGCTATTGTCCTTAAGCTTATTTATTTTTATATTTTTTTCACTTAATTTTAACCATATTTATAACTATATTCTATAGAACCTAGTGGTAAAGGAATTATGTACGGCCTTCATATTCCTCTACCGAGACTATAAGGTAATATTTTATTTTTATTGCACAAATTACTGTACAAATATCTGTTTACATTTTCAGTCATTACTTTAAGCTATCTTCATTCATTTACTTTAAACTATCTCATCTTTGTATTTTTAACATTATACTTTTCTTCATGGGAAAAACACAACCTGGACCCAATAAACGAAGTTGCTTTATCAGATAAAAGATAGAGAAACAAGACTGATTATAGGGACACTTATTATAAACAGTTTTCATTGCATAAATAAGGCAAAAGGTTTGCAAAAGAATAAATATTCAATAGAGAGTTTTAAAAAGGTATTAAAAAATAAAGCGAAATTGTTATAAATTGTTTTAAACAAAGTAGGCATGAAAATGTCTCTAAATTATTTTAAAACAAAGTCGCATAGAAATATTTGTAATTATTAAAAATTTGAATCTATGTATTATTAATTTTCAAAAAGAAGCCTGAAATAGTCCGGAAATTCTCTGGATGAAATATAGCATATAATGAATAGAAAAGATGAGATAATCTTCTTAATACGAACCGAAATATCAAATACATACACTACAATCTTCTGTAAAAATTAAACACTCCTTTGTTTTCCGTCTATATTTCATCTTTCTTTGCGATAGACTTCTTCAGGACATTAATGGAGGAGAAGAAATTATATGAGATAATCTGTTTACATTTTTTGAGTTTTCTTAATCCCTGACCTACGTTCGAATCTGCTTATTTACACTTAAAATAAACTTTTTTAAAGAAATACGAGGTCACAACAAACGTCTCGAAATTCACGAGGTTTGTGTGGCGAAATTTATTCCTTATTTGCTTTTGTAGTTACCTCTTTTGTTTAACCTACTTTTAAAATGAAGTTCGGCTTATAAAATCAGTATGTCTGCATGTGTGCGTTTTTAACTCTTAACTTTTGAACCCTTGATTGTATTTCCAGGGAACTCTACTTACTTCCAGACAAGAAACTATCTACCTTAGATACATGAAAATTTCTCTGCCCGGATCTATGTAGCGAAATGTGCTAGTGAAGGTTGAAAGTGTTACCAATTCCCAATGAAAAAGCATTAAAAGAAGAACAATTAGCTTATGACACTGATACGTCTGAACGTAGGTTCGAGTCTCGGCGTGGGCTTGGATGTTTCTGTCTTTTTCGGTGTTGATTTCTCTTCTTAGGAGGCAAAGTCTGAATATCACCTTCCAGTTGCATCCTGGGTAATTATCGACAGCAGCATTAATTATCCCATCATGGAGAGTAACTCTACGACTAATGATCTGAAGAGTTGATCTGGGGATAAGACACAACAACAACGCAATTAGCTTTGATTTAAATATCAATATTGACTTTCTAAGAATGATGTCTAATACTGTTTTAATTTCGTTTTAATTTTGAGCGTGATTTGATTTAATTTTTTTATTTATTTATTTAAATACTAAGAAATTACAGTCTTGCTAGGTTCTATCTCGAGATCCTGTGTGCAGGTACTGAAGTTACATAGAATTAAATTACATTAAAAATAATCAAATTAAATTAAAATAAATTAACATAGAATATGTTCATCCTCATAATAAATTATTACATTACATTCTACATAACATAGAATAGTTGTGATAAACACATATAGAACAATAAAGTTATCCATTCTATAATACAGTAGAATTAGAAATTAATAATACTCAAAAAAAATAACTTGTGAGCATATATAACTAAAGCAGTTTTAAAAGAACAAACAAATATAATGATTTCAAAATTAATGATACAAATGACAACCATTTATCAGAAAATAATGTTAGCCAGAAATCAAACTGGAATTTTTGCATATTCAATGCATTAAATATCTATTAGGACAAGGCAATTACAACATTAAGAATAAATAACAAACAAAAAAATCTTTATAAATTCCACTTTATTTTACCATGAATTAAATCGGAAATTAATTTTTTTCAAAGAAATTAGACGAAAGAGGCTTAAGCAATATTTGAGGATTTAATTTAGAAAAATAGAATTTTTCAAGATTAATTGATTGTACTCGATGAGTGTTAGACAGTGAGGCAGATCAACATTTATAAGAACGCCAATTTCTTTGTATTCTTTTCAGTGGTTTAAGAAAGGAAAAAAGAAAGTTAAAGTTAAAAGTATACTTTCAGGGTTGTTTTTTTTTTCTAATTTGATTAATATAAAAAGATTTTAACATGCTCAAGGAAACATAAAATAAAAAACAAAAGAGGCAAGTAAGAAATCAAAAGATTTCGCACCAGATTCCCAATGATAACTCAGGGCGCGAAATCTTTTTGGTTTCTTAAGTGTCTCCTTTGGTTGTTATTTGATTAATTTAATCAATATAAATCTTGATATAGCTTAGCCACATTGGAATTCTGATCTTGATTAGATTATGTAGTTCACAAATCTTAAATTTCTTTTAGAAAAACTCACTTGTCAGTATGAAACTTAACCAATTTTTAGTTAGTTTTTTTATTCTTCTTCTTCTTATTATTTTTTTAAATACACTGAAGCTCGGTTATAACGCGGTTGTTTATATCGCGAATTCGGATATAACGCGATTTGGTCTTGGACCCCTTCTATTTTGGAAAAGGTGTATAATTGTAAAATTGCAAAATTTACCGTTTATTCGCCTAAAATCAAATCAAAGGTGTAAATTAATATGCTTGTTTCCTTATTATTTACAGTAATTGAGACTCTATACCCACCCTAATGTCACGAAAATGCGTCAAATACAATATATTTTTAAAAAAATACCAGAATCGCGGACTTTTTCGTTTAACCAAAATGAATATCGAGATCTATTTTGCTGCTAATGACAACCAGTAAAGAGTACCATGTAATCTAATAGGCGTATGAATACCTAGTTTCGATCCACGTGACTCGTCGTTTGTACAAGATGCCAAGATGGCGACCCCAAATCGATTTTGGCTAATATAACCCATCAAAGTGTTGAAAAGGTAATGATTTATGTATTTATAAATATAAAATTCTCTTACGTAGCTCTGAATGATGTAGGTAATCGCGAAATGATCATTTTAAATCGATTTGAAATCGTGTGGGCGATAATAGGTTGCGATATACGACATTTGACGTCACGAAGTAATAAAAGTTCGGTTATATCGCGATCTTCGAGATCTTGGATCCGAAAGATCGCGGTATAATCGAGCTTCTGTGTATAAAACTTTGTTAAGTTTTGGATTTTTCATATACAATATTTCAATGAAATATATTTCATACCTATCTACGTACAACATCTATGATAAAATTTAAAAAACAAAAAACAAAAAAAAAACAAAAGAAATAAGTGAATATAATTTTGTGCTAAAGCATAAATTTAAAGGCACAATAATAAAAAAAAAAGGAAGTATAGCCTACTAACGTAAAGGGAAAAAAAGTTAGGAAAATAAGAAAAAAAAATCCACGTGGACATTGGAAAAAAAAAAAATAAGAGGAAAAAAAAAACACACAACAGTAGATATACAGATTCGAACCGACAACCTTAAGCGTAAGAGTCCTGTACTTTACCAATCAAACTTTACAACTTAAATGAAATGATTGCATTTCTAACATTTCAGCTAATAGAGGAAATCCAATGAAAACAATGCCAAATATCTAAAACATTGGGGGGGGGGGGGCTGAAAATACCGCATTCCTACGATGTTTGGGCCTGTGAACACGATGGTGAAATCCGTTTGTCGATCCGTCCTTCCGTTCGGGAGTTGTTAGGGAAGGACAGACATGGACGGACAGGACAAACGCAATAGCTACCGATTTTGGTCGCTACCAAATGGGTTGCTAAGAAATTCGGAAACTAGGCAACCATCAACATACAGTATTCAGATATTGCTGTGGCACGGATTGATGTTTGAGTTCTAAAATTCGTGTGCTCAAGCGCTTTTTTCCTCGACAGTAAATATTACAAATGTCGGAAAAATTCCCTATAGTGGTTATTCTTAGTACACAAATGTAATTTAAGTTATAAACTGGGCCACCTCAAGAGCAGTTGTGCAAGTTGCGTACTCCACAAAGATGCCATAACACGTGAAATGGCAAATTCAGTTTTAAAAATCAATTCTCCATTCCGAACACATAAGGAGACGTCGATATTGCTTCATGAGTGGGGGGGGGGGGGCGAAAATTACGTGCATTTATTAATATATCAATCTCTCCGTCTGTCCTTTCCGTGGGATGGCACAATAGATCTTTCAGGTCGACGTGCTCGGCTGTCAAGCCACCCACATTCACAAGTAATCTAATCTAAATATATCAATCTTAACTTTAATTGAATGTCAATTTATTAATAACATAATTATTAAATATTACATGAATTATAATATTGCATTAAACAAGAATTAGGGGACTTCTGAACACAGAAGAAGCGAAAACGTCAAATTTACATTTTAAACAATTTTATCTAAGTTTAATAAGAGGACGAAACTTATCTTATTGCTTATATATTTTAATTGTATATAGAATATTTATGTATTAGATATAATAAGAAAAAGAAATTAAACAAAATATAGATAATGTGTATATCATCTTTCGAATATCCTCAGGATAAGATTGCAAAATCAATTGGTCAGAAATAAAAAAATAAAAATAAAATAACAATACTAAGCAGGGCACGGATGCTACCAAGAGCTGCGCTAAAATGAAATTGTTGTACTAAACATCGCTTTCCTATAAGAGGTTCTGATCAGATGCCTTTCTTTTCCTTTGGGATCATGAATTTTGACGCCCACTCTGATCCGGCGTCTGTAGCTGCCGCTCTTCTCGCCTTACGGTAGAGCCGCCACTGGGTAAATCTTTAGGAAATGAAATAAAGAGCATAAATTCACTATAAGAAAGCTATGTTAATTTTCAAATCATAGACATAGTTTTACCTAAAATAGGCTTAAACATTTTGCAGCCCTATAACTTTTTTTCTTAAACGCTCAGAATCCGATAAAACTGTTTTAACATATCCATGCTTATTATCGTCGCGGCGAAAGTTGGACCTGCAAACACATTATCATTGACTAATTTCTCCAGTATCAATGCCGTAAGCTCCGCAGAAAATATCAATCTCAATTATCAAAAATAGGAAATATCAAAAATCTCACATACATCTTCTTGAAATCGACGAGCAACGTTAAGAATAATTTCCCTACTTGATTTTTGAGACCTTTTCCTCGTCGAAATGTTGAATGTGAATCAACGACCGCCATTTTCTCTTACATTTGAATGTGACCGACAGGCCAGGAAAGGAAAATCTATCATCTGCGTTGCATTCTGGGAGGTTCATCTTTGGCCATACTGATAATATCAAAAAGAATTTAACTCTATCTTAACAACTTAAACAAAGATCTATTAATATCAATTTAAGATCTTTGTTATTGTTGATTGACATTTCAAACAGTTACGAAATTAGATTTTTTTTTTCTTATCTTCCCCCCCCCCCCCTTAAAGAAAAAAAAGAAAATATCCTGACTGTTTACCGTTTTCTCTCTCAGTGTCGCCTTGGACCATTGCCCCAATCCTCCGCCTGCAAGAAATTGCAAAGGACTCAATTGTAATTCTTGGGCTTTGATTTCTGTTTTCTACTATAAGCTTATCGATGGAATGAGATAAGAGAGAATAGTGTATCAAGGAGATGAATGAAATATCTTTAAGGACGCTGTCCGAAAATGCATTCTTGAGTGATATTCTATGTATTCTTCCTTAATTCTTCAGTAAGTTCAAGATTATGAATGAGTATTTATGAGGAGAGGTTGTCCTGTGATACGGTGGATATAAACAACTGAACAGTGTCCCTCATGTATATTCCAGATAGATTAATAGTCGACCTCGAAGCAAAGTGAAAGCATCTGTAAAACGATGGAACATCAGTGAATCAGAGCTTGACTAATCCTAGGCATTTATGCTTTTCATCTCGGGAAGTCTGTTGTATAACAGTCGGCAGTGGTCTCGCTACAGTATTGGTTAACATGCAGAGTCAAACCCATTTCATTGTAAAACTTCCAATTTATCTCGGTATTACGATGATAGTATTGTTCTTTATTTATTTATTTTTTATTTATTTATTTATTTATTTATTTATTTATTTATTTATTTATTTATTTATTTATTTTTTTTTTTTTCACATGTGACAGTTTGAAGTCTTGACAATAATTATCTCAAGCGTAATAGAAACGAATCCACGCATGGACCGCATGACTTTTTTTTTTTTTTTTTCACTTTTCAAACGTAATATCTCAGACAAATTGCCAAAACATAAAATTATAACAAACTAACATTTATATTTTTTCTTAGGTGTACAAAACAATCCTTATTTCTTCCAAAAAAAAATACTTAAATATAAAAATATGTTCACCTCAACTGTGGTATGTTTGAAAATTGTAAAGTTTGAGAAAATTAATATTTCAATAAAAATAAAACATCACTTTATCTTATGACGTAACCATCGAAAATCAATTTTGCAAACAAAATAGCAGTCAAGAACTGAAAGAAAAATGACATTAATTTTCCTCCACGCCCAAGGCTTAGTGTGAATTGAGGAGGGCGTCAAACACCTTCAAAGCACGGGAATACATGTGGGAATGAATCGCACCCTTATTACTAAGTCCGAGAATTCCGTTTTGGCTGGTTTCAAGGCTTGAAAAATCAATATGCATTGGTTCAAATAACGTTTTCTGGGTTTATTCCTACGTAGAAGTGTAGAAACAAAATGGGACAGATGAAAAAAACTGAAAAACCATTCCAAATTAGTGGTTTTTGTTGGATAGTTTGAGTCCAAGTCGGGTCCCCTTTTGCTAACTAAGGCTGGTCGATCTAAGATTTAGATGAATGTCCCTGGACGCCAAGAAGCCTAGCTCGCGGTTCCTGCGTCAAATTGGAAGAGTTTGACGTAGTATCCCACATAAAAAAAATCATATCAATCTTTAATTTAAATATATTAAAAGTTAACCCGAAAGAAACGTGTAAATATGTAATCAAATAAAAATAAATTACACCAACCCCACCTAAGCAAGATGGCCACTATCACATGTAACCTAAAGGCGTGCTTCTAAAAGTAGCTTAGGATCTCCGCTTTCCGGATATCACTATGTAATTATTTTAAACTAACCATAAGGACATGAAAAGAAAACGATTTTACATATCTGTCAAAGGTTTGCAGTTCCAGAACAAACACCAATTCGCACAATAAATGACGCTGCATCCACTCTACTTAAAATTAAAGGTCCCAATTGCTCTCTGCTATCTTATATCAACAAAAGACGGCGTCTACATTCCTGGCCGCAAAACTGCAGCACCTCCCATAGCCCCTTGGGGAGGTCTGCCCATATTTACACCTGTGCCCATTTTTACACCTTTTCCTCTATTTATATAATAATGAGTGTTAACTCATTATAGCGCTATTCGGGTTTCCAGCCAAGTAAGAATTTTGGAGTAACCTAGTCCAAGTCTTCGGACGCAGTTATGGAGTACATCTTTAGGGAATGAGAACCGAGATCCCAATGTGCTAATCATTTGAGCGCCGTTCTCTGTTAGGTCCGTGGAGGTTTTTTGGCGCGAAAACCGGCGTCTCTGTGGGTTGGTTACGAAGGGCGATGGCTATGGGCCACATCTTGCTGGGTTGCAGTCCGTTGTCTCTGTTAACTGTGTTGGTTTCTTCTTTAATGGCGATGGCTTCCAGGATGAGACAATCCCAGTAGCCAGAGGACTTAGCAGTGATGGAGATGCCGGAGAAGTCGGGCTGGTGTCCATGGTTGATGCAATGCTCGGCCAGGCCTGATTTCTTCTGGCCAAGCCGTATGCCTCGCTGATGCTCCCGGCAATGGGTCTCACCGTATGGCCTGTTTCACCGATGTAGGCCTTTCCACAGGAGCAGGAATACGATAAACGCTTGGACCACTCCATAATTCTTCTTTGACTGGAAACCTGAGAAGAATTCTTTAATTTATTTAATTCTTTATTTTAATTTATTCTTTTTTATTTATGTAGTTTTTCTTTTCTCTTTTTAATTTTATATAATGTGATATTATTGTAAATTAATATACAGTGTCCGGCCACTTTATTAGGTACACCTATCTAGTAGCGTGCTGGGCCTCCTTTAGCCTGAATTCGTCGAGTCATGGATTTCACAAGATGCTGAAAACGTTGATGAGATATTCTGTACCATTCAGACATGAGTACATCACGCAGTTCTTGAAGATTTGATGGAGGTGTAGGCCTGGAGCGAATAGCCCGTTCCAGCTCATCCCTCAAATTTTCAATTGGGCTGAGATCCGGGGACTGAGCGGGCCACTGCAGCAAGGAAAAGTCATCGTCATGTTCCTCAAATCATCCCATAGTGATACGGGCTTTGTGCATCGGCGCATTATCTTGCTGGAAGTAGCCATCTGCATGAGGATTTATAAACTGTTAACATGTACGGTTGCACTTGGTCAGCTACGATGTTTAGGTAGGCTCTAGCATCCTGACGTGCCTCCATAGGTATCAATGGACTCAACGTGTGCCAGGAAAACATCCCCCACACCATGATACTACCCGGACCATTTGTGCGCACAGCAGGGGTGTACCTAATAAAGTGGCCGGACAGTATATATTATGAACGATTTTTTATTTATTTTACAATACCGGTATATATCCAGCCGCTGCGTCCTGGCCTTGTGGTCTAGGCAGCCTCCCATGAGACAAATGTATCGGAATCTGGATTCGAATCCCGGCAAGAGTCTTGGGTGTTTCTTTCTTTTTCATTGTTTGTTTCTATTCATAGACGCATCATACAAAATTAATTTTGTGATTTTTTAACAATTATCTTTTGTTCTCATAATCCTATATTCTTTTTTTTCCATACTACGATAGTGCGCAGATACGATCGTTATGCTTTTTCATGTTAAAATTCGCAATTATTATTATTATGTAAAAAGTTTCCTACCCTTTCCTACCCTAAGACGGGTCATAGACCAAAGCACATTTTGCCAAGTATAAAGAAGTGGTCAGGAGAATTATATATATTTTTTAATGATCGTTTGTATTGTTTAACCCACTGACCATAAAATGCTTCGAAGTATCACAATTGCACTGTGTTTGGACTCTTTTTACAAAGAATGATATGTAGAATTTAATAAATGTAATAAAAATTAAGTAAAGGTAACAGTTTAAAAAAAACTAGTTTTGTAGAAAAAGGTCTAATAGAGACTCAGGGAAGAAAGATTGCCCAGGTAGGAAGAGGGCGCGTATGGGCGTGGCGGTGCAAGAGTGGGTTAATTGTCCAGAGCTCACCGTTCTTTGGACAGAGTGTGAAGTCCTAGTGTGCTGAGGCTATGGTGCATTGTGTGAGGCACCAGACCAGTGGCGGACGGGACGATGGGTACAGCACGTACCCATTATTATTATTAATATTATTATTGCGAAAATATTTCAATTTGAAAAAGCAGGACGATCGTTGTATGGAAAATAAAAGAATATAGGATTGTGAGAATAAAAGAAGATAATTGTAAAATTTAATAATTATATTTGACATAAAATCAGAACCGATTGATGGAAATATTGTCACTTCTGTACTGTACTGTAACTTTTGAATTTAGAAATAAATAAATAAATAAATAAATAAATAAATAAATAAATAAATAAATAGAACGGTAGTAATTATTATTATTATTTGTTAACTCTTTGCTACTGTGAGGTAATTGACTATTGAGACCTGCTTCAAAATAATTATTAAAACAGGTATCAATAAACAAATGTCAAACTAATTGGTGTTCTTCAGTTACCGATGCATATTCTGGTACGGAAGTAATAGATTCAATCACAGAAAATAAGGAAAACTCGGAGAAATTAAAATGTAAAAACAGTACAGTGAATCTGTACAAATAATTCAGATTACATTTACATGTTGATTGAGAAATGTAAGGGATTTTTTTTTCACTCATCTATTTAATTTATTTAAATTTAGTTAAAGTATCTCACTACTATTCCTATGTAGCCATTCGGCTCCCGGTGCTTCCTGGCCAGCTGGAGTAACTTGTAAGTTGAGGTCGGATAGTGAGCCCGACGCCTAATGGCACGTAAATTATTCGCTTTATTAATTATTTTTCTCTTCTTTCCAATTCTCGGAGATTCCCTATATTTCCTGAGCTAGAATAATTGGTGGATATTTATGAATGAGGATATTCTCGTTTAACTTTTGTAAACGCAAAAAAATTATAGTTGTCGTGGCAACTTCCGAGTACCCCACCTTACGGTGAGGTAAGATCCCTATGTTCTTTTATCTCTGCATTCCCTACGATGAAATTTGGTGACATAGATATTACTTTGAAATGCCAGAATCGTGATTTTCCTTTTAATGTTCTGGATGTATCACTGAAGCTCCTGGGATAAATAGTTTTCATCTTTAAATTTCATTTGTGAGCTCGGTAGCCGAGTGGGTAAGGGCGCTTGGCTGCAGATTCGATCCCCGCCCTCGGCGAAGGACGGGGATTTCTCCACGCTCTATTCTCCTCCAAACATCCTAGGGTCTACCCATCCCTCTGTTGAATCGTTACTGGGTTTCTTTCCCGAGGGTTAAAGGCGCTCGGCCGTCGGACTGACCATCCGACCTCAACTTATTCCAGTTGGTCACGGAACGCTGGGAGACTTAACTCCCGCGACCCCAAGGGTCACGTATCACTTTCAGGTCATGGGACACTTTAACTTTAAATTTCATTTAGAAACTTTGTTTTGTTTGTTTTGCCCTTCCTTTTGTTTTATCCGATTCATAATAAAGCAAGTTATAAAATGTCAGAATAAACCGATATTACGGTTATTTTAAAATTTGAAAGCCAGACATTATTGGATGGTAATCTCAGCGCCACCCAAGTAGAAAAAAGAAGCACAAATAAACCGGATAATCTTTCAAGCGTCATCTATAGAAGGATAACGTAAGTATTTTCATTACCTACATAATTACTGCAAAGAAATAAGTCACGTTTCTTCAGTTGTTTTTTGTTTTTTTTAAACCTGTGTCCATCGACGATCGAAAACAATTACTAACAAAGCAAATGTTAATCAAAAGTATCGCTGCAATCCCAATCGTAATTGATCATCCCTGTGTTCAGAAAACATTTATTTATATACTGTATAACTGTTAATTATAAAGAATCTTACATTATAAAACGTTATTCTGTCTGTCATAAGACTTAAGTTTTTTCCAATTTTGTGACGAGATAGATTGGTCAAGCAAACGGATAAAATGTAGATCTTTTTAAGACAAACAAAATGCTACAAAAATCTTTCGAAAAACTTTTTGGTTTCCAAGATGTTGCCTTTTAAAGGGTCAAATTTTGCCTTTTCTCAATTTAAACGAAAAGTATAAAAGTTGGAAGAGAACATTATATTGAGAAAATGTTGATATTTGAAAGTTCTATCGAATGATATATCACTCATTCACAAATGCTTCTGCGTTTGCAAGATACATGCAAAAATGTGATTTTTCGCTTTAAATTTTTGGTGTGCGGCGCCAACCCGCAATACATCTGAGTTATCCGGAGAAGCCACAACGGGAAGTCGTATATTCTCCGACGATCTCAACATTAATTTGCTAAATAAAGTTTGTTTGTTTAATGCTACAAATGCAACGGTTCCGGAGCGAAGCGACGGTATCCGGCTAGTGATTTTTATAAAAAACTTAATTTTTTTTTTGAAGTTCCAATGAGTTATTTTTCAATCTATTCATTGTTATGAAATCTAATTAGGGTTTTTAATGAAGTTTTAATGAGATAATACGTTAAAGTTACGCATCAACAAACTATCGATTTTTATATAATAGAGAGATGCAAGATTACTCACAACTGATATTGAGTTTCATTATAACCTTTCAATTTCAGCTGATACCGTCAATAAGCGAGAAATATATTGAAATGCCAGACATGAATTCAAGATGCCATTATATAATTGTCTTCATTTTCACTCTTCAATTTTTCAGTTTCTTTCCCAAGGCAAAGCGGCTCCAGTATAAAACTTAAATAGGCCTACTCAAAGTCTAGAGGAATTCGTGATGCAGAAATTTACAAAAGTAATAAGATTCCCATGGGATTTAAAAGATGAGAGAAAGAATTAACTTGAGAAGCACATAACTATTCACAAAATTGTGGATATTTTATTTTCTGCTCCAACCTTATTGCAATTTCTATTCTTCCATTGAAAAACCTTAATCTATATTATTAAAGAAACAGTTTGTGTGCGTACGTCCGCAATAATTGAAGTTCGCCCGCGCGTTGCTAGGCAACAGGAATATTGTGGCATGGCCAACTCAACTGCGCAAAGGAGAATGGGCAAACTCTATGGGAATTTGCCCCACCTTGTATAGTGTTAAGATATATATCTATAGAAAGATCTCTTTACTTAGAACATATGTTATTATTACGATTCGTCGCAATTATTAGTCCGTTCGGAGTTATATACGTCTAGATATGACGTTTGAGTCATTGATTGTAATGAGTGTGGATGACAGGGAAGCCAACCTCCCACAGCCAAGCACCCCCCGCCAGTAGGTAGTTGGCTTCTCTGCCACCCACACTCATTACAATCAATGACTCAAACGTCGTATCTAGACGTACATAACTCCGAACGGACTAATAATTGAGACAAGTCGTAAAGATAAAAAAATGTTCTATTGATGGAGATCTTTCCTTACATATATATCTTATTGCTATACAGGGATGGGGCAGATCTGCCCATTCTCCTTCAGGCTGTTACAAATAGATTTCAGTATTGTATTGAATTCATTCTTTAGAATTTAAACTTTAGTTTATTTTTAGTTTTAGTTTACTTGATGTATTTTTTTTTAATTAATAAAATGTTGTTTTCCGTAACATACTGTATGAGAGGCTTCGGGAAGCGATGTGCAACCGTCTAGTCTTCTTGAAAATTTGCTGAAATTTCCCAATTATTCGAAATTACCCGTTAAACCAAGGAGAGGACAAAAAGAATTTTGAGGTTTGATAGATATTCTTTTGATCACTTGGGAGAAACAAGGAAGAACAGAAGGACAACTGAATAGGCATGCTAATAAGGAAAAAAAATGAAATTGTTTTAGCATTTATCTCTACAGGAACTGACATTTTTTTTTTCATTGTCTTATGTTTCTTGTTTAATAAAGCACGGTGAGTCACGATAGAACAGATAAATTGATATGTGAATTAATAAGCCATGAAAAATGTATTTCTGGAGTTGTTGTTTTATTATAAAAAAAAGAAGATAGTCATTTTGTAATTGACTTTTTTTTTTCTAGCAAGGAAACACTGTTTCGAAGAAACTTTGCAACAGTTTGACGGACTTACGGATTT
The DNA here is from genome assembly GCA_023159025.1 of Thereuonema tuberculata. NCBI lineage: Eukaryota > Metazoa > Arthropoda > Chilopoda > Scutigeromorpha > Scutigeridae > Thereuonema > Thereuonema tuberculata. The sequence continues at coordinate 21,213,102 of JAFIDM010008419.1, read as the reverse complement.
TAGATATAAAGCCCAATAAATACTGTTTCTTCAGAATATGCCACCGTGTTTACGAAGACTGAAAAGGACCGAAAATATAAAATTCCCGAATCATCCTGTTTTGGGAGTCGTTGCACCCTTGACCTCCAGAAACAGAAGAGTTCCCTATACTAGTCCTTGAAAAAAAAAAAGGTTGACCGCTAGTATTAAAAGGAGTGATGTCGCACTGGATAGTCCAATGAGTCACAAAATACGCGAAAATATGTAATGTGTCTCCTAATTCACTCCTCCTAGAATTGCATTCTCCAAATTGCTTCCTAACGATAATTTTTATTTGAAATCTCCACTTCGACATTTTTTTTTCTTGCATTGTAAACGATAAAAAAAAAGTATACTTTTGGCCGAGGCTCCAGTTGTAAAGTTTGTTCCGGATTCATAAAATCAACACCTCTGCTTTTGTGACATTTCTGGATAGACCAGAGAGGAAAAATAATGAAGCAATGAATGAATAAATAAAGAAATAAATAAGTGATGATAATTCAGTTGGCTTTTTTAAGCTCCTCTCCACATTTTAATTAGAATATATTTATTTAGTATAAAATTTGCAAGGAAGAAATTTAGAAGACAACAAGTTATCAATTTTGTAACTTTAATTCTATATTAAAATTTTATGAAACATTCTACATTACTATAATGTAACAATTGTCTAACTTTTATTGTTGTATAATTATTTTCAGGGAACATCTTACAATGGAAGTGCGTGACCTCGAATGCTGAGAACCGCACGAAAATGTGCTTAGAATATAAATCGCTCATGCAAAAACAGTGGTATGAGTCATTATCATGCAAAACTGCACGTCTTACCACGAGAGACATTTGAATGGTCACCTATTGAAGGTCCAAGAGAGGAACTTTGGTAACGCGAAGAAACAAAATATCGATATAATAGGACCAAATAGAGGGAATGTAGCAATATAGTCACGACATTGAGATTTATGTGTTTTTGGTCCTATTATATCGATATTTTGTTTCTTCGCGTTACCAAAGTTCCTCTCCTGAATCTTCAATAGGTGATCATTCAAATGTCTCTCGTGGAAAGACGTGCAGTTTTTCATGAGAATGGCTCATACCACTGTTTTTGGCAAGAGCGATTTACATTCTAAGCACATTTTCGTGCGGTTCTCAGCGTTCGAGGTCACGCACTTCCCTTGTTAGCACAAAAGAAAAAAATCCTTAATTATAGTTTATAAATCTGTATTTCTTAGTTATCAAATGAGAAAAGTTTCCGTCGTTACAGCATAAAAATGCGTGTTTCAGCTCTACAAAAAATCGAAAATGGTGTTGACGGAACTTATTTTCAAATAAAGAGTTAGTATATAGAAAAGATAATATAGACTGTAATATAGAAAAGATACTTGTAAGTTAATATTCTGATATTATCACTGTCCTTGCCAGTTTCTAATTTGTGGAAAATATAACTGGTTCAATTTTTTTTTCTTGGTTGGAGGGGGGGGGGGGGGGTGGGGAAAGGGGGAGTGATAATATTATTATTGAATTGGTATGACTTGATATTATCATCGTCCTAAAATTGCTGAAGCTCGGTGGGCAATGTTTGCCGGGTGGGGACCGTTGCTCCAACATGCTCCAACATGGTTGAAGGTCACGCGACCCAAAATCTCATGGGTAATATCATATTTTGAAGTACGTTATGGAGACATTAATTTAGCTTTAATATTTCGTTATTTATTGTACTAATAATCGAATACAATAAATGGGCATAAAATAAAAGCACATTGTTACTAAATTGAAAATGAGCTCTTTAAAGAATTCATTAATAATATTATCCCTTCATTAATTTTACCCATTAGAAATGTTAGGTGAAAGAAAGACAAACATCTAAGCTAGCTCCGGTAATCGAATCCGGAACCAGGAATATCTATCGGGTTAGCAGGCCTCCATCTAAAACTCTCGGCTACGCCTGAGCTGCTGTAATTGAAAAATCTAGTATACCGTATATGCTCCAATAAACGCCGAGTCTCTAATTGTCGCCGGTCTCTAATAAGCGCCGGGCTGCAGAGGGGACACGGCCAAATAGTAGCCGGTCTCTAACAGTAGCCGGGTCTTTGATATTTGTCTACCGGTACTAGTGTAAGCGTCCGTATCTTTATAGTCGTGCGTAATCCCTTACGGTACATTGCCTTACAAAATGCCGCCGACACTGTCATTTGACATTGCCTTTACGATTCGCGCCGTGGTATAAGCGAAAGAATTCCGGTGAGGCGACCGCCCGTCATTGCGGATTCGGACGACGAATAGCAGCGAAAGGTAGAGAAAGACATTGCCATTTATAATTAACAGTCTTATGTAGCATGTGAAATTCAAATTAAGTAGCTGTTTGTAATATTAGCCGGTATTTATGTGTAAAAATATTTCGTTCTGAAGGTTTTTGTTAATAATGGCCGGCCTCTAATAGCAGCCGGTCTCTATTAAGCGCCGGGAGCGGAGGCTAGTCTTGCAAATAAACGCCGGGGGCCTCTATTGGAGCATATACGGTACATCAGTTTTTCGGAAAAAAACAATTCGGAAAAATAACTTCGGGAGAAAAAAATAAATCATTAATAAAAGCGTTTCAAAAGGTCTGAATTTCATTTGTTTCTTCTCGTTGATTTTAAAATCTTTCATGAAGCAATAGTAGATGATGTTCTTCCCGGATGTTATGCAGGAAAGTTGGCGAGAAGAACTATAGTTAAAAAAAAAAGAAAACAAAAGAAAGTGACATCAGATCACAACTAAAAGAAGCAAACAAAAAATCGAGCTGAAACATAAATTATATCAAGTTTTTGACCATTCTGACACTGTGTAATAGTTTTCAAATGATTTGAGGAAGTAGACAGTGTAATTAGAAATAAAAAATTAAGTCTCAATAAAAAAGATTATTTAGAATCTTAAGTTACAAGCAAAAGATAAATCTTTTTGTTATTACATTTTTCTTCTTTTTTTTTTTTCAAAAAATAAAATAAAATAAAGTAAAATAAATAAATAAATAAATAAATAAATAAATAAATAAATAAATAAGTTGCTGTTTATCAAGGAGGGCCACTTTATGGTAATTTTATTTTCTGAGTTTTTCGAGGGGAACTATGCTTAAAAAAAAATGGAATTGGTTAATAATTTTTGACATCAGATATTCGAATATGTCTGCTCTAAAAAAGTTTTTCATTCCAAATTACAGAGGTCAGTGAGATAAAGGCGCAAAGAAGTGAGATATTTTTGCCGATGCGAGTTCACTGAAATAAGATAATCACGATGTTATTTGAGCACAAACGGTTCCATAAGTAATCCGGATTTCTGTTATTTTTTTTTTTTCAACGGTAGATTCCTTGACAGGCAATTAAACCAAACGCTGATCACATTTTGTGATTACTGTATCAAATTAAGACTGCTGATTTGATTGACAATTAATATGTTATTTCCAGCTGGAGGATGCGAGCAGACAGAGAGAGGTTTTCACGCCCCCTATCGCTGGATGTTGTATTAATTTGATTCCCAGAATCCCTTGCGTCGTGGAAACGTTCGCCATTTTGTTTGGATTTGTGTTCTTGAAAACTGTGTTGGACTTATCATTTGTGTGTGCTACGACGAAGAGCTGATACAAACGTTCAAAATGATATAAACGTTTTAATCATTTTGCACTTAATCCCAGGGTGTATTTGCTATGGGATAATAAGTGGATCGCTCCACATGAAGAACAACATTAGCTGATTCTGTGATTTCTGAAATCCTTGGTTAGGGTTACTTAAGTCAAATCCTTTACCACAACTGGGTTCTTATTTTCTCAGTCGGGGATCAGGTATTTCTAATACCGAATTTCTCAAAAACCCAACCAAGATTCGTGTAACGGGCTCCAATTTCTTCACTCAACATGGGATCGAGAAATATTCCAGCTGACAAGGTAAGTGTATCAGAAACAATTGAGCAATGAGAACTCGTCTGTTGAACATTTACAAATGGAAATTCCGCTTGAAAAACTCCAATTTGTCTTGTTTTCTGCTCTGTTATCTTCCCTGAAAACCTAATAAACACAGCAGTGGTGTTTTGGAAGAATAAATCGACGTCTAACCTCGAATGCACGCATTCATCAAACCACTAAACCATTTCGCGCAAAATATTACGATTCGATTAGTTTTTCGTTCTTATTCAATTCATTAATAAACAAGGGTGAAAAGAAGTCGGGATTGATGTAGAAACGAAAGGAAATGTCTCAGAAACCCTATCTTTAGAAAATGTTTACGAACTTGTGTGCATAAACGAGTGTTTCTGGGGAAATTGAGTAACATTTCGATCTGTGTTCTTAAGCCTAACGAGAATTTTTCTGACTATTTAATGTGTCCTAGTTAGAAGATCATCCTTCGATGAAGTAGCAATTCTATTGATTTCCGTTTGAGGAAATTTAGGTTAGAATATCGTTTATTATCTAATGATCCGTCTACTTGTGTTTTTGTAAATCTTGTATTAGTTCTAGGTCATAAAAAAAAAAGATCGATAATTTGAGTTGCTATGGTAGGGAGTTCTCCCCGTTTGCTTTCACGCCCTTTAAAAAGAAAGGGGGAAAAAGTTATCATTGGCATTTTTAACTTCATTGTTTCTTATAATAATTAACATATACGTAATTGTAGTTATAATTTTTGCATTGCTATTGATGAAAAGGAATCGCTGAGTATTTGTTTATATTTTTCAAAATCTTATTTCGAAGCTGAAAACAGGGATGTCGTGAAGAAAAACAAACGTAAATAAAGCAGTTGAGAAATGAAAACACTTTATTTTGATTGACGTCTTCGTATTTCCACAAATTTGAATAAAATTAAAATAAACCTACAGTGCTGCTTGGTGTATTTAGAGGGCGTACGCGACATATTGTAATTTCTAAATAAGTTTTATTCAAAATAGACCATTTTTAACCATGAGGAGTGAGAAGGGTCATTTAAGAGAAGGCGGGTGGTCTTTTGAAAGCTTTCATAAATAGTCTCATGATTTGCAGGGGGTTGAACAAGTTTTGTTGACGATTCAAATTCATTGAGTGAGTCAGGTTTTTATTTAGAGGTGTTTGTTGTTTTTATTTTCCCTCACATTAGAATTTTATTTTTGTACTTAACGATCAATAGTAAGACATTAAGTTTTTATATATATTTTTTAATTTAGCAGTCATTTTCATTACAATTTAATAATACTAAATTAATTTTACTTAAAATAGAACGAAAAATAGTGCTTTCGATATCTTTAGGTTTGAAATGAACACAGTCATCCATGTCCAGTAGGATATTGAACTTGATTATCGAGATCCTTACCATTGATATTTGTTTGGTTATCCAAGCCGGGTAAACCTCATTGTGCTGTGTCAGATTACAGCAATTACATTTTTTTCCCCCTTTATCTGAGTCCTGATTTTTTGAACTACATTAATCCTAATTTGCAGATTCTTCATAAATAAATTGTTGCTCTTTAACATTAAAAAAAAAAAAAAGCTCCTTATCAGTGTAAACTGTTTTCATATCGATCTTGTTATGGTTTGTTTTCCTGTTTAGGCTTATCTTCTGTAAACAGTTCATCTCAAAAATTGAATGCTTGCAAATATCGCAATGTTTTTTTTTTTTAATGAAAGTCTCAAAACTTAGTTAAAATTAATTCATTCGATTTTTATTGATCTGATTATTTAGCTCAACCAATATTGATTGCTTTATTATTTTTTTAAATATCAATTGTGATGAATCGTTAAATAATATCAATCTTCTGTGCAATTAAAAAATTATATAGAATTATATTTTTTTCATTAAATTTAATAAATATCTGTAAGACCAATTATGATTCAAAATGTATAAATAAAATTGAAATACATTAGTTGCTTATTTCATAATTAAATAACACATAGCTTGAAGGAAATAAGAAAATTCAGAACATTTGTTTGGTGCAGATGCTTATCTGAACTTCTTATTTTTTTTCACAGGAAGTTCATTTTCATTAAATTGTATTTGTAATTATGAGACATTAAGTTAATGCTCTCTTGTCCACTTTTCTTCCTCCTCATGGAATTGTCTAAAGCCATGTGACTCAACTGATTTCAACCCAAGGTGCATTTCTACCATTCACATCAGTAATAGTTTAATTGAATGGTAATTTTGCATTACCTAATGCAAGAAATGTATGAAAACAGCTGTTACTGTGAATCATCGGCCATGAATTTCTACAGCCTTACAAAGTGATAGTTCTGGGTTATTCATTCTGAAATCTGCAAAGTAACCCAGTAAATATAAGTGCTTTCGTATTTCTGATTGACTTGTACATCTGTTTTTGTCTTTCAGATATTTTTGTGTTAGTGTTACTAAAGCATTTTTAAGTGAATATCAGAATTTTCCCTGAAATAAAGTGATAATTCGGAATGATAACTACAAACTTTTAAGAGTAAATACTAATTATATGGGGAATGCTTTTAAACATTTCCTGTGCTAGCTTTGCACTAGGCCACAAATGATATATTATAAAACCGAGAACAAATGATATATTATAAACACTTTTTAATTAATGTAAATAAAATTGAGACTAAATTTAAAAGTGAAATCTATTACATGTCACACTCATTTATTAAGATTGGCTAAGACGGTTCATCAAGTAAGCATCATACAGTTATTTTAGAATATCATTTTGAGTAGAGTTCCATCTTATTCTATCAAGGGTTTAATGAAGCTATTATTTACCTGTTTACTGAAGTTAAAATTACTTGGTTAGTTTCCTGTGCTTTTCTGTAAAAGCATATTCCTTTAAATCAATTATAAGAAATATTTAAATACATGAAAGTATAATAAAAACATATAATAAAAAAAAGCACATCAGACGCAGTATAAATTAATGCTAAATTTGCTTTGCAGAAGTTGAAGTGTAACAAATATTGAGCTAATATCTGTTTAAATAGAGCATCTTTAGTTTACCAACACGATAGCCTACTGCTACACCCTGTTCATCGCAGATTGATTCACCTTTTTTCTAGTAGTGAAATGCTTCAAAAAAAAGGTTGAGGGATTTAGAGTTTTATGCCATCTAAGTCAAGTTTTTGTTTTAACGTGTTTCTTAAAATGTTGTTTATCAAGCACTTCCTTAGCTCAAAAGGAAAATGTGAGTGTGCAAAGTATTAGCCCAGTGAACGAATACATTCAAGAATTAGGTTACTTTTAATTTTGTTTTGCTTAATCAATATTTAAAACTCCCAACACAGTAAGATTTATTATTTGTATTACTGGTGTCATGAATAAGACAAAATTAAAATAAAAACATAAATGAAAACTTAAGATAGCAAACTATAAAAGCAGAAATTAAACTAATATAGATGTATTTTGCTATTTTTTACTTCTTACATGATTTCAGTACAGGTGGACCTCAGGTTACGGACAAGATATGTTCCTGAGAACGTCTTTGTAGATCGGATTTGTATGTAACTAGGATCCCTGATGAACAGCTCATATACAGTATGCATATCTATAATAATAACTATAATGGCTCATATTTGGTAATAACAATACAGTGTAATACTGTAATTTGTAATAATAAGGGTAACACAGGCTCAACAAAATCAAATAAAAAAGTTAAGATGAAAGTCATGCTGTGTGTAAATGATCTTTTAAACAATGAGACTAGTCGCTAGCGTAAAGATGCTGTGCCAATGAACCCCTTACACCATGTGGGTTTGTTTATATGAGTGGAAGAAATTAGTTGCCGAATTGTTAATTTGATTATAAATTCTCCTTATTGAGGAGTCTTGGGAAGCCCGTTCACAGTCGTTTCGTCTGTAACTCGAGGATCACCTGTAATTTTGTATAATTCATTTTTTCACTAAATTTTCAGGCTTATTTCCTTTTCCTTTCTATATTTTTAATTTGGTTATTATTACTTGTTTATTCTTTGCTGAGTTAAATTAAGGTTATTTATTTTCATATAAGGCTTTGGCTTTTCTATTAGTTATTCTCCTGCTTATAGGTCTTTTTTCAATTTGCTTTCCATATTTATTTTTTATTTTTTTACTCTCATTTTCATTGGCATTATTATCGAGTATTCATAATATTTCTCTTGTTTTAATTGGTTTAATTGATTATTTTATAGTTTGCTGTCTAATAAGTAAAAAATCTTATTGATTTTATTTTGAAGTTTTAGCTTTTCTTTTATTTTGCCATACATGTACTGGCAGAAAAAGCAAAAAACAAACAATTAAGTATTTAATCATTGAAAGTAAAAAGAAAGAAAAGAAGCTATTCTTAAAAGAATTTGAACTAAGGACTCCTTCCTTCATAAACTGTCATTTTACTATAATAAAGAAATATGATTAAAACAATATCAAATAACTCAAAATATATAAAGTCCCAAATCTTTGTTTGTTTTTCATCATTACATGTATATTTTCATCTCAGAAAATGCAATTCAATCTGCAGTACAGAAGGTATATTGTCTCCAAGGCTCCAGAATTACTTCTGAAATTAACTTATCACAAAAAACATTTACTCGCAATATTTTTAGTCTGATTTATATATAAAATTGATATTTTTAAAATACTTGATGGCGGGTCATTCCATGTCAATTCAACCAGGCCGTGACACCTACCACCTCAGATTTTCATGAAACTTTTTTTACTCGTTACTACCACTAAGTTAGGAACTCAAGTAAAAATTTTTCCTCCTTAGGCCACATACTTTCCGAGATAAAAAATGGTAAAGTTTTGAAAAATTGCACATAAATGCTGTTTTTGAAGCTCCTGACGCAGAGTGCAATATTTAAAGGAAAAAATTCATAGCTTTGTGTTTTATCAACATATCGCTGTGAAATTTTTACCACATGTCCAGTGTATAGATTTAAGAAAAAAATATTGTATAAACATTGCTTTCCTCTGAGAGAGACTAAAATTACATTAGTTTGGTTTGTTAACAAATTTTTAAGTGTAAAACAATGGCTTCTAGAAGTGAGCATTTTGACTTGAGGCAGAGGAATTATCAGGCCCCCTTTTTATTTTAATTATACCTCAAAGTGTGGTTTAAAAGGCTGCGAAATTAATACAGTGAGATTTTTAACTGCTGATATATTTATTTTAATTTATAAATTACAATATTCTAGCGAAGCAAAGCTAATTTAAAAACACATTATATTTAGACACTATATATCATAATAGATTTGAATCTTCATAGGAAAAATTTAAATAACACTGTTCTAGAGCACTAAATACAACTGCTAAGTGATAAGATTGAAAATGAGAATGAATTAAATGCTTGAAGAATTAATCAAATCTTATTTTCATCTGCAATGTTACGTCTCATTGAAAAGTTTGGTGTACTGGCTTTGTACAAAATCAGCCTCCTTTTCAGGGGAGTAGTACATCCTTCCAGAACCCTTTGTGTTGGGAAGACTAGCACAAGAAATTGTAACACACACAGGAACATAGCAGATGTCTTGTTTTTGTGGAGGTCAGTGAAATGATGGTGCAGGGCCGTAAGGGTGCATGAATTTACTTTTGCATCACTCTTCATGTTATGAAAGTAGTAATCCAAAAACTAGTGACATGTAAAAACCTGCAATGTATGAGTTTAATGTATACAGTATTTAAAAGAAAAATTTCCAGTTGTAAGAAATGTACATTATTTCAGTGATGGATGTGCTAAATATTACAAGAACTGCAAAAACTTTATCAACCTTTGCCACCACAAGCAAGACTTTACTTTAACGGCATCATGGACATTGTTTGCAGCCAGTCATGGAAAATCACCCTGTGCTGGCATTGGTGGAACAGAGAAGAGTCTACTTACCAGAGCGAGTCTTCAAATGCATCCTGGTGATGCAACTGACTCAACTGAAAAAGTTCTCGATTTTCTCAATTTCAAGACGAGTTGAAAACATAAAATTTTGAATGATGAACAAAGAAACACACACAGAAACACGTCAGCAGCTAGAAGCTTGACTCTCCAAAGCAAAAACAATTCGTGATACATATGGCTTCTACCATTTCATTCCCGTGTCTGAAGATTCCATTGGAACGAAGAGAATCAGTTCTGATGAAAACATCAGCTTCCATTTGTCTGGAGAGCAACCACCTGCAGTCAAGATGTCACAGATCTTTATAAACACAACATACGTTGCATGTTTTTATGACAGTTAATAAGTTTTTTGGATTAGTACTTTCAAACATGAAGAGGAAGGTGATGTAAAAGTGAATTTCATGCACCCTTATGGTCCTGCACCATCGTTTCACTGGCCTCCACAAAAACATCTGCTATGGCATTATAGCTGTTTATGGTGAAGGTGCTGTAGCTGAAAGAACTGTGTGGAAGTGGTTTGCTAGGTTTAAAGCTGGTGATTTCAATCTTGAAGATCAAGAACGGTCGGATAGGCCCTCCGCCACAGAGGAAGATCAGATTAAAACACTGATCGAGAATAACCCACACTATACGACACGTGAATTAGCAGAAATGTTAAAAATATCAAAACTACCATCTACGAGTATTTTCTGAAGCTTGGCTACACAAACCGTTTTGATGTATGGGTTCCCCACGATTTAACGGAGAAATATCTGATCAATCGTAATTCCATTTGCGACTCGCTCTACAAATGCAACGAGGAGATACCATTTTTGAAGCAAGTAGTCACGGGGGATAAAAAATGGATCATTTATAATAATGTTAAGCGGAAGGAGTCACCTTTAGCCACCCCAAAAGCCGGTCTTCCTTCCTAAGAAGGTCATGCTGTTTATCTGATGGGATTGGAAAGGAATCCTGCATAATGAGCTTTTACCAAACAACCAATGATAAATTCAATAAAGTATTGCTCTCAATTTGACGTATATAAGACAGCAATTGAACAAAAGCATCCAGAATTAACGAATCGGAAGGGCATCGTGTTTCATCAGGACAATGCGTGGCCTCATGTGTCTTTGACAACTCAACAAAAATTGTTGGAGCTCGGTTGGGATGTTCTACCCCATCCACCATATTCACCAGACCTTGCACCCTCAGATTTCCACCTGTTTCGATCATTACAAAATTCCCTTAATGGAAAAAACTTCCAAGTCTTTGGTCGAGATAAAAAATCATATAGAAAGGTTTTTCGCCGAAAAATCTGAGAAGTTCTGGAAGGACGGAATTTTCACGTTGCCTGAATGATGGAGAAAGGTTGTGGAACAGAATGGCACCTGTAATTTATTATATGTATACCAAAATTTAAGTGTGCTGCATTTCAATTTTCCTTCAAACTTGGCATGAACTTTCCTGATGACTCAATATATCTTGTTTGGAACTATAGGCCCTTCAATATTAAATTTGTTGGTGACTACCATTAAGTAACTTGACAATGAAAGATACAATGGTTTTAGAATTAAAGGAATGGATGAATGAATGTGTTTAAAATAAATAGAGTAATATTTTTTTGAAAGCAATTACAAAAAGGCTAAAATTCCGTTCGCCGCCTGTCTACGATCCAAGTGACAAATGGGCAAATTCAGTTTGGAGCCCAGGTGATCTCCTTACATGCTATTTCTACAACTGCTGTTCAGATAACTTTGAAACATATAGTTATACATGGCATTAATGGAGCTATTCTACACCTTTTGATAAGTGATAAAAGCCATTTTTAATCTAATTCCTTAATGCGGCTTTGTCATAATTAGGTTTATTACCAAATGTTAGGAAACACTTGAGTAAATTTGATTTGAAAATCAAGATTTTTTTTTTCCTGCATGTGTAATGTTGTTGGGCAGTTAATAGCAGAGGATAAAAAATAAAAATATTACTAAATAAGAGCATGCAGCAGTTTAAATGTTGATAATTTTGGTAATTTTCTGTAGATTCCATCATCAGATAGGAAACTCAAACAGACATTTTGGACATCACAAAAATATGATGGACAGCAATATTGGCAGGGCTATTGGTGAGTTACGAAAGTCACATACAGGAAAGATCTGGTAATTTGTGCAATTGCAAGAATTCAATATTTTTGAATTTAATAGTTGATTTTAATTTTGAGGCATATTTTAATATGTGTAATGTATGTTTGTAAATATATGTGTAAAGACCCTCTTAGCAGGTCCTGAGGACCCAAGAGAGCCAAGGATTAGAGTTGTATGTACACAACTACTTCATCAAAGTGGAGGTAGGATGCAAGCCTGATGCTGCTTGAACTTTGAACCCTGTATTGAACTTGATTTACCCCCTGGTTGAATGAATCTGGCTACCAACAAATACTTCCTATTATCTGTAGGGTTTGAGTATTACCAACTGCTCTGCCAATACTGCTGGCCATTATCTTTACCCCCCACATTTTTGTATTGTCCTAAATGATGATGGAATCCACTGTCGTGCCGAAAAGGCGGGGGGGGTTGATAGGGAATAGAACCCCTTCCCCATTGCATACAAAATTGGAAAAAATCTAGAATTTTGTTTTTGGAATGGAAGTCATCGGTTTATCTGGAAACGTATGCGAATGTTGTTTTTTTTTGTTGAAAGACTATAACCATTATAATCCCTCTCATTCCAAAATCCTGGATGTACCTATGATGGAATCTACAGAAAATTCCAGTATATACCATTGCCTGATCTTATTCAATAATTCATCTATCTTTATGCTCTGTAATTAATTATCCAACAACATTTGACTGATGGTTAGGGCCTTCTGAAAGAGAAATAACCAGTGATAAATATCTGATCCTCACCAGGGATCAAAAAAATCAGTTCCTGTAGTCCACCCATATAAATACCTATACCAAGTTGAGGATTTGATCCCACATATGGACTGCTCAGAAGCCAATCAGTGTAAGTCAATAAACCAAAAAATGAAATAGGTTTTTTAAAATTACATACCAAAAAATAACAACGTTTGTAAATTTGAAGAATGAATTTTTAAGTGAAAGATAACATAACTATACACTTGGAGGACTGATTTGGGCACTTTGTCAACCGAAAGTATAAACATTAGAGTATGACTTACAGAAAAAATTTCAATTTAAAACAAAATGACTTACACTGATTGGCTTCTGAGCAGTCCGTATGCAGGTCAGTGATTAGTAATTGACCTGAAATTTTTTTCCCCCAGGAAAAAAAAAAAAAAAAAACCCCCTCCCCCCCCCCCCCCCCCAAGTAATAAATGATGTTATCCTTGCTCTCCTTCTCTAATGCAAATTTGAGTTTCGATTTCCATGTACGTCCAGTAACCCAAAACACTGATATGGCGATTTGCATCAAGCACTGAACAGTGCTACGTTATCAAATTTTTAGAAACAGAAAGTGAAACTGGCAAAAATTTGTAATTGCATGGTTTGGGAAAGAAACGCTCTCACTACCAAGTGTGTACGATTGGTGCAAAAAGTCTTCTGAAGGTCAAAAAATATCTTAAATTAACAAGTGGAAAGCTACTTTTAAATGTAATCATTAATTTATGTTATATTTAATAAGGCTGCACCATGATCAAGATCATCTGACATAGCAACGAGATGAAAGTGAAACACCAGAAGTATAATAGTATATTACAATAGGTGTGCAGAGTTGTTCAAGGATAACTTTGAGCCTCATCTTGAATCTCAAAAGAAGAATTGTCATTGAAATCCTCAATGGTTATAATTTTTTTCATTTGTTATTTGGATTTACTTTGCTTGATAAATGTTGAATTTTCTTCTTTCATATTAGAGAGTGGGATTAATTATTACATTTTACAACACATAATGTCCATGAACTTGTTAAGTGTTATTGTGAAAAGTTTGGGCTCAGTTTCAGTCAGCAGGCTGTCCTTGTATATGGGTCTGGTAGTCAAGTGGTAAAGCACTTGACTGAAGCCTGAAGGAGCTGGGTTCGATCCCTGATCCCTTCCACTCAGAACTCTCCTTCAGATGGATCCTAAAGCTCACCCTGCTCTCTGTTGAATGGGTACCGAGTTTCTTTCCTGGATTAAAGGCAGGTGGGCATCGGGCTGACCACCCGACCTCTACTTAGTGCCTTTGCTCACGAACTTGAGGAGCCCTATCTCCCGTGACCCTATGGGCACATAGACCTATCGAGGACACTTTAAATTAGACTCGCATTTTATTATATAACCAAGTCACGACAAGTAAGTTAATTAGTTCATGGTAAGTCTTTACATCCAGATATCGGCATTTACTAGCAAATATACTTTTAAATGTATTATGTAAATGCAAGCTGCATGAATGTCAGAAACATCTGTAGTGAAACATTGTTTTGCCATAAAATAACTTTAGCAATCCTAATTCGGTTTTTTTTTTGAAGATTTTGCCTTTTAATAGAGGTCAAAACTTTTCATTTTCGCATATGCTGTATAATATCGATACTTTGTCCTTTAATTGTGACAGTTGTCTTAAAATATCTTCAAGTTCATATTGTTTTATCTCTAGCTGAACCAGTATTTTCAAGACAAATCATTTCATTTAATTTGCTTGAGTTACTGCCATTACTCCCCTTTCCTTCAAGAACAACTGTGACCAATAAACCAACTAGTGATACATTAAATTGATTGTTCTCCTTTGGTAAGGAAAGCTGAACAAGTGAATTTTAGTCTATCCAGTAACAGTTGTTAGCTTTTTTTTTTTTTTTTTTTTTTATATACTTGTGATGAGGTAATCAAATTCAGCATTTTTCTGAGGCATGTTTGTGTACATACACTTGTCATTGCTGCTATGTCAGAATTTAAGGCAAATCTCAGAGCAAATGATTCTTTAAAAATCAGATTATGCTTTTGTCATCTTTTTTATCTCTAAAAGACTAATCTCAAAGTATGCATATTTAGGGAAGAATAGTCTAAACCAGTGGTGCCCAACCTTTTGTAATACGCGGGCCAAAATTGACTTTGCTGTGAATCTCGCGGGCCACAATGTGGCGGAATCTCCTATTCAACCACCAAAAAAAAACCGAAATCTCCTATTTAACAACCAAAGAAAAAAAAAGTACACCAAATCTCCAGGTTTAACAACCAAAAAACAAAAAATACACAGAATCTCCAGGTTCATCGACCAAAAAAAAACAAACAGGAATAAAACAGCGGGCCACATGTAACACCTTCGTGGGCCGTAGGTTGGACACCACTGGTCTAAACCATTGAAGATAGGCATATTTTTTTTTATTTTTTTTATAGTTAATACTTGTGTATTTCAGCTTATTACTTGATTTCTGTGTACACTACTCTGTAACTATTATTGATTTTGTAAGGCAGTACAACTTGAATAATGGGGAGTTTCATGAACTCTCATGTCAAGAGTCTGTTCTATTCAGTATTTTTAAGGGGGAATTATTGTAGGACTAAGCTGTAACGAAGGCTAAAATTTTAGCGAGTTTTATCCCTGTGAAAGGACATAATAATATTGTGATGGAGAAAAGATTTGATTTTTTTCCTTTGGTTAATTAAGGAATGCACTATATATTGCAGTTTTCTGTAGATATTACTTTCTGAAATGTCCTATTTTATGACCACTATATTAGTAAAGGCGGAAAAGCAAAAACAAAACCAACATCATCTGTTTCTCCAAAGCGACTTTTCTCATTTAATAAATGAGAAGGGGTGGTTTAACATTCTTGGGATTCCAGCTTAAACTATTGTGCAGTAGATCTTGACCATTTTGAAATGCTGTAATTTGAAAATAATATGTATTCTCATTTCAAGAGCAGGTACTTGTCGTCAAAGCATGAAGGCAGAAAAGGAATAGAATTAAATTTTGTTTGAGTCTATCTATCCATTTATCTGGGGATATGCTTAATAGTTATCTATTGTTTCAAAATACAGGTTTATGAGGGGTTTCTTAACAGCTGCTTGTAGATGCTACTTCTATTGAGTGCATGATAAGTCAACATTATAATATTGCAATTTTTATAGTGAATTTCCATTTTGTGATTGGAAATTTGTTGTAAAAATCGCAATGCCTTAACCAGCCATATACTTTGGTATTGAAGGCATTTAATTAAAGCAGTAATCAAATGGAGAGACTTGGCATTTATTGAGGAATTAAGATTTTTTTTTCTTGTTTATTCAGTAGGGCATGTGAATTCAGTTTTTTTATTACTAATACCAAAGTGTAGTCTGCTGTCCACTAGCTGCTACTGTTTTCTGGATAAATTTATTTTATAGTTTCCAACTATAGGATTGTGAAGATTTATGCTTTTGGCTGCTATTCTTTAAAGTTATGATGATTGTTTTGAAACCAGAAGCTTTGAATTCTTATGTTTTATGTGAAGTGCATTAACTTTTATGATACTTTTCGATCCATTTCCATAATTTTTATTTGTGAGGAATACTTATTAAAAATTAATATTGATAGACTGCAATGGATATTACTAAAAACTATGAATTAATGAAGTGCTGACAAACCCGAGTACCAGGCAAAATGTGGAAACTTCCTAAACATTTGTTGATGCATCTCATTTGTTCTTTCCAGTCATCTGAATGAGCCACAATTGACATAATTTTATTCAAGAGATTATGCATCATTAAACAGAGAAAAGTAATTGTTGCTAGGAAGCAAATTCCATATTGATTTCCTGTTACTCGACAATAGAATGTTTTTCTTTTACAGCTGAATAGACAAGATTGAAAGTAAACAGTGAATAAATATATATACACGTATATATGCAATTGCAATTAAGTGGTTCATAACATAGCTTTTAGTGAAAGCCTTCTGGTTGAATATTTGATTAAAAATAATAATAATACAGTGACTATATTGTATTATTAGCAGTTGTAGCTATTATTAAAATTTTTTTTGTTATAATTGTAAATGTAGATCTTTGGCTTCATGTATACTGGTCCAGATATGAGGCAAGGGTAAACACACACACACACACACACACACACACACACACACACACTCACAAAATTAATTCCAGAGGCTGGATGGATCCTAGGATCCATCTGGAAAAAAATTCTTGTGCAAAGAAATCCCCGACCTCTGCCAGGGATTAAATCTGGCTCCTCTAGCCAGCAGTCTAAGTGCCTAGACACATAGCCACTGAGACCACATACAAAACAAAAGTATTAAAAACTCTTAAAACTGTTAATGAGAAATTAATAATTGGCCAAAAAAAAAAAAATTGAAAAAGTTCTTTCACCAAGTACATCAAAATGTTTTTTTTTTTTTTCATTATTTATTTTTTACATTTTTTTTTATTTTTGGAGGAGAATTTAATGTGGAAAAAATTCCCGATCTCTACCATTGATTGAACCCGGCTCCTTCAGCCTGCGATGAAATACTTTAACACTTGACTACTGGGACTAAACACACACACATAAATAAATATATATACATATAGGGTGTTGCAAAATTCGTGTGAAATATTCAAATCACATGTGGCTAAGGATCAATATATTCCTAATGAACCCATATCCGGAAACGCCCCATTAAGGCGCTAGGTGGTCCTAACTGACACATTGGTCATGTTTTTGTTTGAAACAAACAAAAATAGCAGATCAATGTGTGGGCTCGCCTGCAAAACATTTCTTATAGTGTAGCAAAGGATATGTTTTCCCGGAAAGACTCACTTTAGGACCACCTAGCGCCTTAATGGGGCGTTTCCGGACATGCGTTCATTAGGAATATATTGATCCTTAGCCATGCCCCTACGCCTTGTTTGAATATTACACACGAATTTTGCAACACCCTGTTTATATATTCAAAACACTTAAAATTGTTAAAAAAATATGTAATGTTTCTGGTTGTAGACTGGAATCTTGTGTCAGATGAACAAAATACGAGTGACCTCTGAAAGTTCATAAACTTGAACTTGGCAATAGATTCAACTTGTAGCTTCCTTTCCTTCCAATGGACTCTTCCTTTAATATATTGTCTAGATGTAATTCACAGTTTTGGGGCATTTATAAAAGGTTTTCTGCCTGGAATTAAAAACAATTTTGTTGTATTTTTAGCAATTTTTTTTTTTTTTTTAAATATATGAACTTTTAATCAAATGTGCGAGTCTGAAGTTATTTCAGAAGCAAAGCATTTCGTTTCTGAGTGTAATTGTTGTATTGAAAGTCTTGAAAGGTTGCTATGTACTTCGATTGCTTGTTTATAACTTTTGCTTAATAGAGATATATGTTATACGGATGATGGGCTCAATTTAGGAAATGTATCCCTTATGTTCATTACTCATAATATTCTGATTTACATTATAGTCACTTCTTGTAGGCAGTAACTCTAGAAGAAAAATATTAAGAATGTGAGATTATTTTTTGTTTTTTAGCTTTGGTGCATTATCATCTACATGTAATATTGACACTTCCACAAATGCTCATATTTTACAACTATTTCGTTTAATCAAGATCGACTTTTATTAATTAGTTTTTAATTGATTTTTTTTGCAATTAATCTTCTTGTGACACAGTAGCTGTTTAAGAAGTAAAATACTTTACTTTTCCATTACATCTAAACCAGTGGTTTGCAGTCTATATTTTAGCACAACCGTAAAATCGGCATTAATATATGTTAAACTGGCAACAGGCCAATGCAGGCTCTGGGTTTGTGCGAGAGGTTTAGGCTCCCAGCGATTCTCGACCAATGGAACTAATTAAGGTTGGATGGTCAGCTCACCGCTTGTCCGTGTTTAACCCCGAGTAAGACACCCCGGTACAGAGGCCTGGAGGAGGAATAACTGTGGGAAAATCTCCAACCACTGCCAGAAATTGAACCTCCAGTCCGCAGTCTAGCACAGAAACTATTGAACTACCGGATCCACACAATAATATATGACCGGCAAGTACAGTAGAGCGTCGATGATCCGGACGTCAAAAATCCGGACCGTCGATAATCTGGATTCAATTCCGGTGGAAAAAAAAGTTCAAAATCAATAACAGATTTTTTTAAGAGCTCTGACAATGTATAAACATGTATATTCTTTCATTAAAATACATTATAAGTTCGTATTAATTAATGGTTTTATTTATCTGCTCCAATATGTATTAACCAATAAAGTGAATTATTAACGGTTTTAGCAAGTTTTCTTTATGTTATGAACTCAAACGACCTTTTTTGGTTCTTTTCGAAAATCCAGACATTTTGATAATCCGGACAGTGTCCGGTCACAATTAATCTGGATTATCAACGCTCTACTGTATAGGCATACCCAGGATTTCAGAATGAAAAGGGTTATGATGGTTGTAGGCATTTAACCAGAAAAAAGAAAAAAAGTGTCTTAAATGCTTTCCATTTTCAGATAGAAATATTTTTCATGACACCTTGTCATAAAACCTAAGGTTGGGAACCACAGATAACCATTTGATACACAACATTTTGTGTTTTAGAACTAAGAGGCAATGATTCACCAGCTCTTGTTTGAAGGCACCTTTTTTCTCTTAAAAATCTGGGTTCACATACTAAGCAGTTACGACAGAACTGTAGTTAGATTGCAACATAAAAGGTTGACTTATAGTGGATACTTCAGATTCTGTGGATATGAAGGAATTGTAATTGAAAATGGATGTGCAGATATTAGAGGCTTTATGTAAAAGGCTATTTTATTTTCTGTAATCTTTATATTTGTTTGTTTGTGTAGTTGGAAATCCTTAAAAAGAGTAGTATTCACTTCCTTGTAAACCATCTCTTTTATTGCATTTATTTGGACAGTCCAAATTAATTCTCACAAATTAATTTAGAACGCACTTTTTGCTTCTGCCAAACTCTCAGAAGCCCGTGTGTAAATAAAAGGCGTTCTTATGGGCTGTTAATAATGAAGTACTGTCATATTAGTTTGTGTAAATCTTGCTCAAGTTTTACTACTTGACTGGCCTACCTGAATTTTGTGATACCATTGCCAAATTTACAGTCCTTGGAAAATGCCAGATATTTGGGACTTGTGATTGATTTATTTTTTTGTGTGTTTTGTTTGGATGTGATGGAGATAAGTGTTTCAAATTGGCTCATTTACCTGGCATTTTCAGAATCCACCACTAATGCATTGACATCTTTCTCTCAGAATGCAAGATTCTTTCAGCATGCTTCCTGTGCTTTTCAGTTTTATGCTGTTCTCTTTATTTGTATAATTTTTATTGATTGTCTTCCTTTCTTTAATTTGAAATTTCTAGAATAACTAGAACTTAAAAGTTCTAACTGCATTTTTAGCATTTCTAACTTTGTACTGAGCATTCTTCTCATAAACTTGGCTAACTGCTTTTGGCCCATTCGTAACAGTGATGATAAGTTGCTTTTGCTGGTTGGCTCTGTATTGCTAATTTTTATTGATTCATGAATTCAAAAATCAATTAATGAAGCCATCTACTCTTGATTAACCTTATGTAAAACTTAATTTGCAATTGCTTTTTTTTAATACCATTCATCAATTTATATTTGATAGTATGTTAGATAGACAAACTTGCACTCTTGTCTTTATTATCATATCTAAGAAATTTTGTGTATCATACTCATATAAATTTCAGCAAAATTTAAAAATAAAATATAACTTTTAAAATTGCAGATTAAATGAGTTACAATTGTAATACTTTGAATTGGTTAAGATACTGAAATAAGCAGTTGAATTTATTATATATCGTGTTGGATGAGCTTGCCGTTTTCAGTTTTGATATTAATTTTTAATTTTTGAAAAAAAAAAAAAAAATCTTGACTTTTGAATGGACATAGTGTAATGGTGTCTTCTTGTTTTCCAGATAAATCTGCGGCTGATTTTAGTTAGTGGAAAGACCAAAGAATTCCTCTTTTGTACAAATGACTCAGCTGCAGATATTGCACAGCATGTGTTTGATAATTGGCCTGAAGGTAAGATATTTATCTACTTATTTTCATCACTAACGGCATTAAAATCTGTAGATTTTATTATATGCAATTTTCTTTTTTTGAAATATTGTGCAGATTATTTTGCTCTACATCTTTTTAATCCAAATGTATTCATGGACTTAAAATTCCTTCTGCTCTCCTGCAACCACTGTTGAATATATTTCAGTCTTTTATGAATTTTTTTCCTCAATTTTTTTTCTTTTTTTCCAGATTAGTAGATGTTTTATAAGTTATTAGATGGAATTCTTTTTTTTTTTTTTGGTGAACTTTCAGACATAGGGTAGTATTCCAATATGAAGCAAGCGAAAGGCTGTAAAAAAGTCTTTGAAATGTTGTTTAGGCAATTCAGTGGGCACATTGCAGTATTATAAAGACATTTCAGGCAGAAGGGAGACCTGAATGTAGCTGATGTTAGATTAAATTAGAAAAAGAGTCCTGTCTTATTAGACCTTTTTTTTAAAAAAAGATTTTGTTTAAAAATGTTATTACACGCACTGTTACATCTGATAGGTAGTTGTGATGTGTTGTAACACACCTTAATATAATCATAAGAAACAGGATCAACTAAAATGTTTTAGAAAGTAATTCTACATCATATAAGCATTTTAGCCTGTTTGTTTGTCTATGAGCAAGCAACCCTAAACAACTACATTGAGATTGAAAGAGAAAGCCGAAACAGATTCAGGCAATCAGTACAAGATTCGTAAAAGGAGCCAAGGGCCCAAAACGTTGACTGTCCTCTGTCTCTTGCAGAAGCATTAACTTAAAAGCTACATTTCACATCTTTCAAAAGTTGCATTAGAATGATTTAATAATCAATGAGACAGGTATTCTTAATCCATCAACTTTATTACCAAAATTAGGAAGAATCAATTAGATAAACATGTGCATTGAATATGGCATTTATAAACATTTCCCCAACGAGATAAACTTCCTATTTAAACATTCATTTAATTATGGATGTCTTCTTGATATTAAAGAAAAACAACTACAAAAGCACTACAGCAATTAAGAAATAAAATTGTCACAGAAAATGTTAATTTACATTAATTTTAATTTTACACTATTTTATTTATTTATTTATTTTTATAAATTCTGTGCTTAATTAATGTATTGATCACTTTTCATTGTTTGTTAGCTCTGATACGGGCTATTTTCTCAAACAAATTTTAGAGTGGAGGTAATAAATGTATCTGCCTTCTTTTTCAGTATTTGATTAAAAGCCCCTAACAACATTGTCTTTATAAAATAATACCTTCCTATTTAATCAGGTCAGGATTCCAGTACCGTTATTGTTAAAGCAACCTGCTGCATTTTTCTCAGAGTAAAATCTGGCAGATCAATTATTAATTATCCGAAGGACTTTAAAAGCAGTTGGAATTTGATTTTGAGGGTAGTCTTATTAATCATCTGTCGATTATATGGTACCGGTAATCAAAGTTTTCATATTCTGAAGTCTTTGCTACTGTGCAATCATTGTTTGCCCAGCCATTCTTTTCTTTTTGCCTCATTTCTGGCAATTGTAAATAAAATTATTAAAGTAACATTGATTGTCAGCTCAGCAATGGCAGTAATTATCAGAAAGATTATTACTCTGAAGTTCCTAAAAAAAGAATAGTTTTTATTATTGACTGTTAAAGTGCTTCCTTTGCCAGAACATTAAAACATTCAAAATGGAAATAAGGAAGCCATGATTAAATTGCTGAAAATTGTCATTGCCTCATTGATATTTTATAAATAGAAATTACCAGTTCAATTTCCAATTCATGTAAAAATATTGGATAATGTAAAATATTAACAAATAGGGAAAATATTGATATAAAGTTTAGATATGAATTTTTTTCTGATGCAAATAGTGTATATATATCTTTGTAAATGCCATAGTGCTAAATCCGTAAGTTTTCACTAAGTTTAGTTACCGTGGAGTACTGAGTACTGGTCAGTTACTACTGATTCTTAGCTTTGTTTTGATTTTGACCCAAATATGATCCTTAACTTCAGATGGTAGATCATACAGTATCATATGCGAATTCCTTAAAGTATATTATCATGATAAATCAGCACTAATTATATGGAAATGGTGAAATTTTAATGTTAGGTTTAAATTGTTGGCTAGCATTTAAAATAAAGCATTGAGACGAGCACACAATTCCCTTAGAAATATATGGGCCATCCTCCACAATATTCTGCCTTTCTGATCCATACATGAACTTTGCCAAAACATCCTTTGTATGTTTTTAAAATTTTAATATATTTTAATGAAGTAAAATGTTCATATCAGTGATTTTTTTCCCCTTAATACCTTAATTTTGCTTACGTTAAATAATTGATTAAAATGCTTCGCCTATTCATTGAACAACTATTTTTGGTTTACTGGTATTAGTATTCAACAACCGTAATTTTCTTACAATGCGAATGAGAGTATTGTACTAATTTTCTGAATTAAAATTTAATATTTTCTGATAATTTGGTTTTTAATTAAGATCATTCATTATTATTATAGGAATGCCTATTTAATTCAGAATTAACATGCTAGGGTTATCGTAGCGTTGAAGTGCTGTTTGCTCTTTATCATAATATTTCTTGCATTGTTTTATGGTAGATTAGATGTGACAATCAGGTTTGCAGAATGTGTGGAAGGGGCAGGGCTGTTGTTTGGCTAGCCAATTTCCACAAATGGATTAGAGTGAAATTTTCTCAGGTTTATTGCACAACATCCGAAATAGATCATTATTTTTTTTTTTTTTTTTGTGTACAATCAAAATATTTTGGAGTATTCATAATTATTTATTAATTCAATTTGTGATTGATATAATATAATTTTATAAAAGCATTCCAAAATACACAAATTGTGTGTATATTTTTAAAGAAAGAAAAGTTTGTTTGATAGGTTTTTTTTTTTTAAATTTATTTGAGAATTGGAGGATTTTATCCAAATATATATAGAGTGTCCCAAAATCAGACTGACAAACTTTGAATGGTTATCAAAATAAGTAATTTTTGTCAGTAAACCCATGTCCTCAAATGCGCTGTTTTGGCATGAGAGGATTCAAGAAATGTTATTGTATTAGATGAGAGTGACAGATTTATTTCAGTACAGAGATTGCATCAAAGGTTCATGGATTCAGGTACTCGATGGAATATTTCCAGAATATCCTGCAAGAGTGATTATCACTCTTCAAGCAGAGCTTCCTTTTCTCCAAACAGAGCAGCAGATTTTGGTAGGGGTCTCATACACTATAGATTTCACATATCCCCCCCCAAAAAAATTGCTTGCACCCTCAGCACATGGTAAGGGTAAAGCCGTTGATCGTGGATAATACGCCATACCATCTAATTGGCAGTCCTCGTGTAATGTGCAATTTCATGAACACGGTCCAGGGCTTGTTCTTGAAATGCTGCAGGTGTGCTGCTTTGGACAACCAACACTTTCACCGTGTGTTAGGTTGCTAGTCTCTTGAAGACAACAATGAATGGGAGCAACGATTGTATGATGAGGATGATGGCTATGATATCTCTCTTCATACAAACTTGCAGCTGCTCTTCCATTACATTGTGCTTTCCCATAAATAAGATGCATATCAGCCATTTCGGCAACCAAAACAATCTCCATTTTGAAAACTAATGTTGGCTACACAACCAATGTGGGCCCGGTAGCTGAGTGGGTTAGGGCGCTTGGCTGCGGGTTGGAGGTGGCGGGTTCAGTTCCCGGTCTCGGCGGAGCGCGGGAATTTTACCACGCTCCTTTCTCCTCCAAATGGGTCCTAGGGTCTACCCAGCCCTCTCTAGAATGGGTACCGGGTTTCTTTCCCGGGAGTTAAAGGCGGGAGGGCGTCGGGCTGACCCCCCGGCCCCACCTTCGTCCCGTTAGGTCGTGAATGCTGGAGCCTACCCTCCAGCCAACCCATAGGCCTTTGTAGGCCTGTAAGTGGGATACTTTAACTTTTAACACAACCAAGACATGCTGTGATACTTAGCTTGAGAGTCAAAATACGACTAATAATGTAGTTTATATAGTCATTGTAACTGCTTTACAATCCTCATATTCTACAATTTGATAAAGCAATATTTAATACCTACTGCTTTTTGTTAAGATAGCAATAAAAACTCAGATCAGGAACAACAGTGCTGATATGATGTCCCTGAATGTCTGAGAAAAATCATGTATGTATTGAGTAAATGGACGACAGCAATTACTCTTTGATTGTATATCGTGTCAAAATGACTCATTTGTGACAGGGATTTACAGACAAAAATTTCTTGTCTTGGTGTCCTTATAAACAACTTAACATTGTCGGTCTAATTTTTTGAAATTCTGTACGTTTGCTGTTATTGAAAAATGAGAATGCTTAAAAAAAAGTTTATACCTACCATGGCTACCTCCAAGCCCAGATACATTGTATATGTCTGCATTCTTTTTTTTGAACAGAAACTGCGAAATGATGTTTCTCGGCATCGAAACCGTAATATATTCCTTATTTCCTCACTTTACCATGCACCATCTCCAAAAATTGCTTTTGCAACCAATTCATCTCTTCTAGCTGAATTTACAAATTACATGTAACGCATGAAAAGCTGAAAAATCTACGAAATCTGCTGCCCTGATTAGTATGGACAGCTGACTTTTTTGTGTTAAATGTTTAATGAAATTGATTTCAGAAGAAGGAAGTCCCCTTTGCACTTATAAAAATTTACTGAATGGCAATACTGACAAAGCTGGCTTACTTTTTTTTATATAACATTTGATTTAGCCTACAGAAAATTTTAAAACACTTGAATTCTCTTCGAAAGTGAATTTGAAATTAAACATTATAGTTAAAAACAAAGACATATTTGCAATACAGTCATACATTTTTCTGTTCACAGTGAAGGAAAAATCTGTTACAGATTTCTAAATTATCAGTGTATGGACAATCAGAGTTTGTCATCTGTTTCTCAAATTATTGTATTAATGTTATCACAAGACAGTGGTAAAGAAATTAAAAGGAGTAAAGAACTGTTTATTAATGAAATTGGTGTGTTTTCAGCCTGCAGATTAAAGAGCTGGCACTGATGACATTTCGAGTTTTTGAATCTTTCTCTCTTTTTTTTTTTCTTAATATTTAAAGAAAGGTAATAGATAATAATAATAAAAAAAAATATGTCTTATCTAAAACAAAAGTAAAGATAGTATTTCTTCAAGAATCTTATCTAAAATAGTTTGGGGTATTGAAAAAGCTTTAGTAATTTAAAAACTTTAAAAATTTCATCTCAAATATATTAAAATATCTCTGCCCTTCAGAGTTAATGCAACCCTATGTCCTCCCCCAATATTTTTTCCTTTCTGCAAACACATCTTGCTTACCAATGTTTAATCTCATTGAACGGAGCAGGTGTTTGAAGAGTAGGAAAGGTGAATTTGGAAGTTGACAGAATTTTGTAGAATTTTATTAATAAATTCACTAAACATGCAAAATCTTGCTATTGCGTCTGAACCATTTTTTTCTTCTTTGTTTGTCTGTTGTATGCACATCACGTTGAAACAGCTGGACGGATTTCCATAAAATGTGGTACGTTGCTTATTTATAATCCAACTTAAAAACAGACACAGATTTATTTTGATCTTACCCCCCTTCCATCCCTCGCTAAAACAGCTGGACTATTTTATTTTTTTATTTTTTTTTTCATTTGGTGTGATAATTATTCCCGGTCAAATTTTAAAATATTGATTATTTTTGCCTCTACTCCTCTTCTTCCCCAGTTCACCAAATTGATGCGCCAACGCTGAAATGCGCAGTGATGGTTGAACATATACAGTACATGTACAGCATATTTAGGTACAGTAGAGTCGCGGTAATCCGAGGTAATTAGGGCTGATGGTATCTCGGATTACAAAAAACTCGGATTACATGGAAAAAAGAAAAAAAAAATGGAATTTTCAACTAAAATGAATCAAATTTAATTTATAATAGATATTAAAGTTACAGATGCATTAACAATGTTACCTGGTTACATGAAAAGACTCTTTATAAGGATTTACAACTTTAAAAAACTGTCCAAGGTCTTCTGCTTCATAGTAGAGTAACACTTTTTAGCAGCGGTGTCACGCCATCGTCTAAGTAGTAGGGTATCACTTGGGGTTGCCTTGATGAATTCTCCTCAATGCTTTAGTTTCTCTAATAGAAACAAACTTTTTCTTGGCCTTTCCACTCATTTTTGCGAAATATAACTGGAACTGAACAAAACAAGCGCGAACTGGTCACAGTAGCAGACAGACTGATACTGACTGACTTGGATACAGCTGCACCTCGGATTACATGGAATCTCGGATTACCGGGGCTCGGATTACCGCGACTCTACTATAACTCTTTATTAAGATGTCAGTAAGATGTAGATTTATTCAAGGAAACAAGAATGAACAGAATAGCTAGTCAAATAAAAAAAATAAAAATTAAAAATTAAAGCTACACTTGGATCATTCAGTGAGTTTCGTGTGAACTGGGACCCCTGCAAGAGGAGTTTCATGATATGGGAAGAGCTAACACTTGAGCAATGTATGGGAGGCTTAACTGTTAAAGAATAAACTGGAACTTGTCCAATTAAAAACATGTTAATACAGTCCAACCTGTCTATCTCGAAAACCTCTATATCTCGAAATTTCTGAAATTCCCTACATTTACAATCTAAATTCAATGTATTTTCCATGTTTTATCTCGAAAAAATTTCCTTCAAAACCTCTGTATCTCGAATTTCGGATAGTGTAAATTACAAAAATCGTTGCCCAAAGACGACCACCCTTCTTCAACAACAGGTTGGGGAGGGATATTTCCAGAATTTAGAAACAAAGAAGGATAGACGTCAAAAGTCATTGAAAGACTATTTTTATTGTTAAAGGGGTACGTACATTTGTTAAAAAAATATTATGGATGTATGTATAATTAATCTGCGATCATATCACTGTATTTTTCTACAACAAAAGCAATTAAAATGTTTTTTAATTGACCACATTTAAAACCTCTATAACTCGAAACATCTTTATCTCGAATTTTTTCCGTTTCCTGTGAGATTCGAGATAGACAGGTTGGAATGTAGTAATTTAGTGAGCACAGTAGACGAAAAAAGAAAAAAAAAAGCAGATGCGTAGGTAATTAAAGACGTACAGTTGGTGGCTATTTCTCTGTGTCAGTGTCTTTGTGCCTAAATAGTTTTTCTGTTTGATCCTCTATTCGATTATCTTGCCTACCACTCTTTTATTTGTCAGGACGGTAGGTTACAGGCCTAAAACTGTTCTATCTTGGAATATGATTTACTAAACATAAACGCGAACAAATTTGACGTATACAAATGTCCAGAGGATGAAGTTTAATTAAAATTTTATCATTTGATAATTAAAGGGTACGACTTGATGAAGTTAAAAAAAGAATTTGGTGAAGCATTGAACTGCAAAACGAAGACATCAAATAGAAATGTGATTAAATGAAAGATGTTTGTAGAACGATCATTATTAGAGGGATTCTAGAGCTAAAATTTTGAGTCGGTTTAAAAGTAATAAAAATGTTATACTGTAATCAATAACACAGTTGACTCGCGGTAATCCGACAGTTACGGGACCAAGGGGGTGTCGGATTATCAAAGGTTGATTTTTTAAAACTGAATTTTGACTTCTAAGGCAAGAAAATTTAAGTTATGTATATACAGAACTGTACGTACTACAGTATGTACTACATAGTGAGTGCATATTTTACGGCCATTTAGGATATAAAAAAAAAACTCATTATGCATAGTTTTACACAAATGAATACGTATGTATATAATACTAATTTATTACTGTATTTATGTCTTAAAAAAATAAAATTACCGTATATAATGTAAAATATAATTTTATGTCTTAAAATAAAAAATAAAAATACGTACATATGTATTTAAGGCTTAAAATAAAATCTGTAATCGTTTTTTGTTTCTTCTTACGTAAAGAGTCTGTCATGGCTTTTTCTTGAATATTAAAAATTAAAATATTCTCGTAGTCAAGTTCCCTCTCCTCACACCAACGTATCAAAGTGTTTGCAGCCGACATACCTTCATTGCAAATGATTGTGCATTTCACCTCCGTGACCGCCTCAATTGGGTCGGTTTTCGAACCAACCTGCGTCGGACTACCGAGTGTGTCGGATTGTCAAATGTTGGATTATCGCGAGTCAACTGTATATTAAAAAAATTTAGTATGTAGTATAACATATAGTTTCACATATCATGAGTAGCCATTCTTAAGATGGAAACAAGGATGAACATAAAATATCTCGTGCACAAATGTCAAAAGACAAAGGAACCATTTTTATTAGGTGTACGACTTTTTTTCTTCCTTTTAAATGTATGAAATTGCACGTTAATCCTCACATATTCTAAGTTTAGTTGTTCTCCAGACTGTGTTTTTGAAATGGATTAAAAAAAAACCTTATTTCTAAGAGAATATTAAAATATAACATTACTATAATTTATAGCCTTTCCTTCTATATTTTTAAATGAAACATTAATATAACATAAATATCAGTAGAGGATTGTCATTGAGTGTATCTTACATACCGATTGGATTAAAATATATAATTTCATGCTGCATTGAAGCCAACTTATGAATGGTTTAATGTTGTCTTTATATAAAAAGCATATAGTGAATAATAAGGATTAACTAAAGGAAAGGA
>JAFIDM010008419.1:21135958-21178657 GCA_023159025.1 Thereuonema tuberculata | reverse complement strand
GTCTTTTGTGCCTTTTAATATGCCACACCCACAAACCTACTTCATCTAGTTCATTTTTAACCTCATTACAAAGCAGAGAAAGAATTCTTGTGATGATTTTTTTTTTTTAATTTATCTAAACATGATAACGCAAAGGCTTAATTTTCATTTGTAAGAATAGCATTTAGGTCCGTTTCTTATAGTCAGACACATCAGTGAAATACATGATAAAGAAACTTCAGTGTGACATTCCTTTCCTATTATATTTTTTTTTCCAAGATAAACTAAGAAAACCATCACCTTGTTTTAGAAACTTTCTGATTTAAGTCCTTAACCACAATTCTTTGGAAAATATTCTCAAAGATCACATGTATTTCCATCTTTAATATATTTTCATCTTTTACACACTCATTATAGCCGAGATATGTTATCCATTTATGAACATTCCTAGAGAATAAATGTTGTTGTTTTTTTTCCGAAGAAGTTGTACTTATTGCATTCCCTCATTTGTAAGACTTTTATACCTATGGCATTAAATTTCTAGTATTTTATTTTGGAGGGCTAACAATTTATATGTAATATAAGTAAATAAAATAGCTATTTTATGGAGAGAAATGCTTAGTGAGAAGATCTCCATAAGGAACCTTCACTATTCCTATTTTAGTAGTCAGTTCTGTTCAAGGGCTATTTTAAAATTCTCTTTCAAACAAGCCCTTTATTCAGAATTTACATCAGGTAAGATAGCACTTCATCATTATTGGTTTGACTTTACTGACAGACAGTTTTGTATCTTTTACAGGAATTTCAATATGAATACGCCAACTCTTCAACACCAGGGAAGTAGTTGTTGGCTGTTATGGACAACTAAGATCACAGAAACCTAACGTATGTTAGGCTTTCAATCTAAAGCAATCTCGTCATCGAACTGAAAGTATATTCACAGCTACTGTCTGTCAGTCCTGAATCCTCCAAAGGGAATTGCTCCTAATTTAATCAACAGATTTTATTTTAAGAGCTGAAAAGTCGCAGCATTCTACGAACCTTAACTGTAAACTGTACTTCAAGAATACCGTTTACTGTTTTGATCTACATACCATTTACTCCTCAAATACAAGAGAGGTTCTAATTTGTTAAAAAACAGTCTTTCCTACTTTAGAAGGGAAAGACCAAGAAGAAAAAGCAAATTTCAAGTACTCCAAGAGTTTTAAAAACAGCCTTATTTCCAAATACTGAAAATAAGGAAGTAAAGAATTATAATAAATAAATTTTGAAAGGATATTTCATAATTAACAAGTAAGAAGCAACATTTAATTTACAGGAGCAAAAAATCTGCAGTTAAATTTTTAAATTTATAAGTTTTTCTCAAACAAAAAAAATAAAGTTTTAAGTGAAATGAAGTAAAAATAATTAAAAAACTAATGTGGCTACTGTATAACAGAATATATATTGTCTTAATATTCATAGAACTTCATAACCAAATCCCACAGAAACACTAGCTCGTGTAATGTGCCTTTGATTATGCATCTTAAATAGCAGCTTAGATTAAGTGGTTAAATGACAGAATAAAACTTCAAAAGTTTTAATTTCTGGCTGATTTATCTATATACCCAAAGTGCTTTTATTCATTTTTTTTTCCTTTCTAATGGCATTCACTTGTTACCTTTTAAGGAATAAAGTTGTTTCTTTCTTTTCTTTTTTAATAAGAATGAAATACTTCTTTGTTGATGCAATTGTATAATGTTTTACTTTTTTTTTTTCATTTCTAGAATGGAGTGAAGAAGCTGTCTCAAAAGCTGAAATTTTAAGGCTAATATATCAAGGGAGATTTTTACATGGGAATGTTACATTAGGAGGTATGTAAAGTAACTTAAGCTAATTTCTTTGTTATTGCATAATCCATATAATTAATTTGAATGCATTAGTGTTCCCTTGTTA
This sequence comes from Thereuonema tuberculata, assembly GCA_023159025.1. Classification (NCBI taxonomy): domain Eukaryota; kingdom Metazoa; phylum Arthropoda; class Chilopoda; order Scutigeromorpha; family Scutigeridae; genus Thereuonema; species Thereuonema tuberculata. Next base: position 21,176,743 of record JAFIDM010008419.1, on the reverse strand, counting down.
AGAATTAAAGCTGATTCAAGAAGAAGAAGAAAAAAAAAACAGTAAAGAATAAGAGATTTGTAAAAGGCTTTTGTATTAATATAGCTCTCGGTTATTGATTCTTTTTTTTTTATCAAATACATAAAATAAAGAAAAGAAAAGTTTAAAAGAACTTATTCAACAGAAATAAAACAAAGAAAGGAAAGGAGTAAAGAGAGAAGTGAAGAAAGAAGAGAAGAGAGGAAAAATAAAAGATTTTTTTTTTCCCCCTTGCCTTTTCCCACTCCTCATCAAAGCATTCTACTCAACCCCCCCCCTCCCCAATTTTCCCAAGTTCCCTGACAAGCGAATGAAATTGAGCTTAGGCTCAAACCACGTGATACATTCCCATAATTCCATCCTTATATAAGCTATATAACCCATGCGCACCATTAAATCGTTAACTTGAAAAAAGATTCTTCGTGAATCGAAACCAGTTGTTAAATGGTTTTTATTGTAAATATTTTTTATTTTTAAATTAGTGCGTCGGCATACAAAAATATATGAATATATATCAGCGCACATTAATACAACTTTGAATTTTTTTTTTATTTTTTTTTTTACTATAGACAATTCTTACATATCTGATGTTTAACTTAGCACATAAATACAAGCAGCAAAATCCTTATCCGTTGTTCAGTTGGCTTTTTTTATGTTAATATCTAAGCATTGAGTCCTTTTGCAATGCCGAATTGCAACCATTCAGAATGCAAAGGGAAATTGTTAGATTTTAGAAGGAATTTGAGCAAGAACATACTGATAATTTCTGTTCATAAACTTTTACTTGTTTACCTGTTAATTAGATTTTTAAAATATGTAACATTAGCCAAGAGCACATCCCAAAGGTAAATAGCAGTAAGCTTTGAATTTATTGTCAAATTACTTAATTGTAATTTTCAGCTTAATTTCTACAGATAGACCAGAAACTTCTTTCAGAGAAGCACTTCAAATTTAGCATAAATTTAATTATTGTTCACTTATAGAAAATCCCATTTTTGAATCTCATAAGAATCCTTGCATTTATTTTTGAGTTGAGTTTAGAATTGTCATTCATATCTTTTCACAGGAACATTTTTTTTTGTTTCTTCAGTTTGCCGATTGTCCATATAAATGCTCTTTGAATTATGATTAACCTCTAACTTTGCCTTTTTTTATGTTTTTACCTGTGTAGTAGAGAAAAAGACTTCATTTTAAAACGTTTTTGTTTAGAATGTATTTTGAGTGCAAATGTCTTCATCAGTCTCTTGCTAATTTGATTTAAGAAGCTGAAGTTTAATTCTTTTTTTTTTGGAAAGATGCCAATTCTGATTGACATTGAGGAAATGCTCCCATAATCATCATTGAACTATGATTATTATTGCTAAGTTTTAATTCCCCTTCATCTGTTTGTTAGCATTACAATGAATCATCATTTAAGACTTTGTTAAAGATTTTGGACTTTCCATAATAAAGCAGGGTTGACTGTGATGTTAAGTATACATGCACAAGCATACTTTGTAGTCCAATTATAAAACTTTACGTTAAGCTAGTTGGCTATTTTGCTGATTGGAGTATGCAGGTGACCATGGTGTCATGATAAAAGGGGGCTAAAATAAAATATCAGTTAACACTTAACCTGGCAGTGGTCGCGGTGGGTCTGTGAGACCCATGGGTATTTGTTTTTATTTTTATTTATAGATGCGAGCTCTTCACAGGATTGTCTTTTTCAGTACCTTTCTAAAACCACATTATGTTTCATGTGACAGTTTTGGCTGAATATAATTTGTCCCGATCTGAAGGAAAAAAATACTTTGGGTCCTGTAGACCCAGTGCGACCGTTTGTGTAACTTTTTGTGCATACAAGGAAAAGATGTTTTATATATGTTAAATGTAAAGTTTGCCTAATAAACTTGGATTTCTAAAGTTATTTTGAACAATTTATTTATTCTATAGTTATTTATTAAACTAGTTATTTATTTAGGCCTATTTTTTAATTTTTTTTCAATTTTTTAATTAATTCTTTTATGAGTTATTTCTACGAACAGTTTGGTCCTGAGTTTACTTCTTATTTTTATTATTTTGAAGAGATGAAATCCCTCAGTGATAATGAAATAAGGAGAATACTTTTAGAGCCCATTTTAGAGTGTGAGGAAGAGTCAACAGATAATGATGATAGTGAATATCAAGACTTGGTGGAGAATGCATTACAAAATACATAAAAAATTAGAACAATATTTACTCAAAGCAGTCAGTTAGAAATAACTAATTTATTATTAGTTTATCATAGTTTTAATCAAAAATATATATATGCCTTAAATTTCTATGAATTATGTAATCAATACACTTTTTATCCGTTTTTTACAATGTTTTCCTAAATAATCTTAATCTATATATTTATACATATATTATTATAAATAATTATAACAAAAATCTTAAGAAACAACCAATCAATGATATTATTACTAAAAAATATCTTACATGTTGAAATTTTTTAAGTATTGGTGTTTAAAATGAATGGGTCTCACAGACCCATTGCGACCATTGGTGTTTCAAAAATGAGCGCGACCACTGCCGGGTTAAGAAAACAACACCAGTCGTACTCTGCTCTGCTACCAATTTTGTCACGATAAAATAAATGAATATGTAGATATAATGTGGAATCGAACAAGATAAATTTGCCAGGCTGGACCCATAGAGTACTACCAAATCATGAGAAACTAAAATAAAAAATATAATAAATTAAACAAGAGTGAAAATATATTAAAGAAAAAGAAAAGAAACTCACAAAGTTTAGTGGGATAAAAGGCACTGATTTATAGGGTCTTAAAAAGAAAAAAAATACAGCTGATGAAATAATAAAGAAAAAATACAAGGCAAGAAGTAATATTTTCAATTTGGCAGAAAGTTAAAAAGAGTCAATAAATGATTAATTTCACTTAATTCCTTCTTTTAAATTATAGAAAGAAAAAAGGATTCTTAAATACTAAATAGAACAGTTCGAACCATGGGTTCAGGTTGGCAGTCTTAACACAACAAGCAAGCTAAAGTCGTATTTTTTGTTCTTAAAGAGTCTAAAAAAAATTGAAGATTGGGATCCAATTTCGGAGCACAAAATTAATTTGAAGCACTGATACTGAACCTTTCACTACAAATGAACCCACTGTGATCTTAAGGTAGTGATCACGCTTTCACCAGAAACGGCACACTTGAATCAGATTGCAGTGGCTGTTTTCTTTCTGGTAAAAGGTGTTGAAGGCCTTCAAAATACCGGGAGAGCTTCTTGTGTTGGGCGGCACATCTAAACATGGGAACTTGCATTGGACTGTTTCCTTCCCAGTAAATGAAGCTTTGAAGATGGTCAACTCTTCGCAGTGCACAGAACTTCGAACAGGACGCTTGAATGGTTGCTTCCCCAGCAAACTAATTTGTGCATTCATTGCAGTCATGTTCCCACGAACCTCTGCAAAATGTGTATGCTTTTCTTGAAATGTTTAAAAAATTCTTTAAAAAAAGTGCTGGTAAGTTCTGATGCATAGAATAAATATGTTTTTTAGTAAAATTATTCTTGATTTTGGAAAGTGACTTCGAATTTATTATGGCTTTCTGTTTAGTTGAAGTGGTAAAAAAAAAATGGCGTCTGCTGCTTTTCTTCAACTCCCTTTGCTTTGCTTCATACTATGTTTTTTTTTTTATTGAAATGGCCAATGAAATAGCCAGAAATGATGACAGAATTTTAAAATGGAATAAGAATCTGAAAATTAATCATGAAAGTTTGGATGGCAAAATGGATAAATTTGAAGTGAGAATTGATATGGTGATAACTGGAAAATTGTGACAAAATTTGGAGACATTCTATTTCTAGAAAGTAAAATAATCTTTCAAGGAAAGTTCAATTCCTTTTCATACTCTTCCTTAATTTTTAAAGGTAAATGATATTACAACATTGCACATAAAACGTTTCTCTTCCTTTTGTAGAGAAACCACAAAATTTATTGGCAATGTAAAACAAATGAAAACTAACTTTACACTGTGAAATATATAAAATAATTTAGTAGAAGTATTTTTAAATATATATTTGCCCTCTTTCGAAAGGAAATTACGTAATTAAGTTAAAAGAAAAAAAATCAGAAGGGAAGGGCAAGTATGGATATACCCTTTAATTCTGATTGTTGTAATTTTCTCAATTGTTGATTTGCTTTAATCTTTATTGTTACTCTTATGTGTGCAGTTTATCTATTTTTACCTTTCTTAGCACCGCATGAACCACAAGAACTGAGATCGGGCAACTGTGGTTATTGTAAACAAAATAACTATACAGAAACATTGCACAATAAAATCTGAATATTTCCTTTGTAGGGAAAAAATTATTTGAAGTGAGTTTAAATAGATAAGACCTTTATTGTTCTTTATTTATCAGGAAAACAGTAGTAAAATCCTGAAAAATCTTTTTGCATTTTGAAATATGCATTATGTAAATTCATGTATTTTTTTTTCTTCTTAAAAAATCAGCACAAGGAAGGAGAAGGGCCATTCAATATATTGAATAGGTTGAAACTGAAGAGTTGCTGATGGAAGGAGTGCTAAATTAAAACAAATACAGATCATCAAAAAGGGAAAGCTGAATAATCAGTTATAATTTGTTTATGATACGTGAGAAGAATGTACTTAAAAAGGAAAACAAGATAGTGGAGAAAATCATTACAAAATAATCCAACATTGTGATGAATTGAATATTTCGGAAACAAATTATACCAAGGCAAATTTTAAGTTTAAGAAAAGGTAGGAAGTACCTGAAAGTAATACTGGATTCTTTTTGAGACTACATTCACATGTTCGAAGCTATTTCAGAAAATGTACAGGCTGAAAGAAAATCGTATTGTTGTGCTCATTCAATATATAGCCATTATGAAATAAGTCTGTAGATTTGTCTGAAAAAGTTGGCAATGTCTGCTGTGTGCACATATCCTTACAACTATGTACAGCACTCATCTGATTGGCATTATGTTATGAAGTGTCACATGATCTTGTAGTGAGTCATGTTTGATCTGCATATTGTTTGCATCTAGTGCAGCACATGATTGTTCTAATCATTTCCGTCTTTCCATGTAATTTCACGTTTTATTCTCATTCCTTAGTAATCTTGCAATTTAAAAATTGGAGGGAAATGACCATGAAGTGTGTGGCGGCAACCCTGCATTATCCCGAGTTAAGCGGTCTGCAGTGCTTTCCCCTGCCATCTCTGATCTTAATAGAAATTTGCTAAATAAAATAAGTATTTCATTACGTTTCATATGCAAGGCTTCCGGAGCAAAGCGACAGTAGTTGGCTAGAATATATATACATATTCGTCTGCATAGAAAGAATATAATTTCATTGAAATAATATTTTATTTCAAAAGATGATCTTATTAAATATAACAATAAATATGTTTTGTATGGGCCTCAGAACAGCTAGACAAAACTGGATCTACTATTTTATCTCTTCTTTTTCCCTCTTTCTTTTCTGCTACAACATCACTACTCAACCAGGCAGAATTAGTAGGAGTATGGGGAGTTCTGTTTTTCAATGATATTCTGCAATCTTAAAGACTAGTAAAATGAGAGATTTGAAAAACATAACATGCTATGAACTTTTGTTTCAAATGTGACAAGATCAATTCAGTGACACATAAAATGATTAAGCTGGTATTTTCTTAATGATGCTGTGGACAGAACCAAGACTTACCTACTAATTCTGCTGCTTCAGATATTGAGAAATTAGTTGCAGCTTATGAATGTTCCGATTGGCTTTGAATCAGCCTATTGAATAAAAATCTAGAAAAGTGACCCTTACCCACAAGGAAGTCGTTACTACTAGCTTGGATGTATCAACAACGCTACACAATGTTAAACCAATTGCAGGAGGATGCGAGGTGATCCAGACGAAGGTCTTGGGAAATATCATCGTGACTGCTGTCGCACAAGGCTCTTAAATCGACCTGAAACACTGTAGAAAGGATTGTAGGAAGTAATGACATACCACAAATGTAGATTTCCGTAGACATTCCAGCAACGAATCAGACCCTAGATTTTATTACAGAACAGACTGAGGTGATTATTTTGAAGTGACATGGTAGTGAGTAGTAACTTAGATATTTTTTTTTTTGGCTCGAGTCCAGGAATATCTGGATAGCACCTTATACATTAAACCTATCATTAGACAAGTTCCTATCATTAGACAAGTTCCTTTATGTGATTCATGAAATCTTCAACATTTGACTTCCTTCTTTGAATTGCTGCTTCCTAAATTAGGTGCTCTTTTATCATCCTTTCACCCAATAACAGAGTTATAGTTTTCTGAATATTTCAATTGCCATTATTTATATTTATATATATATTTTTTTTACAGCCCTTGGATTACCTTTAGGAAAAACTACAGTGATGCATTTAGTACCCCGAGAAAATTTACCAGAACCTAACTCACAAGGTAAGAAAATAATTGTTTCCTTACTTAAGGTGTCCCTTTTTTTTTTTTTTTCGAAATTCTTTATATCATTAATCAAAAAAATATATTATTTAACTAATTTCACAACTGCTATTTGTTTATTTAATCATTTGAATTAGTTATTAGCATGTATTTATGGACTTAAGCCAGTAGGTTGATAAAAATCTTATTACATTTTAATGTGCATTAAAAAAAATATAGTATTTCTTTAGTTGTACATTATTAGGTAAATAAAGTTAATATATAACTATAATGTAAATAAAGTTAATATATAACTATGTAATTAATATAATGATAATTTTGGTTTGTCATTTGGGAAAATAACTTGTGATTTATCACAAATTTGAGTAATTTTAGATAGTGAAGTTATCATCGGGTTATACAGGGTAGTCCTGAAACGGTTGGTTTAACATGAAGGCCCAATGCAACGTAGCTAAATAAGGAAATAAGTCCATATGAACACGGTCTTACATTGGGTACAGAAATGCTTTATTCATATGTTACAGAATGATTAACACCGAATGATTATGTAGGCTATGGTGTAGCCACTATTAGATGAGGTGCTCGAAGTGACCAAGACACTTTGTATAACGTTCACATATCTAAACGGCTACACCTCTGGCATTTTTTAGCATGTCTGGAAATGCTCATGATGATGCTGAGAGGCATATATTGCTACTAGTGGAGGCCCCTTCAAACATCTCGTCTGACAGTGGCTACACCATAACCTCTGTACGTGGTAAGCCTGATTTTCAACTGACACATTGTACCTCGTTCGCTCACTAGTTGAGTGAGGATCATAAAGTGTCATGCGCATTTTCATTAGCGAGTTGACGAAGAGGCGACGATTGTGCAATTCTTGGAACCTTAGGGAGAATATCAAGGTCGTACTAGTTTGCAGTTCAAAATGTGAATAGCTCAGATGAAAGAAATTACTTTTGCTGTTGGGGCATATCTGTTATTACAAGATAAAAGAATAAGAAAAATAATAAAGAGATATTGGATACATGATGTATATCGAACAAGAAACAAAGAAGGAGATTGAGGGATGATCAACAGAAATCAAAAGATAAATTCATGTACCTATGTTTATATACATAAAATTCAGATAGATTATATTGCTAAATTCTTTTATTTACCATTGACATTCAGCTTTTCCGCTATCTCTTTCCATACATTATTTTTAAAACCATAATCTTTGTGACAGTAAGATTCATCTGCATGAGAAGCATCAATCTTTCTAAATCCATATTCGCTTTTTAGATTATTTTTTTTTTCCCGGAATTCAAATAAATGCCATATGAACTCATTTTTACCCTCATTTTTCTGCCATGCGATTGCTCATTGTTCAAGATGATATTCAGTCACATGATCTCCATTAAGTTCCATCAGACAACATTGTTGTTAATTTGGATCGTCCCTCTCTCTCTTTTTCAGTATTTTTTACTATGACCACAGATTTGACAGTTAGGATTAGTTTTGAAACAGCAAAGTACAGAATTCAATAAGAGTCCGACCTTAAGATTCAATAAAAATAGTGGTTTTACGGGTTTTTTTTTTTTCTTCACAAACTAGAGCTCTTGTGAGCTATATTGTCAGATTTGTTCTGAGGACAGATTTTGAGTTTTTTTATGAAAAAAAAAATGTCTACTGGAAGGATTTATCCTAGCATTTCTGTACAGTCCCTTTGGATGAATTACTTTGAGAACCATTGAAGAAGGTTAAGAAACAGATATTAATTGCCAGTCCAGTATTTTCTTATTCAGTTCAAATCTCTTCAACATGCTTTTCCCAGTTAATCACTTAGAAGAATGCCTTTGCATTTCAGATGCCTTCGTGCTTACGATAACTTAAATTTATGTTTGCACATATGCATAGATAGAAAAAAAAGTCTTTGATTTCGGAGTTACTTTGTAATTTAAAAAAAAAAAAAAAAAAACTTTTCACATCATATAGATACTTGTCCTCCACCTCTGATCAGAAAGTTTTATCAGCTTTGGTCCAAGTTTAATGTGTGTTGGATTAAGTGTTTTTATAAAAAAGAAGTTGAAATCTCACTAAAAAAAAATTATGATGTTTCAGCATTTATCGTGTAATTGCCTTTATCAAATGTTTACAGTTACAATAGATATACAATATATAGGGAAATTAACTCTGACATTCAAATTAGGGTTTGTTGTTTTTTTTTAACGGCTTTATTTCATTGTAACTCACATTTCTAACTACAGATTACTCTGCATCAATTGACACATAATGTGACATTTTATTCTGCAAATTCCTCTGTGCATATAAATTAATCTGTAATTTGATAATTCATTATGTACCTATAAGCTTTTGTTTCTTAGTTCCTGGATTGTGGAGGTAATACCGTATTTACTCGCATAATTTCCCCTTTTTTTTCATCAATATTTTGACAAAAAAGGGGGGGGGGGAATTACGCCATGTTTTTCAATTTGAGGAAAAAATATATGGTGAAAGTGTAAGGAAAACCATGCTAAATATTGATTTTTAAAGCAAGAAATGTAATTAACAACAATTTTATTAACACGCAACATTTAAAATATAAGAAATCACATCTCAACATTTGTTTTTTCTTCAAAGTACAGTAAACCAATAGGCATGCACGGAAGTGTGTGTGCGACTGTGACGTAATTTCGTAACTCACGCAGCGCAGTCCGCCATCTTTATAGCTGAAGTAGAGGTGGGGAAATTATGCGATAAAATAAAAATTGAATTTTGTAATCCACAAAAACTGGGGTGGGGAAAATACGCGATGGGGGAAATTATGCGTGTAAATACGGAAATATACAACTCCAGATTTACCTTTACCTGGATAGTTGCATATAATAGTGATTGTGCTTCATCAGGTACATAGCTTGGGATTTTTTTGGAAGGCATATTTTTTTTTTCCTTAATCTATTTTCGAATTTCTGATCTAAACAATAAAAGTGGCATAAGAAGAAAAATTTGTAATTATAAATAAGCAATTAAAAAAATTAGTGAAAGTAGATTATAACAAGTCCATGAAATTTTCTTGATTGTTAATCCATTTGAAAATATTTTTATTATACGTTTTAAATCATTGATAATCACCACTTTCAAAAGAATAGCATTCAAGATTGTTAAGAACACTAAATACTCATAATCTTTTTTGCATACATTCTATAATGGACACAGTCAACTGGCGACAGAAACTTTAAAAATTTTTGCACGCTTAGTAGGCATATGGTATTGCAGATTTTTTTTTGTAAACATTAATTATGAGTATTAAATATAATTATGAATAATCAAGTATGAATTAATAAATTTAAAATAAAAATTTTGTTTTGAATTTCCTATACTTTTTTGTTTTAATGTATATATGTAACATGTGTGAATATGTTTGCTAATTACAAAATAATATTAATAAATGAATTAAAAAAAAAAAACTGCATTTTTTTTTTTTTTTTAATATTGTGTAATTAAACCTTTTTGTTTTTAAATAATTTTCGGACCACTTTTTTAAGCGTCTCTTTCCGAAATGATTTTACAAATTTTGATTTATGATATAAATGAAAAGATTTATTAACTAGCTGACTCATTTTTTTTGCATTGGGAAATTTCAATATAACTTCTATATAATTTTGTAATTCTACACAATAAAAATAAACTTAATTATAAGCAAGATTTTTCAATTTTATGTTTAGCTCGTTCTTTTAGCTATTATTATTTATTATTTTAGTAATAAAAAAAATATTTAAATTTACTGGTAGTAGATAATTAGAAACGAATGGTTTCTAATATTCATATTTAATATTATTTTGTAATTAACAAACATTTGCATGTTACATATAAACATTAAAACAAAAAAAATATATGAAATTTAAAACAAAATTTTTATTTTAAATTTATTGATTCATACTTAATATTCGTAATTAATATTTGTAAAAAAATCGCAACATTATATGCCTGCAAAGTGTGCAAGAATTTTTAAGTTCTGTCGCCCAATTGTTAACTACCATTCTATAACATATGCTCTTTTTTATTCGTAAACCCTTCCACTTTCAAAAAATTAAATAAATGTGTATTTGAACAATAAGGGATGAATGTAACTTGATACATAATATATTGGATTCCAGTTATTTTAGACACATCAGGACTAGTTCACTTTGGCCCGATTGAATGGCTGCTCCAATTTTGCGAAGTGTCACATAAGTAAATGCATATGTAGTTAAAATGATATAAAAATGACAAACTTCTGTTTAAACGAGCCATGAGCAACTTCAGTTTCAATATTGGACCACTGACAGACAGTGCTTCTTGTCCACTTACAGTGGAAAATCACTGATTCAGGTTATCCTCAAGATCGGGATCTTTACCTTGACATTTACATTTTTGGGATTGCTTCTTGTTTTCCATTGGATGTCCATTCTTCTCACAGTTTATCCTACTGTGTATCAGACATGCAATCGTAGATTTTGGTCCTCCAATTATTTCTGACAAATGGCAATAACTGATAATGGGGCGGATGGTCATTTTTTTTTTTTATGATAATTTTTATGATAATATATGGCAAATTTTTTTTCCAGCTAGTCACAGGTCTTTATGTGGCATTCCCGTGAGGCTCCAAAATTTGAAAAAAAAGTAAAAAGAAAAAAAAAATTTCAAAACTCACAACACTAAAAGTACAGAACTCTCCATTTGCCGATTCAACATTGGCTCAGTATGAATAATAATACACGGGCACCTAACTGATCCTACCTAGTCGCCTGTCTCAAATAAACGGCATGTTGTCCCAATTAAGCAAAGAAAACTAGTGCTATTTTTCAATTATATTCTGTTCTTTGAGCTTTGTCCCAAATAAATGACTCTCTAGATTAACCGGTGGCCCAGATAACCGGAATCTATGTTTTAAAAAAAATATTTACATGAATTAGTTACTGGAAAGCCCCCCCCTTTTTTTTCTATTTTAAATCATACCATATTTAAAATTAATTCCATTGAATTTTCTTCTTAAATTTTCTTTCACTAAATAAATATTACCGATTATAATCTACGGTAGACTACTATCTTTAAGAGTTGATCTTACGAGTAGCAGGAAAAGAATGGTGCGCAGTGTTACTTTTACATCATTGACAAACATAATAGTATTATAAACATAAGGTGTTATTTCTTTTAAGAGTTGCTTTGTAACTTATAAAAATACATAAACTAGCGTACTTTTGAAGTATATTTTTTGTAAATGATCCTTATAAGTGATATAATTCTTATGATGTAAATATTACAAATAGATTGTCTCAGTACTGAATTAATTTATTACTGTAAAGTTGACTTTTTACTTGTCTTAATTTACTCCAAATTCTGGTGTTTAACCTGTTGTCTCAAGGAAAGGTAAAAATGAATAAATGACATATTTCTGTTACTTTTTACATTCTTTTTTATTTGGTAAGTTTTGTTCAGTTTTATTCCTTTCATTATCTTTCATTGAGAGCATTGGAATTAACTGTTAGATTTAGTTTTGGGTAATAAGGGTTTCTGGCTTTTAAATTAAGTTTTCTACTCGCACTTGAAAGTAATTTCCTAGTCATTAATACATTAGTTTTTATGAGCCTTTGGAGCTCTGAATCTATACACAGGCCTTACGTTTTTTTTCCAGGCATTATGCAAGTTCGCTTGCTTAGTCCTCCTCAATATCCTTCTGCTCTCAATCAAGGTCCATCAGGTACCTCTTGAAAAAAAAAATAATAATAATAATCTTTGATCGGCAAGAACTTACGGGATTTAGGAGGCAAAATTTTCTAAAAGTATTTCTCATCATGCCTGTATAACTAAAGGTGATACAATGTAATGTATTAGTATTAAAGTGATAAGCTTTAATTTTTTTTTTAAAGATAGAAATATTTTTTAAGCTCCACATTATACGATCAAAGAAAAATAATTGTATTTAAAAGAAAACATACATATTAAAGGGAATTTCATTTAATTTTTGAATAATTTTAAAATTATAATTCTTAATTTGATTTCTTATTTGGCTAAGCCTTGACCTAATTTAATTTTTTTACTCTCCTAAATAAATTCTTTTTTTTTTGTAATCATTAGATCGATTTTATCTAATATTTACAGCTTTGAAATACAGAATTAACTTAGTGTTTCTCTTGGAATAGGCAGATATTTTTCAGTAATTCTGCGTACTGCTTGAATTAATGTACTGTTCATCTTTCTTTCTTAGTTTTTCCAAGTACAGTTGAGCACTTCTAATCCGGAATTGTGAAACCCAAAATTTTTCCTATCTATATATGGTGAATGCTTTCATTTTACTTGCGCTGAATGCAAAGAAACATTGGAAAGATAAACTGATGCTAATTGCTTGATAGCTTAAAGCCGAGGAATTTTTCTGGCTATTCTATCAATGGGGGAATCCAGAGTATTCCTTTTTATCATTAGCTAAACCCTTGGTGTTTTGTGTTTCTACATAGAACATTAAGCACTGACCAATAATCATGTGATTACATTTTTCTCTAATTGATTTTTCAGATTATAACTAGAATAGGATAATTAATAAACAAAGGTCATAAACTGCACAATACATTACTCTTAACTGGCCAGAGATGAATGCAGTAAGTCCCATCAAGGAGATAGCCATGGAAGGCTTAATATAATTAACACTTTTTGCCAGTGCAGCCACCTCCTGGCTATGGTTAATTTTTCACAAAATTGTGTCATTCAGGGGCCTCTGCTGCCACTTGTTATAAATAAATAAATAAATTTAAAATCATCGTTTCTTTCATTTGTATTCCTGCTTTTTATGTTAAGTAAAATATATCTTATGAAAGTAAATATTTTTCACATCTCTGCAGCACCACTATGGCATATTACAAAATCTGGAAAAATCTAAAATCCCAAACATTCTGGATTAAGGATGCTCAACTGTAATAGTTTAGTTCTTAACTGTTTAAGAGAGTTCATACCCAAATACATCCTTTTATATTTAAATTTTTGAAAAGGGTTCTCTATTTTGGATCTTACTCTGATATGCTGAATACTTTTTTTATTATATTTTCACTTTAATATGAGTGATTTTGTTCTTAACATGCACGGTTGAACATGTATGTTTTCTGAAAGACGGTAAAACGATAAACACATTAGCATGATGTAAAGGCAGTTCAAGAGCAGAAAGTTTGATAATCTGACTACCTTCTGACATCACCAATGAATGCCACACACACACTTTAAACAACAGTAATTAATACACTAGTCAAAATAATTAGGGAATCATAGAAAATATCCTGAGGATGATATGTTAGTGACAGTAAGAACTACAATTGTGTAATATTGCTCCGCGAAGTTGAATAAGTGAGTTCCATTCACGTAGACACTTGACTCGGGTATTGGTGATGTCAGAAGGAAGAACTGCACAGTTGTACTCCGATAGTCATCTGTGGACAGGTGGTGGTACAATGCCAGGTGGTGATGGTACAGTGTGATTTATCAGAATCGATGGTATAGTGAGTTTTAGGAAGGATGGAAGCTAAGCAGACATAGCAGGAGGTAATAGTAATCATTGGAATGTCTCAAAATGTAATTTCATGACTATGGACTCGGTTTCATAGAACGGAAATATTCAACAAAGGCAAGGGTAAGGTCATCGATGAGCAACTACAGCAAGGGACGACTGTTATATCTTGTTAACAGCCTTCTGGAACAGACGGCAGAATGCAAACAGGATGCATGAGGCCTTCAAAGGTCAATAGAATGCAGGGTATCACCTAAAACTGTTCACAATTGCCTTCATGGCCCATGGTGCATGTCCCGTTAACCGCACAATACCATAGAGTCCTTAGAAACTCATAGAGGAGGAATATCACGATTGGGGCATGCTGAATAGTGTCGGGTTTTGTTCTCCGATGAGTCATGATTCATTCTTCGATGAGTCATGATTCCTGACAATTGACAAGTCCGCATCTGGAGGGAACATGAAATAACGCACGTTTGTGCAAGAACATCCCAATATGGTGGTGGTGGTAGACTAATGGTGTTATAGGACACTTCCAACCTATTGTTTGCCGTATCCTAGAGCCATTGGTGATTCTTTCGTTTCATGGACGATAATGCTCATACTCAGAGTTTAGTTAGTGGACAAAATGCTGCATGAAGATGTCATATTAGCATTTGGAGTGGCCAGCTTGCTCATTAGTCTTAAATTTGATTGAACGGATTTCATGTTTGGGATGTGCTTGAAGACACATTGCAGCTTGACTTGCACTTCCCTCACTCTTCTGGAGATTGCCCTTCTGAATGAGTAGCAAACCATCCTCCCAGATCTTGTTGATCACCTCATCCGAGTCCTAGGCACGCAAGTTGCAGTGGTGTTGGCCATTCGAGGAGAGCACAGACTGTACTAGAGGGCAGTTACTGTTATGACCATGTCTGTTCTTGAGCTGTTCTGCTGATATACACATTGCCCTACAGTGTCTCACATCATGTAAACATTGCATAAAAGAACCATTAGAGCATTTCTCTTACCCACACTACACACTACAGCATATCCAAATGATATTTCACTTGCAAAATGATCACTTTATACGATTTATAATATTGTTTCTATTGTTTTTCTCTCTTGATCCACCAATTGTGTGATACCAGTGTAGTTTGTAAGAAGATCCAATGTCATTAGCTTTTTACTAGATGAATTAATGCCGCTTTTGGAATCTTAAAGACTGAATTGATTATACAGCAATGACTGTAGTTTAAGAAATATTTTGAAATTCTTTCTTGAGAAAATTTTTAACTTCTTCAATTATTTATTTATTTTTTTTTTTTTTAAATTAGAATTAGTTTTGTTCAGTCGATTTGACTGATGTCATAATTTTTATTTTACCATAATAGTTAAAATTTTATGTATTCTTTTAGAAAATATTTTAAGTTTAATTATAAATATTCGTTGTCTCTAAAATTTATAAAATAATCCCAAAGAAATTTATATTTGTCACGGTTTAAATAATGGAAAAAAAGATATTAAATTATAGTAATTGTTTCTCAGAGAACTACAAAAATAGAAGTATATTTTCTATATCTGCTATTATTTTTGCTTCATTTTACTTGGAGAAGGATTCCTTAGAAGAAAGGTAAATTATGCCTTGAAGTGAGATGGACTTCTTTTTTGAAGTTGCACAAGATGTAGAAATCTGCAGACAATGTTAGCTATTCCTGTTATTACTGGTTTCTGCGTGTTCAAAGGTGCCATTCTGTGGCTTGTCATTCAAACCTTGGCTTTTCATGAATGACAGTCTTTAATATTGAGATTATGCATACGTTGCAGTTGTTATCTTTCGAAGCAACTGCTATATTCTTTTTTTTGAGCTATGATGGAGTTTACACGAAGCATTGTGAGTGGCACTCGAATCACTAATTTTGAGATTTTTTTATCCAAAAAGGCTATGTGGATTATTCACTTCTATTACATGATCTGTAAGTTACAAGCTATATTTAGAGAAGCTTTGCTTTCTGGGACCATACAGACTTGCTTGGGTTTGTTATTACTCTAAAACCTCATTTATCCGAATTTGATGGGACCTCGCCCATTTCGGATAAGCGAAATTTCAGATAATCCTGAATATATCATATTAAGCATGTACTGTACATGTTATTAATATTAATTACATTAATTATACCATATATTAATGTTAATAATGAGTTAGAGTTACAGTTACATAATCACGTGTGTGTTGCTAAATATTGATTATAGCGAAAAATTGTTTTTGTATATTTTTAAAATATTGTAAAAATCATTTTGGATAAACAAGATTTTCAGATAAGTGCAATTCGGATAAATGAGTTTTTAGTGTATTTGTTATTGTAGTATATAAATATAAAGTATGTTAAAAATATAATATTTATAATATATTATTGTTGTTATAGGTAGGTCACTAGAATTAATATTATCATTGTAAAATGAAAAGCTAATTTGAGAAGACAAAAAAAAAAAAAAAAAAAAAAAAAACCTCTTTGCAGTAAATTTTGAACATAATTATTATAATACATTTCAAACATTATTAATTCTTGCATTCAGCCTGGACTAAAGTGGCCTCTTTAAGTTGATCTGCTTTGATAACGTAATTTTATTTTTTGTTCACTGGCCAATTCACTATTATAACACTATAACTATCGTGCTATATTGGTTTTTTTTAGCCATCAGATATTTTTTGATTATATTGAATTTCCAAATCTAATAATATCTGTTCTTTGGTTATACCTTTATGGACAACCAATGAATAGTTCATAAAAGTCAAAGTTGGTAGATTTTTAAAAGTAAATATAGGTGATTTTTGTGTTGGAGCTAAAAAAAAAGAAAATGGCCACATGAAGAAGCTCAAGAGATTTAACATGATGATATAATAAGGTTATCATGAATATCGACATCTGGCTATTTGCAGTTTGCTTATGTGACTGAATAAGATTGCTTTGCAATAAATTTATGATCCCGGTTTTTTAAGCCTGCATGGTGGTTAACTACCATAGGGGTGTTATAGGTTTATCCTGTAGATAAGGAGCAAGGGACCAAAAAAAACTCCTGTCCCATCTGTCGAAACCAAGATAACCTCACAAAATATTTACCCTACAAAGTTGAAATTTTGGTAGATGTGGTAGGTGTTAATAAGGGAGATCCTATTGATTTTGTAAAAATCTGACCATTTATAAGAATTTTTGAACCAAAAAAAAATTAATAACTTAAAGGAACTCGTCCCATGCCTCTATTTGAAAGTTGGTCTGCAAACTATATGATGTTCAGTTTATGATTCAGATAATAACCTTATATAAATTGGCTGTCATTTAAATAATTTTTTTAAGGTAAAGTTTCTTCCTGAATTCTTCATTGATAGAACACATTTTTATGAAGGTTTTAAAAATCTGCCATTCGCTAATTTCAAAAAAGTGTACTGAAATTATGTAATGAGGGTAAATTTAACATGTAGAAAATTTTTTTAAATCATAACAAATAATAATAATATGCATCCATATAATGAATAAAAAAAAAACATTTAATTTAAATGATACGATTGACTTCAGTCAGCCATCTCGCTGCCTTTTTCAAGTGTAATGAAATACAAGATACATACAAGCTCCAGATAAATATATCCCACCCAAAACACTTCGTGTAAAATAAGTTGCCAAGACTCACATGTCATAATGCTTTCACTGTTAAAAAGATATGAGATCTCATGTAGAGCCAAGCCCCTAACTCTACGAGGCCTAACTCTACAAGCCCTAACTCTAAAAACCTTATATCTTGGTCAAAAAGAATGCCTTGGCCGTTTCGTGGCTGTCACACAGACAATCCCATGGAGTTATGTAAAGGATATGGAGTATGCCAAGGCACACTTTTTGACCAAGATAGTAGGGTTTTTAGAGTTAGGCCCCCTTGTAGAGTGAGGGGCTTGGCTCTAGATGAGATCTGATAACTTTTTAACAGTGAAAGCGTTATGAGCATCTTGGCAACGTATTTTACATGAAATGTTTTGGGTGAGATGAAATAGTTCCATGAAACGGCCAAGCCATACTTTTTGACCAAGATATAGGGTTTTTAGAGTTAGGGCTTGTAGAGTTAGGCCTCGTAGAGTTAGGGGCTTGGCTCTACATGAGATCTCATATCTTTTTAACAGTGAAAGCATTATGACATGTGAGTCTTGGCAACTTATTTTACACGAAGTGTTTTGGGTGGGATTTCATTTCTTTTTGTAGGATGAGATCTGATAACTTTTTAACAGTGAAAGCGTTATGAGCATGCGAGTCTTGGCAACCCCTTATTTTACATGAAATGTTTTTGGGTGGGATTTCATTTCTTTTTGTAAGATGAGATCTGATAACTTTTTAACAGTGAAAGCGTTATGAGCATGTGAGTCTTGGCAACTTATTTTATATGAAATGTTTTGGGTGGGATTATCTATTACAACTAAATTTAGTTTTAAGATTATTTAGAAAATGGATTTTTTATTTAATACCCTACTTTTCTGTTTTTCTATTGGTCAACTTGTATATACAAGCTGTTTGCACTTTGGAAGAAATCACATTATTACACAGTAATATTTAGGCCGAAGCATTGAGGATACGACGTATTTCAGATCTTAATAAAATCCAAAGTATAAAAGCTAGATAAATGAAACTTAGCGTATTTCATTAGTATGGTAACTGCATCTTATCCTGAAAATTTGAGCTCTCTAGTATTATCCAGGCCGAAGCTATGAGGGTTCGATAATACATAACCAGACCCCCCCCCCTTTATGAGGGGTTGAAATGTGAAAGTTACGGATTTCTTAATTTTTTTGTTGTTTGTGTGCTAATCCTAACCTGCATATCAAATTTCAGCTTTCTAGGACTTCAGGAAGTACCCTAGAGGTTTTGATGATCATGAGTCAGTCAGTCAGTCAGTCAGTCAGTCAGTGACGGAATCGACGTATTTTAGGTATTAATAAAATCCAAAGTATAAAAGCTAAATAAATGAAACTTAGCGTATTTCATTAGTCTGGTAACTGCATCATATCCTGAAAATTTGAGCTCTCTAGTATTATCTAGGCCGAAGCTATGAGGGTTCGAAAATACGACGAAACACTTCCAGAAAAGGTACGTAGTGCCCTTCCTGCCTTCGGCTCGTCTTGGCGGGGGCACTGCCGTGCCCCCAGATTCAAATACAGCAGCAGCTACAGGATAAACAGTGTTAGATGGGGTCTTCAATGATTAAGGGAAGAATCAACGCGGGTGACATCTTTATTTTGGATCTTACGGTAACATCTTGATTCCTGTTTTCATAGTGTACATATTGTCCAGTGATTCCAGCATCATTGAAGATTCCTGGCCAACTGTTTATCCCGTAGCCGCTGCAGTATTATAACATATCCTGGTTCCCGATTACCGATCTGCCATGTGTATTTGTTTACATTCGAAGTTCTACCATATGAATGGTTGAAGAGTGTAGGAAGAGATGGTATATGCCATATGAAGATGATTGGTGACATATTTATTCAAAGTAGGCTACTATTGGACCTCGTCTTGCATCACATCATATCTTTGATTAATTTACATTTCTGAAATTTTTATGTATTTAAACTGAGGCTTGTATTTCATTACACTTAAAAAAGGCAGAAGAGATGGCTGACTGAAATCAATCATGTTATTTTAATGGAATATTTTTTATTATTCATTATCTGTGTTAGTATTATTATTTGTTATGTAATTTTAATGACATTAATTTCTATACTATAAAACAAAACAAAAAGAAATTAATTGGATTTCAGATGTAATAAACTTCAGTTTTGTAGATTCTTAAACAATGCCTCTTATTAAGTTATATAGTAAGGGTTGACTTACAACTTCTTATTCGGAGTACGAAGGAAGAGCATCTTAATAAAATTAATGATTACTATGTTCTACTTCATCAGTATGTTCCTAATGTATGAATATTATGTGAAGAATAGTAGAAAAATGCTGCTAAATTTAGAAAACTGATGTACTTGAACAAAATCATTTCAACTGAAATAAAATGAAATAGCTTTACATCAAGAATATAGCTTTCACACCTGTTGAAATTGGAATTGGTACACATAGATCTGCTATTTAATTAGATGAAAAATTACTCTACATCATTGAGAAATAATTTTTTTTTTCTTTTTCCAACAAAGTTGGTTATTTTACCTGAACAAAAGCCATTAATCAGTCACTCTTCATGAATTTAGAAACTGCCAGAACTTTGCATAAAGGTCTCTTCGTCCACTAACGTAATTAGATTGACGATTCAGAAATTTGAAGAAACAGGATCCTTTGATGTTCAATCTGGCATGGGATGGAAACCAGACAATCGAGGAAGTTGCAACTATAATTGTGAACAAGTGAAGCTTACATAGTGTTGGTAATAGCATCACCTGGGGAGTAGCGATTGAATATTATATTGCTGAAGATTTGGAAAGTCTTGTGCCGTATTATTTAATTTTATTCCTATAGAATCAGCTGCATACAGCAGCTCTGACATATCTTGCCAGAATGAAGTCAATGGTGCTTTCTTTGGAAAATTCTTCGAGGTCCATTTTTTATTGAACAGGACCATAAACACCAAAATTGGCTTCTTTGAATTGTCCGATTTGCTCCAGGAACTCTCATTGCATTACTGTTTGATGTGGCTTCACAACAGTATAACAGAATAACAGAACCATTCTTTTTTGAAGACATTACTCCAACAAGACCAGTAACCTGTTCCGTTACTGCATGGAAATATCACAATATGTTGAACAGTTTCATCATATTCAGCATTGACAGCGCCTATTGTCCTCCAAATGAGAGATGGCCGCCCTGTTTTTGTGAGATCTGCGCATGTATGATCGATTAGTCTGGTCAGGCACTTCCGTCTGATTTTATGACAGGACGCCGCCATTACGGTAATCGCTTGTTACTTTGCAAAAGAGCATTGTATTTATAAATAATATATATTTATTTATTTATATAAATACTTATTGTTAGCAAGTGGTATTGAAATAACGCTAAAGAAGTTTTAATTTGGCGTCATCAACATGTCTTTCTCAGTGAAAACAGACGCCATCGTCCATTGTGACAGGAAAACATAATTGATCAGCTACCGGAAGGGCTGCGCAGTTCAAACTTCCGCCGGCTAACTTTCATTTGGAGGACAGTAGACACTATTTTTATGCAAGATGGAGCATCTTCCCACATTGTAGGACTGATATAGCAGCTTCTACAGCATCACTTCACAGAAGAGAGTGTGATTAGTCGCTTTTTTTTTTTTCAGTTGCATGGCCAACTCGCTCCCTAATGTTACTCCATGCGATTTTTGATTGTGAGGTTACCTGATGCCTACATCTGTTGGCAGACTTAAAATGTAGCACTGACTGTGATGAACATTCCTGCAGACATATTATGTTCTGCTTTTGAGAATGCTGTGTGCAGGATTCAATTTCTTGTCCATGAGAACATTGGCAACTTTGAAACAGATCCTCGTCTGCATAGGTATACTCAATGTAGGCAGCAAGTTTCTGCCAACAGCTGTGCTCCACTAACTTTCAGAATTACTGTGTTAAATTAAATTGATGATAATAGTTTTACTTCGGTGTTATCATAATAAGTGCTTCAAATAAAGTTAATTGTTTATTGCAACTTAGTCTTTGTGTCACACTTTTTTTTACATTGTACAGCGCTCTATTCCCCCCTATCAGCAGCTTTTTGAACTAAACTTTTTTTTTTTGTGGAACTCTGCTTGTCATGTCCTAATTAGTCTCCCTATCAAATTTGGAGACATTTTTGTTAGCTTGAGCGACATACGACTAAATAAATTAAATGACTAAGTATGGCCATCTGGTATATACATACACAAGGGATTGTGATTTCTCAAGAATTTTTCATATTTCGCGATTCGAGATTTCTTGTTTTCTAAAAAAAGTTTTCTCATGAATTCTCAAGTAATCTTCAGAAAAGAAATAGACCTATTTGCTTTGTTTGTTTATTTTTTTTTTAATGTTAAACACACAAAATACTAATGGGCTGTAAGATAGTTGAAGTATTTACAAGTATAGGTTTTCATATGAATGTGAACTCTATTTTCCTTTTAAAATTAGATAGTTTAAGAGAAATCAGAGGAAAATAATTTGTTACTGTCAGTTATAAGGATTTTATTCTATCTGGCATTTTCAAGAAGAAAAATATAATTTAGATTTTGGAGAATTCTCCGGAGTAACCCTACAATCCATTATTTGAAAGAACATAATTTAACTAAGAAAAATGTATAAACATCATGGAAAAATCACAATAAAACTAGACTGCATTCAAGGTTAATATTAAAAAAAAAAAAAAATTGCACATTAAAAACACAGACTAGTTTTGAACTGCTACAAATGCAGTTCTTTCTCAATGCTAAGGATCAAAGCATGATCCTTATTGTCACACAGTCCATTTAAGTCATCAGGACACCAATGAAACCTCAATCTGTGGCACGACTTGCATCCCTGTAGTTCTTCAGGCCAATCCAGTAACGAGGACGGTAACCTGCTATGTCTACCAACGGTTAACCAGTGGAGCGCCACCCAAATAGTGCAGAGCAATACATGAATATGTGTATTAGTTTGAAACTGGTCTGCATTTTTTAATGTGTAATAACTTTTTAATCTTAGCCTTGTGTGTAGTCTACTTTTATTGTGATCCTAATATTCACACTCGTAAAAGACTTTGGTTTTGATCATGGCAAAATTTTGTATGAAATGTAAAGCTGATGAAGAAATATATGTAATAATGACTATTATTATTATCAAATGATTTACTTTTTCCTTTGATCAAATATATATCTTGGGGATTGTGTATTTTTTTTTTGGCTCAACCATTTTAAATTATAAAAGCTTCAATCTTACATTTTTAGTGTTAGGGTGATGGCTTAGTCTTATTGCCGTCCATTGTTTGGGATTAGAATCATTGTTTGTTGTTAGAAGAAAAGGCATCTTTTTTCCACTAGTGTCCTGAGATAGCTCCCAAAAAGATGTTACTGTACTTCATTTCACAATAGAAGCCAAGTTTGAGTCTTATATTAAAGCGCTATTGAAATCAAAAGGGATAAACAAAACCTATGTGGGTCTGAATTGACAAAAATTTATTTTGTTTGGACCACTTGAGGATAGGCGGAGCTTTGTAGTTAAAAAATACCTCACCTGGGGGCTGCTGGACTTGCGAGGACAACAAAAAGCCACGTGCTTTGTGTTAACCTTAGTAGATATTCAGACTGAATTAAACATTTGACTTGGATGAAATCTTTGTCAGCCTTAGAAAATTTTCATATCAGATGTGGAGTTGATTATATTAAGGAACACATCAGCAGTAGGTTATCTAAAGAAGGATATTTCATATATTTCTAAATATTACCAACATGTCTGGACAGCAATCAACAACGTAACTGTTTTTGAACAGCCTTACTGCTATCCAAGACAACAATAAAATGAAGCAGCAAAATTTCTGTATTTTGAAGGAAGAAATGTCGAGAGCAGATTCTAATATTTTGTGCAGGATAAGCAATTTTACTATATTAGCTTTAATGTATTAATTCTCACTGATATTAATCTGCGCTATTTAAGGTATGGATCAGCAGCAATCTTTATTTCCCTCTACAATTCAGTTTGATGCTACAGTAATTCAGCTTGGTTCAGTATTCTTATCGAAATTTGTCTTTCATTCCGAGGGAATGATTTGTAAAGTTCAAATTTTTATTAAGTCTTGCTTTTATTTTCTTTTACACTTGCTTTTGTATTTATAGCATGAATAATATTTTATTCATTTCTCTCTTAATAGTATTCCTAATTTCTCGACAATTTGCAACTGTCGATTTTGTAATAAAATTTCAGAAAATTAAATATTTTTATATATATTTATAATTTGTATTTAAGATTTGGTTAATGACTAAATTTTCAGTTAATTAGTTTGCTAATCTATCGAAGTCGGAACATACTGGGTAAAAAATGTGCAAAATAAATTTGATAATTTAAATTGCAAGTAAATTCTTAATTGTATATTTCAAAAAATAAAATAAAATCTCTACATATTATAAAATTATTGATTAAAATTATAATAAAATGGTAGGAATTCAATAAAACATTTCTTCATTAGAAAAAAAAATTCTGAATAATTTTAAAAAAATGATCCTCAGGACCTGAACGTTGAAAGTGTTTTGAAGATTTTAAATTACCTTTGCAAATATGTAAAATTACAAAGCTGTTTACTTACTTCCTTTAAGTAGTTAGTTTACCATCTTAGAGACATCATTTTCCTAGGTGAAATGAAGAAAGAAACATTTGGCATAGCTGTATTCTTCAAAAATTTTCTGTTTGAGGAAATATCACGATAACCAGATAAAGAATATTTTGAACAAATGTGCATGCAATATAACATAGATGATTTTTGTATATCCATCCGGATCTTTTACTTCTCACACTTTTTGTAACAGAATTACTAGAATAAAGAATTGCACAGTAGTGAACCATTTTGTCTTAAAGTTAAAGTGTCCCACTATAGGCCTATATAGGCCCTTGGGGTGGCGCTTCTTGACCAACAGGGACTAAGTTGAGGATGGGTGGTCAGCCCGATGCCCGTCCGCCTTTAACTCCCTGGAAATAAACCTGGTACCCATTCAACTGAGGGCTGGGCAGACCATAGGACCCGTTTGGAGGAGAATGGAGCTTGGGAAAATCTCCGCCTGCCTTTAACTCCCTGGAAATAAATCTAGTACCCATTCATCTGAGGGCCGGGTAAACCCTACGACCTGTTTGGAGGAGAATGGAGCTTGGAAAATCTCCGCCCTCTGCCAAGGTGGGGATCAAACCCGCCATCTCCAACCCGCAGACAAGCACCTTTACCCACTTGGCTAACGGGTCGACATCATTTTGTCTTGGAATATCAAAAATCGACAATTTATTGAGTTAAATACTCACCCATTGGCTTATCTATTTGTTATCCCAAAAGACCAGGTACTTAACACATTTTATGTGACATTGGTGGAGGGGTAAACCTCAAGTGATCCAGTAGTTGGATCCAATTTCGATGAAATTTGATTGTTTGCTCCTCAAAATTCCACTTTTTAGCAACAATTTTTAAGGAGTCTTTTCAGTAACAAAAATATATTTTTTTAAATAATTTAATCATTCAAATTATTGCTTTTGTTTGTTTAGAAAAGATCTCCTTTATTGACTGATTTTTTTTCTTTTCATTGCAGATCAAAGACAGAAGAGTAAGAATGGAAGTAGCAGTTGTTGTAGTTCCAGTTGCTGCATATTATAAAGCTGCAGGATTTATGCTCACCATGGCAACTAGAATGGACCATTGCACGGCCAATGTTGTCTTTAAGCATGGGAGGATGCTAATTTAGCCTTGGTTGTTAACCTGTACATAAACTGGACTGTAAAAAAAATTGGGATGTTAGCTGCAGAGGCCGAGGCTTACAGATTACTTCAGTCAACCAATATCCCACTCTGTACTTAAGAAAATGGTTAGAGGCACACTTAGACAAATGTAACAAATCAGAACCCAGCACTGAACTGACTGTCGAGAATAAAAATAACAAAAAAGTAATAATAATACATAAAATTATACTACTACCTATATACAAACGTAATTATATATATACAGCATAACTCCTTAAAAAAAAAAAAAAACGAAAAAAAAAAAAAATGCACTGCTGAACTACTTTACTTGTTACACACAATTGTCCAGAGGTTGGAGATGAATACGTCGTCTTAAGTAAAATGTAAGGTTTGAATTGTTTCTTATGTAAATATAGTGTAGTTTTAAATAGCTTTAGAAATCAGTTCTTGCTGATAACCATTTCTATTTGTTGATTCCCTTTTTCAGATATGCTGGTCATTTTCAATCCTTTTCAGTTTGCCTCTAATTACAAAAAAAGTAATAATAATAATAATATATGGGAAAACAAAAAATTGGCACATTATTTGTCTGATTAGCGAAGCATTTCTCTTCCTATCTGATTAATAAATGGATATTAGAATAAAGAAAGATATAATAATAACTGGGGGAAAAAAAAGCCCAGAGTGGGATAAGTTTATTCATTGTGTTTTTTTAATAAAATTGAAAAGAAATGTTAGCAATACTCTTTGATTTTATTTATTTATTTTATTTTATTTTTAAATTTTACATTTGATCTAAAATGAAGCATATCGAAGTGTTTTCTGTATTGGTTTTGCAGTTATTAGCAGGAGCATAATCTCTTTGTTGCAGTTTGTTACCAAAAAAGAAACAAGCTGTCGATTCCGATTTCCAGTCAGGCCTACACCAATTCTTGAATTTAAAAAAAGAAATAAAATGCTTTTTGGAAAAAAAGTCAAATTTTTAAAATTGAAACTGTAAATAAACTCCTTAATAAAATTTTCCTTCAACAATCAGCAGTTTTTATTTTTCCCTTAAGGCTCACAATACCAGGTATAAGCAAAAACAAAAAAAAAATGTTTAAAAAAAATACAAAAAAAACCCCAACAAAATAGTAGTTATTATTTTTTATTCTCTTAAATACACATTGTAAACGTAATTGTTTAGCTAACATTACAAACTCTAGTTTAATCGTGGATATTACTTTTTATGTTGCTTATTAAAAAAAAAATGATAATAAAAAAAATATTAAAAAAAATATCAGAGATGGAAAAATACTGAAGTTAATAAATAAAAAATGAAGTATTTTTTACTCTGAGATGATGTTAGAACTAATCTCTTAGTGTTGACAGTGTTCTGAAAAACAGAACATTGGTAGATAGTAATTTCATTGTTTTTATTCACTAATCGCTTACCCACGTTGCTCGTTTCTATTATTAGTTTAGTTTTTTTTTACAAGATTGATTTTAAAGGAAATAATAATTAAAAGGATTTTTTTTTTTCTTTCCATCTAAAATGGACTCAAGTTTAAATTGTGTTTATGATGACTGGAATGTACAATAGAATTTTCAATTTAAAAAAAGTGTATTTATCTTGCCAAATTTATGTAGATGTGCCAAATGATTTTCATCGTAAATACAATTCAAGTGAAATTCATTTTGTAATTTAAAAAAAAAAAAAAAAATCTTTTTTATTACTTTTTTTTTTTCCCCCTCAACTCAAATTTTCCTCAGTAAGTTCCTATTCTAACATGTTTTTGTTTTTTGTAGTATTTTTTTAGTTATTTCCATACAATTAAGAAGTATTCACTTAATTTTTTTTTTAATAAATCAATGCTGTCTTGATTGTTATTTTTAGGGATGTTTTTGAAGGAAAATTTTAAGAAAAAAAAATTCAGAAGAATGCGTTTCATACTGAGGCTTAAATTATCCTTTGTATATTTGAATTTTTGTTGCTATTGTTGTTTCAGTTTGATGTGGGAAGTCGATGCTATTGTATTTTAATGGTAATTTGCATGACTAAAAATTTGGATATATTTTGTAATTATTGTATATTGTTTTTTGTTTACTTATAAAGCTTTGACTCAAGGTGGATTTTTTTTTTTTTATCCCCTAAAATTATAATGTAATTATTATTTGATCTTAAACCAGTGTTTTAATTTATCTTATATAAATTGAATTTTTTTATGATAATGTGATAATGATTTTAATTTTATATACATGTATATTTATGTATCTATTTATCTTTAACTCATGCTTATGAACAGAAAAAAAAAAACAAAATAAAAAAAAAAAACAATTTAGAACAGATATTAAAGACTTGTACATTTATAATTGAGTGTTACAGAACATTTATTCAAGATTTTTTGATTGGTATGACTTGAAAATTATATCTAGTGAAGTTTTTAAATAGTCATCAGGTGTAATCTTTCTCTTCAAGGGGCATTACTAGAAGAGCATTTTTAACTACTGGAATATTTGTATTTTTAGCAGATGCTTAGTGGTTCTGTCCTGTACGTTCATAATGTGTTGTGGGAAAGCTACTCAAAAAAAAAGAAAGGATCCATTTTGTAGATATTTTCCCCCCATTTGTATAATCATGTAACAATCATGACAGCTGAACTGAATTGGTGAATTGCCATTCTCAGCTCTGCAGTGTACAGATGAGGCTGCACAAGTTCAAATTTATTTTGTAGCTGAAAACAGTTATTGTTTACAATTATTATTGTAACTATTTGACACAGTTAAATTCGATGATTGAATTCTCTTTTTATTCAAGCATCTTTAACTAAACTTGTGAATTCTTTGAAAAAGAAAGTTCTAATTTTTGTTGTTGAAATTTTATCTTCCTTGTATGAGCAGTTTATTTTACAGATGATATATACTTTTTTTTTTTTTAACCTGTTCCCCTGCATTGTATAGGATTTTAATAGAACTGGTTTTATAAAATATCTTTTAAAGTATATAGCACTGTCATAACCATTTCTTGTTTTTGTTTTGTATAAATCACATTTCTAACTTAATGCAGTTATGTCTTTACCAGATTTATTTTTTTTCTTTTTAGCAAATTTTTTAATTTATCATGCTTCATGTATTTTAATTTCTGAAAGAAAAAAAAAATCATACCTAACATCACTCATCGTTTTTGTTAGAATACTGTATAATATAGGGGAATTTAGAAATTGTAAATTAAGGGTTTCAACTGGGTGTCTTCAAAATGGTGTACATGTCATTATACTGATGTATGAAATTATTTTCTGTTACTTGCATTTGTCAACCTCATGTTGTGTCACAATAAAGAGGTATATTAAAATAGCAGACTCATTTTTTTTTCTTCCTCATTTTCATGTAGCAATGATATTTACAAGATAAAATATTGAAAAAAAGATATTTAAAGCAAGAAAAAACATATATAAGGAATATTTCCGTTTTTTTTTTTGTTTTTTTTTTAGGAAATACAAATCAATGAGCACATGTTTTTTTTTTTAAGTTCGATATCATTAGCATAACCTTTCTCAACCTTTATATGTTCAAGATTAATCCAAATCGTTGATTCTTTTTAAATTTAAAAAGCGTACCATCAATATAGTTGCTATTTAGATCATTTATAATGATATAACAAAATGGTTAGTAATAGCTCAACCAAAAAAAACAAAATAAAACAGATTTTGTACAATACTTTTCAAAATTGTCTTGTATCATATTATTGCTTGATATTGGTGTTCTATTAATAAAATTATACATATTGCAATTTGGTGCATTCCGAGAAACATAAGTTGTGGATTCTTGTTAAAACATTATTTAATATCAAATATATAAGAAATAGAATAAATCTTTTATATCTATGCACTGTTATAATGGAGGCTTTTTGAAACTGCTAGTTGGTATATTCATAATTATATAATATCTTTTTTTTCTTTTTTGCATCAGTTGCACATTTATTATTTATTCCAATTACTAATTTACAATAGTTAATAAGATCCAAAAATATGAATTGTTAAACCTCAGTACAGAATTGCAATAGAAAATTTTAACATTATATCTGTTGTAAATTATAAAGTTACATTTTAAAATATATGTTTCTAAATAACTTTGCCAAGATTGAAAAATTCTTTTAGCAATTCTGATATGACCTGGAAACAAGCAGAAACTGATATTGCTATGTTTAAACTGCTGTAACAAATCCTAAAATGATGCTCTCACTGTTGCTACAGAGGAGAATTTTTGGCAACTTTTCTTTGAATGCTTATTTTAAAGCCACAAAAATGGCATAAAGCTCAGCAGTGAACACTGAAACTCTACAAGGAAGATGAACGTCATTATTGAAGTTCTAAGTGTAAAAGGCTGCTCCAATGTAAGACTCTCCTTTGGATCCATCTGTATAAAAAAAGTTGTGAAAAAAATCCAAGTGGTGTAAGAATATTTATAGTGCAGTGACTTAAAGGCAGTAATTGAGGGCATGTTTGCTTTCACATATTTACGAAGTGAAAAATCACAGTTTGGGATTTAATATTTCCAATGTGCAGATGGTGAATTAGATAGAATTGCAATTTTTAGATCTGTGAGTTGCAGTGTATTCATCAAATTCTTCACTCGATGTCTAAAATAGTGCTACGAGAAGGACAATTTGTAAAAATGTAATCCTTGACCGGGAGAACACACATTGGTTAGCAGGATTATTTGAAATTGAAGGAGTATATGTGTAATATTGAAGAGATAAAGTTTGCCGTTGAAAATTTAAGAGATGGTTTGAGTAGCTTTGTGAACAAGTTTTGAATAGATGAAGAGCAAAAAGCACTAAGGCATAAATGGAGGGCCTGATGATGGAAGGATCTAGCATGCGAACGGCAATGTCCTTGTAGAATCATATACATTGGGGCTATAAGTTAATTGTGATCAGATAAGGGCTTTTCAGATATAGGCCGACAGATCGTTCTTGACGATCCCGAATTTTCGCGATTTCACGTGATTGACGCGAGAATAGCCTCTATCCATGTCTTCTCACAAAATGGCGCGAAAGAAGGCTTATCGACTCCGGGGAAGAAGCGGCCACGAGTAAGCCCCATTACTGATTTCGACGATTTTGACCGATGCCTTATTCGCCGCTGCATCCATTGCCTCTATGCTGAAGGTAAAATTCCAACTTTAACATTGTTTCTCTAGTATTTTCCTAGTGACAGACATTCACAATACTACATTCCTTGAGACCTGCTGAAGAGGCTAATGGCCAAATCTCGTAATTTCCGTGATTCCCGCGCAAACACGATCATCAAGAACCATGTGTCAGACAATACATAAGGCTAAGTGATCACTACCCCTTGTAGTATTGAGAAAGCAGTTTTCGGCAATTTAATTTTAAAATATGCCTTTTCCTAAGGCTTTGCAAGTGTTGTTTAAAATTCAATTTTTTGTCAAAAATAGGCCAAGAAATTTATGTTGAGATGTACAGGCAAGTCTGAGGCCGCCAAGTATCAGATTAGGTTCAGCAAAGATCCCATGATATCGAGTGAAACCCACACATATAGTCTTTGATGCAGAGAATGTAAAGCCGTTAGAAGCAATCAACTTTAACAGATTCAAAGTTAACGACAGCTCTCTCTTAATTAGACCAAATTAACAGAATGGCAAGAGATTTGCAAGTTGTCAACATACGAGTTGTGGATAGATGGAAGTAAAACAAGATATAGGATTCCATTTATCTTTTCGAAAAAAAAAAGAGTAAACACTTAAATCACAAGCCTGTGATACTTCTAGTTCTGAAGGATAAAAAGTAGAAAGAGTTGATCCCGAGCGAACTTGAAAGGTATGATCTGCAAGAGACCACAAAAGCCATAACAATAAATATCTTTCATAATATCAAATTTCCATTTGCAATCATAAGCTTTCTCCACATTGAAGAAGATAGAAAGCCACAGTACGTAGAGATGAGATGGTTGTTGCTTTCAAGATGCTAGACAAGTCTTCAATTCACCATCCGTTCAAGTGCTGTTCAAGAGACAACTGGTAAGTGCTATGGGGCAATAGTTTTTCAGATCACTGCTGTCTTGGTCAGGTTTGGCAAAAGGTATAATAATATCTACTAATTATTTAACTAGTTTTTTATATACAATTAATAAAACCGCCAACTAAATTTGCACATTCTTCTCAATTAAAAATGACAAATAACTACGTCCAAATACGTAAGTAGTTATTTTTAAACGTTATTTGTCATTTTTAATTAAGAAGAATGTGCAAATTTAGTTGGTGGTTTTATTAAGATATAATAATAATTCGATATCAACAATCTGAAAATAGTTGTTCCAGCCAAATTTTATTAAAAATAGAAAGAATGACTTTCAATGAAACCGATAAGTGATTCAGCATTTCATAAGTGTGTATTCTGTCAGAGCCACAGACTGTTTTTGTGGTGATATTTAAGAGCATATGGTAGCTGAGCGTGGTGACAATTAAAGAATATTTTATTTACTTTATTTAAAAAAAAAATTAACATGATAAAGGAAAAATAAAAACAGCATCTTGCATTACTGCATAGCAGCATGATAAGACAGCATATATGTCGTTGACTTTAAAACAAACATAATCACGAGAATCTGTATTCAAAAATAAATGTTCCAATTGTTTCTTTTAAGCCCATTCACATTTCATTATACTTTCAGTATTAACACTGAAAAATTGTAGAATAAAAATTTCACACAGGCAGGAAGTGAACTTTGCTTTGCTTCCCAATTAAACATTTCACAGATGATTCAGACTAAAAATAAGAAGGGATTAAGAAAAGGCCACTTTAAAATAAAAGTTATATGCCTTTCCTTTTTATTTTCTACACCAAAACATACTGTGGAACTTCTTGGAATTATACTTTTCTCACTAATTCCATCGATGCCTAAATCTGAGAACAACACTTGAAAATAAACCGCAGCCATTACCAGCACTATTGTTGCTCTTCTTTTTGCTGCTGCATGTGGCAAGAATGTAAACAAAAACAAGACGTTACTCAACAGTTAGTCACATTACAATACCTTGATATATCATTTCACTGTTTATTTTTTGGAAAGAGTGGATAATTCACGTCACGTAGACATACTTTTAATTATCACAGTTTTGCTGTTATCCAAGGCAAACAGTAATTCTTCTAAAGAAAAGGGAAGATTACATGGCTCTCTGTTGGAAGAAAATCAAAGTGGAATATTTCAGCTTGTTGTTTAATGACCCGGAAATCATGTGATAATATAACAGAGCTCAAGTTGCAAGCAAATGTTCATCTTAATGCTTCAGCCTC
The DNA here is from genome assembly GCA_023159025.1 of Thereuonema tuberculata. Classification (NCBI taxonomy): domain Eukaryota; kingdom Metazoa; phylum Arthropoda; class Chilopoda; order Scutigeromorpha; family Scutigeridae; genus Thereuonema; species Thereuonema tuberculata. The sequence continues at coordinate 21,144,094 of JAFIDM010008419.1, read as the reverse complement.
TTCTGAGATGCTGCCTATTTCAGTGCCATTTTCTTTTAGTATTTGCAAGGGTTGAGAAGAGTAGCATTCATGCATCTTACAAATCCTATCCCAGAGGGTCTTTGAAGATATTTTTAGTTGTGATGGAAGATACATAATGATGCCCGGATGCTTTCTGGGTAGTTTTGTCAGATATGTGGAGCAGAAGCTTATCATTTTAAAGCTAAAACATTGGAAGATGTGGGATAACAACGAAAAACATTCCAGGCTTTGTGTGTGGAAATGCATTCATGAATCTATCAAGTTTTAGGATGCAATGGTGTAGACTGAAATTTCCACTGAGGAGGACAAGAAGGAATAGCAGTAGAATGAGGGATTTCTTTCAGAATGACTGAATGGTCACTACCTCATGGAAGGATTATCAATAACCTTCCATGAGAAATAGGAAGAGTGAAGCAGCTTTTTCATCAATTGCGGAAAAAGAAACTACTAAGGATGTTAAGTGTGTAGATGCTGCTGAACTGAATAGGCAAAGATTGTATTGAACTGAAAGATCTTTTGATAAGTTCCTTGGGTATTTGTTGATCAAGTGCCAAACTGGAGAATGAGCATTGAAGTCTTTACTCAAGAAAAGGTGGCGGCAATTGTTCAGTGAGATTGCAAATGTCTGTACGTGAAACAGGTATTGTGGGGAAAACATACAAGCCACAGATGGTAAGAATCTGCCTATTGAAAGGTAAGCAGGCAGAATCCAAAGAAGTGATAACTAAATAGGAGAGGATGGAATGCCATATTGGATGAGGAGACAAAACTCTCACTCCTTCTCTATCAGTCTGCTGTTTACTAAGCATAGAAAAACTGCAAAGTACAAAGGTGTCGTTCCCCAAAAGAAAAGTTTCCTGAAGAGAGAGACAGGCCTTAATGTTGGAGCAAAGTTCTCTAAAAGTTCCAGTACAAGAAAACTATAGTTGAAATTAAAATTAAAAGGAGTCATTGTGGAGGTGGTGGTATTGGCCCAAATGTAGAAAGAAATGTTGAGATATCCTCCATACCTTCTTCATAAAAACCATCTTGGAGAGAAATATCTTCGATGGCACTAGAAGGTGAATGTGAACAAGAGCAAATAAAATATTTGAGGCATGGATGGACTCGAAGACACCAGCAGACAAAACTATTGATTGTGAAATAGATTGTGTTGAAACCCGTGATGGAATTTGCGTAGTAGGAGTGGTGAGGGTTTTAATGAGTGCAGGGAAACACTCGTGAGTAGAACACATGATATTAGTCTTTCAAGAGACTGAAGATATCTGTTTTGATTTTACAAGAAAAGAAGATTTTTTGGATGCCTCAGCTATAATCATATTCCTGGTTTCTAGATAGGAAAAAGAATGTTTAACATGGATGATCTGGATATCCTTTTCTTCTTTCAAGCAAGGACAAGATAAAGAATAGGCATGGTGATCACTTAAACAGTTTATACATTTAACAGATATTTTGCAAGGTTCAGACTTCTGCAAAAGCTCACCACACTTTGGGCAGGTTGTCTTGCCATGACAAGCCACAGTGCCTTAGCCATAATGTTGGCAATTAAAACAATAAAAATGGGTTTGGTATATAAGGCTACACTGTAAATATCCTGCTTTAATACTTATTGACAATGTTGGTAAGTTGAAGGTCAAGATAACTGTCAGGTTAGGAATTTCTCTGATCATCATGCCAAAAAAGTTAATCCATCTGACAGTAGTGACATCCTGTGAAGAAAAGCCCTTGAGAAGTTCAGTGTCATTCACATTATCTAAATCACTGATGACTCTTTGGCTTGAGTTCAAAGTTTTGTACTTAGTTGCGGATGCTGGAAGATCTGCCAGTCTTCAACTCAGCACCTGTTCAACGACTCCAGAAAAAGGCATCTCTATCAATAAATCCCCGGATTGCAACTTCTTTAGATTTTATGTGGAAGTGCCTTAGAAATGACGAATGAAGATAGTTTTGATAAAGGTTTTTCAAGATCTACGGAATGTAAGATAATGAAGGACTGGGTTGACCATCACTAATCAGTGAGCAACAGGGTGCCATATCATAAAAGGTTAGATTAGAATACACCTTTAACCCAGCAGCTAACCACCTCATCCTGCCTTTAAAATATCCCGTAAATCAGTACAAATTAGTAAATGAAGTAAAAAGAAAAAAGTAAAAATGAAAATCAAGTGAAATTTTAATGAAGCAGAAGCAAACAAGCACATACATAACTTACACAAGAAAGTTCATCACTTCTGCTTCCAAAGAAGCATTTCTCTTATTCATTCGATCCATGGCTGGGACTAAAAGTGAGCAGGTTGTAACAATAAATTCGAATGGCTTGCCTGTGTTTGCAAGTGACGTCAACAGGTGTATATGCAGCAAGTAGCGCCACTAAACAGTAGCAGCAGGTTGGTGCGGTGACCCAGGAAATTAAAATTAATTTAGCAGAAATTAGTGCTGGATTAGTCATGGTCGACTTGCAGAAGTTTTAGAAGGAAGTGCTTCCCAATGTTGTAAAGTTTAAAACATTCATATGAAAAAAAAATTCAAGAGTTTATACTCCCCACCCACAGTGGAGCCCAACAAGGGAATGCCATAACAGCCGAAAATTTCAAGGTGATGCCAAGGATACATGAGAAACTGTACCCAAACAGAAGATACGCGATCCCCAGACTATGCGGTTGATCCTAGCCAAAACTTACTATGGAAGTAATAGAAGGTGACTAGCTGATTGATCTCAGGAGGCCATCCCAAGACCTCCCATTTACCAGAAGCATGGGCTGGAGCAACATGACAGAACTCCCTTTCCCAGGACAAGAGTCTACATGCCAAACATATGGGCAGGTGTTTTAAGACTCAGGGGGCTATTGTATGGAAAAAGAAACCCTCCATGGGTGGCCCTTTGTCATGTACAAGAACTTCCATCAAGCTAATGGATGGAGATGGTCGGCTAACATGTCCCTGTAGCATTCACCATTCAGTATTTGCGGACCAATGGGCCTAGGGTGTGCCAAAAAAAAAACTCTCCAGACCAGAACACAACCTCCACCAACCTGTTGAACCCCAACTGTGCAACCAGGGAATAAGGACTCATGCTGTTCACACCAAATGAAATCCCAGTGATCTGCATGGTGCAGCAGGAAACGGGACTCATAAGACGATCTTCTTCCATCTGTTGAAGGTCCATTACTGACGTTCCTGAACATCATCGTGGGTACTCTTTTTGGTCTCCAATTGTGGAATCCCAGGTAACCAAGATATTGTGAATGGTGCTTTTGGAAATGGGTGAAACTGAACTGTTGTTGTTCTGATGGGCGAGATGTGTAACTGTTGCACATTGTGGCAGAGTTATCAGTCATGATACCTCACTATTTTATATCTTATTTACCTCTAGAATCAACCATGCATGGCTAAATCCTCTTCTGCTGGATATCTGTTCATGGTTAATCCAGTCCAGGCATACCCGACAGTGATATGGGAGCAGCCAATAAAGGTGGCTGTTTCCGATATACTGGCACCTGCCCTCCAGGCACTAACTCTCTACCGGCATGCAGATTGGCTAATGTCACCATGTTTCCCCATCACTGGCAAATGTTTACTGATTATGTGAAGAGAAGATATATGTCTATTTACAGTGGCCGCACATGATATTGATATCACATGGTACCTCGTTATTGCTCCAAATACGGAAAACGGAAGCGGGTGTGGAAAGCTATCCTCAGTGTATATGAACAACTGCTAATATCAATCTTTCTGTACTCCACACAGTTCTAAGAGGACTACTGCCAAATATTTTTAGAAAACTTATGTATCAGAGAACCCATGTGATGCCTTTCTTTTACTTTCCAACATCTACAATAAAGATTCAAAGTTAGAGAGACTAGTAGCACAGCTGCGGCTCCAGTGACAGATCTTACATTGCTTACACAGCAATTAAGCAATGCAAAATAACTTCAGTGGTAATTGTTGAATAATCAGTTCTGTAGTTAACCGATTTGTAACTATCGGAGCTTTACAAACAATATCTATCTTCTTTTCTGAAAAAACATAGTGTGTGTCCATATGATTGTGCCAATAGTAACGATTAACAGCAAAAAAGAAAAAACATAGCTACAATAATGGCTAAACGGAAATTAAATAAATAAATAAATAAATAAATAAATAAATAAATAAATAAATAAATAACCGTAACGAGCACTTTATTTTGTTCCTTGGAACTCATTATAATCATGCTTGACTAAACGTGAATTTTCTGCACAAGTAAGACTTTTGAAACTAAATATTTAGTTTTTTGCTAATAAATAATTAAATTGTTTTAATGGTTTCCAGGCTTATGTTTTCCAGATTTTCACAAAAAAAGGGCTACTTTTTTATGTAAACTTACTGATTTTATTTGTTTGTTTATTTTATTAATTTTCATTTATTTTATTCTTGGAAGACCTGCAGCAATTTGCCCAATAAGTGTTATGGCGTTCTGAAACAAAAGAAAATAAACATTTTAATAATTTTTAATTAAAAATTTGCTATCTATTATTAATATTATTAATATTATTTTTTTGTGATTAACGAAAAAGCAAATTACATGATTGATAAGATGTTCTTCTACTCTAAAGTCCATTAGAGACTCTTCCATTTGATGTGTCCATTTTTTAAGAATATGATCCCTTTCCAATTTATCCTTTCTCTGCCTAAAATAAATAAAATATTTCAGATTAATAAAAACAAACAAAAAAAAAAATAATACAAGCAGGGAAACATTTTTTTTTTCTCTTAAAGCAGTTGTTATGATTTAGAAGTGTGAAGATGAGCTTCAATGTTTACACTGATGAAAGCTGAACTCAGTTGGATTTACATTGACAAAAATCATGAAGGAAATGGATCATTACAAGTACATGAATTACTGTTACAGTTTTGAAGGTGAGAAGAACCGAATCATGTGGTAGTAATGATTCATTGCAGAAACGTCACAAAGTAGGTGGCTTAGTTTGCCTTTAGTTTTGTGTTGAACAATCAAGATGGCATCTGAGAGCACATCAATTCTTTGTCATGACAGATTCAACAATATTACTTGACATGAGGGGGACTTATTACATAATATTGAGTATGCTGTAAGAATCTACAGAGCCATATTTTATGTATTTAATCTTTGTTCCCTATACCCTCCTTTATGTAATTAACAATTCAGTTTGAATCTCAAAAGGTTTAGGGGTTCAGCTTTATTTACTGTCAATGTGTTCAAAAGACAACAAATAATATGTAGTGTGTGTATATATATATATATATATATACAGGGTGTCTCAAAATAATGTACTAACACTTCGATAGTTAGTACATCAAAGTGTTAGTACGTTTTTTTGAGACACCCTATATATATATATATATAAATAAAAAAAACCCACTAAAATTTTTGTGTGGATTTTAACAAGTTAACTACAACACTATTATAGGAAAAATTGGTCCCTATGCCATTTTAGTTAGTCACATTATTTTAATATTCATTTTTTAACAAAATTAATAAAAAAAAATTTTTCTCTTAAAAAAAAAAAAATATTCTATAGATAACTATAGAAATCATCTCTTAGCAGAAAGTTCTTTACAGATGCTAGCTACAAGTTATCCAGCTGGAGTCTGTGACTAAAACTGTCAACAACGAGTCAACTCAAAGTTGGCAATCACTGTGTTAACTATCTGCATAAATATACAGTATAGCAGTTTTACATAAATTCCTAACTAAGAGAGCCTAGCTGCATTAAGCTTTATTTTCAACTGACCTCTAGCATTACTTATTGAAGGAAAAGAGTATATCAAGTGTTGTGATCATTTCCATTGATAGAGCTCTATAATGACGTGTGTAGTCCCTTTCATTTTATGACTAGAATCAGTGACAATTCAAAGCACAACTGGTGCCGAATTCCCATTTAAATTAAATGAAGTTAAACGTTAATGTGTCAAAAAATCAAAAGCCATTTTTTAAGTGATTGTCACGATGCAAGTGCTGCCTTCCAACATCTAATTTGTACGTATAAATGAGACTCCAGTTGTCCCATGTTTGTTAATGGAAGATACAGTTATTTGATCTTGAACCACTGGACACCTGTAGAGAAGCGGCCCATTAAGTGAAACCCAACTTTATAAATTGACTGCTTAGATGATAAATTATTTTTAGTTATGCAAAGTTAATTTTCTAAATCATGCAAATTGCAGAGTAACTTAAATACCCTATCATTGCTTTGGTTATTAATGTTCAAGAAATCTATATTTACTATGGTATTGCTGTAGTGAAAGCTTCTATAGATCAAAAGTGAGATTTCCTATGACAAACAAATGCTGATGGCTCCTAATAAAAAGTTCTTTGGTCGAAGGAAGTAGACACTGGGAATTTTTTTTAAGAACCAATTTGAATATTAGGATTTACTATATAGCAATTACAGTATTTTTATAACCAGATGAACTAAACTTACATGGATTTATTACAACCAGCCTTTAAGAGAAAACCCAGTAGAAATATCTAGAAACTTTATCAGGAGTAAATGCAAGCCATGAGAGAATATGATAAAAACATTAGGTTGTTATTTTTTTTTTAATTTATTGAAATATAATTAATGTAATATTAATAATAACGAACTAAAGTCAGACAAAGACTAAACTTTTTACATTGATTTGAATCCTCTTGCTAAATGATGAGGCACAAGTAATTTTGTAAACTTAAATAAATAAATTAAAAAATAATGTACTTACAAACAAAATTTACATTGTGTGGCATTATGAATGGGCTCAGTTTTCATCTGTAAAAAGAAAATCCTTTAAATAAATAACCGTTTTAAAAACTATGTTTAAAATGCAATTAATTTAAATTAATATCATTTAGTCACTGCTTTATCCAAAAATTTTAGAAGGCTGTGTTCAAGAATCAATGAGCAATTTCATTTGAAATGAACTGCTTCTCTTGTATCTTCAATATCATTAAAACATTTAGAAACCTTGACCTCTTAGGAAATCTAAAACAAACAAACAAAACACACACCAATAATATGGAGACAAAGGGCAATAAGATTTTGTTTTATGTAGAAAATAATTTATTTTGTGCTCACATTTATGGGTATAGGTTAAATCAGTGGTCACTCATTCATTCATTTAAGTATTCTGCATCCAAGTTGTTGCTCTTATGCCACTCTCATATCTTGCCAGCATCATCTCCTCCAATATGATCTGCCCTCGCTGTATGTTTCAGTAAATTATTGCCTTAGTGCTTGTGTTCTATACACTTTTTCTTTTTCCTTCTGAATTTAACAATATATCTTTTGCTCCGTTTCCATAAATACCTTTATTTATTTTTCTTTTAGTCAGTGAATTATTTGCTTTTCCATCCAAGTCACGACTGAAGCTTTGTAAAACTTTCTTCAGTGGCTTTTTACTCCTTGCAATTCTTGCTCTATAATTATCTATAATCAGATTTCCTATATAAAAACAGCTGTCAAGAAAAACCAGATAGATATTAGCATTAGGCAAATGTAACTTGTGGAGTCCATATTTTTGTAATATACAAATCATACTAAGCTTATGTACTGGTTTTTAATTTTCTAAATGCCTTTTAATTTCTCATTTTAAATTATTTTTACTTTGACCAAAACGAAGAGTTGTTTATGTATTTATTTTTTGTAAATTGTTATATACATATATAATCGAACAGGCAAAATTCAAAGCAAACGTCTTTATTACTTACTTGTTAGTCCTTTTTTAGTAATTTAGTTTTTAGATTTAAATAATTTGGTTGTGGTTTGTTTTTTTTTTTAATAAAAAAGAGAAAAGTCTTGAAATATTGCATTTTTGTTTTCTAAATTGTTTCTAAATTTTGCCGCTGATGACGTGACGATAAATTTGGTTATATCTTCACAGAAACAGTGATTTGATCTTTGAATTGGCGTTTTTCAAATTTCACATCACTATCCAGCATTATATATATATATAAAACAAGGAGGCACATGCATGTATTAAAATAAAGAGAAATTGAAAATAAAACACACACACTTGTAAACAGGATGAAAAGGAATAAAAAAAGATGGTAATTAACCGACAGTTTCCGGATACAATTAGTTTCCGACAATTTCTCCTTATATACCAATAATTTCTCTTTAT